>CM076584.1:1045824911-1046451149 GCA_034641835.2 Pinus albicaulis | reverse complement strand
GCTAAAGAGGATGATACAATAATTGGTAGCAATGATGATCGACTAAGTAAGAAGTTTTCTACAAAGGTGCAAAGTGATTTCGAGATGTCTTTACTTGGTGAGCTGACATACTTCTTAGGGCTTCAAATATCTCAACAAGAGAAAGGATATTTATATGTCAAGCCAAGTACATCAAGGAAATGCTCAAGAAATTTAAAATGGAAGATTGCAAACCGATCCTTACTCCAATGGTAACAGGTTGCAAATTGAGCATAGACGACTCATCTAAGGATGTGGATCAAAGGTTGTACATATCTATGATTAGTAGTCTTCTATATGTAACAGCCTCCCGAGCAGATGCTATGCAAGCAGTTGGACAAGTAGCAAGATTCCAAGTAGCACCAAAATAATCACATATTAAATATTCACCAGCATTGGAATATCTTTGCCAGAAGCTTGGGATTCTCCCAAGTTCTCATTAGATTTTCATTTTTTAGAATATAAAGGGGGAGTGGAAGTGTGTACAGGTCTACAGGACTGTTGTGTGTCAGTGCGAGTGGAAGTATGTATAGGTCTGCAGGATGGTTTTGTTTCAGGGGGAGTTACCCTTTTCCATTGATGTCAAAGGAGGAGAGAATGTTGTAGGAAGAGGTGTCATGATCGCAGGAAGAGTACTTGTGTTGCCATCAATGCCAAAGGGGGAGATTGTGGATTAGCGATTGTCATTGATGTCAACCCAAGTAGCACTAGGGGCTAACCCAATATTGCATGGGAATTTTTACCTACAAAATTAATATATTCTGGGTCAATAATTCTTTTGATGGTTTCTTCTTGTCAAGATGTTTCTGTTGATATATGGCACGCCATGTAATTCTTCACGGTTTGAGAGATATTCATGTTTGAAGTTTGTACCCCCAGTTAGTGGGCTAAAACCCCATGGGGTTGGGGAATGGGTCATTGAAAAGTCATAATTAATATTTTTTAAGCTCCTAAAATCCCTCCCACGTTCACTTGTTGAAGCCCCTCTCAACTTAAGCATTCATATAAATTGTGATCTTCATTTCCTCCTTATGCAAGGGATTCGGCCATCTGAAACAGGTCATCGTGGAATTTTCGCTCTAACTTGTTTTCTACGAAGGTTCAGAAGCTGAAATTTTTATGAGGCGAAGCTAAAATCCTGAGGAAGCTACAATAAAAATTTCAGATCAAGGTGCACAACATTTTTGGAGTACGATCTGTGGAATTCATGGTTTTTGCAAGCTCCTGAAATTCATCTCAAAGAAGTGACCTTGGTAAAATCAGCATAACTCTCTCTCTGAGTATCGGATTGGAATTTTGTAAAAATTTATAGATATTGCATAGTCGATACTTTGCGCTCTATCAATTTCAGATCCAAATGAAGAAAAAGTGACATGTGGCACGCCGTACCAGTGCGCTCTACTGAAACAGTCCATAATTAGGGCATTGTGAGAGATTGGGCATAACTCTTTCTTGAAGAATCCAAATTGGGTCAGACCTGTGGCATTGGAAAGACGACTAAGAGGAATACTACAAGACCAAAAATTAGATATTGAGGATCTGAAATAACAGAGATACACTAGATTCAATATCGAGCTCCTTGAAGGCAAGAGCTAGATCATGTGTTGTCAAGGGTTGCAAAGGACCAGACTTTCTATGGTAGCAAAGTAAAGCAAGGTGCAGCAGAGGGTAGCATGACAAGAGCAGCAACCAAGGTGCATAACAGCAGCAAGAAGTTCGTCATATGAAATCTTCAGGTGGGCAGCACTGCATACAATCATTCTAAAGGTATCATTGTACTAAGTCATTGTAAATACATTATTGTAAAAATTGTACTAGTATCTATCTGCCAAGGGTTGAAGAGGTAGTGTTGGGAGGTCTAGGATCATCATTAGGTGGTTGTGTCAAAGTTTGGGTTATGGTCTAGTATATCTTCTTCTTCTACATCATTCTATATCATTGTAAAGTGGACCATTTTCCCTAGTACAGGAGTCCATTTTTCTTTTATTCTTCTATAGGGTGGTAGGGTGGTGCTAGGGTGAGTTGTAGCTCATTGGGTGTTGGGGCATCTCACTGCATTGATCATCAAGAATCTGAGCAAGTGACATCCATCCAGTGGAAGCTGGAGAAGAATTATTTTCTTGATTTTAGGAAGTTGGAGCTTTATTTTCAATTGGAGTTGAATATTAAAGAATTATTAGAAAAGTATTAGGTGGTTTTTATCCCGGAGTGGGTTTCCACCTTAAAAACTATGTGCATTTGTGTTCCTCTTGTTTGCTGCTATCATTGTACAAACAATGATAATAATTTAAGGTTAACTAATGCTCTAATTGTAAGAAATATTGATTCACTCCCCCCCCTTCTCAGTATTTCCAACAACAATAACATTTAGAAGGTATAGGCTAGAGACGTATTCCAACGTCGTTAAACATAGCAGCTGTCATTAACTTGTCTGCAATACATTCTCAGTGTGATACCTCACTCCACATCCGTAAGTATATCAGAGCTCATCCACGTACCTTCGGGTATATAGGGTGATGTTCTAGTACGAAAAGTATAAAGGGGTGCTCTCACTGTGCAGTTTCGCATTAGACAACGCTAATACGGACTTGGGCCTCCACGTACCTTTGGGTATATTTGGGAGGAAAACTTTAGGTTACTATCCATCCATAGTGAATCAAGTTGGCTGCCTTGTAACTTGTGATACACCAAACACAACCTTCAGAGAGATTGCCTACCAGTACTTCTTGGTTCGCTAGGAGTTATTATGCAGTTCACAATTACTTGGTAAACCTTTTTCCTAGAATTACCCTTTTATTTCGTTTATTTTTTTTTGGTCGTAAAATAAATCAGTCATCATGGAAGAAGAACATGCCTTTCCCCATTGTCCGCATCGAATAGAACTGAAACCACCTTTACCACCAGAAGCCATTTCTGGTCGGCGAAGGCGACATCATTCTACCGAAACTAGTACTATAAGTACTTCTGGTCTGACATCATCCTCACATATAACAAATTCGTCTAGAGTTGTTTCTACAAACCCTGGTTCATCTACTGTTGTCGAGACATAGTCCTCATAGCTACCTATGGTCATGATCCATCCAATCAGTGATACCATACCTCCCAAACCTGACGTTGTTCAACTGGAAGTTGATCCAGATCCTATATTTCTTTTCCTAGAACATCTGAATCCTAAAGTCGAATAACCAGAAGTTGTTCCTGTATCGATCGCTCCAAAATCTATTGTAGCCATTGATTCTCCCATATCTTGCATTCAACCTCTTGAAATATAATTTGATCCTGACGGAAAAATCCTTCTACCTGGTTTGATTTCGATTGAAGAATTCCACAAGACGAAGTACCTTCGACTCCAACCCATTTTGGATCAGAGCTTTATCTTTACGAGATTTTTTCTCAATCACCCCACTCTACTTTCTTTGATCCTGTGTCTATTTGAGTTCCCATAGATCTTGTAGGGTATACATTAGGTTGTATAACCATGCCTGAGCCAACATCTTCGGCTGGACCATCTATTCCAGTTGCAACAACACCTGCTCTTGCTACCCCATCAATGTTCACAATATCACTAGAGTCACATCTATATGATGGCCCTTCCGTCCACCTGGTTACCAATATATATCTGGAACCTTCTCTGGTGCATCCTCAAACCCATGGAATTCACCAATGTCATCATCTACTATTCTATCTAGTACATCTGTAATGAGTACTGAACGTCTTGATCCTTTCTATACATCATCAGGGCAATATCAAGCTAGTCCATTTGGGTATATTCCATCCAGTACAATTTCAACTGGACTCTGTACATTTGGAGAACAATATTTTCCATCTTATTATACTCATGCTGGGGGGGAACCTATGGTCACCCATTTTGACAGATCTCCATCGTTATTTGGTCATCCTAATGTCGGAATGAATGTTTGTCAGTGGCAGCCCACTCTACCCATCCAACCACAAATAGTTGTACAATCATATCAACCAATTCAACCTATTTCACCTACGTCTACTCAACTTGTTAATACATATT
Organism: Pinus albicaulis; assembly: GCA_034641835.2. Lineage (NCBI taxonomy): Eukaryota > Viridiplantae > Streptophyta > Pinopsida > Pinales > Pinaceae > Pinus > Pinus albicaulis. The sequence goes on along the minus strand of CM076584.1, from coordinate 1,046,447,107 downwards.
TACCCCTGTTACAAGCTCAAACTGTTGTACCTCAATCGTCTCAGGCGGGTCCTTCCTTGCAACACCCTCAAGAATTGGGCCCTCAGACTCCAACTCGTCTGGTTTACAACAACCACCAATATCCGGAATTATTTATTCACAAGCTAGATTACCATATTATCGGATGTCACAACCACAACCAGCTTTTACCTATTCACAACCCAATCCAAGCTATTCAAGTTTGGGTTATAATCTTGGTGGATATACCCCTTGGCAGCCACAAGTGCAAATGCAACAACCTTCATTTAAACAAGTAGCATACCCAGGTTTTGGTCAACAGAATCCTCAAGTGTTTTCTTATAAAAAAAATCCCTATTTGGGTTACCAGCAAACAATTCCTTATGCTGGTGCTCAAAGGCCTGTTTCCCAAGAAATTTCGTTATACCCTAGCTATGCTCAACTCAACTTAAATCGAAAGTTCCCCTTTGTTGCAACATTAGAGTTACTTGACTTAAACAAGCTTACAAACAATCCAATCAAATATGCTCCTTGGTGGCTAGTGATACCTCATAAATTACCCTCAGATATTCCTAAGTTCAATGGAAACCCTAGGGAAGACCCGTCAACACACATTACGACTTATCATTTGTGGTATTCATCTAACTCCGTAAATGATGAATACGTTCGACTACATATTTTGCAGCATACGCTCACTGGTCCGAACACAAAATGGTACATTGAGTTACCAAGAGCTTCATTCGATAATTTCACTGCCCTAGCTATTTTCTTTTTGACCAACTTCTAGTTACCCATATGATATGAAACTGGAACAGAACTCTTGAATAATTTTAAATAGACAAATGCTACTCACATTTCTGATCATATTCATGAGTGGCGTCGTTGTTGTAGGATGGTCAAGACATTTGTTCCTGATTAGCTCCTTGTTGAGGGGTTCATTAAGTCCCTGTTACCATTTATAACTAAGGATGTGGCTAAGGGTGGCGTTGTCACTGAAGAGCAGGTCATTGCTCGTGCCCAGTACTTAGACTTGATTTATACTCAGTCTGGCATGCTCTACGAGAAAATTCCCAACGCGCTGCGATATAATTTTATTGTTCCTTCTCCATATAAGGAATCTCATGCTGAAGATAGTATGATCGGTACTGCAAGCACACATCACTCTACTGCATCTGAACCTGCGCCTTCTTCCGAAATCCATGTCATGTCATCTGAAAAAGGAAAAAGTTACAAGCAACCCAGAAGTAAGAAAAAGAGGAAATCAAAGAAAAAGAAAACTTCTACCCCACAGGAAAAATCATCTGATCAACAAACTGGAAATCGGAAACCTTGTTACCCTTGCATAATCTGTAATGAGGAGCACTTTTTTCGAGACTATCCCCATCTCGCCGAAGTCTCAAAATCTATTAAGACCTTGCATGCATCCACTTTGTTGACAGATTCATTTCCGAATCCCGACACAAATTTTGTTGCTACATATCCAACTTCTAGTTCCCAAGTGCTTATGCTATCTATTACGAAGATATCGACTTATGTTTTGGTTCCAATGCGTAATAAATATTACAGTAGTCAGGCTACTGATCAACCTACTACCTCGACCATGAATCTGTCTACGGAATTGATATCGCCAAATACTATTCCTGCATTGACAATAAAGCCACCAAAGGGAGTCGTTCATAAATCGACATTTAATCCTCGATCCTGAGCTGCTTAAAATTATAATATAGTTGAAGATTTGGCTCAATCCCCTTTATCTATGTCAGCACTCGAGGTGCTTCAAAATTGTCCCTCCCAGAAGTAGGCTTTGTTTTCGAAAATTGGTGGAATTGATCCAACATATTCCAATCTTGTAGTCTTTAATCATATGGGCTATGTGCTGCAATTAACAATAGAATTGGCATTCTCCATCCAAGTAAATGTTCTCAATCACCTTGTTCATCGTACTATTATTAATGAGGGATAATCTATGTGAATTATGTCTCTAAACTGTTAGAAGTCACTTGGCTCACCGCGCCTATATCAATCGTCTGTGATGTTGAAAGCTTTCGACAGATGTCCATATAAGCCTTGCGGTATCATTAATAACTTGCATGTTGAACTAGGGGGACAAAGAGTAAATGTTGAAGTTGAGGTCGTTGACAGACCCCTTGACTACAACATTCTACTTGGAAGGCCATGGGTATATGCTATGACTGCGATCATCTCTACATATTTTAGAATGATCGCCTTTCCACATAAACGTGTCATCACAGTCATCAATCAACTCTCCTTCTTTGCCTCTATTTCCCAGGTAAATGGAAGCGTTCCGTTAGTTCACACACCCCAACTCGCACTTCAGAACATCAATGTGGGAATCCTAAAGGATTCTTCTCTCATGGGAACCTTTGCATTACCACTACCTGCGACGTTGGCAGAAATTGCAAACATAGAGACCTGATACATGATATCTTCCACTCCATCTAGCTTAAGGAAGATTATCGGTGATTCTGAAGTTGTTACGTTGGATGAATTTCTACTACCCAACCCAATTGAGTTGGCATAACAATAAATCTACACGACTTGGGTAGTGAATTTGAAATCGTTGTCGCCGGTCGTTTTGGTTGATCGTTCATTAGATTTTGGTACTCCATCTGATCCTTTTTAATCCACTTTCTTGACAGATGAGAATATTATGGAATCCATGATGCCAGAAGGAGAATCACGGGAAGATCATCATCATCGCTCCCATCTTTAGGATTACGAAGAAGATAATATTATTGACCTATATCACCCATTGATCAAAACATTATTTTCGAATTCTTTTCCTATTAATGCAATTGAATCTGAGAATAATTTATCAAATATTGACGAAACCATTTCTATCGATAATTTGACTGAACCCAGAATTGTAGAAAACATTCATGTCAGCGTGTCTTGTTCTCCATCAGAACTCGAAACTTATCACTCTCTCTTTCATGAATTTCATGATGTATTTTCTTTGTCTTACAAGGAAATGCATGACATAGATACTAGTATCGTTGAACACACCATTAACATGTACCCTGATGTCAATCCGGTACGTCAACACCTTCGTCCTGTTCATCCGAAGAAGGCTATTTCCATTAAAGCATAAGTTGAAAAACTTTTGCGTGCTGGTTTCATTTAACCTGTTCCACTTATTTATTGGGTTTTCAACATTGTTCCCATTATGAACAAACAAGGGACAATCAGAGTGTGCATCGATTATCGGGATGCCAATCTTTCTTGTCCAAAAGACAACTATCCTACTCCCTTTATCGACTAGATTATTGAAGACTGTGTTGGATGTGAAATATTTTCGTTCATGGCTAGATTTTCTAGCTACAATCAAATCAATATCGGCCCATAGGACCAATATAAGAAAAAATTCATCTGTCCCCAGGGCACATTCGCTTATCGGAAACTCCCGTTTGATTGAAATAATGCTGAGGAAACTTTTTAGAGAGAAATGGATTATGCTTTCAATGACATTAAGCACATTGTTCAACCTTATCTAGATGATTTACCAACGCATTCACGAAACTGGACTGATCACCTTATGCATTTGAGAGCTATCTTTCTACGTTACCGACACTAAAAAATACGCCTCAATCCACATAAATGTGTGTTTTGTGTTGGTTATGGTCATTTTCTAGGATTCGTCATCCCAAAAGAAGGAATTAGAATCGACCCACTAAAGGTCCAGGCCATTCTTGATTTTCTTGCACCAGCAATTTTCTTCAGTTACAGAAACTTTAGGGAAAGGCTAACTTCCTAAGGAGGTTCATACCCAACTACGCCGAAATGGCTAAAGGATTTAATCGGCCCTTGAAAAAGGGGATTCCCCTCCATTGGGATAAGGTTGCGCAAGCTTCTTTTGATGCTGTCAAGGATACACTTGTTCAGGCGTCATTAATGTATCCCCCCAATTATCAGAGTGATTATTTCTTATATATCGTTGTGGCCGATACGACCATTGCTATGGTATTGGTACAAATAGAAGATGGGATAGAACATTCGATATATTATTTTAGGCGTAATATCAATGATATGAAAGTGAAGTATTCATATGTCGAAAAGCTCACCTTGGCGGCTGTTCAAGCCGTCCAAAGATTTCACCACAATATCCTGTTCTGGAAGACCATTGTCATTTCGGATTGCAACCCCATGAATTTCATTTTATCACGTCAATTGCTAGAGGGAAAGTATTCAAAATGGATTGTCATTTTGCAGGAGTTTGATTTGGAATTCATCAAATCCAAGTCAAAGAAGTCTTTAGTTTTGGCTGAGCTTCTCTGCGACCTTCCCTCTGATAGTACTGCTACTACATCAAAACCATCTATTCCTGATGACTCTCTATTTCTGATCCTTGGTATGGGGATTTTATCATTTATCTCCAGACCTATACTTTTCAGCCTGATACCTCTCGCTCTGAAAAATGACGTATTCGATACCAAGCCAAAGATTATTTGATCGTCGGCGATACACTTTATCGTCGTGGTGTCGATACGATTTTAAGGAGGTGCCTCACTCATGAGGAGGTCGAAAAGGTTTTAAATGATTGTCATGCTAGGGCTTGTGGTGGACACTTATCTGGATATCACTACAAGAAAAAATAACATTGGTGAGGGTCATGCTTGTGACGGTCCTTAAAAAACTGTCACTGTAAGTGTATATAGTGATGGTCCTTTATGGTCTGTCACCAAAGACATTTTCAATGACACTTTTGGTGACGGTCGTTAAAGGCCCATCACTAATTCTCTCTTTGGTGACACTTCTAGTGACAAAATTTTAATGACCCTCACCAATGCTCTTTTTGTTACTTTTGGTGACGATCAAAAAATGTCCGTCATCATTGATCATTAAAAATTTGTCACTATAAGTGTAAATAGTGATGGTCCTTTATGGTCCGTCACCAAAGACATTTTCAATGACACTTTTGTTGAGGGTCGTTAAAGGCCCATCACTAATTCTCTCTTTGGTGACACTTCTAGTGACGAACTTTTAATGACCCTCACCAATGCTCTTTTTGTTACTTTTGGTGATGGTCAAAAAATGCCCGTCATCATTGATCAATCCAATGAGTTTTTTATTACACTATGTGCCTGTTAATATATTTTTTGTCAAAAGATAACGATTTAATACAATTATTGTGGAGTATTTTTTATAATATCTCCAAGGCCATAGTGGTTAGGGTCAATCAATTTTTTTAGAAGTAATTAGTGTGTATCATTTCCCTCAAGTAATGACTAGTCAAATAGATATTTCCTATGAGTCAACACATGATTCATCTATTAAATTTATTATCTAGAAAATTCCCTTTAGATAAAGTTCCACTATTATGTGTAGGAAATATATTATTTAATACATAATCAAGCTTTAACAATTCTATTAATGAGAAAGACCTAACAATCCTCAACAATCTAGGCACACCTTAAATTAATGCTTTGGCACACACTAACATTTCTTAGCACCCAACATGTCTTGGAACATCTTTGTACCTAGAACATATTGTGATGGCACTGACGCCCAAGAACATGGTGGCATGCGCTAACACAACATGGAGCTCTCATAGCATGTGTTGGCATGCTGCATATAGTCCCTAGCTGCATGCCCTGGAACACCTTGGTTGAATGCATTAACATACATTATCACTTGGTACACAATGCCACTTGGCATGTATTGCGACCTATTATTAGTGTGCCTAGCATGCCCCTTTTCAAAAAGATAAAGTCCTAACTTATTAACCCTCTTAATATTGGTTCTTCCTTTTGTTTCCTTGACACATATTGACATACCATGGCATCCTGCACCACAATATCCTTAGCACCTAGCATGTATTGGCATATCTTGGCACTATTAATTGGGACATGATATAATTAGCACACCCTGGAATTCCCAAGCACACTTTGGGAATTCTTGACATGCCTTGATATTCCCTAGCATGCCTTACCAATGCTTAGCATACCTTGTCACTCCCTCCTTGGCATGACAACTAACACTCATTAACACTAGTCTCTCGCACACGTTCCTCATATTCATTAGCTTCCATGAATTTTTACCTAGTGCTCCCTTAATGTATTTTTCCTAGTAATCCTTAACACTCATCAACATGCATTATCACTCTCTAGCACACCTTAGCACTCTTCAACATTCCCGTCCACTTCATAACATGCATAACACTAGTCCCTGACACATATTGGCACTTGGCACGTGTTGGCGCTTGGAAAGCCTTAGCATGTGTAGAATACATTGAGATGCCTTGGTATGATTTGGTATGGTTTAATATTAAATTTATTTGTGACAATCAATTGTTGGAAAGTAGATGAGAAGCAACAAAGGAATACTTGGCACATAGAATGCACTAAGACTTTTCACTTGGAACCTATTGCCGCCCAGTGTTGGTGTGCCTAGCATGCCCCTCTTGGAAAAGGTAAATTGATGACTTATTAACCCTCTTATGTGTTCATTTCCTTGTATTTTAACTTTTTTCTCCCTTCTGTTGTCTTGAAAATCCCTGACATGCATTGACACACCCTTGCACATCTTGGAATGCCTTATCACTTGGCACATCGTAGCATGTTTGACATGTATTCCCACTATCTGGCACATCAAGGGGGTGAAGAGAGATGTAGTCCTAAATTAGGTCGAGTACAAGGGTCGAGTAAGGGTTGCTAAAGGGAGGTCATGATCATCCTCCAAGATCAAGATCATCATGTGAGGGTTCAGAAGAATGTTGCATACCTTAATGGCCGGTTTATGCTAGGTGGAAGATTTGAAGAGCCCTAGATGAAGACAATATTGTGGGCCCTAGATCAGTAAAAAGAATTGACTATGGTTGGGCTGATTGATGGTAGTTCAAGTACAGTTGGAGAGTTGTTAGGTTACTGTCAAAGAATACTAGCCCTGACTCTTGTTCTGGTGAAGGACAACAAAATTGGTAGAAGGGAAAGTGTATAGGGGCTGAGGATGTGCAAACTTTGAAGGACTAAAGTAACAGTCAAGTGGGCGAACTAACTAGCCCTAGTTCACTATATTGTAGAGGATTGATTCAGTGAGAAGAAGGGAAGCCTCCATAGCCCTGGAATTCTCATATTGGAGTTGTAGTATGGCAAAAGTGGGCATACCAAAGAGTTGTTGACAAATGGAATTGTGAACAACTTGTTACCACTAAAAGTAGTAGTGGACCTAAAAGGGGTTCCTAAGAGGGCAACTGTTAGGACAAGGGAAACGATGGAGGCTTAGCCCAATGTCACAATAGCTAAGGCTCCTTGCTCTTCATGGACTTTCACCAATGGGTGGAGTCTCGGTAGTTTAGGAAGTCACTTGTAGAGTAAAGGTCAATGAATAGGTGGGAAGTGACCCTCGAAACCCTTTCCCTAAGATAAAATAAAGAGTGGGACTTGCTTTCCTTTTAAGCAAATGAATTTATCTTATACGGAGGGAGGAGGGGGATTGAAGGTTTGAGGGAGAAGAAAAAGACTTATGAAGGAAGTTCTCAATCCATAAAATCGTTTGGGAACTTGGATTCCCAAATGTTCCTTGGTGAAAGGCCTTTGACACCAAATGGGACCACACGGGGCCAAGTGGACCCAGCCCAGGTTCATGGATGGAATTTAGCAACCAATGATGTTCCTATCCTGGAAAAGGTGAGGGGAAAGGATCAGACAAGAGTGTTTACTTCGATAGGTCAAATTGATCCTACTAGGTTCTATCCTTGGGAACACCTAGACAAAAATTGATCCTAGAGCTAGGGCTTGAGGTATCCAGAGATTCCACAATTGGAATTGTCCCAAGTTCTGAGGAGAGTGAGGGCACCCAACAACGCAACTACCTCTAGGAGATAGAAGTTTTCCTCTAGCTAGATTCTTGGGAAATTTTTGCCCTAGGTGACCTAATGGGGTTAGAACTAGGGAATGTGAAAAATTCTTAATCTAAGAAACCCTGCTACAGTATCTTGATTTACTTCTCCTACTTGAATTAAGTTACAAGTTAATTTCTAAAATACTCAATAAATTAGTGAAGTAAATAGTAAATACAACTAGAAACCTACACATATAGATCAAATATTAAATAACATGCTCATAGACAAAGTGACACACATATTTTCTGGACAACTGTCCCCGGAAAAAAAGCTAAGGCGGGAAAACTAGTGTTGCTAGCTTTGGAGGGTTTTCATTATTATGTAGAATCTAAGTACAAGAATCCTGGGCACCAAAACTGGTTCACCCAACAGAGAAATAAAAACGACAGTAATACACTACTCTGAATCCCTCTACGTCAGCCTAAATGGCCTGCGTCGGCCTCTGTGCTGCTCAGTAAGGGTCTGCGTCACACTTGAAGGGCTTACACTGCCCCTGCGCTGCCCTGACTGGCCTACGTCAGCCCTGCGTGGCTCCTGCTGCCTCTGCGCTGCCCCTGCTAGGCTTTGGCTGGACTGCGTGGCTCCTACTGCCCCTGCTATTATGGCTGGCTGGAATGCTTATGCAGAAAAAACATAGGTAAGAAAGAAGGCACTGGCCAAAGGTAATGCATAACAGTTAGAAAAATTGAAGAAATGAAATGAAAATAGATCAATGTCCACAAATAACTGAAATAGCTCAATGGGACTAGAGAGTAAAAACTTTGACAACAACAATAAGTGCTTATAGCATTAGCTAAGAGAACAAAGGAGACTAGTTCATGAGGTTAAAATGTTGTATAATTGTTGGCATAGGGAAACTGTAGAATTGTTAGAGTAAATCTTTGCAGGTACCATTAGTTGGTGATCATCGATAATCATTTCATTTCATCAAATAACCTGATGAATGGGCCTTACAAGCTATTTTCGTAGACAAATGCCACAGAAGCTGTCTGATGGAAAAATATTCACACTATATCGAAGAAAACACCTACCAAATAAGGATGACATTTCAAATGGGGCAAGAAACAATAGAGAGATAGACATTGAAAAAGTTAAAATGCTACGACAAAAGGAAAGCAACTAGGTAGGATGGTAGAAAGCACAACAAAGAAAATTATAAAAATGGAAAACCCTACAAATTAGCACCCATCCAAACATCACACACAGGTGCCTTATGCGTCTGTGCGGCTCGTTTCTCGTTTTCTCTGTTGTGCCTTTGTTCGGTAGCCCGCTGTGTCATTTTCTTTGAGGGCGCCCGCCCAAACCCATTCGGGTAGGGTCGTTTTGTTTGAGGTCGCCCGACGCCCAAACCCATTCGGGTAGGGTTGTTTCAGTTGAGGGCGCCCGCCCAAACACATTCGGGTCGGGTCGTTTCGGTTGAGGGCACCCACCCAAACGCGTTTGGGTCGGGTCGTGTGAGGGAACCTAAGGAAATGCATTCGGGCAGGTCAGGTTGGGTTGTGTCGTGTGAGGGTGCCCAAGGAAATGTGTTCGGGCGGGTCGGGGTGGGTCGGGTTGGGTCGTGTTCAGGCGGGTCGGGATGGGTCAGGTCAGGTTGTGTGAGGGCGCCTAGGGAAATCTCAAGTTAAATTTAAACCAGCTAAACAAAAACTCTAATAATTCATGAAAATCATCTAAACAATTATTGAAATATCAAACTTGACAGTAGACGAATATGGGTTTAGTTAGTTTTATGAGGATCATCTTGGAAGTTATGTTGTTAATTTACATAGAACACCACTTTTTTTGTATAATATTTTTAGTTTCTATTTTTTTATCTTTATCTTCACGATTCTAATATGTTAAGTTTTTTTTTATACCACATAAATTTAAATTATATAAATTTATACATTTATAAAGAGTTATAATATAATTATTATAGTTCAATAAAATATAAAAGTTAAATAGTTGGGGTGGCAAGAGGGGGAGGGGGAGAGATTCTCCTAAATCCTGATGGAATATGAAAAATAAAGTACTTATTGGGGCTAGTCCAAAGAATTAACAATCTCACATAAATGTATGGGCTTCTTCTAGGTCTCTAATTGGCTAATGATCGAGATGTCTCTAGGTTAGTGATCTTGGGGTATTCCCTTATCACTATTCAACACCTTCAAAAAGGTTTTCTCCTGAAGAAAAACAATTTATCCCTCCTCCTTAGAAAAATCAATAGTACCTTAAAATCATTCCCTCAAAAGGCTTATTGCCACATTTTAAAAAGCCAAAACAAAGAGGTGGATACACAAACGAATCAAGCCTTCCTTCTTGAATTAAGCGGGTTAGTATGAAATCAATGACATGTCAGGTTTGAAAGATATTCCATGAATAATTCCACTCAATATAATTGTCCCTCTCTCTTGTTTTGCTAGTTGGATATATGCACCATGAGAATTATTTTTTGAAGATTTCCAAAGCCGACCTCCTTTCTATGCCCCCCCTGTCGCCTCCTATATATGCACAGATTCGCATCACGCATAACATTTGGCATCAGGATCTCATCATTAAGGTTAAGGTGGTGGTTTGTGGGGGTGTTGGCCATGCCCCCATTTACCCCTCACATGTGGAGTCTTATAAAGTTGGAAAACCCTTAATTGATCCCTCTTTTGCCTTTGTACCAAGTTCATTGATGGACACAGGGTGGGCAGAGTTAATGAATTTCGTGGTTGATTCGATCCCTCAGCATGGGATTTCACTAGTCTAAAGGTGGAATTCATGGTTGGTGTTAATATGATAAGGCAGAAAGTATCAGTTCAAGGGTGTGCTCTTGAGAGTCAAGACAACCCTTCTGCTAGTTGGTGGGCTCTCCGCACCTTTGTAAACTCCATCGATGCTAAGAATTCTTTCAATCTTATGTGTCTCTTGCTCGGTGTCGTGAACGTTGTCTCGCTCATCTCATTCAAAGCGAAAACATGGGGAATTCTCTTGTCTTTTCTTGGCTCAGTTTCCTCCTATACAGTAAGAAGTTGGGAATATTTCCCCTCCAAGTTGTAAATGGATTTTTGTAAATCTCAAGAAGTCAAGTTGGAATTTTTTCCAGTGGGTGTTGAATTTCTCATCTTCGAATTTCAAGTTTATTCACCACCCTATATGCAAAAACTATAGTTATAGATTACATACCCTTTCCCAGGCCAACATTATATAAGTCTACTTCACTAGGATAAACATTTACTAAGGCTTCACGTATGAAATATCCACCAAATCTGTCACTGCATCAATGTAGTCCCTAATACTACATGTACCTTCAAGAGTATTGTGACCGCATGGGTGCCCTGTGCATGTTCGTCGGGCCCATTTTCCGGTTTCTCCCTCGTGCCTTCGTTCGGTCGTGCGCGTCGTGTGAGGGCACCTACCCAAATGCGTTCAAGTTGTGTCGTTTCGTTTGAGGGCGGCCATATCAAATTTACTTAGTTGTGACTGCAAGGGTGCCTTGTTCATGTTCGTGAGGCTCGTTTTCCATTTTCTCCCTTGTGCCTTCGTTCGTTCGGGCGTGTCGTGTGAGGGTGCATGCCCAAACACGTTTGGGTCAGGTCAAATCGTTTTGTTTGAGGGAGGCCGTATCAAATTTGCTAAGTTGTGACTGCACAGGTGCCTTGTGCACGTTCGTGTGGCTCGTTTTCCATTTGCCCCCTTGTGCCTTCATTCGGTCAAGCGCGTTGTGTGAGGGCGCCCACCCAAACGCATTCGGGTCAGGTTGTTTCATTTGAGGGAAACTTTATCAAATTTGCTAAGTTGTGACCGCATGGGTGCCTTGTTCACGTTCATGTGGTCCGTTTTCTTTTTGCTCCCTTGTGCCTTTGTTTAGTCGGACATGCCATATTATGAGGGTGCCTGCCCAAACACGTTCGGGTTGGGTCGGGTCATTTCGTTTGAGAGTGGCCGTAAAATTTACTAAGTTGTGATCGCACGGGTGCCTTTTGCATGTTCGTGCGGCCTATTTTCCATTTTCTCCCTTGTGCCTTCGTTCGGTCATGCGCACCGTGTCGCGCCATGTGAGGGCGCCCGCCCAAACACGTTCGGGTTGGGTCGTTTTGTTTGAGGGCAGCCGTATCAAATTTGCCAAGTTGTGACCGAATGGGTGCCTTGTGCACGTTCGTGCGACCCGTTTTTCATTTTCTCCCTTGTGCCTTCATTTGGTTGGGCACGCCGTGTCGTTTCGTTTGAGGGTGCCTGCCCAAACTTGTTCAGGTCGAGTCGTTTCGGTTGAGTGCGCTTGCCCAAACGTGTTCAGGTCGAGACCCCTAATCCCCCAATACCTAATATCTTTACTACTAACTTATTATTCAACCCCTAACCCCTAAATGCACCTAAATCCCCTAACCCCTAACCCCCAATCCCATAAGCCCTCCAAATTCAAAGAATTAGCTTTGAAGAAGCTTTTCTGCAATATGGTTTGTAAGTCATTTAAATAGAGGTATCTTCTCTAGAGTTTTTTTTTAGATCTACAGTTTCATTTACTAATTTTTGAACAAGGCGTATGACACTCTTCATGTCTATGGGATTTTTATCTTGAAGCTCATTATCTATATGAGTATTTGCTGCTTCAAGGGTTTCATGATGGAGAAAATCGCAATACAGGGTTTAGGGCGCATTATTGTGTTATTACTGCTTCAAGGGTTTGATGAACATACCCCAAGTCATTCATTTCGTTGCTACTTATCAGGTTCTTACTTCTGTCTAATTCACTATATACTCAGATCATGAATGTGAGAAGGTTTTTTGTGGATTATATTATTATTGTATCAACAGTGTAATTATTTGTGTTGTTATATCTTTCTAGTGAAAAACCTCATCTTCAGAAATATTTTCTTGTCATTTTCAAAATTGATTGCTTCATTGAGCACAACATGCAACTTATTTAATACTTTATTGAAGCTAAGAGCTCCATCTTTGGGGAAATCTGCTTTTCGGCTAACTCCATTGCTTTTGATCTCAATTTTTCCAATTGCTTCCTTCTCTCATATGATACCTAAGCCTTTGCCTTTCTCTTCCCTTCTAATTCCGTAATAGTGTCATAGTGATTCCAACCAACTTCTTTGGAAAGCCTTCCTAGCAGACAATACTTGTGACCTGGCTGAAGCCTCAACACTTTCAGAGCATCTAGAATGACCATTCCCTTCTTCCGATCATATGGTGGGGGAAACCCTTCAAAAATCCCTTAGCCTAGAAAGTTTTGCAGCACCACGCTTGGTTTTGTGTGGAATCATTCCTCTAATTTTCCAGTAGTCAAATCCTTCTCTTACTTTATTGTCATTTGCCCATACCTAAGCAATGAGAGCACAAGAACACCTATTTCTATAAAAGCACTGATAACTTCTCTTACTTTATTGTCATTTGCCCATAACTAACCAATGAGAACACAAGAAAACCTATTTATATAAAAGCACCTATAATACTTTTGTGGGTTTCACTAATATCCCTTTAGTTACTGTGTGCACAGTAGCCTAGATCCTAAAGCGATTCCCGTACAATGATAATCCACTAGGTGTATTTGTTCTTAAAAAACTATGCATGGATAGATGTCCCATTTATGGCCAAGTTCCACCAAAATGGTTCTCCCTACCTACCTAGTAACTACATTACATTTATTTCATGACAAGACTACCCTACAACCCACCAAATTTCTATCATATCCTTGTCGTCAACAACAATTTGTTGTTCAAGATATAGCTAAGTTGGAACAAACTTAGCTCTAGAGCTTAGGATATTTTTCCACCTCTAATGTTTATAAACCAATAGATATAAAATTTCTAAAGCATGTGGGAGCCCTTTAAGTATCACCTTTCCTATATTGACTCCGTCTTTAAAATCATGGAAAATGTCCATAGATGAGTTATCCTTACTAAACCAAAAAAATTCATTGAAAATAATCATTCATACCATAACATTACAACTTCCCTTTTAACCACATAAAGCTTATTTTTAAGTTACCATAATTCATCTTTAATATTACGTAATTAGATTTAAAAATCAAACAAAATCTCTAGTTTATGAAATAAAAATTCAACAATTTTATATAATTAATAATTTAAATAAATGTCTTAAATCTAACCGCATTAATAATTATTTATATTAAAAAATACACTTATTTATCCAAAACCCCTTATTAACCCCAAAAAGAGTCTCACACATTTTATTTAATGAAATTTGAATGGTCATAAATTTTATGATGAAATTGATAATTATAATAATCCAAAAACAAAATCTAATAAACTTTATTATGTTCTACGACAATCACAAACTTATTTTATTGTATAAATCTCATTTTTCCTTCTCTTCGAAAATGTATAAGGTCTTTTTGGCTTAGTGCATGTATAAACTCTCAAATAAAACCATTTTTTCAAGTCACCATTGGCCCGGATTTGAAACACATCAAAGGTTTTGTTTTGGCAAGTATTATGCGTATTTCATTTCAGAATGTTAAAAATTTTCAAATACCAAAACTTTTAATTTCCCTCGCTCATTTCCCTTTGGTTTGTCCAGCGAAGGAGGGAGGATGCAGCCATACTCTCGCCGGTTTTGAGGGTTGCATGGTTTGTCCAGGGAAAGAGGGAGGATGCGGCCATACTGTCGCGGGTTTTGAGGGTTGCATGGTTTGTCCAGAGAAGGAGGGAGGATGCGGCCCTGAAACCATTGAACCAACTGAACCAACTTATCAGTGTGCGCAGAAAGAAAGAGCACAGAAGGAAGGCTAAGAGCTATGGATCTGCAAATCAATGTATGGAAGGCTAAGAGCTACGAATGTATGGTGCTTGACAATGCGGCTCATTTGCTTCGGGACTCTTAAGCTCACCACACCTAGCTTTGGTGACTTGAACCACCTGATCTCTGCAACCATGAGCGGAGTTACCTGTTGTCTAAGTTTCCTGATCAATTGAACTCAGATCTGAGAAAATTTGTAGTGAATTTAATCCCCTTTCCCTATCTTCATTTCTTTATGGTGGGATTTGCCCCATTGACCTCCTGTGGATCCCGTTTGTGCTGATGAGATCACGCCTTTGTGTTTCTAGCGCAAGGGTGTCTAATTAACAATAAGAAAAAAGGAAGGCATTGGAGGTTACAAAGTTTGAAGTTTGAGTCCACAGATTGTGAAGCCGTTCGCTTGCTCCACAACACGGAAGGAATTCCAGCAGTAATCGGCTCCATCACAGGTCAATCTGCGAATTTCGCACTTTATTTGTTGTTTATTTTGTATTTTAGTTCTATTTTTCAACATGTCGATACGATAATTTACAGATTCTTTATTTACCGTTGAAATCTACTGATTATATCTCGGATCAAAGCAGATCGATTAAACTTTTGAAGACCCATGTTCTATTTGCTCTAGTTTTTAGGGTTTCACGAGTTAGACTGTTAACATATTGTTGTAGTCGTATGCATTAGGGTTTAGGGATTAGCTGCAGTATGTGTTGTTAAATTTTTCTTTCTACCAATAAAGCCTTGTTATGGTATGAGCTATCGAGACTATTTTTATTTTTACCTGGTTTGCAATAATTGACAGTTCCAGGGTTTTAGCACTCATATCTGGCATGGCCATGATTTTTACTTTCCAATTTAAAAAAAAAAAAATTGTTCACGACTTTATTATTTTTTGCATCTAGTAAATAATTAGCTTTGAGGAAATTTGTGTACCTTTTCTTCTCTTTGCACATTATTTTCCCCAGATTCCATCCCACCTTGTCTACTGCCAGCCATGTCAAGAGAATGTGGAGCATAAATGTCACTACAGACAAATATGAAAGAGGGGAAACTATGTTCTGAGCCTGCAAAAATGAGTACTATCACGACTAATTTTTATGGATCCATATTTGTGAGGAATTAAGGATTGGAAATAGCCCTGATACAACCTGTGCCAAATATATTAAAAACTCATAAATACTCAAAAAGACAGTATTGAGGTTGTAATGTGGAGAATCTTTACGTCAAATTGTGAATGATAAAATTTTTATCATATGTAGAAAACTAAGATGGCCACTGAGAAAAATTTTATCATATGCAGAAAACTAAGAAGGGGCAATTTGATGTCGTGATGGCTCTCTCCTTTTGATTTTTTATTTACAATTTATGCTTGAAATTGCTCTAATTTTGAAGATCTTCAACCCATTTAGGCGTGTGCTTCCAAAAATATCGATATGCACAAAATATGCATTAGTTAGTGGCTTTAAAAAGAATCAACATCCAAAAATAGGAGGTCGAGGGTATATTTTGGCAATGGTTTTGTCTCCCGGGAGAGAGACCAGAGAGCTTAATGAAAATTTGTTGGATTAGTTCTCTGCCATTACGTGAGATTGTGTTGTAAGTAACGTAGTATCACCTACGTCGTTTCATACTTTCATAAGTAACGTAGTATCACCTATCGCCTCAGTAGCCCTAAGAAACCTGATCAATTTTAGGCCACTTATCTTGCATGAGAGTCTTATCTTATCACTCTTTGAAAAGGGCTTCATCTATAGCAATAGGATCCATATATTAAAGGCATGGAAGATTGTCACAGGAGCATCAACATTTTGGAATCAAACGGAGGAGAATTGACAAAAAGATAAGGGAAGATAAGGGTCAGATGAGTGGCACACATATTCAATAATTAGTGGCACATTATATGAGTATTGTCATGTTTCATTTTATTATTATTATTATTATGTGACTTTATAATAAGTTCTCTCAGTTATGAAATCTTCAAAACCTTTACCAATTTTGAAATCATTTTTCTTTAACCCGAAAATTATGAAAGTCTAATTCAAATATAGAATTGAAGAGATGAAATTACAATGGATTCTTTCACACAAACATTAAGCTCCCGTAGTGAGGAAGCACACGAAACTAAGAGATGAAATTTTTCACAATTAGACTATATCTTCTTGTATATTATAAATTATGTTATACATTTGTTGAATCTGACACATGATACACTTATTTGGGATTTCCTGGTCATGGCCTCGTAATTTTTCTTTTCTGCTACTCATTTCATTAAAATTTAAATATGAGGTGCAATTGAATTTTATTTGCCACTGCAAGTTTTATTTGTCTGGTAAAAAACTTAGGTTATAAGAATTCATTAGCATTTTCATTTTATTGAAGAATTTTTCTTTTTTCTACCTATTTCATTGAAAGTGAAAGTTCAATATGAGGTGCAGTTGAATTTTATTTTCCATTTCAAGTTTCAATTGTCTTGTAAAAAAATTTGGTTAAAATAATTTGATAACATTTTATTTTATTATGTGACTTTATAATAAGTTCTCTCAGTTATGAAATCTTCAAAACCATGAGGTGGCCAACTTGTAGTTGTTGTTAAATCTTTACGGCCTTTCATTCAAAGATATGTTGGCGGGTTACTGCTTTAACGAAGTACAAATTTGCAATAAAACCTTATTACTAAAATATATAGATACACATTTAATTTTTTTTTTAAATATTTTTAGCCTTGCGTCGGAAGACTGACGTTTCATAAGCGTCAGAAGACTGACACTCTAAACGTCGGAAGAGCGACGATTATTTTTTAAAATATTTTTTTACTGTTTCGTCGGAAGAGCGACGTTTCCTAAGTGTCGGAAGAGCGATGTTTCCTAAGCATCGGAAGACTAACGCTTTCAATGTCGGAAGAGCGACGTCTCTTTTTTTAAATATTTTTACTGTTTCCCTGGAAAAGTGATGTCTCATAAACATCGGAAGTGCGATGCCTTAAACGACGGAAGAAGAAACATCAGAATTGTGACAATTGTGTGGAAAAATGATAAATTTTGGAAGACCGACGCTTTAGACGTCGGAAGAGGTAACGTCGGAATTGCGACGAACGTCGAAAGACTGATGCTTTGGAGAACGTCGGAAGACTGATGCTTTGGAGAATGTCGGAAGACTGACACTTTGGAGAACGTCGGAAGAGCGACGGATTGGAAAACGTCGGAAGAGCGATGGTTCGGAAAAAATCGGAATAGAGACATTTGTTTGGAAACGTCAGAAAAAGTGTTGCTCTTCCGACACTTTATTAAAGTGTCGGAATTGCGACGTAATGGATAACCATGTTTTGCCCGGCCTCAAACTGTCACTCTTGCGACGCCTATGTTTCGGAATAGCGATGAAGTGGCCGTCGGAAATTGGTGCACACAAAATCAACATGAGCACACAAAATCCCTTGAAATGTGAACTCTTGCATTGAGGGAGTGGATATGTAGGTGTGGGAGTCCTTAAGGTGACACATTACCTTGGATATGCATTGTCCTTAAGGAGACACATGACCTAGGAGATGCATTGTAGCTTAGGACCTTTTGTAGATTGTTGGACCTTGGGGAGTAGTGATCATGCCATAGAGGGCTTGCTTATTAATCACTGTCACCTTTGATGCTGACACATGTAATGT
Source organism: Pinus albicaulis (assembly GCA_034641835.2). Classification (NCBI taxonomy): domain Eukaryota; kingdom Viridiplantae; phylum Streptophyta; class Pinopsida; order Pinales; family Pinaceae; genus Pinus; species Pinus albicaulis. Next base: position 1,046,428,862 of record CM076584.1, on the reverse strand, counting down.
AAAGTATAGTGCTTCACATGGGTGGACCTACTTGTGTCTTGCAAGTTTGCTTCTAGTGGACTAGGTCCACTAAAGCCCCTTTACCTCTCATATAAAAAGAGGAAGGAGTGAGTTGTTATTATATTCGATCATGTACTTGTGCATATTCCTTTCAAGCTTGGGTTAGGGATGTAAGAGCAGTGCTACTCTCTCTCTCTCTCTCGGTGACAATATATCTGAGTTGATGTATATGTTGGTGACAATATATCTGAGTTGTGCTTTGCTCTATCTTCCTTACAAGGATTCTTTGAAAGATAAACAAATTGATGAACATAAGTAACTAATTTGAACTGTGGCAAAAAATATGATATGAATCTGCTATTAATTGAGGTTCTAATACCAATGATGTGAGCCAACCTAGAATTCTGCTATTATAATTGAAATTTGAAATCCAAAAATTCCGGAACTATATCTGAAATATAAAAAATAAAGCAGACCAAAAAACCAAACAGTTACAAGTCGAGCGGTAGTCATGAAACTACTTAAGTCCTCCACTCGAATCTTGTATCTTTATCTGCATATGTTTTAGAGAGAAACTATCATTGTTTTTCTCCAGGGACTTTATTGGCTCAAAAACCTATCAGCGCTTACAGTCAAGCTCAACGATAGTGAAACAAGCCATTCTCCATGAACATTTTCTGTTTTTTGGGACTAGGTGCTCTTTTATGAAACAAATCTAATAGTGCTTTCAATAACATTGTCAGATTATAGCTACTGAAACTATGTGGCTATAGTCATGTTTCATGATAGTTTCCTACTTTCTTTAAGCAATAGGCACTTGTTTAGGAAACAACTGGATGGACAACAGTTAATGGCATTCTTTGTAGTTGCTCCAATTTGCTTGATGATAGGAAAGAGAAATGAAGCTTGGAAAGAACTTTAGAAGAGTTCCTTGACTAAATGGAGTTGTTGAACAATGCACATGGTGGATCAACATGTTGCAGCAGAAAAATCCAGAAGATTCCCTACAAATAGTGCACATAGTGGGTCATCATGTTGGATAAAATATAAATATTCTTGAAATAATAATAGCGTGACTTTTACATTAATGGACTTGGACATTGGAGGTGGTTTACCGTTTGCTACTAGACCTTGCTTGGTTGTTTGAAAGACATTCTTCCTTGAAGTGTTGGATTAGTATGGAGCTTGGTGACTTCATGTTGTTGATGCATGAAGGGATTTTGTGTGCTTGGAGTAGATTTGGGTATTTCACCATGACAAAAACATCCCAAAATCAACATGAGCACACAAAATCCCTTGACATGTGAACTCTTGGGTTGAGGGAGTGGATATGTAGGTGTGGGAGTCCTTAAAGTGACACATTACCTTGGATATGCATTGTCCTTAAGGAGACACATGACTTAGGAGATGCGTTGGAGCTTAGGACCTTTGGAGGATTGTTGGCCTTGGGGAGTAGTGCTCATGCCATGGAGGGCTTTCTTGTTAATCACTGTCACCTTTGATGCTGACACATGTCACATATAGTAGAGTGCTTCACATGGGTGGACCTAAATGTGTCTTTCAAGTTTGCTTGTAGTGTACTAGGTCCACTTGTTATTGTAAAGCCCCTTTACCTCTCATATAAATAGAGGAAGGAGTGAGTTGTTATTATAGTCGATCATGCACTTGTGCATATTCCTTTTCATACTTGTGCATATTTGTTGTGTGATACTTGAATTTCATAAATCTTGATTGCTATTTCGTTATCTATATCAATATATAAGAACAGGTTCATGGATTTTTCATATTTCTCAAAATGTGGAGTTGTTCCTTTCCTGTTGCATGTTCTTTTATATTGTTATGTTGCGATTCAAATTTCTATTTGTGCTTTCCAGTTATTCTCCTACATAGTACATGCTTTGATAGATTATATCAAAAGTCTTACCAATATGATAACATTGATTGTTGTATGTGGACATTTTTGTTCAGGATGGTTCATTACAGAATCAAGATGAGGAGCTGGATCATGCAATTGCACTTTCCCTTTCTGAAGAACTAACCAAACTAGATGGTATATGATGGCAATATCATTTTTTTATAGTTACTTTTAGTTTAATTATATCATTTAGCTCGATGCTTTTCATATATTAAACTAAACTTCTATTGCTTAACAAGACTTTGTCATTTCCATGTCTTAGTGAAACTGTTTATGGTTTGATACTCATACAACCTTTATCAAGTTACATGCACCCTCATTAGAAAAAACAAGATAATTTTGCTTGCCATGACTATATTTTTTTGTCATTGTTGACTTAAGAAAGTCTTTTAGCTAAGAAACTAGTTTCAAGGTTATGGCATAACTTTTCATATAAATTGAACATAAGTTATATCCAAAATGTTAACTTGTAAACTACTTAACTGGTTTTAGGCTTTCCATTTAAAATCTACTTCAGTTTTAACTTTGAACGAGTTGTTCCACATACTTTAATATTAAGATACTTTGGTGTAAGGATTAAAAATTAGCCCATAAGGCCTCTCAGTTATTAATTTATTTTATCTGAATATAACATTTACTATTAAATTAGAACCACTTGGCACAAATACATCATAGATCAAGATCATACTTTGTAGAGTGTTGTAGAATAAAAATAGGAGCAAGGACACTGAATTCTTTCATTTTTCCTGGTTCTTATTCTTTTGGTGTATCTTTGTGCCTTTAGGGGCAATTTCTAGTTTAAGGCTAATTCTTTAAAGGGTGGTAGCTCAATGGAAGAGCACCTGCTTGTAAAGCAGGAGGTTGGTGGTTCGATTCCATCGTGCCCTGATATTCATAGGGAATGACGAAGATCAGTTTTTGGTGACGGATGCTTTTTTGACCATCACCAATGAGCTTATGGTGACATTTTTCGACCCTCACCAAAATATGAATGGTGACGGTCAATGAATGCCACCATATATACGCATCAATAGTGACGACCATTAAAGGTTTGTCACTATAAATCGTTGTTGTTGATATGAAATGGTGAGGGTCACTGTTTGTCATTATAGTCATTATTCATGACGGACCTTGATGTCACCAATGAGTTTATGGTGACGGTCAATGAACGTCGCCATATATATGCACCAATAGTGACGACCATGAAAGGTCCATCACAAAAAATCATTGTCGTTCATATGAAATGGTGACGGTCACTATCCGTCATTATAATCAATATTTGTGACGGACCTTGAATGTCACCACAACACATACTTTCGGAGACGCCACCTTTGGTGACGCTCAGTTGTTTGGTGATGGAGGCTATTGTCCGTCACCATTACTCATATGAAATGGTGACAGTCACTATCCGTCACTATAAATCATTATTGGTGACGGACCTTGAATGTCACCACAACACATATTTTCGGTGATGCCACCTTTGGTGATGCTCATTTTTTTGGTGATGGAGACTATTGTCCATCACCATTGCTCATATGAAATGGTGATGGTCACTATCCGTCACTATAAATCATTATTGGTGACAGACCTTGAATGTCACCACAACACCTATACTTTCGGCGACGCCAACTTTGGTGACGTTCAGTTTTTGGTGATGAAGGCTCTTTTGACCCTCACCAATGAGCTTATGGTGACCATTTTCGGCCCTCACCAATGTGATTTTTTCTTGTAGTGTATGCTACCATGCAGAAGATGCTCCGCATCGGTTAATTTTGGCCAACCATATTTCATGACTGCATCCTCGCAATCATAAGTTGTCATGTGTGCCAGATATTTGATCGTAAATTCCGCAAACTACCAGCGCCGATGCATCCTGTTATCTCTGTGGGATCATTTTCGAAATTTGGCATTGACTTCATGACCTGAAACCCATGTTCGTCTGGGGGGCATGGTTATATTATTATCGCAATAGACTACTTTACCAAGTGGGCTGAAGTGATGCGTACATTAAAAAAAACAGGCAAAACAATTGCATTATTATTTTTTAATCATGTCATTTCACGTTTTGGTGTTCCACAGGCTATAGTCACAGATCATGGTAAGCATTTATGCAATCACATGATGAATGAATTGATTTCCAAATTAGGATTTTCACATGATAGTTCTACTCCTTATTATCCACAATCAAATGGACAAGTTGAGGCTATTAACAAGATTCTTAAATGAATGCTTCAACGAATGATAGGAATTAATAAATGAAATTAGCATTTGATCCTGTACTCGGATTTGTGGGCGTACCGAACCTCGGTGAGAAACACAACCGAATTTACCCCCTTTCAATTGGTGTATGGTCTGGAAGCTATCTTTCCTATCCAATGTGAAATACCGTCGTTAAAACTCACAATCAACTTGTTACCTGATACCTCTTCTGAAGAAGCATGTCTTTTTAACCTCATCCATCTTGACGAAACGCGTCGTGAAGCCGCATTGGCCAAAAAAGTGCATAAGAGATGTATAAAGGCGCAATACAATAAGCATGTCCAACCTCACATCTTCTCAGAGGGTGACCTAGTCCTTCTTTATGATCAAGAAGCTTATGTAATAGGTACAGGGAAATTTGAACCGTTATGGCATGGCCCCTATATTGTCAAAAGAGTTCTTGCCAAGGGTGCCTACGATTTGGTATATTACGATGGAATTCCAATGGCGCAACCCTAAAATGGGTTGTATCTGAAACGTTACTATGCTTAAACATGAGCGTAGTAAACTGTTGTATTATATTGTATATATTTTTTTTATTTGCATTTACTGTCTTAGTTTGTTTTTCTAGAGTTTTACTGAAGTTGGTAATCCGCTTTAAATTTCATCGCAGATGTTTGAATCTTTGGAACCATTCGTTGGGTATGCTGATGGTGCTAGTTGTAGTTCGCAGAATCTATCCTCTGTAGCATAGGCCATTTTCGCTCAGAATGGTGAGTTAGTGAGTTATCAAGGGATTTCTATCTATCAATCTACAAAAAATATCACTGAGTATAGCACGTTGATCGAACTTCTCTCTGATGCAATTTCATTTGGTATTAACCGCATCATCATTAGGTTAGACTCACAACTTGTGGTACTACAACTTACTTGTGTTTATACTGTCAGAAATCCAACAATGCATCATATTTTTTGAAGAGTTTGACTTTTGGAAAGAAATTTTGATTTCATTCAATATCAACCCATTTCCAGAAAATTGAACACATTAACTGATTCCTTAGTGAATTATGTTATAAACAAACATTAGCAACACATGTAAAGACATATTTTCAATTCACACCACATAATTGAACAGGATTGTGCAATACACATAGGAAAACACTGAAAACAAATAGAAATATAGTTATACGTTTTTAAAAGATTTTTTCCCAAGACACATTGGTAATATGACCTCAAAATGTATGCAAAATGTCAAAATTAACCAATGATTCTTGTGATAACATGCTACTGATCTATCTATCCTATGCAATAACCGCATCCAATGGTTAGGAACACCAATAGTATGGCGCTACAGTTTCATGGGTTACTCTTCGATCCGGCAATTCGAAATCCTCAGAGTCAACCCCTGTAGGTGTTGTTGTAGCTCATCAAGATTCTCAACCATATCCTAATCCTGAAGTATTTCTCTCTTGACAACCCTCTCTCCTGGCTCGTCTTCTCCCTACTCTGGCTATCCCACTGGTCGAACTTGACCTACATCTGCATACATCAAAACTTTAGTTTAGTCTTGGGAAACATAAAAATACAAAAACATGTATAAACCTTTAAAAAATAAAAAAACATGGTCAAAACATTCTTACCAATTACACCCCATTGAGTGCCATTTGGTAAAGACAAATATGGATCTCCTTGAAAGTTGACGCCTACATATGCATAATCATCAATGATGACCATATGTCGCCTGAAACAGGCGAATAATGTAGTTAAGAACATGATGGTTGATTGACTAGCATGTATAGCCATTAGTTCTACCCATCTCTGCATCCTTGGATCTTTAGGGCTAGATCTACCGAATGTCGCATGTTGAGGCTGCATCAATGGAATCCGTTCTAAGGCAAAAGAAATCAGGATCGAACCATAGTTGAAATTTTTCTTCTTTCTTCCCTTTTCCTTGCTCAACTGTTCTTTCATCCGAGAGAGTACAACTTCAACCCAATTGAAAACTGTTGGTTCTAAGCACTCTAGTGCATACTGCATGTAAGATCTGTTTTCTACGTGTAGTGTAGCGGTACCAGCAAGTTTTGCGATAGTGAATAGGATGGTTCTCAATGGAAAGTAACAAACATTGTAGACATTTATTTTCCCATCCTTACTATGTTCAGCCCCTAGATTATAATATTGCAATATATAATCTCTCACCGTCTCTCCTCCGAGAGAAAAACCTGAAAGAGAGATGGGAAGACCTCTCCTCGATATTCCTGTGAGAAAATAGATATCCTCCACTAATATTGGGACCACTTTGTCCCCATTGTGAAATGCCTCTATCACTGGATCCCATGAACGAACAAGGAAATCCAATAGTTCCATTTGTTGCCTCATACCGAACAGTCTGAAGTACTTTAGCAACCCATAGTCTTAAAGGACTCTTACCCTACCTGAATCGTTTAAGGAAATCATTTTTTTCTCCTCATGTTCTCTTTTCCTCCATGTGATTGTCATTTTGATCCGATGAATCCCTGAAATACAATCATAAGACTCATAAGAATGCATTTAATGAAAAAAATTAGGCAAAATTTGGGCACATTGCAAGAAAAAAAATGGGAATTGCGCCCAACGCACCCCAGGTCAAGGGACAGTGCGTTGCAAGTGCACCTAGCCTTCAATTCCAGTGCACTGCAACACACCTTTCGACATTCAAGTGTGCGTTGACATCATTTTAAAATAAATTTACCATAAGGGGCCCAGAAACCTAAAAAAATGCAATGAAATGAGACATAAATTCTATTGAAGGAAAGAGAAGGTTCACAGCTCTAACCTGGATTGAACGGAGAGGAAAATCGTCCAGAGAATCTCTCACAATCAACTACTAAATTTCGGGGGAAAAAACTAGTTCAGAGCTCCAAAATCCAAATGGTAACTTTCAAATGGTAAAAATTAATGGTAAAACTCTTTTAATTAGTCATTTGATTATTTGCAAATCATATTTATTGCTGTGACTATGGTTTTTTTGTTGCTATGAAACAGGTATTTTTAATCCATTTGATTTTGTTCTAAACATGTTTTATAGCTGATATAACAAATTAGTCATGCACACTTATTCAATAATGATTTGACCACAATGCATAATTTTATCCATATTTTTCGGGCTTTGATAAAAATGAAAAAGGACTTGAAGCACACTTTTATTCCTTTTTCAAGCTTTGATAACGGAAAAAAAAGAAACCCCTGTACTCTTCTTTTAGCTCTTTTCAGACTTCGATACTGTGAAAATATTGCCGAGCACTTGTCTTTTTGAGCTCGTAAAATTAAATGAAATGACATCTACTCAGTATAAGTTTAACCCTTTCTCGGACTGAGATAGATTATTTACGAAAAAGGAAAACCTTAGTCAAAGATGACTAGGAGGTTCTCTCAGATATCATTTTACACTTTTTCGGAACTGAGTGACGAATTTACGAAAAAGGAATCATGGAGTTTTATTTTGTCCTCATTTTCAAACTCTCTAAATATGAAAAAGGATCAGGCTGTCACTGTCGTTAGGCTTGTTAAAACATAGAATAGTGACGGGTTTTTCGATCATGGCAACAATCAAGTTTTATTTATCGCTAGACTCATTAAATTATTAAATAGTGATGCATTCGCCCAAAGGGTTGAATTATAAATCAAGCACATGCTATCCTCCTCAAGTTTGTTAAAAAATAAAGAGGTACTCATCGACAAATGACCAGGGAAATTTTGGGAAAGCGAACAGAACAATTTTATGGTAGCAGGTTGCTCTTGAACATGACACTTTCACTCCATCATCATGACTTTTGGGTTGGGTAATCTTCTTGACAGTTCATTCATACCTATGGTTCATCATACCTTCACTTCGGTTTTGGGTCAATTCTTCCAACTCATATTAGTGTCATTGATATGTTCAAGAGAAGTCATCCAGTGAATACTCATCCTTCTGTAATACTCATAACCTTCATTTTCATGAAAGTAATCCTTGAACATTGCTATATCAAGTCACATTTTGTCTCCAAAATCAGTAACTCTCGTTTCGCGATAAAGTGGCTTCCTGTCAAAATCAACTCATCATCAAGGAATTTTACTTAGAAACATCATCTTCTAGTACCATGAGGCTTGTTACATCATCGAAAAGTTCCTCGCTTCCGGACCTTTGACCAAAATATTTTTTTGGAGTTCAAAATCAAATCATATATTCACGCCTTAAAAATTGTACTGCAGTACCTTGAGAGCCACTAACATCAATGGTGGGTCTCTCACATTTGTTAAAAACTCACATCATTGGCTGATAATCAAACGACGTCTTACCATGTTCGACTACAAATCATATATTCGCATGGCTAGACTTGTACCTGAACAATAAAGTGAACGAGATAGCAAGACCCAAAATCTAGTTTCATCCATCTGGGCTACGATTTTAGGATTGTTATACACATCATATGTACAGTGACCTTACATAAAAATCATCATCCGAACATGGGCCTATATCTGTAGGCATGTTTGTATTGGGAAAAATTCCAATGTAGACGATTTTTTGCACTATGTACATGTTATTAGATATTTTATGTGCCGAGCATGGGAATTACTCCCTCAACAATTCATGATCAAGATCAAAATATCATGATGTAACGTATTGTAAGATTTATGCAGGTCGCCACTCCACTTCAGTTCCATCTCATAACACCGTAAATCATATCATCTTATTTTGACTTCATGCTTTAGGGGGCAGCTATTATAGGTCAATTTGGGCATCATCCCCCATGACCTGGTCAAACTAGACATCATCCCCAGGACCAATGAAATAGGGTCTATCATCCCCTTACATTTCAGTTGCTATATGCCCTAAGAGAAGAAAAATTCATTCATGGCTTCTATTGTGAGGTTTCCAAGGTTTGAAGTATATGTTATATCACTTATTGACTCACCAACATAGCCTCTAAAGGGAATAATTGTGTTGAAATGAAAAATCCTCCATTCAAGGGTGCAATGCAATGCACTTCCTGAAATTCAAGAGTGTGTTGGACACTTGGGAGCAGAATTCTCATTGTTTCGGGAATATCCACATGTGTCAAGCTTCGAATCCAAGTGTCCATATAATACATCTAAACTTGGGAACATTTCTTTCCTATTCTCAGAAAGTCATTCATTGAGAAACTACCATCAGTTTTCCTATAAATTGAGCACTCATTCTAGTGCTAGGGAAGGAAGAAATTTGGTAAAGAAATGCTGTTGGATTCTCATTTGAGAGAGTGAAAGTACTGATATGTTGTTGTTATGATCTTGGATGTGATTAGGCTGGGATGAAGCTGGAGCTGGTGGCAAAAAAACGATCATTGGTTGTAACCTCCCCCTTCTACTCTTTAATAAGTATTGATGTTCATTTTCCCATAGATATGTCTCTATATGTCTCTATTTCTTATGAAATGGATTCTTGAATGATATATATATTTCATATCTAATCGATTTTATTGATTAAGATAAGTAGATATTTGTATATTGCATGTTGTTTGATGTTCTCTGTTTGTGTTTGTAGGAATCGATCTGGTGATCTGAGTTGGATTGAGAGTGACAACAAAAGTGACAGAAGGAGAAGGAGAAGCACCTCGATCACAAGTAGGTTCCTCCACCATTCTGTATATATTCTTATTTGAGAGAAAGTGATAGTAAATTCTTTCCTCCATTTTTCTAAGTGAGTAGCACCACACTTAGGGAACTTGGTTTATCCGTAGATCGCAATTTCTCATAACATTAATATAGTCATTTTAAATATGCTAAATATGTCTGAGATTAACCTGGTCATTTTAATTTTAATTTTTCTTAGTTACCTCAGTTTGGTGAGATGAAAAATATTGTTTATTGATCTGAATTTATGCAGGAATGCAACATAATACAGAAATAACCATAAACATAGAAATACATCAGAAATAAGGCTTCATTTTATTAATATCAAATCACAAAAATATGCTTACAAACATGATGGAAATAAAATATGTAGGGTGCTAGTAGCGAATCTCTGAGAAGAGATGTGGCAGCTAGAGACCTCTCCACTGTGTTACAATGAGGCTCGAGGGCATATTTATTATGGAGAAACAATGGAGAACTCTAAACGTCCAAAAAACTAACCCTAGGAGATGAAGCACCAAAACTATGGGCCCCGTTTGGGTAAATTGGTGTTTTAACTTCCCAGGGACGTAACTTCAGCATACTATCTCCGTTTGGGGCTTCAAAATGGCTCCGGAAGTTTAGGACCCGAAAAACTGCTAAAAATAGTAAGTTGTGAAAAAGCTGAAAGGGACAATGGTGGGGCCCCAAGTGGAATAGGTGGGTGGATACCAATATCCACCTGGATCATTCCTCCCCCCTTAGGAAGCAATGGTCCCCATTGCGTTGAGTTCCTCCATCATATGAGGAAAAAACTGTTGAACTTGGTCCCTGGTGAACCACTTGCCTTGGTGCAGGAGTTGGCCAGCTTTGACAACCCGATACAGTTAGATCTTCTTTCGGCGAGTGTTCTTGATTTTCATGGCCATGATATAGTCTGTGGTGGCATGTTTCATGCAGTTTGGGTTTAAATATTTTGGTGTGAGTTCTTCTACAATGTTAGAGGTGTCCAATAGAGGTGGGAAGTAGGGACGAAGGTGGTCTACATTGAATACTCGGTGCAGACCAAGGAATGGTGGAATACTGAGCTCGAAGGAATTTTTCCCTACAACCTTAGTGATGGTGTACGAACCATATTGGAGCGGGAAAATCTTGCGGTGGGGTCCAGTGAGGTGCTCCTTCTGCAAATGTAGCCATACTTTTCACCCACCTGGAAGTTGTGTGGCACCTGATGTTGATCATGTCGTTGCTTGTACTTAGCATTGGCTCTATCCAATATGTCATGAACCTATTGGCAGATGTGCTGAATGCACTCAATGAAGTTGTTTGCTTTGTCATCTTCAGACTGGACATGAGCCGAATCAGCCTGAGTAGCTGCAAATGGCATGGCTACATCAATGGGACATAGTGGCTGGAATCCCAAGCCCACCTAAAAGGGGATGTGGCCGGTTGAGCTGTGGAGAGCCCGGTTATAACTGTGTTGTACATAGGGAAGGCTCTGATCCCATGTGTGTGGATGCTTTGAATTGTACATGCATAGAATGTGTACAATCATCCTATTGACGACCTCTGTCTAGCCATCAGTTTGGATATGGAAAGTTGTGGACATGGTGAGCTTGGTGTCCAACATTGACCAGAGGCTGGACCAAAATGTGCTGAGGAACCTGTTGTTGCGATCTGATATGATAGACTGTGGGATCCCAAAGTGCACCCACACTCGTTCAAAGAAGAATTTAGCAGTGGCTTCGGCTGTGATATTATTCTTGCAAGCCGCCATAATGGCCATCTTTGAGAATCTGTCAACAACCACGAAAACACAGTCATTTCCATGCTTAGTAGAAGGAAGGCCTGACATGTAATCCATGGAGATGGATTCCCAAGGTCGACTAGGGGTATGTAGCAGAGTATAGAGCCCTTGCTTCTTGATGGTCAGTTTGGAAATGACGCAAGAAATGCAGGATCTGATGTACTTCTCAACATCCTGTCGAAGGTTCGGACAATAGAAATACTTCTGCAGTACTGCCACTATTTTCTCGACCCCAGAATGCCCAGCGACTCGACTGAGCGTGCTTCCCATATCATCTTGGCACGCTTGCTTGAAGGAACATAAAGGTGTCCCAGGTGACATAATAGTTCATCTTGGAGGTGAAAATTTGGAACTTGCATACCCCCCAAGAGTGCCTTGTATGTGGCTGAATTCTGGATTGCTCTTGTAGAGAAGCAGCCAATCAGAAGTCTCATGCCCACAAGAGTTGAGAACGGTGGTTATGGCCACGATCGGTGGTCGGCTGAGGCAGTATGCAACATTATTGGTGCTACCCTTCTTGTACTTGATGTTCAAATGAAATTGTTGCAGATATGTGGACCACTTCTGATGGCGATAATTCTGCAACTTCCCTTGTGTCCATATGAACTGCAGGGGTCAGTGGTCTGTCTGGATGATTGTCTCCTTCTCCAAAATATAATGCTTCCATTTTTGACAAGCCTGCACAATGGAATACATTTATTTGTCATAAGTGGGATACTTTCGAACTGTGTCGGATAATGTCTCACTGTGATATGCCACTAGATGCCCCTATTGAGTAAGAACTGCCCCAATAGCATAGTCAAAGGCATCTATCTCGATCTCAAATGGTTGTTGCAAGTCTGGTAATGTGAACACTGGGGCAAAATAGAGGTGATGTTTCAATTCTACGAATGCCTTCTATTGAGATTCGGACCAAAAAAAAATTTCTTTCGCTCCTCCCTTGGTGACTTGACTCAAGGGCCAAGTGATATGAGAGAATCCCAACATGAACCTACGATAGAAATTAGCAAGACCCAGAAAGCTGCGAACCTCTGTTAGGGTGGTTGGGGCTGGCCAATCACGAATGACTTGGATCTTGGTTGGATCCACATGCACCCCCCTTTCATCAATAATGTATCTCAGATATTGAACCTGGGTCATGCCAAAAGTGCACTTCTCCAAATTGGCACACAACTTGTGTTGCCGCAGTGTTTGTAGGACTTCTCGGATGTGGTGGAGGTGCTCTTCCAAAGTCTGGCTGAAGATCAGAATTTCATCCAAGTATACCACTACAAATGAGTTGGTGAATGGACGCAAGATGTCATCCATCAACCTCATGAAGGTTTTGAGAGCATTTGTCAATCCGAAAGGCATGATGAGCCATTTGAAAAGGCCCTCCTTGGCTTTGAAGGCAGTGTTTCACACATTAGAGGGTTCGATTGGTACCTGGTGATACCCAGACTTCAATTCGATCTTCCAGGAATATTTTTCCCCTTTGAGTTGGTCTAGAAGGTCATCAATCCGTGGGATTAGGTACCTATTCCGGACATTGATCTTGTTCAGCGCCCGATAATCATTACATAGTCTCCAAGTCCCATCCTTCTTCTATACCAACATGATCGGGCTCCCACAGGGCGATGAACTTGGCCGAATGTGACCTTTCTGCAGCAACTTCTGAAATTTCCTCTTGATTTCATCATTCTCCAGAACAGAGCACCTATAGATTGGTCCATTAGGTAGCGGTGCACCTGGGATCAGGTCAATGGGGTTCTTGACCTGACAGTGTAGAGGCACCCCTATGGGTGAGGTGAAGATGTCCCCATACTCCTCCACAGCCTTTTCCATTTGTTGTTGCATGCAGAGGAGCCATGTCTGGAGGTCGTGGCCACAGTATCCTTCTTTTCCTAGGGGTAGATCATCAGGAAAAAAAAATTCCTTGTTTGGGAAATGAGTTTACTGCATTGTTTTGCAGTAACCAAAGAGATAGTGGGAGGCGGTGGTACCTCGGGTATCCTGTACAATTTATTTCCCAAAGTAACAATAACAGCATGAGGCCAGGACTCATACATAGCATGTCACTTCCAAAAGTATGGTTGGCCTAATAATACATCAAAAACATCATTAGGAGCAATGTCACACAATACCTCATCCATGAAGGGCTTGATTCTATAGGGAAGGCAACACTGCTGGCTGATGCGGAGATCTTATCCTTGGTGAAGCCAGCCGATGGTGTATGGTTGTGGGTGCGCTGTGGTCAGCGAGCCCAACCACTTCACAACATCTGCTGAAATGGGGTTCTTTTGGCTCCCATTGTCGACAATGAACCATAGTGGGGAACCCTTTACCCACATCTGGGAGTGGAAGAGACGCTCTGCCTCCTCTGGATCTTCTGGTTCCTCCTTCTGGATCTTCGTAGTGGCAACAGTGGCATTGGGCTCCACATCAATAATATGCTTCCCTTTGTCATTCACCTTGTCAGGTTCTGATTCAGAGTCAGAGCATGCATCTGATTCAGAAGCCCTCATCTAGGCCACTAGCGACTGCTTGGCCCGACACTCACTTGTGTTGTGAGTGGAGCTCTTATGGAACTCACACCACTTTCCAGTGTCCTTATTTGGCTTCGCGGTGTTTTTATTTGCTTGTGTCTTTGGTAGGTTGTCTTGGGCCACCATGCCTTGGCTTTGTCCTTTGTTCTGCTATTTGTCCTGTTTTTGATTCGTAGATCCAAAGTCTCACTTCTTCTGTTTGACTTTCTGCTCAATCTTGGCAACATACCGATATGCCGTACCAAGCGAGGAGATGTCGAGGAACTCCATTTCCTCCTAAATGTATCTGTGTAGACAACCGCGATACTTTAGCACCAAATTTTTCTCTGAATATTTGATACCCAAATTTGTGCGTAGGGTATGGAACAGATTCGTTAGCTCATGCACATCTTGATCCCTTTGTTGCCGCAGCATGGTCCATTGTATGTACTTGTCCTCATAGCTCCCCATGAGATAGTATTGTTCCTTGTTGGCATCTTTGAAAGAATTCCAAGTGGGTACGACTGAGAACAGAGAGAGTTCTGTCTCGTCCTTTTTCTCATAGTAGGTTTCCCACCAGTCCTTGACATGGGGGGTAGCTTTGAGGACTGCAAAAATAATATTCTCCCGGTCAGAAAATTCATGAACTGAGAAATATACTTCTAATAGATTCAACCATCTATCTACGTCATTTGCATCTATTTGACCCTCAAATATGGGAATGTCAAAGTTTACTTGTACCTTAAAGGGAGTCGCGCCTCCAGAGTGGCTGTTGGATGCAGATGCACCGCCGGTGGGAAGTCGTTGAAGGATCTAGGCAAATTTATCCATCATCGCGTTCCTTTGTTTTTTGAGGGCCTCCTTGAGCAATATTTTGATAGGGTCTCCTGCTCCCTCATCTTTCTTTTCGTCCCCCATGGGCATCCGTCGGGGTTTGCAAGGCTGATCTTGCAAAGGTTCTACCAGATCGAGCCCTAACTCCTTATACCTCGACCTCATTGGGGACGTGCAAAGAAGGATCGAGAAAAATCAAATCGCTCTAATACCATTGATCCATATTTATGCAGGAACGCAACAGAAAACCTAAATAACAATAAACATAGAAATACAACGGAAATAAGGCTTCATTTTATTAATATAAAATCACAGAAATATGCTTACAAACATGATGGAAATAAAAAATCTAGGGTGCTGGTAGTGAATCTCTGAGAAGAGATGTGGTGGCTATAGACCTCTCTACTGTGTTACAATAAGGCTCGAGGGCCTATTTATTATGGAGAAACAATGGAGAACTCTAAACGTCCAAAAACCTAACCCTAGGAGATGAAGCACCAAAACTATGGGCCTCATTTGGGTAAATTGGTGTTTCAACTTGCCGGGGACGTAACTTTGGCATACTATCTCCGTTTGGGGCTTCAAAACAGCTCCAGAAGTTCAGGACTCGAAAAACTACTAAAAATAGTAAGTTGTGAAAAAACTGAAAGAGATAATGGTGGGGCCCCAAGTGGAATAGGCGGGTGGCCACCAATATCCACCTGGATCATTTATAACTTTAATGATGAAATAAAATTTTTGAATGAAAAAGTGACAATAATAGTGTTGAATGATAGAAAATGTGAATAATAAGACTGTATTAAATTACAAATAATCTTCATTGTGATCAATCTCAAACTATTTTCTTCTACTATTCTTATTGTCACCCTTGTTAGTTTTTTCCTCTTTTACTATTGATTATATGAAAAGGACAATTGAAATCATAAAAAATTTAAATCTTTAGCTTGAGATGTTGTAGTAAAGATCATACATTGTCTTTCTTGCTCTCCAATATTAATAGGTTGAATTACTATAAGACAAACATCAATGTACATTGTCAATAATTTTTTATTCCTACACTGAAATCAATGGATCGAATGCAAGTAATCAAATATGATTAGAAATCAACATCCACACTCAAATCATTGCATCTACTGCAAGTAAGAAAATAGGATTAGAAACCAACATCTATATTGAAATGAATGCATTTAATGCAAGCAATCAAATAGGATTAGAAACCGCCATCTACACTGAAATCAATGCATTTAGTGCAAGCAATCAAATATGATTAGAAATCATCTACATTGAAATAAATGCAACTAGTGAAAGCAATCAAATAATATTAGAAATCATCTACATTGAAATCAATGCATCTAGTGCAAGCAATAAAATAAGATTATAAAACAACTTTTACACTGAAATCAATGCATCTAATGCAAGAAATCAAATAGGAATAAAAATCAACATCTACACTCAAATCAATGCATCTAGTGCAAGTAAGCAAATATGATTAGAAACCAAAATCTACACTGAAATCAATCCATTTAGTGCAAGCAATCTAATAGGATTATAAATCACCACATACACTGAAATAAATCCATTTAGTGCAAGAAATCAAATAGGAAGTGCAAGCAATCAAATATAATTAGAAATCAACATCTAATTTGAAATCAATGCATCTAGTGCAAGAAATCAAATAGGATTAGAAATCATCATCTACACTAAAATTAATGCATTTAGTGCAAGATATAATATAGGATTATAAATCATCTACATTGAAATCAATGAATCTAGTGAAAGTAATCAAATATCATGAGAAATAGATATATACACTAAAATCAATGCATCTAGTGCAAACAATCAAATAGTATTAGAAATAACCATCTACACTACAATCAATGCATCTAATGCAATAAATATTCTTCCCTATCTCCCCTTCCATCTATATCTATATCTCCCTCCATCACTCCTTATTTGTCTCTCTATCTCACCCCACAAACACACACACTCTCTCAATCAAGATCTATCAATATTGTTGTCTCTCCCTCTCTCCATCTCTCCCTTATTCACTCTCTTCACCTTCCATCTATATTTCTATCTTCTCGTTCTCTCCCTCTCCCCGAATTCTATCTCTCTTTCCTCCCGTTGTCCTCTCTCCCTCTCTCTCCATCTTCCTTATCACACTCTCTCTCCCTCTCCACCTTTATCTCTCTATGTATTTCTTCTTACCTTCCTCTCTCTCCCCCTCCAACTCCATCTCTCTTTCCCGCCCTCTCTACACTCTCTCACATCCTCTCTCTTTATCTCTCCAACTCTATTACTATATCCCTCCCTTTCTCCTTCTCTCTCCTTCTCTCCCCCCTTCTCTTAATCTCTCCTTCTTTGTCTCTTTATCTCACCCCCAAACATACACAATCTCTCTCCATCTCTCGCTTGTCACTCCCTCTCTCTCTATCTCTCTTTATTTTTCTCTTTATCTCACCCCAAAACATACAATCTATCTCTCCATCTCTCCCTTGACACTTCCCCCCCTCTTCGCTTCTCACTCTCTATGTATTTCTTCTTCCCTCCCTCTCTCCCCCTCAAAATCCATCTCTCTATCCCCCCCTCTCTCTTCCTCTTTCTCAAGTCCTCTATCTTGTCCTTCCTCTCTCTCCCTCTCTCTCCTACCTCCCTCTCTCTTCCCCCATCTCTCTCTCTCTCTCTCTCTCTGCCCTCCAATCCTTTCATTATCTATCTCCCTCTCTCCTTCTCTCTCTCCCCCCTCCATATTTTTCTCTCCCTCTCCCTCTCTTGCCCTTCTCTTTTTCTCTCACTCCTCTCTCTCTCTCTCACTTCATTCCTCATATCCCATATTCTTTAGTTTATCTCCATCTCTCCCTTTTTTCACCTCTATCACTTTATATCTTTGTTCTTCTCTCCCATATATATCTAGAGTTTTTTTTTTTTTTTTTTGTCAATATGGTATTACCTCGCTATTTTCTATTTATATATTGAAAGCAGTTTACAAAATATAAAATGCATCCTGTGGCCTCAACCTGCCCGCAGGAAACCAGGTCTGTTGGCCACCTTAAAGTGTTAAATGCCAACCAAAATTGAAACATTTTCATACGTCCATGAGCTTTAGCTACTAGCTGAGTATTAACTCGATTATCTACAAGTCTATTAAACAAGATATGTCCTTTCAAAAAGCAAAAAAACATCTAATAAACATGAGAAAACAAGAAGGCGGTTAGCCTTCAGAGGAATCAATTAGTGTTGGATCCTTAGCTGTGGATCCAGGCATATCCACTTGCTGCAGCTATTGAAGTTGCTTCTCGATTCTGACAACATGATCATCAATTCTACTGATACGATCAGTAGCCTGATATTGAGTGATTTTAATATGATTCAACTGATCTTGAATATCCTCTAGCAAATTCAGTACACGTGGTTTAAGCTGCTGTTGATGAGGGGGAAAACTCTGCATTGCTTTGGCCAACATGCATTTTACAATCCAGTAAGTATGCAATGTTTGATGAAACAGTGACAAACGGCCACGGGTATTACTAGGATCTGTGATGAAATCCAGGATCTCTGCTTCGGCATCATTGTCTTCTTCATCAGTTTGAATTTCTCTCTCCCATCCTCAAATTTCCTGCCGAACCTTGGATGAATTTCCCATATCATAGTGAGCTGAGAGGTTTTGTAAAACCTCCTGTCTCATATTTCTACCTCTTTTCTTGTGGCTAGCTTTAGGTTGAAGCTGTTGTTGTTTGCCTTTATCAATATGGTTACGGGTTTGTCTTTTAACCATGATGGAAACAGGCCTAAGAATAGATAGAAATAGTAAATAATAAACCATTAAATTATGAACTCCGGTAGCGAAATTATCACATAGGTGGAGCAGAATGCAGATGAGCGCAGCATCCAGATGATTGACTCGATGACAAGTTAAAGGTAGACAGAGAAGCCAATTCTGAATAGTACAAGCATGAAAAGAAATAGAGGACATCATATCGCAATTAGCAGACAAGAAAATACTGATTAAATAATCGAACAAGACCAATGAAGCCACAGAAAGGAAAACATGCAAGGTCTTCCACCTAATGACACCCAAAGTATGAAAGAAACAGTCATGCCAGAGAGACTAATGGGCGCAATTGTTAACAGAGAAGCGCCGACAGCAGATAGACAACATATAAGCCTGAATTCCAACCCAAAAAAACTCCATATAAGCCTGAATGCCAACCCATACAAACGTCGGATATATAGAGACTTGAAAAACCCACCCAAACTCTGGATATACAAAGACTTGAAAAACCCACATTCTATATCTAGAGTTAATATATATCATGATATATTAATATATATTATAATACAAAAAATTTAATATTTCATTAATCCAAAGTTATTAAATTTAATAATATTAATATTATAATATATTAATATGAATATTAAATTTAATAATAATATTAATATTAATCTTTTAATATTAATATTAGGGTTCACAATGTTTTTTTTGCAAGGTATTACTAATAATTTGGCCCATGGTATTTGGCCTATAGGATTCACCTAAATAAAACCTGTTTTTT
This sequence comes from Pinus albicaulis, assembly GCA_034641835.2. Lineage (NCBI taxonomy): Eukaryota > Viridiplantae > Streptophyta > Pinopsida > Pinales > Pinaceae > Pinus > Pinus albicaulis. The sequence continues at coordinate 1,046,409,437 of CM076584.1, read as the reverse complement.
GAGTGTTAGTAACTATAAAACGGATTATAGAGTAAATATGAAAATAGGTTTAATTTATTTAAGATACCTCTAATTTATTTATAGATGTTGATTCCTAATCCTATTTGATATGTATATTTTTTATTTACCATACCTCTTTATACCTATTTTATATTTATTTATTTACCATACCTCATTTATAAATATGGTATTTGGCCAATGGTATTAATAATAATTTGTCCCATAGGCTTCAGCTAAATAAAACATGTTCTTTGAGTTTTCTTAAATATAAAGAGGTTTATGGAGTAAATATAAAAAGAGGTTTTATTTATTTACCATACCTCTAGTTTATTTATATTTTTATTTATTTACCATACCTATGGAGTTAGTATAAAAGGAGATTTTATTTATTTACCATACCTCGGGTTTATTTATATTCTTATTTATTTGCCATACATATTTTTTGAATATGGAGTAAGTATAAAAATATGTTTTATTTATTTACCATACATTTGGTTTATTTATATTTATATTTATTTACCATACCTATTTTCTGAGTGTTGGATAATTATTACAAATATATTGATTGCACTGAGAGGCTCATTCTACAGCCCAGTATGACCTCGATGTGTAAGTATGTCACGTCCTAAAAAAAATGGTTTATTTATATTTATATTTATTTACCATACCTATTTTGTGAGTGTTGGATAATTATTACAAATATATTGATTGCACTAAGAGACTCATTCTACAGCCCAGTATGACCTCGATGTGTAAGTATGTCACGTCCTAAAAAAATGGTTTATTTATATTTATATTTATTTACCATACCTATTTTCTGAGTGTTGGATAATTATTACAAATATATTGATTGCACTGAGAGGCTCATTCTACAGCCCAATATGACCTCGATGTGTAAGTATGTCATGTCCTAAAAAATAATAAAAATAATTTTCACCTATGTCGGTCAAAACATTAACTTGAATCTTAAATTATATATAACCTCATTATTTATATTATATATAACTTTTTAACCTTATTAATAGGCTAATATTAATTATTAAAATATAACTAATATTATCTCTACAATCTAGTATGGGGGTAGATCTCACGCAAAAACTTAAACATGTAAAAGTGAATGTAATGTTTAAAATTGAACATTTTTAAACTAATCTCAGTCCTATTTAAAAATGAACCTAATTGTTATTATTATTATGTATAAACATAATATAAATTTAAAATATAAAGAGGTTTAGGTATGATAAATAAATAAAAATATAAATAAACTACAGGTTTAGTAAATAAATAAAACCTCTATTTATACTTACTCCATAAACCTCCTTATATTTACAAAAACTCAAAAAGGAAGTTGTAATATTCCTTTTTAGGAATTTCTACAATATCTTCAATGAGGACGTTGTATAAGGAAAACCATGCAATAAAAACTCACAACAAGACTTGGATCCTCTTATATATGTTTTATGTATCTTAAATATGAAATGGAATCAGAAACAAATCATTCTAGCTACACTAAACAGATCTCCCCAGGTCATATATGCTCAAAAACACCCCAATCCCACAACTTCACAAAATAGAATTGCTAAAGACTGAAACAACGTAATTTTTATTAGGGAATCTAGAGAAAAATATGATTTCATACATATTTGGAGCTTTCATTAATCATAGAATAAGAAATGAGAGGTTTGACCTCTTTTACAAGCACATCAGAACATCACGGCAAGGGTTTCTGGCAAAATAGCAACATAAAATGCAGCACTGTAGAAAATAACGCTGTACCCAGCAACTCTGTATTAGGAAATACTAAATGTGATCTGAAATAGATGAATAATATAGAACTTTTCCCAAGGCCTTCCTCAATAGACCTCCCGGAGTGAAATAGACACCTCCTCCTCTGAAACAAGCACAAAATAGGAGGGTATGATGCTGCTACTGCAAAAATGACGTAGTTACTGGGAGTGAATACACTGTATATGATGCAGAATGGATATCCTCAAGATAGATGATGAAAATTGAGCTCAGGACCTTCCCCTTAGATCTCCCAATCAGCTAGACCAAAGGTGAAGATGGAATTCCTACATGAGAATTCTTTACACTAAACAATGCTGCAACTATAGCTAAACAACTGGAGCTTGCAATCAGTCAAAATATCAAACAAAGATGATTACTGAATGTCTCCCTTGCTGCTATCTCCTCCTTCTTATCCTTGGTGAGATTCCTCACCCTGGACCCCACTCATTGATGATGTGACTTCCTTGAGAAGATTCCCCTTTCAAAATTGTGTTGCCCTAGTTGGTTTCCCTCCTCTTGTAACATCATTGTTGACTTGGTCAACTAGATCTAGCTCATTTCTTTGCCCCTCTTTCACACCAAAGTGGCTTTATTTGTCCTCCTAATACAATCCCATTTCACACTAGGATATGTTTTATTGTCCTCCATACTCTTTTATTTCAAAAATGGAGCAGTTATAATATTCCAAGTAGCAGTGGCTAATTGGGAATATTACAGTCCTCCCCGCTCAAAAGTTGCTTGACCACAAGCAACAGTAAAGAAGGATGCTGCAAGATGTTCTCTCCCTCCCAAGTGGCATCCTCATCTGGTAGATTCCTCTATCGAATTAGATATTCCTTGATGACTCTATTTCTTAGATGCCTCTCCCTTGTGCCTAAGATTGCTTATGGCTGCAAAATTAGGTGGCCCTCATCATCAATAGGGGGGGAGATTCATGTTGGCAAATACATTCCTCCCAATGGCCTTCTTGAGGCAAGAGACATGGAAGATATTGTGGATCTTTCTCCCCTTAGGAAGCTCCAACTCATATGCTACCTTACCGATACATTTTATCACCCTATATGGCCCATAGAAACATGGTTTGAGCTTCTCAGCTCCCTTCTCCTTAAGTGTGGACTGTTTGTAAGGCTGAAGACGCAGATAGACAAGATCTCCCACCTCAAACTGTCTTTCTATCTGACCACGGTTTGCATACATCTTCTACTGGTTCTGGGCAGTAGAAATGTTGTCCTTGAGTGTCCTGAGTATGTCCTGGTTCTCCTGAATCCATTCCTTTTCCCTTGGAGCCTTACTTGCCCCAAACATAACATCAGTAAATGAGATTGCCTCATACCCATATAAGGCCCAGAATGGATTCATGCCAATAGAAATATGGTGAGTAGTGTTGTAACAATACTCTCCCAAGTGGAGCCAACACAGCCAAGCTCTCTTCTGCCCTGCTACATAGTTCCTCAAGTAGTCTTCCAGCCACTTGTTCACTATCTCGATCTGTCCATCAGTTTGGGGGTGATAGCTAGTGCTTGGAGTCAAATCAGTCCCCACCAACTACAAAATTTCTTTCCAAAAGCCACCCATGAAGCGGCTGTCCCGATCACTCACTATGGTCCTTGGGAGACCATGGAGTCTAAATACATCTCTGAAGAAGAGCTCAACTACCTGTGAAGCAGTATAATGTGCAGAAATGGAAAAGAAATGAGATTACTTTGTTAGTCTATCAACAACTACAAAGATACAATCCTTACCCTGTACTGTCAGTAAGTCGGTGATGAAGTCCATAGAGATACTTTCCCACTTCGCATCCGGAATAGGTAGTGGCTGCAATAACCCAACAGGGTGGGTGTGTTCTCCCTTATTCTGCTGACAAATGGTGCACTCTCTGACATGTCGGAGCACATCCTCCTTGAGACCCTTCCATGAGAATCTCTCTCTTATGGCTCTGTAATTCTTTTTGAAACCTTGATGCCCGACAAGTGGGGAATCATGTGATGCCAATAAGATCTTCTCCTTGAGCTTGGAATTCTTAGCCAAGAAGATCCGGTCCCAGTAATAGATGACCTCGTCCATTACTCTAAACCTTTCATCTAATACCACCCCATCAAGTATCTCACATGCAAAGTCATCTTTGGAATACTCAACTAAAAGTTGAGCTTTCCAATTTGCATCCATGCCCCTCAAAGACAGCGCTATAGGCCTCCTAGATAGTGCATCAGCTACTACAATGCTCTTCCCCTTGACATACTCTATGTCAAAATCATAGGCTTGGATTTTTCTCCCCCACTTCTGTTGTCTCTCCTGGAGTTGTTTCCATTCAAGGAAGAATCTAAGACTGTTATGGTCAGTCTTCACCTTGAACTTATTCCCCACCAAGTATTGCCGGAATTTGGCTTATGCATGCATGATAGCCAACATATCTTTATCATAGATGGGGTATAACCTCTCATGAGGGAGCAACTTCCTGCTCTCAAAGGCTATAGGATGCCCACCTTGCATCAAGACTGCCCCAATACCTTCACCTAATGCATCACATTCTAGAACAAAAGGTTGAGAAAAGTCAGGCAAAACCAAAAAAGGACAACTACTCATTACCTCTTTGAGCTTATCAAAAGCCCTTTGCATTGTAGGTGTCCAATGGAAAGCTCCCTTCTTTGTCAAGTCTGTGAGTGGTGCTTCTAGTTGTGAAAATCCTTTCACAAACTTCTGGTAATAAGTGAATATGCCCACAAACCCTCTGAGTTCTGTAACATTTCTGGGTTCAGGCCAATCTATGAGAGCCTGGATCTTATCCTCATGTACCCTCACTCCATCTACTCCTATGATATGCCCTAAATACAACATCTTTGTGAGGCCAAATTCACATTTGGAGAGCTTGGCATAGAATTTCTGCTCCTTGACGATATGTAAAATTGTCTCAATATGCTACAAGTGCTCCTCCCAAGTGCGGCTGTAGATAAGAATATCATCAAAGAAGACCAATACAAACTTTCTCAAATGACCATGGAAGATGTAGTTCATGTTGAAAATGCAACAATATGATGGAGCTTAGTGAAATGAAGTTACCTTCACTAAGTGGGCCCGCAGGCTCTTTTTGGCGCAAAGTCTATTTTTAGACTATGTCTATTTTTAGACATATGGAGCATGGTCTAGGAGTTGCAGTATGCTATTCTTGGATGATTGGTCGAGTTGGTAAAAATATATGGACCCCTATTTTTAGACATACAGGTCGAAGTCTATTTTTAGACTGCCTGTCTAAAAATAGGTCAGTCAAATATTATTAGCCCTTAATAATATTTGGACTCTAAACTTCAGTTTATTCTCTTACAGCACTTCAGTTGGAGCTACGGATGTGGCCCATGCACCTGAAAGAAGGAATTACGCTATTCCTAGGGGTTTGGTGAGCTCATGCATGGTTGACTTCAGTTAGAACTCAAGTGGTGGAGTTTGGTGGAGTTGATGAGACAGTTGGTGGAGTTGTGTTCAGTTTAACTTAGTTGAACTAGTTGTGTTTAGTTTAACTAGCTAATACACTAGTGATGAGTTGAGTGAATTAAATATTATTTAATTCACTAATTATTAACTCATTATTCAACTCAAGAACACATCAGTTCACTGCAGTGCATGGACAGTTCAGTGAAGACCAGTGGAAGAGGTAGATGAAAGGGTGAGTTTGATATTAGTTGCGACATCAGTTGTGCATGAGATTTGCACAAGCATTGGAGGAGATTTCCCATGAGGATTTCACAGTTGAAGCCAAGAAGATTCGAACTTGGATCTCTCATTACACCAACTTGGATTGCACAGTAGAGGCAGGCAATTAGTGGATGAGTTTTGAACCTGTGACTTGTTCAAAACTGAGCTAGTTTGTGTGTAACTTTTGGAGACAGTACCGAGTACTTGTGAGGAGTATTGTACTGAGATTGTTACATGTTCTCTTCCATTATAATATACAAAATAGCTGGGGGTTTTCAACTATAAGCTTTCCCCATTACATATTGTGTTTATGTGTGCATGCGACTGTTTCTATTTCCGCAAATTGATGATCAATTGTAGAAGAGGTAATGTGTTATGTGGATAAATCTTCATTATTCAGCAAATTTCTACATGGTATCGGAGCGAATTGATCATCGGGATCTATTACAGTGATTACAATTTTATTTCGGTAGACAGAGTCTGTAACGGGCCAGGTAGCCTCTGGATCCATTCTTTCTTTGAAAGGTGATATATCCAGTAAATGCCCTTACAGTAGATCTCTGTGCTAGAAATAATTTGTTCTCACAGATCCAGAAGCAGTTGAGTTTTTGAGTTTGGAATTTGAATTTTGTAGTAGATTGTTTTCTTGGTGCCGGAGTTGAAATGTCTTTCAACAGTTTGCGACTCGAATATGCTCTTGAAGGCAATTCGAATTATGTTGCATGGAAAGATCAGATGGAGGAAGTATTAGAAGATAATGGGCTGAAGGAGTTCATAGATATGGATGTCCAAAAGCCTACTGATCCTGCTGAAGTTGAGGCTTGGCAAAAGAAGATGGCAAAATGTCGAAGGATTCTGTTGGAGGGCGTGAAGGATCACATTGTATCCAGCCTGCATGGAAAATATTCTCCATATTTGATGTGGAAAGCATTGACAGATCTATTCCAAAGTAAGAGCGACCAAAGGAAGCTGGAACTCAAGGATAAACTCAGAAACATTAAGATGGAGAAAGGTGACAGTATCGCCAAATACCTCACGAAGTTCACTCAATGCAGAGATGAGCTGGGAAGTGTGGAGGTGACTATCGAAGAACAGGACTTGGTGGACCTGGCTCTCCTTGGTCTTCCGAAGAGTTGGCATTCCTATCAGGACTCTGTCAATGGTCGGGAGAAGTTGCCAGGATGGGAGCGACTTTGGGCGGATCTCATGCAGGAGGAGATAAGGAGGACTACCAGGGACAGATCTTCATCAAAGGTATCTGATGAAGAAAATTTCACTTTGGCTACCAAAGCAAAGAAGGGGAAGATCAAGAAAGCTTCTCAGTCTGGTGCGAAAGGCAAGAAGCAAGACATGTCCAAGGTGAAGTGTTTTCACTGTCACCAGCACGGACACTATGCCACAAATTGTCCGCAGAAGAAGAGAAATAAGAAGGCTGCTGGATCTACAGCGGGAGAGGCATTGGCCTCCTAGTTTGAACTAGATTTTTCACTGATCGCATGCTTGGTCTCAAGTGTGATGGGATCAGTATGGTTCTTGGACAGTGGTGCGTCATTTCACATGACAGGAGATCGGGATCTGTTTTCATATCTGGAGGAAAAAGATCTTGGAGTGCACATCGAGATGGGCGATGATGGTAGATACAGTGCGACCGGTATCGGTACCATTTCATTTGAGAGGGAGTCTGGTAAACCCTTCGTATTGAAGGAAGTATTGCATGTTCCAGGATTGATGAAGAATCTGATCTCTGTGGCGATGTTGGAAGACAAGGGGTATGATGTGGTCTTTAGTGAAGGAAAGGCTTTCCTGCGTAGTAAGACAACTGGAGAGACCCAGAAGATAGGGGTTCGAGTCAAGAACCTTTATCAGTTGCAAGTAGATGGCTGCGCAGCAATGGCATGCAAGGCGGGAGAAGTGGTGAGCTGGGATGATGATGGCGAGCTGTGGCACAGGAGATTGGGCCACCTTCACCATGGCACTTTGAAGATACTACAGCAGATTTCTACTGGGCTTCCTAAGGGCACTCTTGCGCAGTCAGATCAGTGCAAGGGGTGTACCTTGGGAAAATATGTGAAAGCCACCTTTCACAAGAAGGATAGTCGCGCCATGATGATCCTTGAGAGAGTTCACACAGACGTGTGTGGTCCTTTCTCTGTAGCTTCGACAGCAAAGCACAAGTACTATGTGATCTTTGTTGATGATTTCTCTCGGAAGTGCTGGATCTTCTTCATGCAGAAGAAGAGCGAGACATATTCAAAGTTATGTGAATTCAAGGCGCTGGTTGAGAAGGAATCGGGGAAGCATGTGAAGGCTCTTAGGAGCGACAATGGTGGTGAATTCATCTCGGCTGAATTCAAGGACTTTTGTAGCGCAAAAGGGATTCGGAGAGAGCTCATCACACCCCATAACCCACAGCAGAATGGGGTTGCTGAGCGGAAGAACAGAACAATCGTGGGTGCTGCACGGGCGATGTTGCATGATCAGGGCCTACCCCTTCACTTGTGGGTTGAGGCATGCAATACAACAGTGTATGTGCAGAACCGTTGTCCTCACAAGGTTCTTGGCATGAGTACACCAGAGGAGGCTTATTCTGGCAAGAGGCCTGATATTTCCCATTTGCGGATTTTCGGATCTCCTGTCTACATGCATGTGACGAAGGACGCGAGAAGGAAGCTGGATCCAACTGCTGAAGTTGGAATATTTGTGGGGTACACTGATACACCTCACAACTATCGGGTGTATGTGCCAGACAGTCGCAAGACTGTTGTGCGACGGGATATAAAATTTCAGGAGGAGAAAGCCATGCGGTGTTCGCTTGAGAGGGAGCTACACTTGCATGCAGATGAGGAGCTGTTAGTTCCTAAGGAGGAGCTTCCGGATGTGGATCAGCCACAAGAGGAGGTTCAGGAGGTGGAAGAAACCACCCAGGCAGCGCCAACCATCGGAGGGCGCATGCGCACTACAGAAGCTGAGCGACTGGCTCGGGATGCAGAGAAGGTTGTAGGACCACCTACAGCACAGCGCAGACAGAGACAGTCACCGGATCGGTACACTGGATACATGGCTCTTGTGATTCAATGTGTTGTGACGGAGCCATCCTCTTTTGAGGAAGTTGTGGAGGAACCCGCATGGGTTGATGCCATGATCGAAGAATATGATTCGATCGTCAGGAACAGTGCATGGGAGATTGTCCCAAGACCGGTGGGGAAATCAGTGGTGAGTTCGCGATGGATCTACAAAGTGAAGCAGGCGGCTGACGGGAGTGTGGAGAAGTACAAGGCGAGATTTGTCACCCGTGGCTTTTCACAGATCGAGGGGATTGACTATGAGGAGACCTTTGCACTTGTCGCAAGGTACTCTTCCATACGGACGATCCTTGCTCTCTCAGCGCAGATGGGGTGGCACATTCATCAGATGGATGTGAAGACTGCGTTCCTCAATGGAGTTATTGAGGAGGAGGTGTACATAGAGCAGCCTGAAGGTTTCGAGATCTTCAGCAGTGAGTCACATGTGTGCCGACTCAAGAGAGCACTGTACGGGCTGAAGCAAGCACCTCGTGCTTGGTACACTCGGATAGACAGCTACTTCACCGGGCTTGGATTCTCCAAGAGTGAGGCGGATCCTAACCTGTACCAGATTGTGGTGGAGGGGAAGCTGTTGATCATCGTACTGTATGTAGATGATCTGATTTTGACTGGCGATGAGCAGTTGATACTTTCATGCAAGGAGGATCTTGCACGAGAGTTTGAGATGAAGGACTTGGGCATCCTTCATTATTTCCTAGGATTGGAGATTTGGCAGCGCAGTGGAGGATTGTTTGTTTCTCAGGGAAAGTATGCCCGGGAGATTCTGGAGAGGTTCAACATGCAAGGCTGCAAGCCTGTTGACACTCCTCTTCCTGGTGGTTGGAGGAAGGAGGATGCTACTTCAGCGGAGGTAGTGGATGCCACTATCTATCGACAGTTGGTGGGGTCGCTTATGTATATGGTCAATACACGACCCGATATATGCTATGCTGTTAACCAGCTTTCGCAAGCTATGGTTAAGCCTACCAAGTTCTTCTGGAAGGCAGACAAGCATGTATTGCGTTATCTTAGTGGCACAACGGGATATGGTCTATGGTACAGACAGGAGGGTGGAGCGAAGCTTTCCGGCTTCACTGATGCAGATTGGGCAGGGAGCCCAACGGACCGAAAGAGCACATCTGGAGGAGTTTTCAGTATCAGGTCGACAACATTTTCCTGGTACAACAGGAAGCAGAGATCCATGGCACTCAGTTCAGCAGAGGCCGAGTACATGGCAGCAAGCTTGGCTGCATGCGAGGCTATTTGGATGAGGAAGATCCTCGTCGGATTGTTCGGGTCGCACTTGGAGCCTACTGTGATTTATTGTGATAACCAGAGTTGCATTAAACTCTCGGCTAATCTAGTATTTCATGATAGATCCAAACACATCGACATCAGGTACCATCATATCAGAGATTGTGTGCAGCGGAGAATCATGTTACTTTCATATGTTCCCACGGAGGATCAGGATGCTGACATCTTGACGAAGGCGCTCACCAGGAGCAAATTTGAATTCCACAGAGGCAGGATAGGGGTTGTAGATAATCCATATCTTGTTGAGAGGGAGTGTTTAAAATGCAACAAGATGATGGAGCTTATTGAAATGAAGTCGCCTTCACTAAGTGGGCCCGCAGGCTATTTTTGGCGCAAAGTCTATTTTTAGACTATGTCTATTTTTAGACATATGGAGCATGGTCTAGGAGTTGCAGTATGCTATTCTTGGATGATTGGTCGAGTTGGTAAAAATAGATGGACCTCTATTTTTAGACATACGGGTCGAAGTCTATTTTTAGACTGCCTGTCTAAAAATAGGTCAGTCAAATATTATTAACCCTTAATAATATTTGGACTATAAACTTCAGTTTATCCTCTTGCAGCACTTCAGTTGGAGCTACGGATGTGGCCCATGCACCTGACAGAAGGAATTACGCTATTCCTAGGGGGTTGGTGAGCTCATGCATGGTTGACTTCAGTTAGAACTCAAGTGGCGGAGTTTGGTGGAGTTGATGAGACAGTTGGTGGAGTTGTGTTCTGTTTAACTTAGTTGAACTAGTTGTATTTAGTTTAACTGGATAATACACTAGAGATGAGTGGAGTGAATTAAATATTATTTAATTCACTAATTATTAACTCATTATTCAACTCAAGAACACATCAGTTCACTGCAGTGCATGGACAGTTCAGTGAAGACCAGTGGAAGAGGTAGATGAAAGGGTGAGTTTGATATTAGTTGCGACATCAGTTGTGCATGAGATTTGCACAAGCATTGGAGGAGATTGCCCATGAGGATTGCGCAGTTGAAGCCAAGGATATTCAAACTTGGATCTCTCATTACACCAGCTTGGATTGCGCAGTAGAGGCAGGCAATTAGTGGATGAGTTTTGAACCTATGACTTGTTCAAAAATGAGCTAGTTTGTGTGTAACTTTTGGAGACAGTACTGAGTACTTGTGAGGAGTATTGTACTGAGATTGTTACATGTTCTCTTCCATTATAATATACAAAATAGCTGGGGGTTTTCAGCTATAAGCTTTCCCCATTACATATTGTGTTTATGTGTGCATGCGACTGTTTCTATTTCCACAAATTGATGATCAATTGTAGAAGAGGTAATGTGTTATGCATGAATTCGAATTAGTGTGTGACTAGGATAATCTCAGTGGATAAATCTTCATTATTCAGCAAATTTCTACAATTCATGCAAGATTGGAAAGTTGCTGGGGAATTAGTCAATCCAAAGGGCATTACCAGAAACTCAAAATTCCCATAGTGACATCTGAACGCTGCCTTGGGGATATCTTTCTCCCTCACCTTGATTTGATGATACCCGGATCTCAAATCAATATTGGAGAAGTATTTAGATCCCCTCAATTCATCCATGAGTTCATCGATCCTAGTTATAGGGTACCTGTTCTTCATGGTCTTCTTGTTCAAGGCCCTATAATCAATTCACATCCTCAATGTGCCATCTTTCTTCTTTACCAAGACCACTGAAGAAGCAAAAGGACTATTACTAGGCCAGATGTGTCCTAAAGCTAGCAACTCTTGGATATCCCTCTCAATCTCATCCCCATAAGCCTTGGGGTGCCTATAAGGAGTGGTGATTACTGCTTGGATCCCTTGTTCCAACTCAGTGGTATGTTCAAACCCTTGGTCAGGAGGTCTCCCTGGTGTTAGTGCCTAAATCTACCTCAGGCTGAGAAAGGTAGGATCTAGGATAACATCATACCATGCTTAACCTGGTAGCTAGCCATACCAGGTCGGGAGAGGGCTCTCTCCTTGTAAATCTCAGAAAATATGGCCAATGAAAGCTTGAGATGACTGATGTGATGACTAATTTTAGGCTAGGTATGTGTACAGAGGTGTTTGATTGAATTTGATGATGTTTTGTTGGCTCAAATGAGAAAGGCAGATTTGGGCCAAGGGAATGAGGCTCAGTTTTGCAAATATCTTTATGGGGCAAGGTAGGTAAGTGATTTGGTACTTAAAATTGAGTTAAATTGAGAGGTTTTAGATATATGAGGAGTTGAAAAGGGCATGAAGAACTCAGGGATCCTTTTCAATCAGTTGAAAACATAGATAACTAAACAAACCCTAGGTAGAGCACTGCAATTTCAATGGATTCTACCTTTATCCTTGTTTGATTTATTTAAGATGAAATAAAGAGAAATATGGAATACATAAAACACATGTAGACTTAAAATTACAGAATAAAACACAATACCAAAGAAAGATGCCACATGAATCCCATAAAGTGCTGCAAACCACTGGTCTATTCCTTAGCCAAAATGATGAAATGAGTATAGAATAAGCTCCAAGCTTTCCCAAAAATAAAAAATTCTACCAAAGTCCAACCCCTAAACTATGAAATTCATAAAATATATACATTTTCTCATCCTTGTGCTAAGGGAATTGAGCTCAACCATTTTCTTCAAAATAGAATCAGTTACATTAAACTTGGGCCGAATTTCTGAAAATAGGTGTTGAAGATGAACTCGTATCTCCTAAACCATAGCACTTGTTACAAAAATGAAAGAGGTTTTTGTATATAAGTTCATGTTGGAGAAAAACCTCTCTCAAATTTTGGAAATTCGTTTCCAGTTTCGCGAAATATGTTCCAAAAAATAATCTCTAAAACAGAAAATCATTAAAAATTTAAATTTGTGAAAATGAGCTGTAAATATCTAGTCACATATCCCAATTAGTGACACCTGGGAATAAAATAAAAGAGGTTTGTGTTATATGGCTTGTTTTTAACAAAAACCTCCTTGGTTTTTGGAAAATTACTTTCCATCTGTTGTAAAATGGCCCCGCACTAAAATGACTAAAACAGTAAAAAATATGAAAATTTTTCTTTGTTTTAATGTAGGCTCCAAATATCACTGTATATCTCCCACATAGTAGCACCTGTGCATAAAATAAAGGAGGTTTATTTTATTTGGTATGTGATGAAAAAAAAACTCTTTAACTTTTGAAAAATTCCTTACCATTATTTCACAAATTGATTTTGTACTAAACTTGTCATTGTGTGCAGCAACTGACCTCAAAACATGCATAACCAAGAATCACTCATTCATTTCGATGATAACTTCTAATCCGGGAGCCGGTTACCGGAGTGTGATATACCGTTGGAAATATTTTTCCGAGCTTCTTCTGATGGACACACTTGTGACATGTTTTGTGCTGAACATCATGTGCAAAACATCTAACAAAACCAGACATAGTAAGAGCTCATGTTGATCTCTGGTGACAAGCTGCGAAGACTGGAACTAACACCTGGTGGGATATCTCCAAATACTGTAGAATATCGTTCCAAGAGAGACTGAACATCTGGATGCACTGGTGAATCCTTGCCCTTCACCTATGATATATGCAGCTCCACTACCCATTCAACATCCCCTCTGTGCAGATCTGCCTCCATCCTATGTGATGAAACAACCTAAGGGGGGTATGTGTTTATACCCTTGATATTTTGATGCTGGCCATCCCTCCCTCCTGTCCATTCCATCTCCAAAGTTCTCCAATTAGTGGTAACTCTCCCAAGAGTGATTAACCACTGGACTCCCAAGATGACATTGTCTGGAATTTCTACCACAAAGAAGTGGTCTGTCAAGGTGTAGGTCCCCATGGTAATGGTTAGTGCCGGAACATACTTGGCACATTGCAGGGTCATAGCTCCTGGGACCAAAACTGAGAATCCCTCAAAATCCTCCATGTGGATTCTTCTCCTTTGTACCAGCTGTGCATCAACAAAATTATGAGTAGCCCCACTATCTATCAACACAGAGACTCTTTTCCCCATAATAGTACCTCTCACCCTCAAGGTTAGATACTTTGGGACCCCTCTTAACACTTCAATAGCTTCCCCTCTTGGAGCAAAGTCCTCTATGGATGGTACAACACTGGCATCCTTCTTGGAGAAGGTCCTGACATGATGTGTCCTTCCTGCAACACATTATCCCTCCAAATCTCAAACATGGATTGTCTTCCTTGGTCCTAAGTAGGCCTCCTGCTGCAATAGTGTTCTTGCCCTAGGCAAGATGTGTTGTAAGTCTCTAGATTTCTCCACAACTTCAAGGAGTGTGGTCGGTTTAGTGGATTTGACCAACCCTTGCAATGGTTCAGCCATCCCATTAATAAACATGCATACCTTCCTACTCATAGAGGTTGGATGTCATCACTGAAAGCTGCAAATACTCATCAATATAGTCCTCAAGGTCTCCCTCTTGTTTGAGCTTGGTTAGCTTGACAAAATGGGCTTCCAGATCTCTTGGATCAAACCTCTCCACTAGATTCTTGGTGAAATCTGAGTATGAAGTGATGTGATGATGCCCAAGTGTGGTCAGTCCATGAATCCACCATTCTTGAGCTTCCCCTTCTAGGTGCCGCGCAACTATCTTGATGGCTTCTATTTCAGAAACCTTGTTGAGCTGGAAGTATGTGTCTAGCTTCTCCACCCAAGCCTTGGCTGTACACTTAGGCATCCCATCAAATGTGGGCAAGAATAACCCTAACACACTACGTTGTATGGCTAATCCCTGCATCAAGTTATCATCCTTTTGATGAGGAGTAATCCTCCTTCCATCTTTGAGCCAAAAAAAATCCTGAAATCTCAAGTGCTCCTTAAACCCCTAAGATTGGAGTTCATATTCTTCAAAATACTCTCCCAGGGTTCCCTCCTTATCTCCTCTAGTTATAAATGAGGGCATGGTAGAGCGTTGTGGTGCAGCTAAATGCCCCATGCCAATATCAGTGCTGGTGCTTGCCTCATGGAAAAACCCTATAGAATCCCCTTCATGTCTCATCTCCTTGAGGTCCCTTTCAATGTTCTATAGGGTTTGACGTAGGAGATTCGAAATATCTTCCTCCTCCATGCTAAAGATAAATTTCCCCCACAACATGAGCCAAGAGCAGAGCTCTGATACCACTGTAATATTCCTTTTCAGGAATTTATGCAATATATTCAATGAGAACGTTGTATAAGGAAACAAATGCAATAAAAATGCACAAAAGGACTTGGATCCTCTTATATATGCTGTATGTAGCTTAAATATGAAATTGCATCAGGAAAAAATTATTCTAGCTACACTAAACATATCTCCCCGGCTCATATATGCTCAAAAACACCCCAATCCCACAACTTCACAAAATAGAATTGTTGAAGACTGCAACAATGTAATTTTTATTAGGGAATATACAAAAAAAGATTATTTCATACAGGTTTGGAGTTTTCATTAATCATAGAATCAGAAATTAGAGGTTTGACCTCTTTTACAAGCACATCGAAACATCCCGGCAAGGGTTTCCGGCAAAATAGCAACATAAAATGCAGCACTGCAGAAAATAATGTTGTACCCAACAAATCTATATTAGAAAATACTGAATGTGATCTGAAATAGATTAATAATATAGAAATTGGCCCAAGGCCTTCCTCAATAGACCTCCTGGAGTGAAATAGACACCTCCCACTAGAAAATTTGGCGGAATTTCCGACGGCCAATTCGTCGCTATTCTGACACATAGTCGTCGCAAGAGCAATATTTCGAGGATGGGAAAAACATGGTTTGCCATACCGTCACATTTCCGACGCACCTAAAAAGTGTCGCACTACCGACACATTTTCCGTCACTTCCAAACAAGCGTCGCTCTTCCGACGTTACCCAAACCGTCGCGCTTTCGACGTTTGTAAACTGTCACACTTCCGACGAAATGTGGTTCGACGTTTTGAACGTCGCTCTTCCAACGTTTGTAAACTATTTCAATTCCGACGTAATATGGTCCAACGTTTTGGACGTCGCTCTTTCGACGTTTGTAAACTGTCGCAATTTCGACGAAATGTGGTCTGACATTTTGAACATCGCTCTTCTGACGCTTGTAAACTGTCGCAATTCCAATGAAATGTGGTCAGACGTTTTAGACGTCGCTTGTCCGGCGTTTTTATATTGTCGCTCTTCCGACGTTTTTAAGTTTTCACAATTCCGACGCTTACAAGGCGTCGATATACCGACGGCGGGTTCAATTTAAAAAAAAAATGAAACTTTAAAATAGGACAATAAATCTCCAATATTTGTTATGAATTGTGGGCGTTCCAATGACCGTAAAATATTAATATAATAAACCACCCCACAGCGCTTCGACTATAAACAATCATTTTTTTTTCACAAGAGAAAAAACGTTGTTTTGAATATATTATATGAAGTAAAATAGTCCATGAAGTCATTACATTTTCACATCTGAAGATTGGAACCCAAATATCCATCGAGAAAAGTGGAAGTCCCACCCCAGACAATGATAGAAAAATACCCCATGTCACATACAGGGACATGATATAAAACCCAGTAACGGTCCACATGGAGATTATGGACAATCTGAGAAAGCATCCAAATATGCCCGAGGCATCTATAAGAAAGTGAAATAGCAGTATGTAGAATAGTAAAGCAACAGATAGAGTACCAACATCCATTGTTCCAAATACAAATTAAAGTACCCAAAATCCTTGAACAGAGAAAAACGCTAATCATGTGAGGAGTGTGATATGTCCAAAATATAAAAATACCATCAGACCATATCAATAAACCAGCAACATAGACCAGCATCGGTAGTTTTGAAGGCAGAGTGATAAACATTAATCATTTTTTTTCACGAGAGAAAAAACGTTGTTTTGAATATATTATATGAAGTAAAACAGTCCATGAAGTCATTACATTTTCACATCTGAAGATTGGAACCCAAATATCCATCCAGAAAAGTGGAAGTCCCACCTAGACAATGATAGAAAAATACCCCATGTCACATACAGGGACATGATATAAAACCCAGTAACGGTCCACATGGAGATTATCGACAATCTGAGAAAGCATCCAAATATGCCTGAGGCATCTATAAGAAAGTGAAATAGCAGTATGTAGAATATTAAAGCAACAGATAGAGTACGTACCGACGTCCATTGTTCCAAATACAAATTAAAGTACCCAAAATCCTTGAACAGAGAAAAACGCTAATCATGTGAGGAGTGTGATATGTCCAAAATATAAAAAGACCATCGGACCATATCAATAAACCAGCAACATAGACCAGCATCGCTAGTTTTGAAGGCAGAGTGATAAACATTAATCATTTTTTTTTCACAAGAGAAAAAACGTTGTTTTTAATATATTATATGAAGTAAAACAGTCCATGAAATCATTACATTTTCACATCTGAAGATTGGAACCCAAATATCCATCCAGAAAAGTGGAAGTCCCACCCCAGACAGTGATAGAAAAATAACTCATGTCACATACAGGGACTTGATATAAAACCTAGTAACGGTCTACATGGAGATTATCGACAATCTGAGAAAGCATCCAAATATGCCGAGGCATCTATAAGAAAGTGAAATAGCAGTATGTAGAATAGTAAAGCAATAGATAGAGTACCGACATCCATTGTTCCAAATACAAATTAAAGTACCCGAAATCCTTGAACAGAGAAAAACGCTAATCATGTGAGGAGTGTGATATGTCCAAAATATAAAAAGACCATCAGACCATATCAATAAACCAGCAACATAGACCAGCATCGCTAGTTTTGAAGGCAGAGTGATAAACATTAATCATTTTTTTCTCACAAGAGAAAAAACGTTGTTTTGAATATATTATATGAAGTAAAACAGTCCATGAAGTCATTATATTTTCACATCTGAAGATTGGAACCCAAATATCCATCCAGAAAAGAGGAAGTCCCACCCCAGAAAATGATAGAAAAATACCCCATGTCACATACAGGGACATGATATAAAACCCAGTAACGGTCCACATGGATATTATCGACAATCTAAGAAAGCATCCAAATATGCCCGAGGCATATATAAGAAAGTGAAATAGCAGTATGTAGAATAGTAAAGCAACAGATAGAGTACCGACGTCCATTGTTCCAAATACAAATTAAAGTACCCAAAATCCTTGAACAGAGAAAAACGCTAATCATGTGAGGAGTTTGATATGTCCAAAATATAAAAAGACCATCAGACCATATCAATAAACCAACATCGCTAGTTTTGAAGGCAGAGTGATAAACATTAATCATTTTTTTTCAGAAGAGAAAAAACGTTGTTTTGAATATATTATATGAAGTAAAACCGTCCATGAAAATAATATCATAAAGCAGATACAGGAAATGTGCAAAGACATGTACTGTTGATATATGCCTCACACAAAAACATTTCCCAGACTCATGGCAAATTTGTCATCAAAAAATCAAAAAATTAAGAAGACTGCCCTCATACGGGGAAACCAGTCTTGAACGTTTACAGAATTCAAAAATATTACAGAGGTCCAGCATAGTAATATAATCTAAAAGCAACCCAATTAAGTGGGCCGCGAAGCAAGAAAAACAAATTAACCAAACTACTCCTCTGGTGGTTCCTCCACGATTCGGCACCATCCTTCTGAAGGTCTAGGATCGCTAGGTGCTACCTCCACATTCATGCCACAGCTCCCCTCCTGAAGGCTTGAATGTTGGCCAGCTTTTTCTGAGCTCAGACCCGCCGGACGGGTGCATTCTTCCTCCGTTTTGGCCTCCTCGCGGAAAACCACAGTGACTGAAGCTGTGATTCGTGGGCGGTTGAGAGAGAAATTAAAGGAAAATTGCGCAGTGCGCTTCGTGGGAGAAGGTGAAATAGTGGTGGGGAAACGAGGAGCAGGGGAATCCATACGGTGGCCAGATCCTACAACCCAACCCCGCCCACTCCTAGTATTTGGATAGCGACCTGCGTAATAATCATTGGACTGGCCGGAAGACGACTCGGTTGAGGGGCTGGAGGGAGCGCGCAGGGGTTGACCTATAGTGCTCCCCTTGTGGCAACGCATCCTTTGACGCAGGCGAGGCATGAGTGCAGTCTCAGCAGTGGGCACAAGAGGAGACAGAGAAGCAGAACTCCAAGAAACAGAGGAAGACAGACACAGACGAGACCAAGAGAAATGCAGATATGCAACAAGGTCTAAGCAACAGTTCAGCTGGCCACTTCTCCTTCTTGTCACAGTGAGCAGGTAGTGTAACCCAGCAACCAGCTCATCTGAAAAACCATAGCGAAACGCCATTTTATCGACCCGAATGCAATGCAATCGAAGGACGCTCGTCATAATTAATCTCTGATCATTAATGAGAGTCGAAGGCCGGATCATATTGGAGCATGCGGAATCGCTAACAGGAGTGGAGGTCCGATCTTGAACAGTGTTAAAACTTAATTAATGCGGATTTGATGTGAAAACCTTGGAACTTAATTGAACAACATTAAAACTTAATGTGATTGATATTAAATCGCCACATCCATGTCCCATCGCCTTAAACGCCATCGAATGCACCCGCAGCCGAGAGCAGGGCAAGTTTTGATTGAGGACACATGGCAGAAATTGATTGGAGTGGATATTTGTTTGGGCCGCTCGCACAGTGGAAATCCAGACTCGAAAAATATTAGGGAAAATTTGATAAGAAATTCGCATCACAACTCTCCCTCTGTACGCCAGCCCAACTTCGGACCCGAAAAAGATTAGGGCGGAATTCATTTGGTTTTCGCGTCACAAAATTGGCCGACGTATGCAGGCTATTTTGGAATGTAAATTTGGTTTGAATTATGGTTTATCGTTGTTTGAAGTCCGACGGGCTCGACTTAATAACAATTTTGTTTGATCCCATCTTATAAAATTTGTGTTGGTTTTCTTTGATAATACACATATTTATAATAAATCATGGGAATACCACACTAAACATGTGGAAAAGTTATATAAATTATTGAGAACAATCATTTTTATGTAAAAATATCCAAATGTGCTTTTGGGAAATAAGAATTATTCGAGTATTTGGTTCATATTTTTTTAAAGGAAGGAGTGAAGTTGGAGCCTCAAAAGATGCAAGCTATTAAAAAATGACCTATTCCTAAGAAAATCAAGGTTCTTAGAAGATTTTTTAGACTTACATGATATTATTGATAATTTGTTAAGAATTATGCATGCATTTCAAGTTCACTCACATATCTCTTGAAGAAAATATCATTTATATGGAATGATGAGGCTACTTTGGCATTCTCTCTTTTAATGGATGCCATGTCTTCTACACCAACATCGGTTTCACCTACTTTTGGTAAAACATTCATAGTAGAGTGTGAGGCACTAGGACAAGGAATTTACATAACATTAACACAATAAGGGATATCATTGGCTTTTAAAAGCAAGGAATTCAAAGAAAATATTTGGTGAAATCTATGTATGAAAAATAAATGGAAGCAATATTACATGCAATAAAAAATGGGGATATTATATCATTGGGAGGTACTTTAAAGTCAAGATATACCATGATAGCATAAATTATTTTTTGAAGCTATGGATTTCATTGGAAGATTAACAAAAATGAGGAGAAAAAAAGCAAATTTTTAATTTTGAGATAATCTGCAAAAAGGGTAAGGAAAATTTAGTACATGATGCTCTTTCTAAAATAGAAGAGGCCTCAAATTTATATCCAATTACATTTTCTATTCCAAGGTGGCTAGAAGAAGCTTGCCATAAAGGAAAAATGACAATAGTACTAAACAAAAACTAAAATTTATAAAGGATGGGATGAACTCTATGGAGCATTGGGAGTGAAAGAGAGATATACTTTGGTGCAAATGTAGAATATTTTTATGCATGCGAGCATATTTGAATAAAAAAATATTAAGGGAGTCCCATGTCTCTTTGATGGTAGGACGCAAGGTTCCTTAAAACATCTCAAAGGATCAAAAAATATATTTTTGGAAGGAATGAAGAAAGATATTCAAAATTTTGTAAGATAAGGTCAGGTTTGCATAATAAATAAAAGAGAGATAGTAAAATCTCTAGGGTTACTTCAACCATTCCACATACATATTCAAAGACTAGAAGATATATCAATAGACTTTATTACAGGGTTACTGAAATATAAAGGTAAGTATTACATTTTTGTGGTCATTTATAGACAAATTTTGTAGATTTTTTTTGTAGAGCTCAAAGTACATAAACAACAAGCCAAGTGGCAGAAGTGTCCGTGAAAGAAATTCATAGTCTTCATGGTTTTCCTAAAGTAATAGTAACAAAAAACTTTTGGAAATAATTATTTAATATGAGTGGAGAAACACTAGCTGCCATGAGTTCTACATATCAAACACAATCAAATGGTCAAACAAAAATATTTAACAAATGTTTTTAAGGTTATCTACAATGTTACTCTTTAGAAAAGAAATCTTAATGGATGAAGTGGGTTCGTCAAGGAAGAATGGTAATATGATACTACCTATCATACATCTACTAAAATTCCCCATTTAAGGCCCTTTATGGATATCCAACTCCTAGTATCTCATACTTTTTGCAAGATAAGTCCAAAGTATAGGAAACAGAGTCACATATGGAAAATACTAAAGAAAATTTGAAAATTATTATGGAAAACCTTCAAATGACATAAAACATGATAAAACAACAAGGGGAACAACATTGAAGTGAAAGATAATTTGAGGAGGGTAATTGGGTATTTTTTAGATTATAGCATTATAAGCAATCTTCATTCAAGAAAAAGAAGAATAAAGAATTAGCTCAAAATTGAAAATTGTTATGGCCCTAAATAATTATTCGTAGGATTGCACAAGTGGTATAGAAGTTATATTTTCCTTCTTCTTGCATTCATAAGGTTTTTCATGTATCTTGCCTAAAAAAGGTTTTGGGAAAAAATATGCCAATGTAAATAGAACTTCCAAAATTAGATGAAGAATGAAAGTTGATTCTTGAACCACAAAAAGCTATAGATAAACATTATGTATCTCTTTGACATATAACCATTATGAAGTACCTAATCAAGTGGAATAATATTCCTCTAGAAGAAGGTACATGGTAAAATGATCAATTCGTGATGAAATACCCACGGCTAAAGGGTTCGTTTGAATTTTTGACAAAGGTTTTGTTATATGTTTTATATAACGCGCGGCGGAATAGTTTTATTGTTTGTTAAGGTCCCACACAGTGATCAAATTTGAAGGGCAGGTCTGAATTTCAATTAGAAGGGCATATATCTATGTTGCCCTTCCATAATGAAAAGCTTAAAAAAAAAAACTTTTCAATTGACCACAATAAATTATTTTTACATTTCATTTTCAGAAAGACAAAACCATCAATCTTTATATTAATAAAATACTGTTACATATACAACAATGAAGAAGGCTCCATCTTTTATTGCTTAAATATCTCATTGGCAATGTCAACATAAGTCTTGAAGACACTATTATAAGAATTTGGATACATACCACCGGGATATAGGAGATTCTTATGTGTCAGATTTTGTAATGCAATTTTGACTTTGTCTCACAAGGAGCAGCAGCATGGAGGTCTGGATTTTTCTTATAGAACTTTTTTATTATTATTTGAAACGTTGTTTATAGATATGAAGACAACAATGAAATTATGAGCATGGTGGACAATTAGTCAAGCTCATGATGCCAAACCATGATGATGTAAGTTTAGAATTTAACATTTTTACATGTTAAAGACAAATAGTCAAAATCACTGACAACTTAGTATGCCATAATTAATAATCATTCCCTGTTCACTTTTGTTAATAGGTTTATGTCACACGATGATCTCTCTTCTATGGCATTTACTTGTATTGAAGATCACTATTCTAGGAATAAGGAGTTATTTTCTCCAAAAATAACCCTAGCCAAACATTGACAATGCATCAAGGATATCTTTCTATGCTTCATAGGCACATTTGTTCTACTTCTAAATCATGTCTTGGAAGTGGTTGTTGTGCTGGAAATTATTCACCAGTTGGTTTCATACCAAAGTCTTTTTCACATTTTTAGCATCCAATACATGAAAAAGATAATGGTTTAAAACAACATAAATATTTGAAATTTTGCAAGAATTGTCTGGCACACTTTGAATATGAATTTTGAAGTCAAGTGCATGATCTTGTATAGGATCAAGTGTCATTTTGAATACCAAATGTTTCACAAGAAACTTCTCAACATGCTACCCTGCAGTAAGGATTAAATGACAATATTGCATCAACTATTTCCATAATAAAAGTGCACCTCGGCTATAAGACTAAACAACTAAAAATGTTGTAGATCTAACAAGACCACACAATCAAATGTATTCCACAAGGCCAATACTGTATGAAAAATGAAAAGGAGTTTGCAACCAAAAATACCTTAGGCAACTAATTCAATTAGATACACCAAACCATCAGCAAAAAGGAAAACCAACCTACTCAAAAGGCAAGCGTTTACCTCCTTTGACAAAATTTTGAGTTCCGAAACAAGGGCCTTTATTATCTTGTCAATGCCCCTAGTAATTTGAATGCGGTTTGCACCTGTTGCAACAACCTAAACAAAAAGGTTTCATTTCAAATTATTTTCCACAAATTTAAGATACAACCATTGTCAGTTTTGTATTTCCTAACAAGCTCATAAATTTTGACAAAAGAACCAAAATTTTTTAATACCTGATAGCAATTTTTTCACTCAAAAACTATCTTAGACTCAATAAGCCCAACCCAAAACTAAAAAAACAAACACCATAAGACCCTAAAAAAATGAATAGATGATCTTAATCCAGTACTATCGACAAAAAGTTACCTTTACACCCTCACTTATTAAACCCTGTGCTGTTGAATTTTAACTTCAACTGCTACAGCAGAAGGATGGATGCAGCAGCAACATTTTTTTTTGGAGGTTGCTTGCACGCCATCCAGAAATTTAATTCAACATTTAAAATTCCTGCAAGTTTTTTTTGTAGACGGCCGCAGCCATATTTCTATACAGGATTGTATTTAAACACAACAACCAACATTAACGCAATTCACCAACCAGAAATTAAACAAACAGAAATTTACCCCCCAGTTTTGTAAATTCAAAAGGAGGACACATGGAGCATTAATATTGGATCACATGAAATTGAAGGGAATCTGAAAACCTGAAAACCGGACCCGAATTTTTTATAAGGCACATTGGATTGATAATTCGCGTTACAAATTAGGCAGACGTCAGCATCCCATTTTGGAATGCGAATTTGGTTTGAAATTCAATCTATTCAGACTTTTGAAGTCCATTGGAAAGGGTTCTTTAATGTTTTGATAATTTAATTTTATGTATTCTTTAATATATACATATGTTTTAAACATATGTTATATATATATCATATGCGAAATGAAAGGTGGGCCATAGAATTTAGTTTTAATTTTATTTTTTAAAAAAGAGGGTTTATTATAATATGTTTTATATGTTACGGCATATAAAAATAAAAAGGACAAAAAAGCTTGGTAGTTTTTTTTATAGACAATACGTAAATTTTTTATTACACAGTAGTGTGTAAAAAGTGAAAGACTGAGTGTAACTTTTTAAGTGTGTATGCACAGTAGTGCGAAAGTGAAAAACACAGCAGAGTGTTTTAGAGACAGAGTATGTTTGTTTTGAACAAACAGTGAGTTGGTTTTATGCACTGCGTTTTTTAGCAGTCATAATTTTGTAATCCCTCTCAGTGAGGAAGAAGTGTAATAGTTTTTTTTGAGTTATTGAAGGGAATAGAAGTTTGTTTTCAAAGTATTGAAACTCTGTCTCCTGTCAAAGAAATTTTTATTTTCTCTTTGTTAGAGGAAGGGAGATTTATTCTCCATTCATTGTTCTGGAATTTTTCAATATTCCAACATGTGCAAGAACAACAGATGTTGTGGTTCCATCCCCAGCTAAATCATTCGTCTTTGCCTCAGCTTGCCTTACCAACTTAGCCCCAATATTTTCAACTGGGTCCTCTAATTCAACCAATAAAAAGGCCAAAACCATAGCATTGAGATACATTTCATTACACTGTCAATAACAATAAAATTTGACTCAGCCATAAACCTTTCCTTTTATTGTTGTGAAAAGCTTTATGCATTACTCTAATGTGGCTAGTCCATAGGCCAAGTAGACCACTGGGTAAAAAATATGTTTCCTTTCACCTTTGAGTTTTCAAATTATGCCTACCAAATCTAAGACATTTAAGAGGGGGAACTAATACAACGTTAAAAAGAAAACCAGAGCACACATCTACAAATTACCTCCTTAGCTATTGTCACACCATCATTAACTATTTTCGGAGAACCATTCTTGCTCTCCAAGACAACATTTTTCCCTTCGCCCCAAGGGTGACTCTAACAAGATCAGCAAGTTTGTTCACAACGCCTGCAAGACAAATTGACAATGCTTTCAGTAAGTGTGCAATTGAATGCCAGACCATATGCCAAAACAACCCTCCATGAAAAATTAAAATAACACATTAAAATCGAATATAAGTGGACAAGGAAAAATCCACCGCAGTGAAGTTTCACGTGCAGGTGACCTTCCTTTAAACATAATTTTTTCTCTGACCTGCAATTTTTTTGTCACTGAGCCATCCTTGTTGAAGTACAACTCCTTTTCCATAGCTCTTGTATTAACTACCTTCTCTCTATCACGTAATCTCAGAGTCCCTCTTCTGCTTGAGTGATTAAAGGAAATGGGTGAAAAAACTGAAAGAGAAGACAATTGTCTGCCATAATTATCAAACATTGCACCCAACTTCTTCCCCTTTCCATTGTTACCCAATGAGGTAGATGTGGAAATTTTTGTCATACTGCCCAAAGTAGAGGCCATCTTCTCTTATCCTGAATATAGAATTATAAGATCTTCATATTAGTATGAACCTTAAAAAACATGACTCCCATTGCTAAAAACCACTTTTAAGTTGTAACAGGAAAACTAAACAACTATCGCAACTTTTGGCAACTTCTGGAGCATTAAGAGAGAAACAACCAAAGATAAATACAACCACAATCCTCATTTTAATGAGACAGGACTATATATTTGCATTAAGATAATAGAAAGAAATCACGACTATATTAAGGCCAGCACAAAACAATCTTTAACCAGTGTCTCTCGCGGCCTTGAGGTTGCCATGCTAGAGGTTGCATATTTTTAATTTAAATTCTTGACCTCTCGTGCCCATCTATGAATGCATCCAATGGGATATCTACATCAAATTCTCCTTTATATCCCCAAAAACAAATTCCCTACTACAAGAGCACCAGTATTGATGGATCACCCCGCACCATCCCACCCACTAGAAACGGTGAAAAGGGAAACCCGAGAAAACTTCTGAAATATCTCAAGATGACTATATGGGTGGTTCTTATGAATCAACCAACCATTCAGAACATGCTCATCAATCCAAACCATGAGTATTATGTGACAATATTCAAGCAGGCACTGAATCGGATTTCTGAAGCTATGTTAGAGAAACCCTAAACTCTCACTGAAAATAGGTGAAATGTGGCACCACTCGGAGATTGACATGTGCCAATTGGTACAAGTGGTAGACAATTGGCATGCTCAAACAACGAGGTGATGCAGGAATGACATGAGGGAGAAAATATCAGAAAAGCCCCAAATCTGGAGAACTAAAGCTCATCACCAACCTGGGATTGACAACTTTACATGATGTAACCTATGAAATCGTAAATGGAGAAATCATAGTAACAATAAAGTAACCTATGTAACAATAAAGTCGGATTCATCCTGGGAGTGGTAATGGGAGAAATCATAGTGAACAAAAGGAAACATGCAGAGTTGCTTACAATCAAATAGATGAAAAAACACATACAAAAAACCTAGATAATAATCATGAACAAGCTTAATATTGAATTATGAACTGTAAAGGAACTTACAAAATGTGACATTACGAACCTGGTCAAGCGCATAAGAAAAAATATCCTGGACATGACCCTGGTTGACAAGTTGTATTGCTCATGATGCAAGAGGATTTGTACCTGCACTGCCAAGTCAATCAAAATCCATCATTATCTGTACAATAAATACAAGTAATTGATGTAGTATTTTTTACTCTAAGATGCATTCTTATGATAATGTTAGAACATATGTTGAAAATTTCAAAACATACCTGAATAAGCTCCTCTTTGTTTCAAGAACAATTTATTGGAGTCGCATGAACTTGGAACAAGCCTCCCACGATCTGAAAGAGTAGCAACTAAGTTAACAGTGAATTTTTTGTTTCTACGCTGGATCGAGGGAGGTTTGCTCCAAGATTAAATTGCTCCAATAAATTATTCTCTACTAAACAGGGCCAACCACGTGAAGGTGGAAGCTCTTATGGCCCCTCCCACATCACTCTCAATTCCCCAATACCCAATCTATATTTCATTTTTTACTTTCATGAGCATAAAAAAAAAAATATTCAATAACTAATAAAAAAACAATTCAACAAAAAGTACGCAAGGAAACATTGCAATTAATGCTTGACATAAAAATAGTATGATAAATGAGTTTTTATATAACGCAAAAAACGTTCCAAGTATGGTAATGTTTGTCTTATAATAATACAATATTTTACATTATAAAATTTTCTTTTTCTTCTTCCTATTTCTAAAGCTCCTAATTACATCATCAATATCATCGTGCTCTGCTCCTGTTTCGTGCCTTTCGACCCGCACTGCTGACCTAGTTGCGTAGTCACGATGTCTGGTCTCATCATGTGACGGGGCATCGCCTACAAAAACAGATAATATTAAATTTTAATTGTCAGTTTTTAAATATCATTGAACTAGTTCGGTAATATTAATAAAAAAAATTGCAATGAGATTATTTACCTGGTGCACCATTTGTCACCGCTGACCTAGTTGCGTAGTCACGATGTCTGGTCTCATCCAGTGACGGGGCATCGCCTACAAAAACAAATAATATTAAATTTTAATTGTCAGTTTTTAAATATCATTGAACTAATTCGGTAATATTAATAAAAAAAATTGCAATGAGATTATTTACCTGGTGCACCAGTTGTCGTCGCTGACCTAGTTGCGTAGTCACGATGTCTGGTCTCATCCAGTGACGGGGCATCGCCTACAAAAACAGATAATATTAAATTTTAATTGTCAGTTTTTAAATATCATTGAACTAGTTAGGTAATATTAATAAAAAAAATTGCAATGAGATTATTTACCTGGTGCACCAGTTGTCGCCGTTGGGACTGTTGCCCTGTCTTCCTCTCTGGTGGTAAGATCCTCAAGGGAAACATTCTCTGTCATTTAAACAAAAAACGTTATAAGGACAACCATCAAGGTATAATTAAAAAAAATTATAAGTGGAAATTAATTACCGTCACGGCCCTCACTGATAGTAGCATTGTCGGCCTGGTCCCCACTACAATGATCAGGTTGCACGTGAGGATCATCTACATCTGGCTCTAAAACTGGGTTATTTGCCTCGTCGGTAGTGCTGCTCCCCTGATTTAAACAAAGTTGTTAGAAATTAAATTTATGGACGAAAACAAACATATTGAAAGGTTAATGTTTTACCTTATCAGGCATTCTGGATCTTGGGACCTGCCCCAAGCTTCTGCAATGTTCAACTACGGCTTGATAGCCGAAATGGAAAGCGATATTTTTATCTTCCTCTGTAGTTTCTGTTCCGAAGTCATCACCCTACATTACATATGATTGTGTATTTTTAATCATATTTGATAGGATTACAAAAACGTTGGAAGGCGATACAATTAATTATAAGATGTTTGGCTACTTAATTACAATTCTTGCAGCTAATTTCAAGTAGCCACCCTGGCCGAGCTTGTGATGGCCCTTTTTCTCTATCCTAGCTTTGGTTGCCTTTGAGGTGTCAGGCAACCTAGCATCAAAAGATTGAAGTCAGATATGGCGTAGCACACTTTTATTTTAGACATAAAGAAAATTAAAGCTATTGAATTAAAGTTGTAATTTACCTTGCGGGTCCAGTTGGCATTTTTCCTTCTTTCTTTGCCCTTTTCTCTTTTCCATCATGGATGAGTGCTCTCCACTCACTCTCTATAACTGTGAGAGGATGCTCGTATCTAGGGTTAAATTGCAATTGCGTCCTATAGGTGTCCCTGGTATATTTCAAATATTTTCCAGCTACCCGAGCCACCGTTGTTCTGTCAAATGTGCCCACCCCAAAAAGGGCTTCTAGATAATCTAGAAGTTCTTTTTTCAGGTTGGAATTCTAGGAATTCCACCTTGTGCATATGGTTGGGCCAAAAATTACCAACGCATGGCTCTCCAAAAACCTATAGAACTCATTGTTTCCTACACAGAAAAAAAAGATATTATCATTAATTTAAAAATAAAAATCATGATAAATATGTTTTAGATAGAGTACATGAAATAGTTAAAATATTAAAATTTACCTAGGAGTTGTACATGCTTTATAGGGACACCTTCATCGTTCACCAACAACGTGCCATTAATGGTCCCTGTGGAGCTGACACGTGTAGCTCCAGGAAACGCAATAATGTAGTTGGCCATATCGGCCTCATCATTGCCAACACGTTCAGCGGTTGGCTGGGTGTCTGCTTGGGCAGGGTGTGTTTCTTGGCTAGCACCTAAAGGAGTAGAAGGTGTACGAGAGGGTTGTTGGGCAATCTCTTGCCCTTGTGTCCCACTACCACCAACACCGGGTTCAACAAATGCCAGAAAACACTACATACAAAAGAACTTTTTGTTAGTTTAGTCAATGTAAAAATTAAAAATCAAACTATCACAATTCATCTCATGCAGAAAAGAAAAAAAAATATCCTTTTGACTTTTTATTATTACCTGATATATTTCTAGATGGCTCATAAGATGTTTTATCCTCTCTTCTGTTTCAGGTGTTTGAGGCGCGTCTATCAAAGTATTAAATTCCGACCTTGCATCTCGTGCCTTTTTTTGCAACAAGAACACTGGAGATAGGGATGAAGAAAGCTCTTCCTCAAAGAGGGAATCATTAGGTGTACCATGGCTAGGTGTCTGCATATTTGAACAAAATTAATATTATTTCAATTATGTAAATAACTAAAATACCTGAAGATAGAGCAATGCTGGCACTTTACATGTTCTTCCGCTGGCCTCTTTCCACGATCATCCCGTCTCAGGGTTGTTCCTGCACTGCTCTGATCAGTCTGCCACATTGCAATAAAATTATAAATGCAAAAACTTGAAAACAATATCTAACTTGAAAACACAAAATGAAAACTAAAATAATTTCTAATAAGACACCGGAAGACAGAGTTAGAGTTTCAAATATGCCTTGCATTGAATTCAGTCCTGGAAACATGGCATTGCACATTAAGGCACCCAAACAAGAGACGAGTTGACAATGAAGACCTTATTGAATATATTGTTGGAGCAACTTCTAGTAAACTTGTTGTGAAGACCTTGAGGACATTTTTGGAGCAACATTGTTGAAGCTGATGGTATAGCATTGTTGGAGATGATCTTGAAGGGCCTTGAAGTGAAGATTTTGGAGCAACTATTGAAAAATCCTTAGAGCATTTAAGTAAGGCACTTTCTATCTTCCATCACCTTTTTCCTTTCAATATCCTTTAAATGATTTTTTTGATATTTAATGTTTGAAATCATGTTATAATTCCTTGATTATATGTGTTTGGGGACTTTCCCTTTGAAATTACCCAAAAATACCCTGGCAATTTTATCTTCGGGATGCATGTCTGACCCTATTGTTCAATATTTTGATTGATAGTAGTAAACATAGAGAGTTAGGGGGCTCTTGACTTGGTTTGGTTGGGCCATTAGATCCTAACATCTACTAGGGAGAGTCCCCCTTGAGTTGGAGGAGAGCTAGCCCGAAGTGAAAAGAGGTTGGTGAGGTGACAATGGGGCTATTGAATTACACATGGTATCACACTTTAGCTTTAGGACTTTATCTTGAGAAGTGCGAGATTTTGCTATATCAATTCTCAAATTGTTTACAACACTATTGTTAAGAACTAATAAAAAGTGATGTTGAGGGGTTTTTGGGTATAAGAAACAATACCATTTAAAAACTAGGGTTCTCAGTCCTTGGCATTCCTTCACCTGGGCCTAGGGGCACACTAGAATAATTTCACACTAAACCATGCAAACTTAAAAGTAACTTAACGGATCCATAAAGTAATAATAATCATAATTCCTAATTTCCTATTGTACGATATGATGCAAATTATTCAAACATGAAGCAATGAAGACATGCAATGTCTGAATTTCAGGATTGATGAACCAATACAAGAAGTTAGAAACTACAACTTTGATTCAATACTCTGTGTCCTAACTCCGGGAAGGAATCTAGTTTGTAGTATAGAACATGCATCGTGTATTATCAATTCTTAATTGACAACAACTAAAGGTCATCTACCTCATCAATTCCTTCCCATTTTTGTGTTTTTATGTTATATTCCTTATAAAAGTGTCAAATTTCTCTCAAAGTAAGCAACCACTGAATAAAATAAAAAATAGTTGAGATATGATTGAGAAATGGTCATTTATTTCTTGAAAGGATCTTCACAATTTCTTTGGTTGTTTTTCATCTCCAGAAACAAGAAATGACCTAAGAAACTATCGTGATGTAATATAAGAAACAACACAGTGCAATGGCCATTTTCAAAGCCAAATGATGTCCATTGAGGACATGGCCTTTATTTGGTTCTTGTTTCATAGGAGTTTTGGGTAGAAATGGAACTTTGTTGTACCATTTCCAGTAGTAAAAAGGGAAAACCTTCTTTTTCCATGGGAAATAATTTACCTTTCCTTTTTCAAGATAATATAAATCACAAAAAATATGAACTATACTGCACACATTCTTGGATAATGTGAAAGTGAAAAAGGAATACCCTACCCCCAGTGGTCTTTTACATTATGCATTTGAACAAAAATATTTTTGTGGTTAGAAATGCAATGCAACATTTTCTTCAATGTAGGGTTTTAAATCGAGGAGAAATAATGGTTGCCAAATTAATAAGCGTTTTAGGAAAAAATTGGAAATGTATGTTAGGTGATGAAGATAATAGAAGGTATTTAATCTTGATTCTTGCAAACAATAAGACCTACGGCTAACAAAATTTCATGTCCAGTCTGGAATTGACAAAAAAAGCCCGAATGAGTCAAACACCCTCTGTGAAGGGCCTGCAATGAGGCACATTTTGCAAATTGCTGAGGGCGAATCTTTGTTACGAAAAGGCGAGGCGAATGCGGGCGGATGTTGTTGCAAGAGCTCGGGGCGAATGCGTGCAAGAGCTCGGGCGAATGCGCCCAGGCGGAGATTCTTCGTGCACGGGGCGGGGAAAATGCTGAGGGCGAATGGTGTTCTGCAAGAGCGGAGGGCGAATGCGCGCGTGATATTAGACGTTAATGTAGCACACATGTACATTTGAACACTAATAGAATTTTGTAGTTGAAATGCAATGCTTGTTTTCATTTAAATGTAGGGTTTTTAAAGCAGGGAGAAATAATGGTTGCCAAATTAATAAGCGTTTCTTTAGGAAAAATTTAAATCTTGTATTGGGTGATGAAGATAATAGAGGGTATTGAATCTTGATTCTTGACATCTAGAGAGAACCCTACAGCCTAACACAATCCAATGGAATTGACCAAAAAAATCCAAATAGAGTCAACCCTACTATAGGAGGAAGGGCCTGCAGTAAGAACTTACCATTTTGCAAGAGCTGAGGGCGAATGCTGTTCTGCAAGAGCTGAGGGCGAATACTGTTCTGCAAGAGCTGAGGGCGAATGCTGTTTTGCAAGAGCCGAGGGCGAACGCTGAGGGCGAATGCTAAGGGAAAATGCTGTTCTGCAAGAGTTGAGGGTGAATGCTGAGCGCGAATGCTGTTCTGCAAGAGCGGAGGGTGAATGCACGCGTGATATCAGACGTTAATGTAGCTATTGCGACGGATAAGAAACAATAAAATCATTTTTATGTAGCGCGCATATAAGTTTTGTATTTTTATTTAGCGCGCATATAAGTGTCGTTATACCGACGGCGGAAAAAGCGTCGCTATTGCGACGAAGGCCTCCAGACGTCGCAGTTGCGACAATTATACATTGTGTCGCACTTACGACGTTTGCATTATCGTCGCAATAGCGACGCTTTTGGCCATAGTGTCGCAATTGCGACGTATTCCTCCAAACGTCGTAGTTGCGACACTTTTATAAGTGTCGGTATTGCGACACTTTTCTATAAACGTCGGTATAGCGACGGTTTCGGGCGGGATGGAAAAAATTTGGGGAAATTTAGACATTTGGTCAACGAAAAGCGTCGGAACCAAGTGTCGAATTTACGCAAATGTAGTAGTGTTTTCCAGAGGAATTCAAGAAATCAAAGCCTCCTATTTTTTTATGGGGAAATGAAGAAATCAAAAGATGCAGAAGCATGATTGATTGGGATGAAGAAATTTTTCAAATTACATGATTACTCAAAGAACATGAAAACTAAGATAACTACCTTCAGTCCCAAGGGAAAAATAGATATATGGTGGGAATATATTAAGAATTTTAGAGGAATCAGAGAAGAGAAGTTGACTTGGGATGAGTTTGAAAGACTCTTCAGGAAGAATTACATGTATGAGAGGTATTGTGATGGAAAGGCCAAGGAATTATATAAGCTCATGATGGATTCCATAACAGATAAAAAGTACACAACCATACTTCTAGAGTTGTTGATATATGTTCCCTATCTCAAGGATGAGAAAGAAAATATCCAAAGGTTCATAAGTGGATTGTCATTATCATTCAAAGATTAGATTGAATTTAATGAGTCTTAGTCATTGGATTAAGCTATCATGAAGTTGAAGCATTGTTATGAGAAGTCAAAGCACAAGCCTAAGTTCAACCATGACTGGAAAGGTATTGAGAAGACTAAAGGAAAATGACTCAAGAAACGAGAAAGATCTCAGGATGCAAGTGAGAAGGGAAATGTGGATCCAGAAAAGAAGTTTAAAGAAGACGATAAATGACATGGGTCTAAGCCTAAAGAACAACATAATAAAGGTAGTGGCATTGGATTTGTGGTAAAGACTATCGCAAGAAGGATTTTCCATTGTACGAGGGTGGCAGGCCACAGATTTATAATGCTCAGGAGGCGCAAACAGTTAGGGATGTAGGTTAGAGGATTCCCCAGATATATGTAGCATATAATAATAGGCAAGCATACTATAAGACATTTATTATTGAGATGGAAGGTAATCTTTGTGATCAAGTTGTTTCCATTTTGATTAGTCGTGGATATAATTATAGCTATGTTAGTCCTAACATGGTGGATCAGTTTCGTTTGAATAAATAAGTGCATGTAAAATATTGGTTGGTTCAGTTGGTTACAAGGACCAAGAGAATAGTTCATCATTGTGTGATATCTTGTGCATTTGAGCTTAATGGCATGTCTACACCAACATACCTAAATGTGCTTTTTTGGGTTCATATAGCGTGTGTTTTGGGGATGGATTGAGTGTTTATTCACAGGAACATGGTATATTTTTATGAGAATACCATTTAATGTATGGATGATGATGGATAAAATAGAGTCTTGCAGGGAAAGAAGAAACTTGCATTAATGATAATGGTTACAACTATGCAAGATAAGTGCATATGTAGTAAACTTGGTGTGTATTTTTTGTAGTTCATGTTTCTAGTGACAAAAGGAAGGAAGATAATGATGATGAAGTACTAAGGAATTATATTGTCTTTCAACAGTTTCAGGATGTGTTTCCTGCATAGGTTCCAGAGGTTCCTTCTCATAGAGGTGTGTTTATCTATTGAGTTAGTACCAAGAGAAGCACCAACATCTAATGCATTGTACATGATGAGCACTCCTGAGTTGGTGGAATTGAATTTGTAGCTTAAATATATGCTTGATAAGGGATACATAAAGCCAAGTGTGTCTCCTTGGGGTACAAAATTTTTGTTTGTAAAGAAGAAGAACAATACTCTCAGATTTTGCATTGATTACAGGTAACTGAACAAGGTGACTATCAAGAACATGTATCCATTCCCGTGGATTGATGATTTGTTTGATCAACTAAAGGGAGTAGAAATATTTTCAAAGATTAATATGAGATCAGGATACCATCAAGTACACATCAAAGAGGAATAAATCTATAAGACTGCATTCTGTATAAGGTATGGGAACTATGAGCTTGTGGTGGCTCCTTTTGGTCTTAGAAATGCTCCAACCACCTTCATGTGTTTGATGAACAACATGTTGCACCATTATCTAGATAAGTTTTTGATATTTTTTGTTGATAATATATTGGTATATTCAAAGAATGAGAAGGAGCATGCAAAACACTCGACAGCAATGTTGAGAGAGAATAAGTTTTATGTCAAACTCAACAAGTACAGTTTCTTTCAGTATCATATTCATTACTTTGGACATGTTGTTTCCAGGGAATGGATAGTAGTGGATTCATAAAATATTAAGGTTATTATGGAGTGGTCAACTCCAAGGAATGTGGATGAATTTAGATCATTCATGGCACTAACTAGTTATTACAGGAAGTTCATCAAGAATTTTTCTAAGATTGGCTATCCTATCATATCTTTTTAGATAAAATGAAAGAAGTTTGAATGGATTGTTGAGTGAGAATCTAGCTTTGATCAGTTGAAGCATTTTCTTATCAATGCTTTAGTTTTGAAAATTGCATATCTTGATAAGGATTTTGTGGTTTGTACAGATGCATGTAAGGAAGGACTTGGTGGATTCCCGATGCAGGAAGAGAAGGTGATTTTTTATGAATCAAGGAAGTTGAATGAACATAATAAAAACTATGTGAATCATGATATTGAGTTGACAACTATTATTCATGCATTGAAGATATGAAGACATTATCTCCT
The DNA here is from genome assembly GCA_034641835.2 of Pinus albicaulis. Classification (NCBI taxonomy): domain Eukaryota; kingdom Viridiplantae; phylum Streptophyta; class Pinopsida; order Pinales; family Pinaceae; genus Pinus; species Pinus albicaulis. Next base: position 1,046,373,724 of record CM076584.1, on the reverse strand, counting down.
TGGCAGGAATTTCACCTTGATGAGTGATCATAGTGGACTTGGGTACTTGTTTGACCATCCCAATCTGAATGCAAGGCAAGCTAGATGGTTGGATACTCTCAAAAAGTTTTATTTTGAGATCAATATTATCAAAGGAAAACATAACTGGGTTGTGGATTCTCTCATTAGGAGAGTGCATGTGAATCATATTTTAGTTGTGAGCTTTTATGGGATAGTTTTGAAGGAGTAGATCTTGCATGTAGGGTAACATGATGAGAAGTACCACCAGTTGAAGCAAAGATTGCAACAGAAGAGTGCGGGTGATAAGGATGAGGAGTATCACCTCACAACAGATGGCTTGGTCAGATTCAGGAGTAGGATCCATGTGCCAGATAGTATTGAATTGGAGAAACTTATTTTGAGATAGTTTAATGTCAATACATATTCATGCCACCTGGGATACCATAACACCTTGACAGTTGTTAATAAATTATACAATTAGCCTAATTTGAAAAAAGAGGTGGTTTAGCTTGTTGCCAATTATTTGGATTGACGGTAGGTGAAATATGATTGCAAGCATCGATCTGGTCTAATACAACCTATTATGATTCCATAATGGAAATGGGAGGTCATTTCTATGGACTTTATTACATGATTTCCTAAGACATTGAGGCAACATGACTCCAATGTGATTGTGGTTGGCATGTTGAGCAAGGTAGCTCAATTCATTGCAATGAAGTCTAGAAATTCAAATAGTGAAGTGGCTCATATCTTCATCAGGGAGATAGTGACATTGCATGGAGTTCCCAAGAAGATTATATGAGACAGAGATGCCAAGTTCACTTCCAATTTTTGGAAGGATTTGTTTGTAGGCTTGGGTACAAAGTTATATTTGAATACAAATTATCATCCGTAGACAGATGGGTAGGTAGAGAGGATTAACAAGATCCTTGAGGATATGTTCAGGATGTATGTAATGCATCAACAGAGGAAGTGGGAGGAGTTTCTTCCACTAGTGGATTTTTCTTATAATAATGGGTATCAAGAATCTTTTAAGAATAGTCCATTAGAGGCTCTCTATGGGAAGAGTTGTAATACTCCTATTAGCTGGAGTGATCCAACAAATAGGGTGTTGATTGGACCGAATATTTTGGCAGAGATGGAGCAGGAGATGTGGGTTATTAAAATAAATTTAAAGGCAACACGAAGACATGCAAAAGAGTTATGCAGATCAACATAAAGCATTCAATGAATTTCGAGTTTGTGATAATGTGTACTTGCGCATAAATCCCAATAAGAGATCCTTGAGGATTGGGCCATGTGCCAATTTGGCACCTCGATATGGTGGGTCTTTTGAGATCCTCAAGAGGATTGGACCAGTGACATACAAAATTATTCTGCTTCCATAAATGAAATTCCATGACATTTTCCATGTTTCATTACTTAAAAGATATGTACAATATGTTGATAATGTGATTGATTGGTATATATTGAAGGTGAAACCATAGGGAGAGTTCCAAACAGAGACACAATGCATATTTCAGCAGAAACAACTCATGCTTCGAAACCAAGCAATACAACATGTTAAAGTGTAGTGGAAGCACTTTGGTTCCAATGAAGCTACATGGGATATGGCTGATCAGATGCGGGAATTGTATCCTTCTTTATTTGTTGGTTGAATCAAATGTGTTTGATATATATGTGTGTGTGTGTGTGTGTGTTTTGTAAATACTGCATCGAGTTGTGCTATAAAGCTCCAATAAGTAGTATGATGGTCATTTTTTCAACAATTGGTTATTGTAAATACTACATTGATTTGTGTTATAAAGCTACATAAGCAGTATTTTTTGTCAAATTCAGTGGTTTGTTGGTCATAAGAACACTGAGGATGGTATTCCCCCAAGGGCGAGTGGTTTGTAATAGCCCCAAGTTTTTTCCATGCAAATGGAAGGACATTATAAACGAAAAATAAGACCAAGGTCATGAGACACGTATTCCAAGCTGAATGGAAGGGAAAAAATTACGGTGGACATCCCTTGTGGTTAATTACTGGCTATGGAAATTGACATTGGCATTGGAAAAATACATAATGGAAATAAATGGAAATTAATTCAAGAAATAAAGGAAAATATGAGAAAAGAGATATGAAGAAACAAGAATATGCATGCAAAAGAAAATGAAGGAAATTGAAGGAAAAGAAAATAAAAGGAGAGAGAAAATTTTATGACTCTCTCTTAGTTACTCTTTGGATCATACACTCTTGGTTACTCTTGGACATTATAGCTTTCACTCGAACATTGAAGCATTCTACCTTGGACTTGGAAGAAAAGAAAACTTAGACACAAGCAAGCAAGCAAATGGAAAGCAAGGGAGCACAAGAAAGTTGGAAGAGCAGCTAGAACACGAGGATTTTACAGGTAATAGGTTGCATGTGTGATTTCCTTGAAAGGATTTGAATGCATGGTGCATGCATTCAGTTTCCATGATTATTTTGTTGTCATTGGCATGATGATGAGATTTGTTTAGATTGAAAATGGTTACAACCTTGCCTTTGTCATTTCTAGGATAACCATGGTATGTTCGGATTCATTCTTGGTTTAGTTCTGGATTTCCGAAAGATTTTGGATCCAGGTGAGATAGTATCAGGAAAACCCAAGGGTTGGGGCTAGAGATGGTTTTCTCCAGGAATCCCTTGAAAGGTAGGTGGAGACAAGAAAATTCCTCAGGGTATGGTGATGAACTTCTAAGGCATCCAAGCTTGTGTTATTTTTGGTGATCTCTGGACCAATTTAGGTGATATCACTATGGTTTGAGGGTGGCGGTGGTTTAACTTTTGGAGTTCTTGTTTGGTTATACATTGTTTATCCTATGAGATCCCACATTCATGCATAGAATATGGCATGGGGTTGATGGGCTAAAAGAAAATTTTGGTTCAGCCCAATATATGGTTGGATGGTACATGGAAGTCCCTGACTTGGTTGGCATTTGCATATGTTATTATGTGTTGATTCTTATTGAGATTAATGAGCACAAATATTGATTTTATGTATGATTTTGTGATTGGTTTGACATGGTTATATTTGGGTTAAATGTTGGTTACACACATGGTATATTTTTCATTTTATGATGTGCTCTTGTTATGGATCCATTATGGTTTGATGGGCTCTTGGTTATCTTATATGAATGCATGAGCTAATGTGTGTTGTTACAACTAGTAAAAGAGGGTATTAAGACCACTTGATGGTTCTCTAATGAACTTAATGAGTTATTATGCAAATACGCATTCATGACCTACAAGTACTATGTTTACAAAGTGTTTGAGTAATTTATTATCATATGTATTGGAAAATTTTGAGCAGGTATTAAGTCAAGAACAATGCAAGAAGACTCCTACAGCTTGCCCTCGAAGTTCTGGGCAGTTGGCCTGTAAGCTAACCCTAAAAATATGGAACAAGGATTTTGGCCGCACTCGTAGATCTCGAAAATTTCCATTTTAGCTACATGGAGAGTGATTTGTGCGTGTGGCTAGAACCTTCTAGCCGCATGCATGGTCCCGCATGCGTGCAATTGGGCTGTGAAGTGGGTGAAAAAGACAGTTTCAATCCAAAAAACATTGATCAGTGGATGGTGTCTGACATATGGGTGATTAGGTGATCCTTGGATACTACAGTAGAGTTAAGGATGTTAGGCCCCACTTCCATAACTGGAACTTGGATGTCGGGCCATGTACAATAACTCTCAACTCATATTTACCTTGGTGAGCGTGTAAAAGTGGGTAGATGTGGGGTGGGGTGTTACACTACATGCATATCTCGTTCATTCTAGGTACCACATACAAAATTGCTTGTATTCTTATAAATAATAAGGTACATACCACCTTTAAGCCCCTTAACACCATATGTAGCTCCATTAGATCAATTAAGGACCACGTGGGGCCTAAGGACATGAAGGGTGTTTATTTAATCCCCTGCTCATGTGGAAATCCCTACATTGGAGAGAATGGCAGCACCATCAAGAAGAGGATTCAAGAACACACAATTGACATCCTCAATCTTTCACCTTAACTGAGCATGCTAAAAAAATTAAACATCACATATGTATTGAGGAGTCTCTGGTCATTTCCAAGGTTGATCACTTCCATCATTAGAAGATCATGTAAGTTAAAGAAGTTTAGAAGTGTGTTAGCAATTTAAATAGGGATGAGGGGTGGAAGATAAGTAGCAGTTGGATCCCTACCCTTTCTTCTTAGTTTCTTCCCCCTTGTCTTGTCCTCTACACATCTCGTTGGTGTATTAGCAGAGGCTAACCCCGATGGCGTCGAGGAGAATTGACCATGTGACCTACCATTAGAGAGATACTTTTGTGATGGGTACTCAACCAATTGAGCTAACCCTTGGTGTTATGTTTTTTATTATCTCAAATTATTTAATTGTTCTATTTATTTGGTTAGTACTTATTATTATTAGCTTGATATATTTGATCATTTCCACTTTTGTTTTTATTATCCCTATTTAGAAAATTTATTTATTTATTTATATAATAGTTATTACTAAACTAATTCAATTCATTATTATCATTTTATATTTTTTTTTCCTCTTTAGTTTTGCTTTGACTGCATATTAATTTGTCTTTCACCAAAAAAGTTTGTGGCTTATCCAAAGTTTAACATTGGAAATTCAATTTATGTTATTTATTATTATTATTTAAATTTATTTATTTGTAACATGATTGATTGAGATCCGGTGTTGTTTAGTAACTTCGATTTTCTATTAATTACTATGTTTTTTATTTTTAGTTTTATTTCCTTTTTATTTAGATTTTGATTTTTTTTCTTCCCTTTTTATATTATTTCCATTTTCATGAACTATATTTTTTCTCAATATTCTGAATTTAAGATAACAATTTAAAAAAAAAAAAAAAAATAACTTTTCCCAATAATTTTTCATTTTAATTTTCAGTTTTAATACTTTTTATTTTGAATTATACTTTGTTTTGTCTTTTTCTATAAAAAAAATTTTCTTCTCTATTTTCAATTCCATTTCCATTAATTATATATATTTTATTAATTTTTAATTTGATTTTATTTTTTCCCTTCACATTTTTATAAATTTATTTCCGTTAAAGTAATAACTATTTCTATTTCCATTTTTTATTCCACTAAAATTCTTCCATGCATCCTCCCCTTCTTTGCGGCAACATTCAGTACTGTTTCCCCTTTTTCGTTTGGTTTCTGTTTCTTATGATTTGTTGTTGTTTTTGGGTTTCTAGAAATCCCCATGTTTACAACACGTTAGGCCAATATGAAATGAAACTATAGTTACTTACATCTTCTTTTAATTCTCAGAGCTGATACCATGACATAAAACCCTATCAGATCATTACAACATAGCAATTTGATTAACTTGTTTGAATTTAGATATTGGGTTTTGTTTGTACATTATTTATTCCATTTATCGTTAAACAATTTTTTCACATAATATAGTTTTATATCGCTATATAGCCTTACAAAGTAGGATCCACTCAACATAATTTTTTCCTTGAAAAAAACTACCTCAATGTAACTTCTCCCAATGTGCATCTTTTCATTAACCAACCCAACATATATAATTAATTAATTAATTAATTAAAAAAAAATTACTAGCACAGTGTTTATGAGGGAATCTTCAATTTTCTCGAGAGACATAGTTGATTCAGTCACAGAAGCTGGAAAGAGTTTTTGGAGGCTAAGAGGGTCCAATTTCCAAACAACAGAAGATCTGAGGCAAGTAGAATGAGGGATCCCAGCCGTGTGACACAAAACTTCATAGGGTGACAGAGTCACTACGCAAATGCAATGCAGAGAAGCTTTTTCAGAGCTAAGGTCAATGTCGGATCACTTGTGGAAGTGAGAGTTTTCTCACTAGATTGTTTGTCAGATTTTTCTCTCTACTGGATAGCCAGTCTGGGCATCCAAATATTTTTACTCAAATTTGTTACTGTTTCACTGATTTTCCCAAGTTAGGTTTTTCTAGAGACTTAGTCCAAAACTAATTGTGTACGTATGTGTGTGCATCTAGCGATGTATTTATTTATTTTCATTTAGCGTTGTTTTATTTAATTGTATGTGTTGGAATTAATGCTTACATCCTATATTTGAGGTGTTAGTTTGTGATGGTTGAGAAATTCTCTCAACCTCTCCTTCTAACTCAGGAATAAGTTAGATCTGAGAAACTCTATATATTAGAGTAATCATAATGTAATCAGTGTGTGCGTTGATCGCATACACCTTTGTGTGGAATATATAAATGCATTTAGACTTTTTAATCTTGGTATCGGAGCTTCAGGGAAAAGTTGAGTGGAGAATGTATTGGAGGTTTTTTTGTGCCTGTGGTGAGGAGAGTAAGTCTGATGACTTGCTGAAGGCACAATGTGATTGAACGTGTGTGGATCTTTTTTTTATGTGACGAACATAGTTGAGCCGTCTACAATGGACAGATCTGGTTGTTTGCATTCTTGAAGCGTGGTGGCTTCGTGTAAATGTTGGTTGTTTGGTTGTGGATCATTTGATGTGTTTGATCCCTTTCCGCATTTCTCAGGATTTGTTGCATCATGATCCACCAGGAGTTTGAGCCGACTGTCCATCGATATCGCCATATTGGAATGTTATTTTTTGTGTTATGGTTCATAGCTTTTGGTATTCTGTCTCCGCGATGGTTGAGGCCAATGCTATCCCCTGTAGGGTGAAACGTAGTGCGACAACGAGGTCAACGAGGCTGCCATTAGATTGAATGCATTGAGGTTTGGCCATGAAAATCGGGGAATAAAACTCAACATGTTGTATTTCCGATCGAGGGATAACTCTACGAGTTGGGTTAGTTTCTCAATCCATCTGAGATTCTGTAGGTTGTTGACGGTGACTGAAGCCTGAAAATGACATAGTCAGCATTGAATTCAAAAATAATTTGGCAATGAAGTGTATGTAGGGAGGCGTGCATTTTTTCAAAGCATCCGAAGCATTTTTTATTGCAGAAGGGTACATCCGTGCTAAAGTTTAAAAGGTATTTTGTTTTCTTTTTCATCATGTAGCTCATGGCATTATAAAAATTCATTGGTTTGATTTTCCCTCATGGAAAGTAAAAATACAAATGCAATTAATGAATAAAAATTTGTGGGGAATAGTGAATGGTTCAGAAGTAGCACCAAAAGATGCCAAAGAATTAATTGAATGGAAAAATAGAGATGACAAAGCTAAGTCCATTATTGGACTTGCTCTTTCATATTCACAATTACATCTTGTAGATCTCACTAAATCATCTAAGGAAATATGGGAACATTTGGCTCAGCTATTTGGTGTAAAATCTACAAATGCAAAATTTTCCATAAAGCTACAATTATTTAGAGTGAAAATGAATGAGGAGACATCTATGTCCAGTCATGTAAATAATTTAATGTTTCTTTTAAGACAATTAGTTGAAGCGGGTGCGAAGGTGGAGGATGAAGATGCTAAAGCAATATTACTAAATAGTTTTCCTTCAAGTTATAGTAATGTTGTCTTCACTTTAAGTCAAATGTCTTCACAAACACTGCATGAGACAATTGCAGCACTTTTGGCAGAGGAAAAGAGACTAAAACCGGAGGATACAGAAGAGAACTCTCCAGTAGAAAATGCATTGCTTACAAATACAAGGACAAGAAAGAAAAACATAAACGAAGGTGAAATTGAATTCTATTATTGCAGGAAAATTGGGCATACAGCGTGGAATTGCAGAAGTCATGCCAGTGATGTGTTAAAAGGGAAATAATCAACAAATATAGCCACAGATGAATATCCATTGAATTCTGATGATGAATTCAATGAAGAATTTGAACCTCTTAAACTCTTTTAGAATAGCTACACTTCAGGTTCAACATGGATGGTTTTCAAGATAGTCTGGCAGCTGTGGAGCTAGGGAAGGATCCCTCATTCATTGAAGACGTGAAGTGGTCTTCTAATGAGGTTATGCGACAGTTTGGGACGTTGTCAAGTAATTGATTTCGAGAGGTCCTTAATTCGAGATGTCAGGAGTCAAACTCGGGAATCCAACTTGCCGATTACACCTTTACGAGGGTCATGAGGCAACTTGATGGAGCCTATTTTGATAAGTTGTAAACCAGTTAAAGAATGATTGTATATTTTGTTGTTTATGGGTGATTTCAATAAATTTATGTAATGTAAGCATTAAGATGGGATGTTGGAATTAATGCTTACATCCTATATTTGAGATGTTAGTTTGTGATGGTTGAAAAATTCTCTCAACCTCTCCTAACTTAGGAATAAGTTAGATGTGAGAAACTCTATATATTAGAGTAATCATAATGTAATCAGTGTGTGTTACACCTTTGTGTGGAATATATGAATGCATTCAGCGTTTTTTATCTGTATGAAGACTGCAACATATTGATTTCGATATTTACGGTAATACATGATAAATAATGTGTTAAGTTAATTAAGGAGATGTTGGAATTAATGCCTACATCCTATATTTGAGATGTTAGTTTGTGATGGTTGAGAAATTCTCCCAACCTCTCCTTCTAACTTAGGAATAAGTTAGATCTAATAAACTCTATATATTAGAGTAATCATAATGTAATCAATGTGTGTGTTGATCGCATACACCTTTGTGTGGAATATATGAATGCATTTAGCCTTTTTTATTTGTATGAGAGTTGCAAAAGTATTGATTTCGATATTTACAGTAATACATGATAAATAATTTGTTAAGTTAAATAAAAAATAGAATAAATCTAATCATTTGTAGTAGGATTCTGAGTAACAGAATTTTCACGGGTCATTCGGTTCTGGTCGCTCGAGTGAGACAATGTTCTGTAATTCCTTTGATTTCCTAGTTTCTGCTTCTCGGGTAGGTTTACCTTCTTCTCAGTATACCTCGTCTGCAAGTTTGCTTGTTCAGCATTTTACCCAATTCATTTGAATGTTGGCTTGGTATTTTGTTCTGTAGTTCTGATGTGGAGGTTTGCGATGTCATCTTGAGCATTTTCTTTTGGTTGATACATTTTTTACTCTACTTCGACTGGGCATATCATTTATTTCTGACATTCTTTGTTTCCTTGACCTTTTTCTAGCTTGCAAAGTTCTTGGGCACAGTGATAGCCTTAATGCATCAAACACTGGTCTACAGGCAGAAATTTCATGGGGTTTTCTCTTCTTATATTTCAAGTATTTTGTAGTTAGTTCATTCTTGTTGTTGTTCACCTTCATTAGGGTTTCTTTTTTTTTTCAGAAAGAAAAAAACGTTGTTTTATATCATGATTAATAAAAACAGTGCATAATACAATATAAGAAGTGTAGTGAAAATCACTTCCGAAAATAAGCAACATTGCCCCTAAAACCAAAAAATAATGTGATCTGGCAAAACATACCCATCACATGAGACTCATAATCAAGAAGAGAATCGTTGATAATGTCTAAAAGGATCCCCCAATTGCCAATTGGAAAAAATGTAACAAAAGTAGCATGGAGAGAAATGAGAAACATATACATATCATGTGGACAGTCCAGCATCGTAGAAGTGAACCCATACCCACCAAATCGAAGAACAGAAAAGGAGGATCAACCATATCCGTAGATGTGAACTCACAGTTCATACACTACAGTCGTGACATCAAAAACCACTCCATCGATAAGCCATATGCCATGCACGACAAGACAAAGGGATCGCCTAATACTCCGAAAATGCAATACGCACAGAAATTTTCTCAGGCACGATCCGAAAAGGCCAATAAACCCCCTGCACGTCCCATGGAATTTACCGTAGCGGAAAATGAACCGGGGCATATAGATTAAACATAAAAAAAGCATGATAGAAATCATATAAAGTATTCTGCAAAAAAACTATTCGCTCATGCCCCTTGAGTAGAAGGAGAGGGTGAGAGTCATTTGGAGACCCCAGGAGGGTCACATGCTCTATCCTCCCTGAGATCATCAGCTGAAAAAATAGGAACCTCCCTGAGGTCAAGGAGTTCATCCAGGAAGAGGGATTTTGTTTTCGGCCTCCCTCTGAAGTGTTTGGATGCAGACTTTGTTTTTTTCCTCACCGTAATATTGCAACCCGAAGCCGGCTGGATGACAATATCAGGATTCCTAGGGATATTCTCAAATATAGTGAGGGCAGCCAAGTCAAGGTTCGGGTTGTTTATAAGGGATTCGACGTCACATCCAACAGTATTTATAGGTGAGTCCGATAAGTCCCCACTCTCAATATTATGTGGAGAGGGAGGAGAGGGGGGAGGGGATGCACATTCAAGGAGAGGCATGGACGGGGATGTATATAAAGAAGCATTTGTGGGGCAGGTTTGTTGGTGGTCAGCAAGAGAAATAGAGACATTAGGTGAGTCCGATAAGTCCACATTCTCAATATTATGCGGAGAGGGAGGAGAGGAGGAGAAGGGGGAGGGGATGTGTGTTCTAGGGGTGGCATTAGGGTTTCAAGTGTTTATGTATTTAAATTTTGTTCCTCATTGCTAGGCAGGTGAAATCGGTGTTCCTGGTGGACATAATTGTATTGTCTGACCTCCATTTGATGAATTATTTCACCACCAAGTTAGAAATTGAGCCTCCCTGGCTACAATTTCTCGACTTAATGTTTTCAGTTAAGAAAAAATTGAACCCTAGTCACAGAAGTGACCAAAGGTCGAAGTTCTGGATAATTTATTTCTCTCAATTTTGGTATACCCACTTGGATACCGAGGTACGACCTAAAAAATTTATAAATTTATGTGTAGGAATTTTGTATATTGGGCTCCACGGCATAATATGTTTTTCTATGGCTTAAGGTCGATGGGGTTTTTTTACCTGGCACCATGACTCTGTCACCAAACCGGCACCGATTGTTTATCCGGTTTTAACTTGTTCTGGTATTAAGGGTTTTTTTTTGGACAGAAGCTCCTCTATGTCTGTGTGAGACTCAGTTCACAACTCTGATTACTGGAATGTAAATGTCATTTTTGTGTTTTATATATATATATATATATATATATATATACTATTAATCTCTCAATTTTTTTTGTTTATCCAATTTACTTTTCTTATTTTCCATGCACAAATATTGTATATTTATTTATGAGAATTTCTAAGATAAATTTAGGTCTCTTTGGGGTTTATAAATTTAGTTGACAATGTGTTTTTGTATGATTAGAAATAATTGTCAAAAAATTAATGTCTTAATATTATTCCTTCTTTTTGCAGTTATAGGTGTTCTGAGCGATTTGAGGGACAGTTCCAGGCAGCCTTAACACGAAAAACTAGGAACTAACCCTCAGTCCCTCCGGTTCATTCATTTTAATAGCCTTTTTTTAGATAGACTGTAATGACCCCTCTTCAGATATTATCCTAACTTACTTAACACATTACGTTCTTTTTTATCTTGCCATGGTTTTGAGATTGTATCTCGTTCCAAATTGAAACCCTCGAATGACTTGTGAAGGTTACTATCGTTATCCATGTATTTAACATTTATCTAGCCCTAATATTAATGAGCACATGGTCATCTACCACATAAATAATTTTAAACAAGTTGATGGCTAATTTCAATAATTTCCTTCACTACTCACAAATTTTAATCTACTATTAATATCTTGAGTAACATTTACAATATATATATAAATATATTTCTTCTTCTCCGGTCTTCTAAAACATAAGAAATAATCATACACAACATTCTCTCATATCCAGCACACTGATATTTCCTCTTATATTCATTCAATAGTATGTACAACACCATCACTGTTAGTATTTTTTAAGAAAAAAACATTATTCCATACCAGTAAGATTTATCTATATTTCACAAGTGGTCACAACCACAAACTGAGGAAGTTTCTTCCCAACCAATAAGATCAATCTATCAACTAAATTGTTAAGAATTCAATAAGGCAATGTTTTATTCCATTCTTTTTCCTGATAACTGAGTGTTATATTTTAGTCTTTTTATCTTTGATTATTTTTATTATGATAAGAAATACATCAAACAACTACCAAATCAATAAGAATAGTTACACAATATGTAGGTTGTAAGCCAGGGTCAAAACCCCTCCTCTTGAGGGGAAAACCCGCTAATCTCTTATTATAGATTCTTCAATTGATGAATACCACGACCCTTGAAAAAGACACTTGACTCAATTTTTTCCTCCAAGACACTTGTCACTATCTCTTGATCTCCTCGTCCTGCTCTCTTTTGTCTTATTTTATACATTGTTCTGCATTTTTCACCTAGAGAAACTAGGTCTCTGTTCAACAGCCCTGAACACAGTAATCTCGACCTCCAACAGTCGTCTTCCTTCGCTTTCCAAGAGACTTATCTCTAGGAATTCATCCAACACCCTTATATACTTAAATACATTCCTGAACCAAACAACAATCCTTGAAACAGTCCTCAGACTTCTATGTAATTGCAGAAATAATATTAGAGAATTAAATCCGAAAATACAGTAAAATCTTATGCACTTCTTTAGATATTTTCTTCGTTGTTGTTATTCGTATATGTGATCCGCACTTGTAGACGCATACGTATCTGAGTTGATGGTCTATAAAAGAGGTCACGTTGTCATTATATATAGTGACTGGCTCTTCTATTTACGCCGACGATATACTGGAGTAAAACTTTTACAAGATTTTTCATGTGTAACATGAATTTTATATACATGAACTCTTAATTATATTTATGACCTAATGACAAATCCTAAAGACATAAAGAAGAAGTCTTTGATCTATAAAAACTTTCTGCTCATGAAACCCATGAAGTAAGCAAAATATATTTTATTATTCTTTGTATTTTATATAAAATCATAATTACAAGTCATTATGAAAACTGAAACTAGTTACACTTTTTCAACACTCCCTCAGTAACTAGGGAGGTATTCATAATGGTACTTGTTCATTCTCAATTCGAAGAGATCTCATAAGAAGATTGGGATTTGTAACCCATATCTTATAGCATTATATAACCAACATTGGCATAGTGCAAGGCCTTGGCTAACAACTTCATCTGTCAATGACATAATGAGCTACAATGTTGGTGAAACCAATGATTTATAGACACCATCATCATTGTCTCTCAAGGTACATACTCCACCCGGGTGTTGACAAAGTATGACCTTCCAGGAATATTCTTATCTTGGGTAGCTAATCCTCAAATAATATCGGTCCACAACTACTCTTATCTTGAATGCCCTACCACATTCTCAAATAGTATTGGATGTCAAATGGTTACCAAATCCTCCATTATTTCTTCTAGTGAAGACAAGAATGAGTTTCTATCTCTCCCTCTCAGACAGGGAGGACACATCCACCAAACTAAGCTTCTCTTAGATACACAAGCTTCTTTTTTGGAAGTGATTTTTTTCAATATATTTGCTGCCTACTCATCAGTAGGAACATATTGAAGTTGTATCACTCAATTTTTGTACTAGCTCTCATACATAGTGATACTTATTCTTAATGTGCTTTGTCTTTCCATGAAATATTGGATCTTCAAACAAACGTATACAAATTTTTTTATCACACAATATCATATTAGGGTCCATTGGTCCTTCAAATAAGTCAGATAACAACTTCTTCAACCAGGCCACTTCTCTGCTTACTTCACAGGCTGAAACATATTTAGCCTGAGCACCACTCAAAGAAACAATATCTTGCTTTCTGCTTATCCATGAGACATAGAGGATTCCAAACTAAAGCATACTACGGTAGTGCTTCTTCCATCTTGTTCACTGCCTCCCCAGTCGGAATCAGTATATCCAATAAGTTGGACATCATTCCTTCTCCCATATTTTAGACAGTAGTTGATGGTCCCTTGAAGATATATCAAAATGTGTTTTGCTGCTATCCAATGATCTTGCCTTGGCTCCACTTGGAATTTACTGAGAAAATTTACTACAAAGCATATGCCTAGTCGTGTATTCATCAATTACATCAGTAAGCCAATTAATTGTCTATGCATGAAAGGATCCATCAGGCTTGATTCAAAACTCCTAATTCTTTTCAAGTTTTTGATCATTAGGGTGGTCATAGGTTTGCAATCCATCATGTAAAACCTATTCAACGTCTTGATCACATACTTTCATTGACCCAAATAAATTTCATTAGCTCCTTGCCAGAATTCTAGTCCCAAATAGTAATGCATCAGCCCAAGATCCTTCATATAAAAAATTTTCTCTAGTTGTTTCTTTCTTTCTTCAATCCGACCTTCGACACTGGTTAGGAGAAGATCATATACATATAGAAGAATTATTACTATTTCACCTTTTTCTACCTTGATATATAGGTTTGAATCAACATAAAGTTTCTTGAATCCTAGCCTTTGAAGATATGCATCCATCCCAGCATATCATGCACTTGGTGCTTGTTTGAGACCATATAGTGCTTTCTTTAATCTGCACACATATGCCTTTCTATCCTTGACTTTAAATCCCAAGGGCTTCTCTATGTAGACTTCTTCATCGATTATGCCATTTAGAAATGCAGTCTTGACATCCATTTTATGGATGTTCCATCCCATTGATGTAGCTAGAGAGACTAGTGATTGAATTGTTGTGTATCTTGTAGTAGGAGAAAATGTATCTTCATAATCAATGCCTTAAAGTTGAGAGAAACCTCTAGCTACAAATATTTATTTATATTTTTCTATACTTTCATCAACAACATGTTTAATCTTATAAATCCATTTGGAAGTAACCACAGATTTGTCCTCGGGCCTAGGTATGATCTCCCACACTCTATTCTTCATGATAGATTCGTATTCTTCATTCATGGCATTCTTCCATTCAGGATTCAGTACGACCTCTTCAAAAGTGGATGGTTCTGCTTCTATAATTTTTGTCATGTATGCAACATACCCAAAATATGTTTTGGTCTCTTACTTTCTCTAAATTCCCCCTTAGCTCCTCCATGACCTTATGCATCAAGTAATGTGGATTTCAACCAATTAGGTTTTTTTCTTATTTCAATAATCATCACTAGTCAGACAGGTTCATTGGGACCTTCTTCTTCATGGTTATATTATTCTTGGTCCACTTCTTCCTCAAATATAGGAAGTTCTTCATCATCAGATTCTATGGAGAGATCTTTTGATTTTTTAAATGCTATATTTTCATCAAATATGACATCACCGATAACTTCTATGTTATGACCATCCTTCATGTAGATCCTATATGCTTTTGACAAGTTGTTGTATCCAACAAAAATTCCCTTCATTCTGGAAGGATCCTACTTCTTTCTTTCGTCCTTTGGTATATGGATATACACAGGACACCCAAAGATTCAGAGATGGTCTACGAATGGCTTCTTTCCAGTAAATACTTATTCTCGAGTTTTATTATCTAGTGATCTATGAGGACATCTATTTTGAATATATATTTTTGTTTTAGTTGCTTCTCGCCATAGGAACTTTGGTAAATCCTGATCATGAAACATTGCTTTTACACTTTCTTCAATGGATCTATTATTTCTTTTTTCAACACCATTTTGTTCGGGATTGTATGGAACTTCTTATAGAATGAAATTAGTTCTTTGGATGTATATTCACCACCATTATCATACCTTAAAATTTTGATCTTTCTTTTTGTAAGATTTTTGACTTCAGCTTTGAATTCTTGGAATTTTGTGAAAATTTTATCCTTGGTTTTTAATACATAAACTCAGGTCTTCCTTGAACGATCGTCTATAAAGGCGACATAATATAGATGACCTCCAAGAGATTTATGATCCATAGGACCACACACATCAGAGTGGATTAGGTCTATGATTTCATTTGACCGTGAATCACTGCTTCCAAATGGTCTCTTGACATTTTTTCCCAATGCATGTCCTTTGCATATACCTTCATGATCTTCCTTTAGATTTGGGATTCCATCTACAATGGAACTTAGGGAGGGAAGGATTTCGAAATGTATTTGTCCAAATATTTGATGCCATAGCTCACATGGACTGATTTCAACATGAACTAGGGCTTGAGCTATAGGGTTTATCAATCTGTAAAGCCTTCTTTCTTGAATGGCAATAATTTTGGCTTGGTTTATATTTGAGTCTTTTACCCAATAAAAAACTTTTCCATCAATGAAAGCTACTCTATCTCCTTTGTCTTCTAAGATTGAAATTGAAAACAAGTTTTTTTGCAAACCTGGAACAAATAAAATATTGTTGAGGTGGATGTTGCTTCCATCTTCAAGCTTTATTGATGTTGATCCAATTCCTTTTACAGGGTAAATGTTGTTATCTCAAAGTTCCACATAGTATATGGATTTTCCCTTTGATAAGGTCTTCAATTGTTTTGAATGTCGAGGCATGTGCCTTGAAGCACCACTATCAATTACCCAAGCATCTTCGTCTTGGAAAGTTATGGATAGGGCTAAGAAATACCTTTACCTATTTCTATGATGGATATCTCCTCGGAAGAGAATAAGAGATTACAAATCTTCTTCAAAATTTTCTTCAGCTAACTTGCAATCCTTTAGATGAACTTCATGATGCCTTGACTAAACTTAGCTCTGAAACCATGTTGAGAATTTCGCAGGGTAATGTTGTATTCAATTCTCTTTCTTGATAATTGCTTGTGTTATGCTTTAGCCTCTTTATATTTGATTATTGTTATTATGATAAGAAATACATCAAAATCCTACCAAATCAATAAGAAAGTGACACAATATGTAGGTTGTAAGCCAAGGCCAAAACCCCTCCTCTTGAGGGGAAAACCTGCTAATATCTTTTTGTAGATGATCCAATTGACAAATACCAAGACCCTTAACAAAGAAACTTGACTCAAGTTTTTCCTCCAAGACACTTATCACTATCTCTTCATCTCCTCGGCCTTCTCTCTTTTGTCCTTATTTTATACACCGTTCTGCACTTCTCACCTAGAGAAACTCGGTCTTTGTTCATCAACCCTTAACACAGTAATCTCGGCCTCCAACAGTCTTCTTCCTTCGCTTTTCAAGAGACTTATCTCTATAGATTACTTCAGCACCCTCCTATACTTCAAGACAATCATGAACCGAACAACATCAATCCCTGAAACAATCCTCAAACTTCTCTGTAATTGTAGAAATAATATTACAAACTTAAATATGAAAATACAGTAAACTCTTACGCACTTCTTCATATATTTTCTTCATTGTGTTATTTGTATTTATGATCTGCACTTGTAGACACACATGTATCCGATTTGATGGTCTATACAAGAGGTCATGTTGTCATTATATATAGTGATAGGTTCTTCTATTTAATCCGACATAAGACATGGAGATCAGCCAACTTTAATAGGGAGGTTTTCATCCATCTTCTGGCAAACATCAAGGAGCATAGTGACAATATCTTTGGAGTACAAATTTTACAATATTTTTCATGGGTAACATGACTTTTATATACATGAATTCTTAATTATATCTATGGCCTAATGACAAATCCTAAAGACATCAAGAAGAAGTCTTTGACCTATTAAAACTCCTTGCTCATGAAACCCATGAAGAAAACAAAATATATTTTATTATTATTTGTCTTTTACATAAAATCATAATTACAGGTCATTATGAAGACCAAACCTAGTTACACTTTTTCAACATGAATCTCCCCCTGTGCAACCTTGCCTGTAGGGTAGTATCCAAGACATTTCTGAACAAATTTTCTACCTGTAACTATTTGGTCCCAACCATACTTAGTTCAAGGCAGTTTGTGTACAAGAAAGGTTTGTTTCCTCTGGCCCCCTGAAAAGAGAACATAAAGGAATATCGTTGTCCCTTTGAACAATCTCCCAACTTTTGTCATTCCTCTCCCTCATTTCACCTCGGGTTCATTAACCCTCTAGGTTCCTTGACCTTTATTTTTTTAACTTTCTCCTTCAAGGATCAGTTTGGGTAGGTAACCACCTAACCTATAATTGTCGAAACTATCAAAACATATAGTTTCCTTTAACTTCCTCTTCACATGATCCTTGTATATGTGAAAATTTCATTTTTATAGCACATACAAATATTTCCTATCTAAAATTAGACCTTTACATGGTCTTCCAAGTAACATAATATTTTTGTTTTAACTATAGTCAAAAAGAAATATTTAAAAATACCAAGGGAGGTGACATCTTTCCCCTCTCGAGAAGAACATTGTCCCGATGTTATCACAACCTCAGAACATACTTGTGTATTTTTTTCTATAAATTTCTCATCCTCCCAGGTAGCCTCCTCTAGGCTAAAGTGCTTCCACTGCACTTTAACTTGGGTGATAGCTCACCTCCGCAACATTACTTCTCTCTGATCGAGTATACAAAGAGGTTTGAACAAGAACTCTTCATTCGGTTCTATATGTACATTGATCGTTAACAATCCTTATTAGTCGATATATATATTAACAGATTCCAAAATACTCTTACAAATGCACCATTATAGTTCTTTACATGTATGCTTTTCCAGTCAATAACATGTCTAGGAACGTATATGAATTTTTTAATAACAATACATGAAACAAATTATGAATGTGTATATGGCTAGGTAGGGCTAATTGGTATGCCACTGGTCCAATTCAGGCTAAAATTTGAAATGGGCCCCTGAATTGGGGGGCCAACTTGGCGCAACTTACCCGATGAATAGTGCTCTTCCTAGGCTTGACTCGAACATATAAATGCTTTCCAACTTGGAATTCTCGATATGTCCGCTTCCTATCATCATACATCTTTTGTCTATCTTTGGAAGATTTTAGGTTTCCTCTTATTTTCCTTACTGCCTCATCCATTTCCTTCAATAGATCTGGTCCTAACATCAGCATATCCTCTGGGAAGATCCAATTAATATCTGTTCTACACCTGCGCCCATATAACACTCAAACGGGCTCATTTTAAGAGAGGTGTGATAGTTGTTATTGTAGGAAAAATCAACCAAATGAATATAGTCTTCCCACTTACCTGGTTTTTGCATTACGTACATTCTTAACATGTCCTCAATTACCTGATTCACTCTTTCGGCCTGCATGTATGTTTGAGGGTGGTATGTCGTACTAAATTGTACCTGAGTAGCTAACCCATTAAATAAATCCTTCCAAGAGGTAGATGTAAATTTCACATTTCTATTTAAAATCACTACCTTTGGTAGACCATGCAACTGAAAAATAACCTTCATAGAGATGTTGGAAATTTGAACTATTTTGAAGGTAGATTGTACTCAGATGAAATGAGCAGCCTAACTCAATTTATCAACTACTGCCATTTTATCGTTTTAGGTAGGCATGTAATAAAGTCCAAAGTAATAGTCTCCAATTTCCACACGGGAATAGGGAGTGGGTGGATAAATCCCGTTGGATGTTGGTGTTATGTATTCACTTGTTGACATTCTAAACATTTGGACAAGTAATCAACCACCTATCTCTTCATACTTGGCCAGAAATACTCCTTCCTTAAGGAAAAAATTAATTTATGGTATCCAGGGTGGGCAACATAAGGACTTTTGTGATATTTGTCAAGAATTAATTGTTTAAGGATAATCTGCTCAGGAGCATACATCTTGTTCCAGTATATCAACAAGTTTTCCTTATTTATTTCACACCCCAGTTATCGTTCATTACTGTTTGGGTTTCTTTCTTGCTGCCAAATAAATTGGTACTCTGGATCCCTCTGAGATTCAAGCCTAATTTGTTCCTTGAAAGCGGTTTCAGCTTCACTAAACGAAATTTCATACACGAAATTTCGTGTTATGCTTAAAACATCCACTACTCGATTCTCTTTGCCTTCCAAAAGCTTCATTTAGAATTCAAATTCACTGCGGAAGGAAACTCAACGGGCTTGTCGCGCATTCAAAGTAGGTTGTTTAAAATGATTTGTTAGACTAATCTGATCTATCATTAGCATGAACCTTTTCCCAAGAAAATAATGTCTCCACATTTTTAGGGCGTGTATAATAGTTGTCAACTCTAAATCATAAGTTGAATTATTTTGTTCATGTTCCTTGAGCTTGCGAGATTCATTTGAAACAACTTGGCCTTCTTGCAATAGTACCCCACCTACACCTTCCTTGAAAGCATTTGTGCAAACAATGTATTCCTTATTTGGATCAACAATTCTCAAAATGGGGGCAGTAGTAAGCAAGTGTTTTAGCTGGTAAAAGCTATTTCGACATTTAACTGTCCACTTAAAAATTCTACCTTTATTTTGCAAGGATGTAATGGGATAAGCCACCCTTGAAAATCCTTCAATAAACCACCTCCAATAACTAGCCAAACCCATGAAGGATCGTATATCGCCCACATTCTTATGAATAGGCCATTCCATTATAGTTATTATCTTTTTTGGGTCTATGTCGATTCCATCTTTGGTTATAATATGCCCCAAGTATTGAATCTGCTCTTTGCAAAACTCACACTTACTATATTTTTCATACAATTGATGCTCCCTCGAAGTTTGCAGAACAATTTGTAAATGTTTTTTTATGTTCCTCCATATTTCTAGAATAGACTAATATATCATCAATTAAGATCAATACAAATTTATCCAAGCACTGGTGGAATATAATTTTCATGAGACACATGAACATTGTCGGAGCATTAGTTAACTGAAAAGGTAGGAATACAAATTCGTAGTGCCTGTAACTGGTTCTAAAGGTTGTTTTATAGATGTCCTCCTCTTTAGTTCTAATTTGGTGATACCTCGAATGCAGACCGATCTTAGAAAACATAGTATCCCCTTTCACCTTATCAAACAAGTCATCAATGCGGGGAAATGAGTATTTATTCTTGACTGTTAACTTATTTAATTGTCTGTAATCTATGTATAATCGTAAAGTGTCGCCCTTCTTTCTAATGAATAGTACTAGAGCCCCCAAGGGTGAAACGCTTGGGTGAATATACTTCTTATCTAATAATTCTTGTAACTACATTTTAAGTTCAGACAATTCAGGGATGCTCATGTGATATGGTGTTCTAGACTGATCCAGGTGGCTCTAGAACCCACACAAGACAAAGAGGGCTTATGGAAGCTCAAAAGTAAAAGCATTCGTATTTCTCTCGAACCAGGTTCATGTTGATGATCTCGTCTTCCTAATCGCAACGGTGCGAATGACGCATCAATCCGAGCTCGTATAATAAAGTTAGAGCAGTTTGAAGTTTTGTTAAGGCAAGGGAGGTGGAGCCCACAGCGTACCACATGGCATCCCAATAAGCATGTGGGACCCACATGAAAAACCCCTTAGATTTTGACACATGGTGCTCCTCCATTGGCCTCGTTTCCCTACAGAAAAGACAAAACAAAATGATATTTAATTTCCCACATAAAACTAAATAAACAAAAATTAAAATTAAAATTATATATTAAATATAGTTATTAAACAATCAAAATCAATTTAAATATGATAAATTGTTATGTAACAAAAATCATATTAAATATGGTTAAATTTCATATTAAACAAAACCTCCATTTTTATTTTTGGGAGTCGTTACAATATGGAGATACGAATACTGAATGGGATTTGAACTCAAAACCTCTCAACAACAACTATCTTAGTATGATTATGCAAACCAATGTGTCAACCTCACACTTTGTCTTATTCATTCTAACACTTTATTATAAAATGTCATTCAAATGGTTCAAGGAAACTACGGAGAATGATGGAGAATACATGAGAGATGAGGACACAGGGAGACCAATGGAGCCATGATCAAAGAGAAGGTAGCCAAGTGCGGGCATGATTTTTGAGGCATGATGGTGCACGGATTTCGATACAGAATCATTTTTAATGCTTGGAGAATATTTTTTATTCCAAGGAGGTAAAATTTTCCTATGTCAGAATGTATTGAACTTTATATGCATTTTAACCAAAATTTCGTAGGGAATGCAATGGCGAGGTTGGATTTTCTTTTTGAGCAGAGCTTTTTAGATTCCCTATGGACTAGAATGTTTAGGAATCATGAGGGAATCTTTCAGATTCTTTGGAGGTTGAAATTCGCTGGTGTCAAAATGAGGTCAACTTTATGCTCATTCTTCTCGAAATTTCGCAAGGATCTCAATGGTGAGATCAGATTCTTGTTTTGAGCTGCAGATTTTCAGATTCCCTGTGGAGCGGCATCTTTGAGGAATATAGGGGGAATCTAAAAGATTCCCTAAGGCCCAGATTTTCACTTTGACAGAATTCAACAAATTGACAGTTAATCCTACACCTCTCAGTGACACGATTTCAACGGTGTGGTCAGATTTTCCATCTGAGCCTTATGTTTTTCGGCCACTTTTAAAAGTGGAGTTGCAGGTGTCAGCATTCAATGTGTGAGCAGTCATTTTCAGGATATTCAACGCCATGAGATTGATGGTACAGCCAGATCCAATAATTTATCATCCTTGTCTTTATATATCTCCAGGATGTGAGGTATATGCAGTGTAATAATGTACTTCTTTGTCTCTTTGCTATGAGATGCATTGTGATGTATAGATCCCCGTTGATGTTTTATGTGGGATCTTGTTTTGTTCTTGATGTAATTTCTATCATGGATTTGTTTTATTTTTTAGATCCCTTTGTTTCCATGTTGGTGCGATACTCATTGTCACCATGTATGTTTGATTGAGATCCCTTTGTTGCCATGTTCGGCGGGATACTCATAGTCATCATCCATGTGAAATTTTCATTCTGATAGGAGTCTTTTTTGTGAATGAGAGTTCTTGTAGCGGAACATCTCAAGTAGAGGTCCAACAACTCCTGCATGAGGGAATTTTCCTTGTATGACAGAGAAAACACCATCCATTTACATCATCACTCTTTCCAGCACTTAATGCAGCGGCCTGCACCATTTTTACACCGAGGCTCGAAGACGTAGTCCTCCTGGACGAACTCCATTATCAATCTCTTATGTTGCTAATTCTTGTTATTTTCCTCTTCTTTCCATCATGCAGATATGTTCTTTTATGTGCATTAATTCTTTGATGCAATTCTAACACATCAGCGGAAGTAAAAGGTCTTGGTTCAAAGGGTATCATGAATTTACCTGTATCAAGTGGTATCAGAGTGTTCTTCTTGCTAATTTGGATTGCAGGCATGAACCATTGAACGTTTGCTGAGTTGAGAAATGGAGGATGTCAAAGACATATATGAGACCATGCTCAGGGTGCCCGAGAAAGCGTACATGTTGTACGAAGCTTATGAAAAACAAGCATCAGACAACGTTGAATTGAACACACTTCTAGAAGAGGAGGAGGACAAGCATCGATTGCAACTTCAATTGCAAGCCACGACAAAGGCATTGGAAGAATTGAAGCACGACAACCAAAGTCTTCAAACGGAGCATGCTGCATTAAAAACACTCCTACATGAAGAGGAGGAAGAGCAGCAAGTGCAGCTTCAATTGCAAGCCACGACAGAGGCATTGGAAGAATTGAATCGTCGCGACGAAAGTCTTCAAAGTCTTCAAATGGAGCATGCTACATTGAAAACACTCCTACAGGAAGAGAAGGAGGAAGAGTAATGAGTGCAGCGTCAATTGCAAGCCATGACAGAAGCATTAGGAGAATTGAATCGCCACGATGAAAGTCTTCAAGAAGATCATGAGGCATTGAAGACACTCCTACAGGAAGAGAAGGAGGAGAAGCAATGATTGCAGCTTCAACTACAAGCCGTGATAGACACCTTGGAGGAAGTGAAGCGCAACGAAGGCTCAAAGAAGCCCTCTTTACATGTTTCAAAATCGACAGCTAAGGTAAATAGTGTTGATTTCTCTTCAGTTTCATCTTCACTTGATATCATTTCTGTTGGAAGTGTGGATATCCCCATTACAGGAACCGGCATGAGACTCCTCACCAAGATGGGGTACAAAGGAGGAGGACTTGGCATTCATGGCCAAGGCATAACTCAGCCATTAGAGGTTGTGCAGAGACATCGCTATGCAGGTTTGGGATACACTTAACGAGGATGTTTGATGGAAATCAAAGGCAAATAGACATTGTTGAACTCACCAGGGAAGAGGATTAATGGGAACACTTCACCATCATCCCATGGAAGTTCATGTTGTAGTGAAAGAGCTGAGGCAATCTCTCATCACCATGATCGCACCAGAGATCACCAGGGAAGGTATAACAAGTCTCACTATTCCAGAGTGCATTTTGATTATAATAATGTTGATAATCATGGTCTTAAATCATGGCATCGAAAAACTTGTCATTTCTATGGTTTACATAACCATGTGTTTGCTGAGTGTTGGAAAATAATGACATCACAAAGGAAAATGAGGCGGGGAAAGCATTCTCCATAGCAAAAAAAGAAATTGGTTAAGCAGGTATGTAGAAAGAAGACCTTTTGTAGCCATTGCAACCAAAGTGGCCATCAAAGAGCCACGTGTTCAAGGCTCCATCCAGAGGAAAACCTTAAGGACGAAGCGTTGGTGCATGAATCAATTGAAACCATTGTTCGACAAGCAAATGTGCCACGAGGAGATGATCCACACTTTGATAATTGAGATATGGTTTTTCTATATTGTTTTTCTAGATATGTTAGCTTGTCATGGCCGTGTTTGTAAATCATTTATTGCATTTTAAACTGTAAAAGTGATGATGTGTTTCCCATCGCTTGTTAAGCAACCATGATATTTTGGCCTTGTCTTGTAAATCATGTGATGCATTTATTTCATGTAAAAGTGATGATGTGTTTTCCATCACTTTTGAATGCGACGATGATATTTTTGGCCTTGATTTGTAAATCATGCGACACATTGCTTTCATGTAAAATTGATGATGTGTTTTCCATCATTTCGAAATACGACAATGATGTTTTGGGCCCTGTAATGATAGTTGGGGTGTGATTTCCATTTTGATGTAAGCTTGACCACTGAGTATGTGTTATAAACTCATGGAACGTATGGAAATTTTTGGGTCATAGTTGGTCATATTTTAGCATGTAATTTGCAATATATTGTACTACAGGTTTTCCGAGGATCTAGGTGTCGGCTCATCGCTTAATGCTCCGAAGAAAAAAGGTGAAGGAGATGGAAGGGGGGCCTTTTTTCAGAACACTTGTGGTGCAGACATTGTACACAACAGTGCAGATTATTGTTGATGCTTTTGGAGTACCAAAAGCCCCTTGGTGGGGAGGATTGATCTAGGTGGCTCCAGAGACACACACAGGATAAGAGGGCTTATGGAAGCTCAAAAATCAAAGTGTTAGGATTTATCTCGAATAAGGTTCAAGTTGAATATCTCGTTGTCCTAATCGCAACGATGCAAATGACACATCAATCCAAGCTCGTATAAGAAAGTTAGAACATTTTGAAGTTCTGTTAAGGCATGGGAAGTGGAGCCCACAACATGCCACATGGCATCCCAGTAAGCACAGGACCCACATGGAAATACCCTTAGCTGTTGACGCATTGCACTCCTCCATTGGCCCCTTGCCCTTGCATAAAAGACAAAACAAAATGATATTTAATTTCCCACATTAGAATATATATATATATATATATATATATATCATTAAAAAATAACTATATATTAAATATAGTTATTAAACAATCAAAATAAATTTAAATATGATAAATTGTTATGTGACAAAAAACATATTAAATATGGTTAAATTCCATATTAAAAAAAAACCTCCATTAGAGATCATTTTTTGGGATTCAACTGCGTTAAGAAAGTCATTCAACTATGACCATTTCCATGAGAGGTAGTCATAACTTACTAATTTCTCAAGATTTTTGTTTTTGGGAGTCATTACAATATGGGATTCAACTGCGTTAAGAAATTCATTCGACTATGACGATTTCCATGAGAGGTAGTCATAACTGACTAATTTCTCATGATTTTTTATTTTGGGAGTCGTTACAATATGGAGATACGAATTCCATATATTATATAGTTTTAAAAAACTATATTAAAGCTAAAATTGGGTTTTAAAACAATATTTGGACTCAATGGGATTTGAACTCAAAACCTCCCAACAACAACTATCTTAATATGATTATGCCAACCAATGTGTCAACCTCACACTTTGTCTTATTCATTCTCACACTTTATTATAAAATGTCATTCAAATGGTTCAAGGAAACCATGGAGAATGATGGAGAATACATGAGAGATGAGGGCACAAGGAGGCCAATGGAGCCATGGGAAAAGAGAAGGCCGGTTAAGGCAGTCAAGTGTAGGCACAATTTTTGAGGCATGATGGTGCGTAGATTTCGAGACATAATCATTTTTTATGCTTGGAGAATCTTTTTTATTCCAAGGAGGTAAAATTTTCCTATGTCAGAATAAATTGAACTTTATATGCATTTTAACCAGAATTTCGCAGGGAACACAATGGCGAGGTTAGATTCTCCTTTTGAGCATCATTTTTGTAGATTCCCTGTGGAGGAGAACCTTTAAGAATCTTGAGGGAATCTTTCAGATTCTTTGGAAGCTAAAATTCACCGGTGTTATAATGAGGTCAAATTTATACTCATTCTTCTCGAAATTTCACAAGGATCTCAATGGTGAGATAAGATTCCTATTTTGAGTTACATATTTTCATATTCCCTGTGGAGCAGCATCTTTGAGGAATCTAAGGGGAATCTAAAAATTCCCTAAGGCCCATATTTTCACTTTGTCAGAATTCAAAAAATTGATAGTTGATCCTACACCTCTCGACGACACGATTTCAGTGGTGCAGTCAGATTTTCCATCTGAGCCTTATGTTTTTCGGCCACGTTTCAAAGTGGAGTTGCAAGTGTTAGCATTTAGTGTTTCAGGATATTCGGTGCCACAAGATTGATGGTACATCCAGATCCAATAGTTTATCATCGTTGTCTTCGGATAGCTCCAAGATGTGAGGTATATGCTATGTGATCATGTACTTCCTTATCTATTTTCTATGAGATGTGTTGTGTTGTATAGATCTTTGTTGATGTTTGATGTGGGATCTTTTTTTGTTCTTGATGTAATTTCTATCATGGATTTGTTTTATGTTTGAGATCCCTTTGTTGCCATGTTCCGTTGGATACTCATAGTCATCATCCATGTGAAATTGTCATGCTGATAGGAGTCCTTTTTGTGAATGAGATTTCCTGTAGCAGAACATCTTGAGCAGAGGTCCAACCACCCCCGCGTGAGGGCGTTTTCCTTGTATGAAAAAGAAAACACCATCCATGTACATCATCACTCTTTCCAGCACTTAATGCAGCGGCCTACACCATCTTGACACAGAGGCTCAGAGAAATAGTCTCTCTTGGACGAACTCCATTATCAATCTCTTATGTTGCTAATGCTTGTTATGCTCCTCTTATTTCTAACATGCATATATGTTCTTTTATGTTCATTATTCTTTGATGCAATTCTAACACATCAGCCGGAGTAAAAGGTCTTGGTTAAAAGGGTATCAGGAATTTACCTAGATCATAAACACAAGAGAAACTCCTGGAATAAGTTAAATGGTAAAATTTATATCTCTCTTAGAGGGTAATCTAGGTATATCCTCTGGAAAGACATCAACAAAAAATTTCACTATCGGTAGACTTTCCAGAATAGTAGTCTTTTCTTTAGAATTGGAAAATCCCACTTGAACTACATAAATTTAACACCCCTTCCTCATACACTTTTCCAGTTGGGAAGTTGTAATCAGCCTTAATTTCAGGGGTCACCTAACTCACTGTATCTCCCATCTCATTCATTCCTCATTTAAGAAGCTAATGGTTCTATCCTTACAATTTATAAGGGACCAATGCTTCTCCAACTAGTCCATACCAATTAAGATATTGTATGATCCTAAAGGCAACACATTTAAGTTTTTTGTTATTGGATAATCTACCAATTTTATTGGACAATTATCCACATTATCTATCACCCTTCTCTTAGCTCCCTTGGCTAGTTAAACTAACCATGGGTTCTTAAATTTAATAGCTTATAAATGACATTTCTCTACTAGCCTAGGACTTATATAACTCAAACTTGCTCTAGGGTCAATTAATATGGACACATCTTGGTCAAATATTGTACCTTAAAACTCCACCATAGTGGGTTGATACTATCCTTGGTGATCCTCCAACACAACATTGATCCCGGGCAAACTTCTTGCTACTCCCCCCACAGTATAGGCTTCTTGAATCTGTGATACTGGCTCTACCCCTTTTCGGAGAGGGAAATTCTTGACATAATGTGGTCCTCCACATCCCCAACACTCTAATGGGGGTCTGGTTGCTGATTCTAATTCTAGTTTGTTTGGATTTTTGTTAGCATTCATTTCATTTGGAAACTTCAAATTTTCTGAGTTATTCCTGAATTTCGATTCAAATGATTTTTATAAGAGCTTATAAAATTTGTTTTCTTCGATCCCTTGACATTCTGCGAAGGTTTATGCCCCTTATTTTCTACCCACTTCTTACTACCATCTCCTTTATGTTTCATTTGTTGGTAAAATATGCGGTCCTTCCTAATAACCTCATCCATAGTGCTCGAGTTGTAAAATTTCAATCATTCCTTCATAAATATAGGAAGATTGTTACTAAACCATTGAAATTTCGATTTTTATTCACGTATATAAGATACATACCTTAACAGTGAGGTAAATTTTGTTATAAATTCATCCATAGATAGTTTTCCTAGATGCATATCATGAAATTCCTTTGCTTTTTCATCAAAAAATCACTTCTTCAAGTATTTGTCCTAGTTAAAATGATTTTGAAACTCCTCCCAAGTTACTTCATGTTCATCGATTTTCCTTACAATTTTTACCTTCTCCCACCATGAGGTGGCCTTACCTTGTAACTAATAGATTTCCAACCGAGCTTTAAAATTATGATCATATTCGTAAATATGGAAGTACTTATTCATATTAATTAGCGAATCTTCGGCGGCTTCGTCTTGTTCACTATCGAATGTGGGAGGTTTAATTTTTTTAAATTCTCCCCGTAATTCCATTTTGTGTCTTTTAGGTCCCCTGTGGTCTGAAACGTTATCAAATTCCTCTTCATTATTCTCTTGATCACCTTCTGAATTTGGGTAATTATCCCTCTATCTGTGTGTTCCGGTTCTATTTCCATGTTTTGGGCTTGGGTCTGGATGTCGGTGATTTTGCGGATCCGATAGGATTTTCATAATTTTTTCCAGCCCTTGCATCATTCATTCATTATCTGCCCTTAACCTTTCCATTTCATTTTTTTAATTCTTGCATGGTCTCAAATAGCGCAACATTGACATTTCGATACTCTTCTCCTAATTGTACCCACACTCTGGGGTTAGCTTCAATATATGGTATTGATCATGTTCCAATAGTTAATCTTGTTGGCATAGGTCCATTTCTCCTCATCATGTCGATACTTCTTCACCTGAGAAAACAAAAAATTATGTTCTATATATATATATATATATATATATAGCTTCAATATATGGTATTGATCATGTTCCAATAGTTAATCTTGTTGGCATAGGTCCATTTCTCCTCATCATGTCGATACTTCTTTACCTGAGAAAACAAAAAATTATGTTCTATATATATATATATATATATATATATATATATATATTATTCCACTTACTCAATTGATCAGGAGTTCATAAATTTTTCTAAAAATTCAAAATTACAGGATTGGGTTCAAACCAGGATGGCTGCGTATATCTAGTCTTCTTGATTTTGGCGCTGTGAACGGTTCAAAAAATTGATGTCATGTGAGGGAGATATTGCGTTCTGATTGAAACGCCAAACAGGTAAAATTTGTGACATGTTTGACTGGGATGCACAGTCAGCAGGGTGGAGGTACAGTCAACAAAATGGAATATTATAAGAAATATTCCTTTCCTCAGAACAAACCCTAGGATGACAAGTGGCACAATTTTATTGGTCGAATGGTTGTATGTTTATGTTTTAAGGGCCAATTGGAAGGTGCCACGTGGCTAGCCCTGAAACCGCAAGGTGGCCCTTGAACCATAGTGTAAAATTTTGGGTGAGGTCCGTAGGGCTCGACCCCGCAACCTCCAGCAGAGCACGCACACGCCACACCACCCGAGCCACACGTATTTCTTAACTACAAAGGGTTGTGAGTTTATTATAAAGTTTATTGCAATCGCATATGGGGGTTGGAACCACCGGCGGTCCCAACCCGCCAGCGATTACATTGGTGTGTTCACATTGCAACTCTAACATAAAACTCCAACTGACATAACCTCTGACGATTCTATCTGCCGGAAGTTCTGCAACAGTGTTCACATGGCTTAACATTAGCATTATTTCCATGTGGTTTTCACAAACCCCAACTTCAAATCGAAGTTTAAAACCTTAACTGTAGTCTTCTAATGAGTTTCGCTCCAAAGGTTCTGCTAACCGTTGTGTTAGACGTGGGTTTGGGGTGTGCATGTGGCCACCCAAACCGCTAGCACTTATTTCCACAGTTAAATCCGGCGGTAACTTTGGTGGATGCATTTTTTATGGCGAAAATCACTAATTTAACTCCATATAAGTGGAGTTCTCCACTTTTAGTGGAGTTTTTCTAGGTGTAACTGGGCAAAAGAGTAGGAGACTCAATTTTCGCCCATTTAGAGTGAATGAAGAGTCATTTTTGACTAATTGTAATATTCTGGAGCCATTGGTGTAGATAAAACAGCCATTAGAGCACTGTAACTACATGTATTTGCAAAATTTCGAGCATAATGAAAGATGGACATACCATTGGAAGCTGGACCAACAGATGTAGCCCAGGAGGGGTGAAATTCTTCATCATACCTGTTGTGTAAATTTCATGTGGTGACTTATTTCTCTGTTTTACACTGTTTTTCGGTGTTATTTGTGCTTATTTCATGCTTCTAATTCACTAAAAATCATCTACATTTCATGGAAAAACACCTCAATCCTTAAGCAAACTAATGAGACAAGTATGCACATATTTATAAACTGAAAAGACACTTAGCACAACAAAACTAATACAGTCATTTTAGATCAGGTTGGTATCAGAGCTAGAGTTTATTCTCTGGTGTTGTTTTGTGCAAAGAATTGTTTAACTGTTTGAAAGTTTTAGATGCTTACAAGGCTCAAGCTCAAAAGAGGAGAAGGAAAATTGGTGGAAGCAGAAGGGTCTCAAGAAGAGCCAAAGAAAAGGAGAGAAAGGTTGCCACAATCTACACCACCTAGTTCACCTCCTAAGGAAGCAGAAGCTACATTAAGCATGTCTCATAGAGAAGGAGAAATCCATGAAGAATTTGATCCCAAAGAGGAAGAAAGAGTGTTCAGGAAAGCATTTCTTGACACGACTGAGATGGTTAGAATCCTTTATCAAGAAAGGAATGAGAGACTGGAAGGAGAAGGATCCAAACTTCATAAGGAAGGACAAGGATCTTCAGGATGTCACAATGATGAAGATAATTCAAAGAAGGTAAATGGAGGAAATGGATGCAATGGAGAGCCGTCATCCTCACCCTCATCATCATCATCCTCTACTTCTACTTCAGTACAAGTAGAACACTCTACTTCTACTTCTACTTCAACCACGCAAGTCAAAGAACACTCGTAAAAGTCCTTTTTTAAAACTTGATGTTAAGTTTGAATTTCCAATGTTTAATGGTGAAGTCAATGCAGAAAATATTGATAATTGGATTAGGCAATTGGAGGTCTATTTAAGAATCCATAACATTCAAGATGATGATAACAAGATCCAATTAGCTTCATTGAGAATGGAAGGTGCAACACTTGTTTGGTGGGAAGCCAAGACAAAGGTGGAGATCAAGAAACATTGTAATATTATTCTATGATGGTCAGATTTCATTACTGCTATAAAACAACATTTTTATCCATTAGCTCATATGAAGAAAGCCATAACGAACTGGCAGAACTTTAGTCAATTGAAGGGACAAAATGTGCAAGAATACACCCAAGAATTTAGGAGAAGAGCTCTCTTATTAGGGGTAGATTTGCAGAGGCAAGATACTTTGTTCAAGTACATATGAGGCTTACATAGCTAGCTAAAACATATTATTCTCATGTTTAACCCCACCAGTCTAGATGAAGTATATTTTCAGGCCACACATCTAGAAGCTAGAGGGAAGAACATTTCTAAAGAGGGTAGAAAGAAACCTTCTAAGGGTAAGGCCAAAGAGAAGACCTCAAAAGGTAAAAGAAAAAATAATGGATTTGTTAAGAAAGAGGGAGAAAATTTGGTTTGTAAACATTGTTCAAAATAATTCCATGATGAAACTCATTGTTGGAAATTACATCCTGAAATGAGGCCAAAGAAACCCAATAACAAAGGGAAACATAAAATTGTTGCTACAACTCAACATGATTTAGGAGATGATTCAGGTGATGAATCTAAGATTACAGCCATGGGATTGAAGAGCATTAAGGGAAAATAAATTGAAACTAAACCCAATACTAGTACATCAAACTGTCACATACATGCTCCAAATGAAGAAGAAAGAATAGAATTGTTTCGTGTGAGGGTCATATCCAAGCATACCAATATTGACACATTGTTTGACAGTGGGTCACAAGAAAACTTAATCTCTGAAGAATTGGTCAAGAAAATTAACCTTGAGACCATACCACATCCAAACCATATCCATCGGGTTGGATTTCTAAGGATGCAAATTTACAGGTTTCAAAGAAATGTATATTGCGATTTGCAATCACTGCAAATTTTGTTGACATAGTTGAATTAGATGTGCTTCCGCTTGACATCACTGGTATTGTATTAGGGAGTACTTACTTGTATGATAGGAAATTGATCTTCTATCGCCATGAGAACAAGTATCATTTATTCAAAGATGACAAGGAGTTCATTGTTAGATCACATTACAAGAAGACAAACATTGCTATGGTAAATGTTGGACAGGTAAAGAGGCTGGTAAATTCAGGTAAGAATTTTGTTCTTCTTATAATTAAACCTAAAGCTAATGTTAATCATGAATCATTTGAGGGATGTGATCCTAAGTTTAAATCAGGTTTATATGATGTATTTAATGCACATTATGAGATGTTTCAAGAGCCAGCAAGATTGCCTCGAAAAAGAGAGATTCAACATGAGATTCAGTTGCAGCAAGATTGTCCTCTTCCAAACATCGGTATGTATCGCATGTCGATAATGGAGAATTCTGAAATAAAGAGAAAAATCAAAGAGATTTTGGACAAAGGAATCATAAGGCCAAGCACCTCGCCATGCAGTTCACCCATAGTCTTGATACCAAAGAAAGATGAGACTTGGCACGTGTGTAGATTTTCGAGCTTTGAACAAGATTACGGTAAAAAATTGTTACCCACTGCCAAGAATAGATGATTTGTTTGATCAGCTGAAAGAAATAAAGTTTTTCACTAAGTTAGATTTACGAAGTGGATATAATCAAGTAATAATTTCATAAGTGACATAAGAAAAATTGCATTCAAAACCAAACAAGGACTCTTTGAGTGGCTAGTTATGCCATTTGGTTTGTGTAATGCACCGAAAACTTTCATGTGTGTTATGGATAGTGTTTTGCGTCCATTCCCTGATGAATTTGTGATTGTGTACTTATATGACATATTAATTTTCAGTGAAACAAGAGAAGAACATGTCTTGCATGTGAATAGAGTGTTTGATATTTTGAAGAAAGAGAAATTGTTTCTTAAAATGTCAAAGTGTGAGTTTGGAAAGAATTCTTTGATCTATTTGGGACATATTGTAGAGGAGGAAAGTTGAGAATTTATCCTTCTAAAGTGGAAGCCATTTTGAATTGGTCCACACCCAAAACATTTACCGAGGTAAGAAGTTTCTTAGGTGCAGCTCAATATTGGAGAAATTTTATTGCTAAATTTTCTTCCATCACATCTCCTATGCATGCAGTGACAAGTATGAAGAAAGGCTTCCAATGGGGAGGCAAACAACAAAAATATTTTGAAGCTTTAAAATACAAGACCAGTTCATCTCTAGTCCTTGCATTACCAAATTTGAGACAGCCATTCGAGATACAAACTGATGCTAGTGATTATGCCATGGGCGCAGTACTTTTGCAGCATGGTAAGCCTTTCACTTTTCATTTTGAAACTTTTAATGGTGTTGTAACTAATTATCCTACATATGACAAAGAACTATATGTGTTGGCACAAAGTGTCAAGAAGTGGAAACACTACTTGATGGGTAAAGAGACTATTGTGCATACCGATCACCAAGCATTACAGTACTTGCAGTCGCAAACAAAATTGCAGCAATCAAGACATTTCAGGTGGATGGGATTTCTTCGACAGTTTCACTTGGTTATAAGGTACAAGAAAGGTATTTTCAATAAATTTGCAGATATTCTTTCAAGACCAATCATTAGTGAATCTACTTTACTAAAAAATGATTTTGTTGTACATGAGAGTTACATAGAACAATATGCACATGACATTGATTTTCAAGATGTGTATGCTAGTTTGAGTGAAGGGAATCAAGTTGAAGAAAAAGATTATCACATGCATACCAATTTTCTGTTTCATTTGCGCAAGTTGTATATACCACAAGAAGAGAGGCTAAGTGTCATGAGAGAAGCTCTTTCGTCTCCTATTGATGGACACTTTGGGGTAAGCAAAACAGTGGCGCATCTACAGAGGTATTTCTATTAGCTTCGCATGATAGATAGTGTGTTGTGTTTTATAATAGGTTGTTCTATGTGTGCAACAAGTAAGCCTAGTAATAGGAAGCTTGGGTTGTACACGCCACTACCGATACCATCAAGGCCATGGGAGAGTGTCTCCATGGACTTTGTTGGAGGTCTACCTATGTCAAGAAGACAACATGATTATATTTATGTAGTTGTGGATAGATTTAGTAAAATGTGTATACTTATGCCATGTAAGAAAACCATTACTACTGAACAAACTGCTGAAATTTATTTTCAACATGTTTGGGTTCATTTTGGATTTCCAACTTCTATTTTTAGTGACATTGATTCCTGGTTCATTGGGAATTTTTGGTCAAATCTATGGAGAATGATGGACACAAAGTTGAAAAAGAGTACTGCTTTCCATCCACATACAGATGGACAAACCGAGGTGGTGAAAAGAATCGTTGTGCATCTATTGAGAGGATATTGCAGCAAACATCCTAAGTTGTGGGATGA
The DNA here is from genome assembly GCA_034641835.2 of Pinus albicaulis. Classification (NCBI taxonomy): domain Eukaryota; kingdom Viridiplantae; phylum Streptophyta; class Pinopsida; order Pinales; family Pinaceae; genus Pinus; species Pinus albicaulis. The sequence continues at coordinate 1,046,338,742 of CM076584.1, read as the reverse complement.
GAAACTAAATTACATTCATCACGCTTACAACCGGGCAAAGCACTCTTCTACACAAACATCACCTTTTGAAGTATGCTTTGGGTATTTGCCAAAATCGCCATTAGACTTCATATTTGGGAAGGATTTTGCAATTGATGGCCATAGTGACATTGACAAGACTCAAAAGTTCATTGAGAAAATTCAGATTATACATCAACAAGTTCACGAATAGCTTGAGAAAAGTCAAAGAAAATACAAAGAGAGGCATGACAAACATAGAGTTGATCACAAGTTTCAAGAGGGAGATGAGGTGTGGTTGCACATTAGCAAAGAAATGATGCAAGGGGAAGGTAAAAAGCTCAAAACCATTCGCTATGGTCCATTCAAGATCATAAAGCAAGTTGGTAATAATGCATTTCAACTTGATTTGCTTCTTATATGCAAATGTATTCAGTTGTTAATGTTGAAAACTTACGTTTTTATGAACCACCTTTGATATATTATCAAGGAAGTGATGTTCGACTACCTTCTATTGAATATTTCTCGCCATAATTTCTGGATGAGCTCAAAGAAGATACAATTCTTGACACGAGGACAAGAGCATCCAAGAGGGGAAGTGTCGACTACCTTCGAGTTGGGCTCAAAGGCACTAAAACAAGCAAGGCAAAATGGATGGAGGTTGGAAAGGTGAGGGAGTTTTACCCTCATCTACTGAACAGGTAATCAAGTCTTTTGGAGTCCAAAAACTTCCCAATGGGGAGGAGTGATTAGGAGTTCATAAATTTTTCTCAAAATTCAAAATTACAGGATTGGGTTGAAACCAGGATGGTTGCATATATATCATCTTCCTGATTCCTGTGTCGCAAATAGTTCGAAAAATCGATGTCGTATGAGAGAGATATCGCGTTCTGATCGAAATGCCAAACAGGTAAAATTTGCGACAGGTTTGACTAGGATTCACAGTCAGCAGGGTAGAGGTACAGTCAGCAAAAGGGAATATTCTGAGGACTATTCCTTTCCTCAGAACCAACCCCAGGATGACAAGTGGTACAATTTTATTGGTCGAATGGTTGTACATTGATGTTTTGAGGGCCAATTGGAAGGTGCCACGTGGCTAGTCGTGAGGCCGCCACGTGGCCTTTGAACCACAGTGTAAAATTTTGGGTGAGGTCCATAGGGCTCGACCTCGCGACCGCCGAAAAAGCATGCAAATGCCACACTGCCCGAGCCACACGAAGTTCTTAACTACAAAGGGTTGCGGGTTTATTATAAAGTTTCTTGCAATCGCATATGGGGGTTGGAACCGTCAGCGGTCCCTACCCGCCAGCAGTTTTGTTGGTGTGTTCACATTGCAACTCTAACATAAAATCCAACTGACGTAACCTCCGACCATTCAATCCGCCGGCGGTTCTGCAGCAGTTTTCACATGGCTTAACATTAACGTTATCGCCACGCGGTTTTCGTAAACCCCAACTTCAAACCAGAGTTTAAAACCTTAACTGTAGTCTTCCACCGAGTTCCACTCCAAAGGTTCTATTAAACGTTGTGTTAGCCACAGGTTTGGGGTGAACATGTGGCCACCCCAACTGCTAGCACTTATTTCCACAGTTAAATCCTGCGGTAACTTTGGTGGGCGCGTTTTTTATGGCAGAAATCACTAATTTAACTCTAGATAGTGGAGGTTATCTAGGTGTAACTGAGCAAAAGAGTAGGAGACTCAATTTTCACCCATTCAGAGTGAATGAAGAGTCATTTTTGACTAATTGGAGCATTTTGGAGCCATTGGTTCAGAGAAAATGGCAATTATATCACTGTAACTACATGTATTTGCAAAAAAATGAGCATAATGAAAGATGGACATATCATTGGGAGCTGGACCAGCAGATGTAGGCCAAGAGGGGTGAACTACTTCATTATGCTTGCTGTGTAAATCTCATGTGGTGACTTATTTATCTATTTTACACTATTTTTCAGTGTTATTTGTGCTTATTTAATGCTTCTAATTCACTAAAAATCATCTACATTTCATGGAAAAACACCTCAATCCTTAAGCAAACTAATGAGACAAGTATGCACATGTTTATAAACTGAAAATACAATAGTACAACAAAAATAATACAGTCATTTCAGATATAGGCCACAGTGTTGAAACCTAGGCTCTGTACCAATTGTCACATCTCCCAATGTGAATCCTTTCATTAACCAACCCAACATAAAAAAAAATTGTACTCGCGCATCTAAGGATAAACAATACTTGAGATAACTTATCTTTGGTAAATATCTATGCATATCTTAAAACAATAATTCAACACCCATACATGAAGCTTTCAAATCAATATTGTTCAACGTCATGAGTCACTGCATCGAGGCAATATATATATATATATATATATATATATATATATATATATATATATATATATATATCAATTGTAAGGTTTACATGCTAGTGAGCCCTGGTATTGCACCAAGAGTGTTGCAACTCCCAGGGGCTGCCCTACTTTACTTTATCAACCCGGAGTTCGTACAAAATTAGAGGTGAGAGTGCTATATACATGGCAGATGCACTTTGTTCATGTCATCCTCTTCTGCTTTACGAAAGGGTGTTATTTCTTAAAATATGATAAAAATTGAAAAATAAATTGCTGAAAGGAAATGACAGGAAAAAGTAGTAGGGAAGTAAAGATCGTTTATTTACAAAAGAAATGAGAAAAGTAATTCACTTGTTAAAATAAGTGACGGAAAACTAAAATTCTAAACCCTTATCTCTATGTCAACGTCATTACTCTTATCCTATGGTCCTCCCCAATATATTACTTTTATCTATCCTTGCAACTAAGCTATCCATTTCATTCTATTATGAAAGAGTATTGGATTTGCGACTTGGAGAGAAAAGGGCTAAGCGGGTTACCGCTTTACAAACGTAAACAAGTTTCACAGTGGAAAGCAAAGGTTGGAAAGCTATTAGCTTTTATTATAGTTTAAAAATAGCTGGGCAGACTAGATGAAAATTTTGATGGTGGAGATGTGATGAGCAAGATTTATGTCTTAATTATGTCAGCTGAAACAAGCGAGTAAATACCAAACCAACTAAACGGTGCACAGTGCGATGTACAAAGAGTGACGTGGTGGTGGGACCAGCAGTGGATTGGAGCGGTAAGCCTTAAAAGAAGAGTGTAAATGTTGCGACGTGTGATTTGCAATGGGTGACATCGCAGTGGGACCGGCGATAGAGCGCGATCGCAATATCGCAATCGGCGGATCGTAGCAGTAATGTCTTAAAAGGAAAATGGAAAATGGTGTGATTTGCGATTTCACAATATCGCAATCGGCAAAAACAAGTGGTAAGTGTAAAGGAAAAGAGGTAAAAGGTTCGATTTGCAATTTGTGATTTGGTAAGAATTGCGGTCTGCGATTTGCGATTTCGCAATATTGCAATTGGAGAAAGCGAGCTGTAAGCGTCAAAGGAAAAGGGTAAACAATGCTAAATGTGATTGTGATGTATGGTGGTAGGAGATTCGAGGAGCAAAGGCAGAGGTCGAATTTCAAATTTTTTCAATCGTTTTGCATTAAGAAGGTAAGGCAATCGTGAATAACAAAAGACAAAGGAATGAGGTGGGCTGAAGGGTTTTTTTAAGTGTTTTTGGGAATAAAAGGTGGGTGCAGCAGTAAAAAGAAGTGGAAAATAGGAGGGAATGGAGGCGCACCAACAGTGCTCAGAAGTGTAACACACCTGCGGATTCATGCACGGAAAGCAGATAAAAATGCGTGATAAAAACAGTGAAAGAGAGACTCAGACTTGGTAATGCAATTTCTTCCCTAAACTCAAACAGAAAGCAATTTTTGGCCTGTGGGAAGGTCTACCTTGCTCAAACTCTATTGACAGATATGAGAAGGGGAGGCTTGACCACAACTTTTGGAGTTTTTCCTCTATTCTACTACTCACAAGCAAATGAACTACAATAGCACATTAGAAGCAAAACTAAACAGCAATGAAACTATTAAAATCAAAACTAATTGAATGACAGAAACAAAACTAGCTTAATGGCAGAAAGGAAAAGATAGTAACAGCAAAGAAGATGAGGCACATGGATTGGGCCCTAACCTACGAGCCTAGCTCTCTGAAGCTTAGATCAGTCAAATGAAATTAGTCTACTCATTTCATAAAAGAATAACTTCATACATCTCTGAAAGTTTGATCACTGAGTAAAATAATAAGCTCAATAGATTGCAACAAAGTTCCAACTAGAATCGACTAACTGCCTTCCTAGCTCTAACTCTGCTTTATTTATTCTACAAGGCAGCTACCAACAAATCCCTAGAAAATTGTGATTGAGTCCACTTGACTCCAAGTAAAAAAATATTGAGTGCTTGGGTGCCTCTGGAATTCAAATTGCTGGAGAGAATCCTTGGGGATCCTTTGGTTGTCTTTGGAATTCAAATTGCTGGAGAGAATCTTTGGGATCCTTTGGCTGCCTTTGAGAGTTTAGAAGGGTGGACAATCCTCCACTAATTTATCCTTGTTGTCTCCTCCAAGTCTTTATGATAAAATCCTTATAAAAATGCTTAATAAATCATGATTTTCTACACTAAATCTCATATTAGGCACTCATAGTACGTTAGCCTTAATCACCACCTATACTAGCATCATAAAACCAAATAATAATAAAAATGCAAGAAAAAGAGATCTAAGAAGGAAAAAAGGTCACCATTAACCCCTCCAAATATGTCTAATGATGGATCTCATCATCACCCCCTACTGAATGGTTGCTCATCCTCTGAGCAACTAATCCTCCTCCTGCATTTCCTTCAAGGCTTTGATAGCCCCCCTGATTTCCTGAGGAAGAAGTGTGGGAGTTTCCCTAAGGGGGTAAAAACCATTATTCTTTTATGCATTCTCCCATTCTCTATCTTTTGCATCTGTGTCATTTTCATCATTCAGCCCTAACAGCAAAGGTGGGCTGAGATTTAGTCCCAACCATTGGATTTTTTTGGCCTACATGGCCCTCTTCTATAATGGTTCCCTTTCCAATGCACCCCTCATTCTTTCTGGAGTATGGTACTCCCTGTTCTTGAGGCTGTGAGGGAAGTTGTTCCATCTCCTCTAGTTGGCCATAATGCACTCATCTTCTATCTGCCTAGCAACATCATCAAAGTGGCCTATCACCTGGGTTTGAGTCTGAATGTAGCTTTCAACCAGTGCATGGTCTCTTTCAATCTCTCGACGGTACCTGGGTTTGAGTCTAAATGTAGATTTCAACCAGTGCAGGGTCGCTTTCAATCTCTCGACGGTTAAGAATGACTCCTCTTGGGCTGAACAATTCTGGTTTGATATATAAGGGTTCTCTATTTCTTCTTCCCATGACCCTCCATATATCTTTTCTCTCTAGTGTCCTCATTCATCATCCAAGATATTAGATCCATCAACTGCATATCCCCCATTGTAGGATTGGGGTCCCAATTATCCAGATTTTTCAGCACAAGGTTATGCACATAAAACTCTGCCATCTTTTCCTGATCTGCCATCTTTGCCTAATCCATGGGAGGCTAGAGTTTTGATTTGAAATATGAGTCATTGCTCCTTGAGGTACACAGTATATGAGCCAGAAGGGAATCTGTGTTGAAGGGCTTCTATGCATAAGTCTACCATGGTGGCTACTTGTTGCCCTGTTTGCTGCAATTTCTACTTCAGTGCTACATTCTCTGCATGTGCCTTCTGCAGCTGCTCCTTCAGAACTATTTCTTCGATTCTTTCCTCCTCCCTTGGTGATTCTTCAATGATAATTGGGCTTGTGGGAGGAATTTCTAGCTCTCTCTGACTTATCCTATGACTCTTGTCAGCTCTGAAATACATAGAGGTCTGTCTTTTTCTCTTTGCGCTCAGAGGAGATAAAGTGGAAACAACCTCTTTGTATTGAGGGGGTGTGGTGTTGTATTGTGAGTCTGCTTCTTGCCCACTTTCTACTATCTCTGTGACTTCTATGGCCATCTCTTCTGTTTTTCTTTGGCCTTTTGGCTCTTCCTCTTCTTCCTCTTCTTCCTTTTATGGTTCTTCTTCTAGCTCTTCTTCTTCTTCTGCTTCTTCTTCTTCTTCTCTAAGGCTAGAAGTGGAATTCAGCCTTGTTTGGGTTGCTATAAAAGCTTCCCTACTCATATTTACGAGAGAGGAACAGGCCATGGGTAGGGTGACGTTGTTCTGTTGTTGATGTTGTGCATTGTTCAAATACGCAACTCGCTCTCGATATTGTTGTGTCGTGGCTCCCTTTGGTCTCTTTCCCTAAAAAATTATCAACCTACTGGTTTGGATGAGACGAGGTCTCTTTTTATTAGATTGTGCAACTAATTTTTTTGGAGCGCTTATATAACTCGACTCAGCTCCAGTTTCTGTTGTAGAAAATTGTTTCCTTCTCCCTGTTAATTCATGATGGACTGCATGTTTCCTCCCCTCATTATCCTCTACTCCACTTGATTTAAATTCTTTTCTTTTGCATGCCCAGGTGGCATGTACTTCCAGTTTTTTTCAGTCATACCTCACGGTGGTGGTCGAGTTAATTGGCCACCTTTCTGCCCCTTAAACTCTAAGTCTGCAAATTTAATTATTTATGGATATTATGGATGCATAGCAAGGGGTGAGAAGATATACCTAAGTTTCCCTGTCATTTGCAAGGCGTTTGCAGGAGATGGATTGAGGAGACAATCCTTTTAGATGATGTGTTCTTCACTATTTTATGTTCTCTGAGTGAGCAGCTTGTTGAGTGAGAATTTCTCTGAGTGAGCTGCTGATCTTTCCTTGTTGTTTCTTCCCACTGGAGATGTTGCGTGGGGATGCTCTAGATGCTATGGGTGGCACTCTTGTCTTGCTTGGGGTATGCTTTTTCAGCTCCTCTCTTTTCTTTCTTGCTTTTCAAGAATAGGCTTTTGCACTATAGGAATTCCCTGATTTCTGTAGCAGTCTCAGACATCAGATGTTTGTAGGAGTTTCCTTGCTACCTTATGCTCAGGAATGGAGGAATGTGGTGCATGGAGGTGATGGAGGAAGTTATGAAAATGAATGGAGTGAATGATGGGATGGATGGTAAAATAGAAGAGGGGAAAAGAAGATGAATGCTTCCGTGTGTTTCCAAAAATCATTAATGACCTGCAAAACAACAAACACAGAAAAAACAGAGATGCAGATGTAATAATTTTTTTTTGTTTTTGTTTTTTTTTTCTTCTCTTTTTTTTTTGAAAGAAAGTGGGTTGCCTCCATGGAGGTTTTCAACCCACAAACTTGCCTTAGGCGCCTCAGAGAGGTTTTCACCCATGGATCTTTATTCTCTTTTTTTTTTTAGCAAGTGAGATGTCTCCATCGATTTTTTTAGCCCACAAGCTTGCCTTGGGTGCCTTACAGAGGTTTTCACCCATGGATCTTTCTTTTTTTTTTTCTTTTTTTTTCTTTTTTTTAAGGAGGTGTGGGAAACTATGGAGTTCCCATCACATACACATCTATGCTTATTGAATTTATGAACTCTGCCTTTGACAAAGGCTTCCTATAAATTTTAAGTCTGTGACCATTGACAAGCATGGGGATTCCTTCCTCATCTATGGTTCTGATATGGATTGTGCCATTATCAAAACATTTTTCCACTGTGTAAGTTCCCAACCATCTTTTCATCAGGTTGCCTTTGAAATATTTAAACCTTGAATCATACAACATCGCCAAATCTCCTTCTTGGAAGGTCTTTTCGGTATTTTATTTGATGTTCTTGTCTTGCTAGACCTTCTTTTGCAGCTGAACTACCTTCGTGTGAAGAAGTGCTTGCATTTTGAACTCATCCAATCCATTTAGTTGCAACAACCTCTATTTTTGGGCATTTGATAGATTTATATTTAATTCAGCTTCCATTCTTAAAGTATTGAATTCAAACTCAACTGAAAGTAGATCTTTCTTACCATAGACTAGTTCATAAGGAGTGAATCTTGTTGTTGTCTTCCAAGTAGTGTTGTAGGCCCAAGTAGCTTCTACCAATCTATTTGCCCAATATTTTCTGCTACTGCTCACAACCTTGGTGAGGATGATTTCTAAAGCTCTATTAGTTACTTCTACTTGGCGATTCGCCTGAGAGTGATAGGCAGTAGAATTTCAATGCTTAATCTTGTGCTTCCTCGAAATATTCTCAATGAGGTGAGAGGTGAATTGTGCTCCCTGATCAGTGACTATTTCTCTGGGTTATCCAAACTTGTAAGACACCTTCTCCCTCGTAAATTCTACTACTCTCTCCTCGGTTGCTACCTTCACTACTTTTGTTTCAGCCCACTTTGTCAGGTAATCAGTGTAGACTATGATATATGTCTTTTGTCCGGATGGTGGATCGATAGGTCCAACAAATTCCATGCCCCACTTATCAAATGGCTCAAGAGCCACCTGAGGGTGTAAAGGAATTTCATCCCTTTGTGTGGGTTTCCCCATTCTTTGGCATTGGTCACACCTACTAGTGTATCTTCTGGAATCTTGGTGAAGGGTAGGCCAATAGTATCATGCCTGCAAAGATTTGTAAGCGATTCTCTTTGCAGTAAAGTGGCCTCCACATGGGTTGTCATGAAATGCAGAGAGGATATCAAAAACTTCTTCCTCCCTCACACATCTCCTTAGGATTTGATCGGCCTAGCTTGAAAAGGTTTCCTCCAATCCATGTGAAAGGGGCACTTTTTCTGATGATTATGCTCCTCTCCCTGAATGAAAGATTAGGAGGGAGTCTCCCAGAAACCAAGTAGTTGGCAATATCAGTAAACAATGGTGGGAGTGTTGATATAGCAAAGAGGTGCTCATCTGGCAACTGGTCATCCACCATTCCTTCTTCACCTGTAGGGAGAGCTAACGTGGACAAAAAATTTTCAACAACATTCTCCTTTCCATATTTATCAACAATAGTTAAATCAAATTGATGCAAGAGTAACAACCATCTAATTATTCTAGCGTTAACATCCACTTTGTTCATTAAATACTTAATGGATGCATGGTCAGTGTGAACAAAGGTCTGATATCCAGTTACATAATGCCTGAATTTGTTCAAGGCATGGACAATGGCTAACATCTCCTTCTCAGTAACAGTATAATTCAGCTCAGCCTTAGACAAATTATTGTTGATGAAATAAATGGCATAAGGGATTTTGTCCTCTAATTGTCCTAATGCTTCCCCTACAGCTTTGTCGGATGCATCAGTGTGGATGTGGAAAGACAAAGTCTAATTTGGACCTCAAAGGAAGGAGGCAGTAGTCAACTTTCTCTTATAAGCTTGAAAGCCTCTTGACAAGGACCAGACCAAATAAACTCAGAATCTTTGGCCAATAACCCAAATAATGGCGAAGCAATCTTGCTAAAATATTTGATGAACCTTCTATAGTAACTAGCTAAACCTAAGACACTCCTGACATATTTTTTCTTTTGAGGAGCAGGTACCCTTTTGATGATAGTGATTTTGTTCGAGTCTACCTATATTCTTGCTTGGGATATAGAGTTTCCTAATAAAACCCATGCTTTCTTTAGGAATTCACACTTTTCTGGGCTCAAGGAGAGATGCATCTCAATGCACCTTCTTAGTACTTTACCCAAATTGGAGAGAGCTTCCTATTGAGCTCCAAGAATGTTTTTTTTCTTCCACCACATTCCACTCCATTTCTTTTGTCCATTGTTAATCTCAGGCTCAAATGATCAATGGAATTAGTTAAAATTGCTTTGGGAATGAATATCATGACTAACTTGCTATGTTTTTATGATTTTGTCATTGTAGTACTTTTTGAACTAAATCTAGCTACAGAATGCAGACATTCTATAGCTAGTTGCCAATTCTGCAGCCGTCTTCATGTCTGCACAGGTTCCAGGTGTCATCTCAGAGAAAAGCACATATGGTCATATTCCACATCATCTCCCTATCATTTGTTGCTCTCCACGAAGTTTGAATGGAATCCTGTAGGTGGTTATGCACGTGGGAACTCAAATTAGGAGGTAGACTCCTAACAGGATAAGGACGGTCCAGATGTCCGTAATCATATTATGAGACCACCTTCAGAGTTCTAGTTCGATTCTAATTAGGAAAGACAATTATTCCTATGTTATCTCGGATACGGTTATGTAATTTTGTTATAAATATGCTCGAGAAACCGAGGGACAAGGTTAGATTTTATGGTTGATTGCTAGATTTCAGAAGTCCGAAAACACTCTGTTTTGAAGTAATTTCTCTTTAATGAAAGAAGCATTATTTCCTTGAAAGAGTTGAATCAATCTTGAAGTAGATTTCGTGCTACTCTGGTGGTAGAGGGCCCCTGCCTCCTGAGCAGCCTTGTTTATACGTTTTAGATAAGTATTTTAGTCTCGTTTTCATTTCTAGCTTAGGCAAGTTTTTGAAGTTTATGTTCACATTTGTTTACATTAATTATCACAGCTAGACTTACTCTTATAAACTCTTCCAAAATATCATTACGATGAATAACGCATAGCTATGGTATTGTAGGTTTTAGTTGCATTTCATTTTTTTAATTATCATAGTTAGACTTACTCTAATAAACTCTTCCAAAATATCATTACGATGAATAAGGCATAGTTGTGGTATTGTAGGTTTTAGTTGCATTTCCTTTTTTTAATTATCAAAGTTAGACTTACTTTAATAAAATCTTCCAAAATATCATCATGATGAATAAGGCATAGCTGTGGTATTGTAGATTTTAGTTGCTTGTTTACACTAAGTGTCACAGCCGGTCTTACTCTTACAAACTCTTCCAAAACATCATTAACAACGAATAAGAAACAACTGTGGTGTCTTAGATTCTAGTTGTTTGTTTTCAGTTTTATGTTTATGCTCAATTGCATTGAATAATACAGCCATACTTGTTTTCACAAACTCTTCCAAAATATCATTCATATTGAACAAGATGGGCTGTAGAATTCCTTAGGATAGTTGCATGTTAATTTAGTTACAACACTCCGGAGGTAGAATGCATCTAGTTCAGCTCTGTCATTTCATTTCAAGTTTGATAATGGCTTTTTAGTTTAACACTGTTCACTGCACTTCAAGTAGACTAGTAACACTCTAGTTTAGTCTTAGCTCACTGTATTAACATTCCAAGTTTAGTTGTTATCCATTGCATTTTAAATTGTATTAGTTGTTAAATTTAAATACCACGGTCTTCATTATTTACAAAAACTTCTTTTGTTCCAACCTCATATTAATACATAATCATTCGGACAGAAGCTAGTATCAGTCTAAGGCCTGGAGTATTTTGCAACATTTTTACCATTTCACAAACAAGCCTCTTCTCAAAGACTATTCTAAAAATGAAATCTATAACTTTTGAGTGAGGTCTAGTGGTGTTAAAATGAGTTGCAGAACAGAATTAGAAGTTAGTTTAGAGTAGAAATCTTATTGTGCTACAAATGTTATTTTCCAAATATATTCCAATAAACCTTTAATCATGGATGAGATGTTGTAACATTGTAAGTTGATTGTTTGATTGTTTAATTAGGAGAACTTCATTGATACTTAAATTGTCCATTTCTCAAGCTCTTTCAACACATCTTTAATGAATGAATTGGATAAGTTTAAGTTCATGTTGTGATTTATTGTCTTGCACTGAAGTCATTATCAAGCTTTACCTTTGTTGTTTGCCAACCATAGTTTAGACTTTGTTCTGTTTTAGTATTTGCATTTGTTATTTGCCATCCATAGTTTAGGCCAATAGCTTCTTTTCACCAACATCTAGTTCTTTCTCTTTTCAAACATAAAACAATAAAACCAAAAACATCAGAAAACACTAAACACAACGTAGTGAGAAACAAATACCTAGGCACATATAGTGCACCACACTTCAGCAGTTTACCAACCCTAGTTGACAATTAATGAACTCAATTTAGGAACACTAGGTTGAGCACAAACAATTCTTGTAAGTCATCCCCATATGGTGTGAAATCATCCATGTAGATTTCGACAGAGTCATGGACTAACTCAGAAAAGATGCTCAGGATAGCTCTTTGGAAGGTAGGTGGGGCATTGCACAACCCAAAGGGTAGGACTCTATAAGCAAAGGTACCCCAAGGGCAGGTGAAAGTAGTCTTATCCTAGTCTTCAGGGCTGATTTGAATATGATTGTACCCACTGAACCCATCTAATAAGGAAAATAACTTCTTCCCCGCAAGGCCATCCAGTACTTGGTCTATAAAGGGAAAAGGAAAACAATATTTCTTGGTGGCTTTGTTAAGTTCTTGATAATCAACACAAATTCGCCACTTCCCATTCTTCTTCGGGACTAGGAAAAGAGGAGATACCCATTCACTGTTAGATATAGGATGAATGAACCCTGCATCCTTCAGAGTCGAGTTCATCCTTTTTTGGGGTTGTCTCACAGGCTTGCATCCTTTTTTGATGTAAATATGATGTTTTCACATTGAAGGATGCACCCCTTTCATGTCCTTGTAATCCCAAGCAAACGCTTCTAGATTCTCTGTCAAAAGTTGGCATAGTTGCTTCTCTTCTTCATTCGAGAGGTTTGGGTTGATTTTCAGAGATCTGGATGGGCCAAACTCAATAGCCTTGGTGGCTTCTGAGGTTGACTCAACTGAGTGCACTTCCATCCAAGTTTGGTTTCCAGACTCTTTGACTAAGGTTTCGAGAGGAATGTTAGTGGAGGACTGGTTTTGAATGGCATCGTCGATGATTTCATCTTCATCAGCCTGCCCCCCTCTAAGAATAGCATCTACAGTACACATAGGGTGCACTCTGATTGTTGTGATAGTAAGAGTAAGGTGCACCTTGCATACCTTGTTGATATGGCCGAGGGCCTTCAGGTCTTCTCTAGTTGATGAAACAGAGTTTCTCTGGCATTGCTTCCCCACCTTGATAAACAAAATTAAGTCCAAGTAAGGAGGGACACTTTTCTGTGGCATGATTCTTCTCACAGAATAAGCAAACTTCTATGACATTCAATGGACATTCATTTCTTGGGTGCTTCCTGGTACATCTAGGACAAAATATAGCCAGGGATATCTCTGCTTCCTCTTGCTTCCTTTTGACCTGCATTGTGTCGATTTGCAAAGCAAATGTGTGCAACATGTCACTCTTGAATTCCTCTAGCATGTTTCCAATCTCATGTTTTATGAATGTGGAAGAGGAAGGGGTATTAGATGTACTTTGGCTAGCTATGCCTTTCTTCATAAATGCCCTAGAATGGTTCCAGAAGACAGTTTTGATTGATTCATAGGGTTGTTTGTAGATATCTCCTCCTGTTAACATATTCAAGGTTTCTATCATCTCTTCACTGATCCCTCGAAGAAGTACAAGTTTAAGTGAGTCGGGATCAAGAGTACAGTTGGCTCTCTTATAGTTCAATTGAAACCTCTCTTCATAGTCCTTTAAGGATTCATTTGGCCCTAGAGTCATCCTTAGTTTCCTTGGACCCACAGTAGTCTTTGTATTTGTTGTTGAAGGTCTCTTCCCTCTGTGCCCAGGTAGTGATGTTATCCCCAAGCAGACCCATGAACCAGCGCAACGCTGCATCCTTAAGGTTGGATGGGAATAGCTTCAACTTCTGATCATTAGAGGTATAGTCATAAGTCCTACAAACAATAGAAAATTCAAACATGAATTTGTAAGGGTCCTCAGAGTTAAGTCCATGAAAGTGTGGAAGAGATGAGGGGCTAATGTTCTTCATCTTAGTTTCCCCCTCTGCCTCTCTTATGGGAAAGGTTCACTTGGTCTCAGCCATGGTTAAGATAGGTGAAGCAGGTCACTCAATTGAAATAAGGTCTTCGTCTTCTTCCCCAATAGAATCCTCAAACTATTCAAAAGGCTCTCCTAGAGGGGTTTCACTCTCACTGACACTGAAGAAGAGTGAAGGGTGGCTAGGAGGTGATGTGGGAGTTTTAGGTAAGCTTTGTATTTGAGTATTCCTAGTCCTACGAAAAATGAAAATCAAATATTTTTCTATATTTTTCAATATTTTTGAAATGACATGAAAAGAAAGGAAAGCAGAAAAGAACGCTAAAAACAAAATCAAAGCATCTACTAGGCACCTCCCTGCAATGGTGCCAAAAAGTGGTGAGCCCTGGTATTGCACCAAGAGTGCTGCAACTCCAAGGGGCTGCCCTACTTTACTTTATCAACCAAAGGTTCATACAAACTTGGAGGTGACAGTGCTATATACACAGCATATGCACTCTGTTCATGTCATCCTCTTCTGCTTTACGAAAGGGTGTTATTTCTTAAAATATGATAAAAATGAAAAGTAAATTGCTGAAAGAAAATGACAGAAAGGAAACTAAACTAAATTGCTAAAAAGAAATAATGAGAATAAAACTAATTTAACTTGCAGAAAAGAAATGACAGAAGGGAAACTAATTTAACTTGCTGAAAATAAGTGGGGGAAAGGGAACTAATTCTAAACCACACTTAAATTGGCCAAACGGCTAAATGCATTCTATTTATCCTATGGTCTATCTATCATGCTTCTATCCATGCAGGTAAGTTATTCATGACTTAATTCTAATTGAAAGGGTGTTGAGTTTGCAACTTGGAGGAGAGAAAAGGGCTAAAGAGGCTAATGGAGGGCTTAACACGTGAAAAGGGCTTAGAAGTGGAAAGCGGGGCTTAAACCTGATAAAAGATTTATTATGGCACAAAAATGGCTTTGGAGTGGAATGAATTGAAAAGTGTGATAACATAGATGTGATGGAGGCAAGAGTTACGATATGTGATATCGCAATCGGCGGAAACAAGCGGTAAGTCTAATGAAAACCAACTAAATGGTGCGTAGTGCGATGTGCGACGCGTGATGTGGCGGTGGGACCGGTGGCAAAGCGCGATCGCAATATCGCAATTAGTGGATCGAAGTGGTAATGTCTTAAAAGGAAAATGGAAAATGGTCCGATTTTCGATTTCACAATATCACAATCGGCGAAAACAAGCGGTAAGTGTAAAGGAAAAAAGGTAAAAGGTTAGATTTGCGATTTGGTAAGAACTGCGGTTTGAGATTTGCAATTTCGCAATATCGCAATTGGTGAAAGCAAGCGGTAAGTGTCAAAGGAAAAGGGTAAACAATGCTAAATGTGATTGCGATGTACGGTGGCAGGAGATTCAAGGAGCAAAGGTGAAGGTCGACTTTCAAAGGTTTTCAAGCATTTTGCGTTAAGAAGGTAAGGCAATCGTGAATAACAAAAGACAAAGGAATGAGGCGGGATGAAGGGTTTTTTAAGTGTCTTTGGGAATAAAAGGTGGGTGCAGCAGTAAAAAGAAGTGGAAAATAGGAGGGAATGGAGGCACACCAGCAGTGCTCAGAAGTGTAACACACTTGTGGATTCATACACGGAAAGCAGATAAAAATGTATAATAAAAACAGTGAAATAGAGACTCGGACTTGGTAATGCAATTTCTTCCCTAAACTCAAACATAAAGCAATTTTTGGCTTGTGGGAAGGTCTATCCTGCTCGAACTCTATTGATAGAGATGAAAGGGGGAGGCTTGACCACGACTTTTGGAGTCTTTCCTCTATTCTACAACTCACAAGCAAATGAACTACAGCAGCACACTGGAAGCAAAACTAAACAACAATGAAACTATTAAAAAAAAAACTAATTGAATGACAGAAACAAAACTAGCTTAATGGAAGAAAGGAAAATATAGTAACAGTAGAGACACCGAGACACATGAATTGGGCCCTAACCCATGAGCCTAACTCTCTAAAGCTTAAATCAGTCGAATGAAATCAGTCTGCTCATTTCATAAAAGAATAACCTCATACATCTCTGAAATTTTGATCACTGAGTAAAATAATAAGCTCAATAGCTTGCAACAAAGTTCCAACTAAAATCGAGTAACTGACTAACTCTTCCTAGCTCTAGCTCTGCTCTCTTTATTCTACAGGGCAGCTATCAACAGCTCCCTAGAAAATGGTGATTGAGTCCACTTGACTCCAAGTAAACAAAGATTGAGTGTTTGGCTGCCTCTGGAATTCAAATTGTTGGAGAGAATCCTTGAGGATCCTTTGGCTGCCTTTGGAATTCGAATTGCTGGAAAGAATCTTTGGGATCCTTTGGCTACCTTTGAGAGTTAAGAAGGGTGAACAATCCTCCAATAATTTCTCCTTGTTGTCTCCTCCAAGTCTTTATGATAAAATCCTTATAAAAATGCTTAATAAATCATAATTTTCTGCACTCAACTTCATATTAGGCACTCAAAGTATGTTAGCCTTAATCATCATCTATACTAGCATCATAAAACCAAATAATAATAAAATTGCAAGAAAAAGAGATCTAAGAAGGCAAAGAGGTGACAATTAACCATTCCAAATATGTCTAATGATGGAGCTCATCACATGCCATATTATATGAATATCATTTAGCATTTGGGTTGCTTTGTAATGGAATTAACCATCATTGTGATAACTAGATCATATGAATTATTCTTACATTAACCTTGCAATGCGTTTGTTGACCGGTGGGCGACCACACACCAACCCAGATGGGGTTACCTCTATGAAAATTAACCATGGTTTGGATCGAACTTTCTAGAGACCATTATGTGCCTCCACCTATTGCTACGAATTTCAGATATGGCAGTCATATCATCGACTCAGATTTTAACACTAGAATCAACAGTGTAAAATTGATGGGGACGGTTGAGGTAATCGAAAACCATCCTCTGGCGCCGCAAAGGGGTCATTTAGTTATGGTCGCTCCAGTGCGACAAGGTTCTGCAATTCCTCTGATTGCCTTGTTTCTACTTCTCGGGTAGGTTTACCTTCTTCTCAATATGCCTCGTCTGCAAGCTTGCTTGTTCTCTAGTAGTTGTTTACCCAATTCATTTGACTGTCGGCTTCTTCTTCCATTTTGTAGTTCCGATGTGGAGGTTTGCGACATCGTCTTGAGAATTTTCTTTTGGTTGATAGGGTTTTTTCTCTTCTTCGACTGGGCACAACATTGATTTCAGACATTCTCTGTTTCCTTGACCTTTTTTCAGCTTGCAAAGTTCTCGGGCAGAGTGGTAGCCTTAATTCATCAAACGTTGGCCTACAAGAAAAAATTTCATGGAGTTTTCTCTTCTTATATTTCAGGTAGTGCGTAGTTAGTTCATTCTTGATGTTTTTCTTTTTTTTGTTCACCTGCATTAGGGTTTCAGATGTTTCTGTATTTAAATTTTGCTCCTTATTGTTGGGCAGGTGAAATCAGTGCTCATGGTGGACGGACTTGTATTCTTTGGCCTGCATTCGACGACTTCTTTCACCACCTAGTTAGCGATCGAGCCTCCCTGACTAGAAGTTCTTGACTCAACATTTTCGGTGAAGAAAAATTTGAACCCTAGTCACAAAAGTGACCAAAGGTCGAAGTTTTGGATAATTTATTTTTCTCGATTTTGATATACCCACTTGGATACCTAGGTAGGACCTCATTAATTTATAAATTTTTGTGTAGAAATTTTGTATATTAGGGTCCATGGCATAATATGTTTGTCTCCAGCTTAAGGTCGATGGGGTTTGTTACTTGGCAACATGACTCTGTCACCAAACTCACACCAGTTGTTTATCCAGTTTTAACTTGTTTTGGTATTAAGGGTTTTTGTTTGGACAAAAGAAGTCCTTTGTGTCTGTGTGAGACTCACTTCACGGCTCTGATCGCTGGAATTTCAACGTCATTTTTGTGTTATATACATATAAATAGTTAATCTCTCAGTTTTTATTTTTTTGTTTATCCAAATTACTTTTCTTATTTTCCGTGTACAAATCTCGTATATTTATTTATGAGAATTCCTGAGATAAGTTTAGGTTTCTCCAAGGTTTATAAATTTATTTGACTGTGTTTTTGTACGATTAGAAATAACTGTCTAATAATTAATGTCGTAATATTATTCCTTCGTTTTACAGTGGTAGATGATA
The DNA here is from genome assembly GCA_034641835.2 of Pinus albicaulis. NCBI lineage: Eukaryota > Viridiplantae > Streptophyta > Pinopsida > Pinales > Pinaceae > Pinus > Pinus albicaulis. The sequence continues at coordinate 1,046,320,868 of CM076584.1, read as the reverse complement.
TGAGCATTTTGAGGAACTGTTTCAAGCATCCTTAACACGACAAACCAAGAACTAACCCTCATTCCCCCTGGTTCATTGATTTTACTAGCCTATTTTGTTTGTAGATAGACTGTAATGACCCCTCTTTAGAGATTATCCTAACATAGTGAGCACGTTACATTCTTTTTGGTCTTGCCATGGTTCTGAGATTGTATTTCATTCCAACTCGAAACCATCGAACGACTCCTTCTAAAGGTTGTTATCATTATTGCTTTAGTTAACATCTATCTACCACATAAACAATTGTAAACAAGTTGATGGCTAATTTCAATAATTGCCTTCACTACTCACAAATTTTAACCTACTATTAATATCGTGAGGAACATTTACAATATATGTATTTCTTCTCATCTTCTAAAACATAAGAAATAATCATACATCTCATTTTATCATATCCAGCACTTGATATTTCCTCTTATATTTACTAGAATTCATTCAAGAGTATGTACATCACTATCATTGTTAGTATTTTTTAAGAAAAAAAATCATTCCATACCAGTAAGAGTTATCTATCTTTCACAAGTGGTCACAACCAAAAACTGAGGAAGTTTCCTCCCAGCCAATGAGATCAATTTGCCAATTGAATCTCCACCCGTGCAACCTCACCTGTAGGGTAGTATCCAAGACTTTTCTACACAAATTTTCTACCTGTAATTATCTGGTGCCAACCAGAGTTAGTTCAAGGCAGCGTGTGTTCAAGAAAGGTTTGTTTCCTTTGTCCCACCAACAGGGGAACATAAAGGAATATCATTGTCCCCTCAAACAATCACCCAACTTTTGTCATTCCTCTCCCTCAAGTCACCTCAGGTTCATTAACCCTCTCGATTCCTTGACCTTTATTTTTTAAACTTTCTCCTTCAAGGAGCAATTTGGATAGGTAACCACCTAACGCATATCTGTCCAAACCACCTAGACAAACGGTTTCCTTTAACTTCCTCTTCACGTGATTTCCTTTATCTTCCTCTTCACATGATCCTTATATACAACACACAAATATTTCCTATTTAAAATTAGACCTTTACATGGTATGCCAAGTAACATAATGTTTTTTGTTTTAACCACAATAAAAAAGAAATATTTACAATTACTAAGGGAGGTGACCGTCAATCTTATCTATGGAATCATCTACCAAATTTTTTATGATGTTATTAGCTATTTTTCTTTCCCAATCTACAAAACATGAAAATACTATACCATATGCAACTCATTTTAATTATCCATTTCACCCATTGAAATTTATCTATTGTATACAATGTTTATCATTTAATATTATAGTATAGGATAGGTATGTCTTACGGCAATTATGATTCTTTTTATAGTTAAAGTTTGTATATTAGAATTGAATAAAGGAAATTATAATTTAAGTGATAACAATAAAGCCTTTGTTCCATATTCCTCGTCTTCAAGGCCATAGGCACAATTACATTAATCTCTATATCAATCATGTACAATGTCCAAGACTATTGTAGGAGACAAATGTTTGTGCAAAACAAGTTTTCTGAATTCACATCTCATTCAATTGAAACCAAGTTTCTACATATCAATATGAACAAAATACTGCCAAAAAAATCAAGTTATAAAGCTTCATTACTACTAATAAAGTAAGATGCTCACCAAACCAAACATCATTTTAACACAACATTTTCACTTAATGTCTATTTTTTCATCCAAATTTTAATTAATCATCATATATATATATATATACCTATTTTTATAGTTTGCATATTTTGTTTTTGTTTTTTATTAGAGATTTATATTCCTTGATTCAATTATGAAGAATTTTTTCGGTAAAAATCACATCCAAATGAACATTGTTGAGGCATTTTGAACCAACCAGTGTGGTTCATCATCAGTGTGGTTCATCATCAAGACCAGGTCCTGATGATGAACCTCGCTGGTTGGCTCGAAATGCCTCAACAATGTTCATTTGGATGTGATTATTATCGAAAAAATTCTACATAATTTTACGATGGATCACAGAATCCAGAATTCTATAAATTCCTTGATTCAATTAAATTTTTAATTGTCCTGACGATGAACCATAGTGGTTGGTTCGAAACGCGTCAACAATGTTCATTTGAATGTGATTATTACCGAAAAAGTTCTTCATAATTTTAGGATACATCACAAAAGCCAGAATTCTATAAATTCCTTGATTCAATTAAATTTTTAGTTGTTAGACTGTTCGGTGACTTTCTAATATTTGGTCATTTTATAACACATTATTAAGTACTTTTGTTTTCATTGGTTTCTTTGCCTTTTACATAATATTTATTTGAATACCAGTTCAGTTCTGCTTTGTTTAGAGGATTTTTAAATATCTTTTTCTAGTTATTTAATTATTTCTATTTTATATTTAATTTTTATATTTATAAATATGTATATTTATTTTTTATATATATTTTTTTTAATTGAAGTGGATTTTCTAGTGTTTTAATAAATTATTATTTGTGTAATTTTGACTAATTAATGTTGAATTTCTATTGTTTTTCTTTGATTTATATGTTGAATTCTCTAAAGCATTTTTACATTATTTATTTTTTGTTAGATGAGGTCTTCTATCTATGTCTTGATAGGAAAACTCATTCTCTTATCATTATTATCTTGTTTTTGTGATTCTCTTATCATTATTATATTATCTTCATGAATCAAATAAACCTAAATTCTGAAATACTATAAATATTCTAAAATATTTTATGGAGATTAAAATCCTATTAACTACTTATTATTCATAATAAGAATAAAAACTTTCATAGTAAATTATAACTTTATTTAAATTGATATTATCATCATTAATTATTTAAAAAATTAATATATAAGTTAAACATATATACATTTAAAAAAACATTCACAATCCACAATTAGAACTCACAAAGAAATATATAGATACTTATACTTCCAAAAAATCACATTTAAAAATATATTAATAACCAAAATCATTTTAAAGTAAACAAATGTGAACCATAAAAAAAATATTTCAATATCCACCATGTATATATTATATAAAACAATGAAAAAAACCATATGGTTAAAATAATTTATTAGCATATTACTCAAAATGAAATAGATGCTTAATTTATTCTCTATTACCATATTACTCAAAATGAAATAGATGCTTAATTTATTCTCTATTAATATGAAGTTGGTATATATATATTGTCAAATACCAAGGCAAGTGTAAATTTATCTTAACTCTTAACCTATAGTGTAGAAAGAGATCAAATCTCACCTATAGTGTAAAAAATGATCAAATTAATAAATCCAAGATTAATATGGATCTACAATAGTTTAATATAAAAACAAGGCTTCTACACCTTAAACTTCAGAGGCCCTCATAATTTAAATAAACTATCTAAAACCATAAAAAAATAAAGTTTACATTGCTTATTAAATAATTTAATAATAATAATAATAATAATTTAATATTAAAATTAAAATTGTGATGAACTCAAATTGATAAAATAAATTGATGAAATTGATATATAACCCTTATACAACACTGCAAAAGTCTACAAAACCATATGTACTCTACCTCTTATAACATTTTAAAAAGAAATCAATACTCTTAACTATTAAACTCCCAAAAACCCATCAAAGCAACTAAACTCTACACACATGATAAAAAGCTAAATGCATTTTTGGCTGAATTCACTTAATGAAATTTCATTAAGCTCTCCATAAAAGGCACACAGTTGTTTGCTTTACCGAAAGAAAGATGTTGAGCACTACCAATACATATCAAAACTGTTACATATTTTATTCTTCATAAATAAAATATTCCATCATTGCCCTGGCCTCTCTAATTAAGCAGCGCTGGAATATCTCGTTCCATAACAAGGTTTGTAATAATTTGATACATCCTCTGTGTCGGATGTACGGAATCCCAATATATGTATCTGTCGGCATCGGGGCAAGATAGAGCAGCAGCCTGGCGACACTGTTGTCCGACTTCAGCCAGCCCGGTTCCGCAGCAGCCTCTGGTTACCTCCTGAAATCCTGTTACAGAAAAAGTTAGCATCGCTACAAATTCTGCAGTTTGATGGGCAATCTTAATTAGTGTCTTGCTTTACCGTAATAGACTGGATTCTGAACTGCCTGCACAGCAATGGTGTAAATGTCTGAATAGACTATCGTAGAGCCGGGGAGAGAAGCCTGTAGATTAGCAAGTCTGGGTTCCCATTTCTGATTGAACTCGTATGATGCCTCGTTTATTCTTTCGTTGCATGGCCTTCCTGCAAAAGCTAGGTATGTCCTCTCTGAAGGCGAACAACCCAATATGGACAAACCCGCCACCAGCATTTTCCGAGCCCCCACATTGTAAAGTTCCTGCAAAATCTACTTGTTAATATTCACATACCTAGACGCTCGCTGATTGTACTGGTTCAATGTCAAATTCCAATAACCTGAATCTATTGATACAGTACCAAATGCCAATATTCTGAATCTAATGGTGCAATGTCAAATGCCAATATTCTGAATCTAATGGTGCAATGTCAACTGCCAATAATCTGAATCTAATGCCCAAATGTCAATAATCTGATTCTATCAGTAAACTCCCAAATGTCAATAGCCTGAACTTATTGGTGCAATGAAGACAGGGGCAGTTAAGTTCAATGTAGACTGGGGCAGTTTAATTGGGGATGGCTGGAGCAAATTAATTGGGGATGGTTGTGAAAATGAAATGTTATGTGCAAAGAGGTTCCAGGTTTAAATGTGAAATATTTATAAATGTGAAATATCTATAATCTGAATGTATTGGTGCAATGTCAAATGCCAATAATCTGAATTTTACTCTGGGACAGCCTAACTAGGGATGGCAGTGAAAATGAAGTGTTATGTACAATGTCAAATGCCTATAATCTGAATTTTAGCCTGGCCCAGGATTAATTAGGGATGGCTGTGAAAATGAAGTATTATGTGCAATGACAAATGCCAATAATCTGAATTTTAGCCTAAGGTCAGAGCTTAATTAGAGATGGCTATGAAAATGAAGTGTTATATGCAATGTCAAATGCCAATAATCTGAATTTTAGCCTTAGCACAGATTAATTAGGAATGGCTGGAAAATAAAGTGTGATGTGCAAGAAAGCTTGAGATTTAAATCCCAAATTTACTTGTGCTTGCGGAAAGAGCATACCCTAACACCTAAAAATAAGTTATAGCAATAATAAAATTAGAAGTTATGATGGTAGCTATGGAAATCCACCCTGTAGTAGCCATTTGGAATCTGAACCAAAAAAGAAAACTACAAGTACAATGCCAATTGCCAATAAACTGAATCTACTCTACAATGCCAAATGTTAATATTCTGATTCTACTGGTAAAATCCCAAATGCCAATCACCCGGTGTACTGCCAAATGTCAATAAGCTGAATCTACTGGTACAATGCCAATAATCTGAATCTAGAGTTAAAAGATAACAGAAAAATTTAAGAAAGAAAGTAACCTGTATATAGCGAGTGCCCTGGGTGATGAGAAAATCTACATACTGGGAGATAGTGAACTGCGTGGCCCGGTTAAGTCGAAGGTTGCGAGGATTGAAATTAAAATAACTGACACCAAAATCAGCATTGCCTGTAGCAATGTAGTACAGGGAATCGCTAATAATTCTGGAAGCCTCCACTTCTCCAACAATACTTCGCAACCGCAACTGGTATTCCCTCAGATAATTTATTTGTTGATCAAAACTTATTACATTCTGCAAAACAGGGAACCCTAATATTAGTTTCAGAGTACAGAACCAAGTAATTTCAGAGCCCATAATCGCCTAATCTGGTCAGAGCTGTTACTTACTCCACTCTCTGCAGTGGCGTTATCGTAGCCAGAGCCAGCGGACGCAAAGGTAACTCCAGTAACCAAATCATTGGAAGTCAGTTGTGGGTCGAGGTACGCAGGTACTAGTTCTTTGATACCCAAACTTGAAGCTGCAGTTCAAAAAGATTAAGTGATTCAGAAAATCAGGTGCAGTTAAATTGGTGATCACTTGTATTATGGAATTCTGGAGTATTGTGTAAATCAGGACATTCAAGGTTTAAATTTAGTTAGTCAAGCTAACTAAAACAAACAAAGATTTAAGATATTTTACTGCCTCAACAAAAGTCGTTTTTAGATGTATTTGATGATTTGAATATAGTGGCATAGTTTGCAGAGCAGAGCAGAGCAAGTCATCTTGAGCCAAGGTTAATGCTGATCACCAGTGGAAGTGATATTTTTCTCACTTGATGCTTAAGGGGGTCAGAGTTTGGACGTAACCAACAAAACCTTGTAACAAAACTCTTTTACTACTGGCCCTTTAGACTCCCCATCCTACAGGTTCAACCCATCCAGAATCATTCATCAAGGAACCCCTTGTTTCCCAAACCATGTTCAAATTTAGTAGCATGAGGTTTAAGATTCAAATCTGGCCAGTTAAGCTAACAAAAACAAAGATTAAGATCATTTTATTGTGTAAACCATGTTCAAATCTAATAGGTGAAGCTAACAAAAAAAATTAAGATCATTCAGAAAGCAAGTACAGTTTAATTGGTGATAGTTTTGAAGTATTATGTCTGCGATGAGATGCAACGTTCAAATCTCGAGTCAAACTAACAAAAAAAAATATAGATGCAGTTTAGTTGGTGATAGCTGGTGAGGAAGAAGTGAGCATGGTTGATAAATCCAATCCCCAAAGATATAGATGCAGTCTAGTTGGTGATAGCTAGTGAGGAAGAAGTAACCATGGTTGATAAATCCAATCCCCTTGGTCTGAAGAGACAAATTTCTACTCTTACCCCATACTAAGTTATTGAGTTAAGAAGCTGTATTTTTGGCTTAAAATCTATATTATAATCATAAAGCTGTATTTTTGGCTTAAAATCTATATTATAATCATATTATAAAGTATTTTGCAAACCATGAGATTCAAGTTTCAAATCCAATAAATCAAGCTAAGAAATATATAGTTGAAGTATTTGGAAATACCTAGGAAATCTGAGGCGAGCTTTCCATTGGAGAAGCGTCCAGTGGGCACATGACCAGGAAAATCTCTGCCATAAGGCGGGAAGTTGCACTTAGCCGGTGTGTTGATCCGATTGTTGTTGCCAGCGTCGAGGGTCGAGTCCCCTAACACCAGTATTGCAGGAAAGCGTGGGGTGCCCTGACCTTGCACCACCTCCAAACATATGGCTAAGAAAACACCCACTGCAAAGATACTAGTGACAAACTCAGACTTCCTTGAGGCCGCCATTGAAGTGAATTTTGCTGCTCGGGTTCTGATGTGGGATGTCTGCCTGCTTAAAAAGATCGTCGATATGGGACTTGAATGCTGAATGTGGAAGCAGTTCAGTGGTTTGGTGAGTCATTAAAGCGATTGTCAGTTTCACAGACTTATAATAAATGCTATCATTAAAAAGCCAAGAGACCCTTGTTCTCTCAGAGGGGGGTGTCTCCCATGCCAGAACGGGGGTTGTTGTGGACTTCTGATTCTGACTGGTTGGCAATTTATTTCACCTTCAAAGTTATAGCTGTCTCGGCTGACATTGTAACGTGAGTTGAGCAGCCCTGCTTGGTACTTGAGAAGTGGAGCCATGGAGAATAACTGATATTTAAGAACATTCAAGTCGAGGTCAATGTCGAAACAGCTGTTGCAGATAGGGATTCTTGAATTGCAATTGAATGTACACCCAAGGACTGGACTGTGGTGTACAGTGTGAAGAGTTACTTTTATGTAAATTATGGAATATTGTTATGAGGATTGTTTCTGAAAATGCAATTTTCCATTTTTGAATGTAAAGATAGATTTAAAGTCTAAAAACTTCCTGTTAATTTTTATTGTGTAACAACTGGTAGCAGATACAAAAATAGAAGTTGGATGTTTTAAACAGTTGGAAAATCTATACAAAGTAGGAAAATCCAGTGGGATAGTTATCACAGGTTGATTTATCATCAGTGTTATGAGTAAATGCAGTTGATTCATTAAAACCACACTATCTGAAATGATAATATGTAAGAAACTGACTTCAATTCTGCCAGATATTTTTGGATCTTGGATGGTTAACCTTAACCTATTTTCTTGTACACCAATAAAACTAGTTCAAACTTTCTTTACACCAGTAAAACTAGTTAAAACACTGAAAAAAGTTAAAGACTTAAATGTAACTCGAAAAATATGGAATATTTAAACTACTCTCAAGCTACTTTCATTCAATATGTCAGGGTGAGATACTGTTATGCCTTTACAGCTCTTATCCAATTCAATTCACTTCACCGCAATATAACAAATTGCATTTTGGCATGTCCTGTTCTCCGTCCTGGTGGAATTATGTATTAGTTCCGATAGGGCGACAGATCATTCATTCTCTGTTTGGACATTAACATAGATACACCATTCATCCGTATAAGGAAATCAAGACATTGAAGAAAATGGGTGAGAGTGAATAATTTATCTATAAACCAACACGGTGAGTTAAAAATGCATATCTAATTAGTGATGTACAGTGAGAATAGTAAAAACGAGTGAGATATTCGATCGTTAAAATTGCAGGTAAGTGACAGCCATTTATAGCCATGGTAAGCTTATAGTTATAATAATTTATATAGAATTCATATTACAATTTATTTTTTCGAGTAGTTTTTAGTGCAATTTTTTTAAGGTTTTTATGGTGGTGTAATTTCTTTAAAATCTTGCAGGAATTTATTGAAAACATAAGTTTGATTGCTAAGTGCTGAATGGATAGTCAAAAAAACCAGTTTAAATAACATAAATCAAGATTTTACTTCAAAAAATTTCACCCGATGCAATATAATTATTTTACTATGGAGTTTATATATCACTAATTATTGAAGTTATTGAGTTTAGAGGTTCACTGAGTTGAGAAGCTCATAGCCCAGTGTGAAAGTGATGTGTAAATAGGTAGGTTTGTGCTCAACTTGTTGAACCTAGAGGTTTATTGAAGTGTGAAAGCAATGTGTAAGTATATCCATGCTCAACTTGGAGTTGACACTCGTCCCTTTTAAAATAAAAATAAAAAATTCTCTAAATAAAATAATTGTGACTACATAGTTGTGGCTATCATTCTTAAGCAATTCCTCTTACACATTTATTTCTTTCTTTCTCCCTCCATTGCGATCACAACTCGTATTGATCTATTTGTTGTGTAAGCTTGGTAGTGCCATCCTTTTTCATTAATAACGCAGCAAGTTACAACTAGTTCAAGAGGTGATTAGGTGGCTGCAACTTGCCCTAAGGGAAACCAAGTCGAGGTCACCTAACAGCATGGTATGCCATCCAAAAACAAAATGTTCTAAGTCTTTCTATCCAAGCTATATAGGATTGAATGTCTTTGCATTTCATAGATATTGTCTTCCTATTGACAAGACTATTAACATACAGAAATTTAAAAGTTTCCCACATACTTGAAAAAGGAAACAAAAAACTACACAGAGAGTCCAATAAACAAACTATTCAATGTCATCAACTGACACAGATGCCACCGGAGTCGAGTCCTTTCCATTAGAGCCTGGGAGTTCAGTCTGAGGAAGGATACATGGTAGATGGTTTTCAATTCACCGGAGGTGCCTGTTACACGCCATTTTTTCACCATGGAATTTCACTGTCATTATGGGTCTATCACCATCCATATCATGTTCCCTTAGAGGTCAAAAAACACTCGTGTTCCTGAACCAAGTCTTGGAATCTAGAGAAAAGCTCTTTAAAACCTTTAAAATATTATCTGTGAACTTTTTATGACCATTTCTTGCGCATGCACTGATAATTTTTTTATTAGTCGTGGCGACCGCCACTTTGTTCGCCACTAAAACCTGCGCACCCCCGTAAAAAAGAAGTAAATATAAAAAGTAACTTCTAGAAGCCTAGTTGGTCGAATATTCTCCCAACTGGAAGCCTCTAGAGTCGCGCCAGTTCGAGCTTTATGTTGAAGTTCAACAAGAAATTGCAGCACACACACTAGTGTGGGACCAATAAGTCCTAGCAATACATTAGTGTGAAGGCCAAATAAATTAATTAATTTGATGTAGTGTCTAATTTAATTTTCCCTTAATTAATGTAATCTTATCTCATGATCACTTGTAACAGTTAACTGAGTGGGATAAACTCAGTCATCTCGTGTATTTCGAGTTGAGGGTGGTTGGTGAGGCATGCAGAGTAATTCTATTAGTTATGGAGTTCGAATTGCAGTTGAGGCATTAGTTTAATGCATGTGTAATCAGTTAACTCAGTTAAGTGAGTTAGAGTCAGTTAAACTAGTGATAATTGTTTGTTGCACTAGTGAGAGATCAAGTGAATTAAATATTATTTAATTCACAATCAGTGATCTTCCATGCAACTGATGATTTATTATTAATAGCTACATGCATGTCAGTTCCAGTGGAGACCCAATTGAGACAAAGGTTAAAGGGATGTTAACTATCAGTTGTGTGATTATTAGGTTGCCTGCATGCAACCAGACATCCATTGGAGTGCCCATGATCCTTGCGCAGTTTTGGAAGGCAAAAAATCCTAAAGAATAGGGATTGCATTCATCAGGAATTGCGCAAGCAAGGCAGGTTGTTTAGAGGCTGAGAATTGGCTAAGTGTTGGCCAGTTTTGTCCAGGACAGTGTGAGACAGTTGTGAGAGTGCAGGAGACTCTTGTGAGAAGAGTGCATTGTAATTGTTTCATGATTCCATGGTTAATATACAATAGAAGATAGAGGGGTTTTGAGTAGCAAGCTTTCCTTGAGATATTATCTGTGCTGTGGTTTAATTTGATTCTTTCTTTGCTTCATGTGATTGGAGATTGGGCTTAATTTCTGTAATTGATTTGTAGAAGGATTCAATATCTAACTTTAGTACATTATTAGATCGGATTGAATCCATTGATATGCATATGTTTGTATAATTTCTACATGGTATCAGAGCATAAGAAATCACTATAGTGGAGGAGAAGTTGAGTTTGTAAGTGAATAGAATTCGAATTTGAAAAAGACATTCTTGGTGCAACAGGCAATTCAGGATCGAAATGGCTTTCAATGGCTTGAGATTGGAGTATGCACTCGAGGGCAGCTCTAACTATATTGCTTAGAAAGACAGGATGGAGGAAGTATTAGAGGACAATGGGTTGAAAGAATTCATTGACAATGATGTTCCCAAACCCGTTGTAGCAGATGATGCAAATCTTGATGCTTGGCAAAAGAAAGTTGCAAAGGCAAGGAGGATCTTATTGGAGGGAGTACGAGACCACATTGTCTCAAGTCTCCATGGCAAAGTGACACCATATGCAATGTGGAAATCTTTGACAGATCTATTTCAGAGTAGCAGTGATCATAGAAAATTGGCACTGAAGGATAAACTCAGGAAAATCAAAATGGAGAAAGGAGACACCATGCCGAAATATTTAGCAAAGTTTGTCCAATGTCGGGATGAGCTCGGGAGCGTTGACATTACTGTCACTAATGATGACTTGGTGAGCCTAGCTCTTCTAGGACTTCCCAAGAGTTGGCATAGTTATCAGGACTCTGTCAATGGAAGGGAAAAGTTTCCAAATTGGGAATGACTTTGGTCGGATTTGGTGCAAGAAGAATTCAGGCAGAATACCAGGGATGGTTCTTCATCTAAGCATGATGATGAAGAAGATTGTGCTTTGGCTGGCAAGGCAAAGAAAGGGAAAGGAAAGAAATTCCATTCCAAATCTGAGTCCGGTAAAGATGGCAAGAAGCGCGACATGTCTAGAGTGAAGTGTTTTCATTGTCACGAGCATGGAAATTATGCCACTAATTGTCCACAAAAGAAGAAGAAAAAGAAGGCTCCAGGATCTGCAGCTGGTGAGGCTTTGGCCTCGTAATTTGAGCTTGACTTCTCGCTCATTGCATGCATGGTGTCAAGTGCAATGGGATCAATGTGCTACTTGGATAGTGGTGCATCCTTTCACATGGCGAGAGACAAAGAACTTTTCAGTAGCTTGGAGGAGAAGGACCTCTAGATGCATATCCAAATGGGTGATGACGGTTACAGGATTGGTACAGTTACCTTCTAGAGACAGTCAAGTAAAGCCTTTCAATTAAAAGATGTAATGCATGTACCAGGCTTGAAGAAAAATTTGGTCTCAGTCGCAATGTTGGAGGATAGAGGCTATGATGTTGTTTTCAGTGAGGGAAAAGCTTTCCTGCGACACAAACAACAGGACAAGCCAAGAAGATTGGAATTCGAGTTAAGAATCTTTATAAACCTAATGTAGATGGTTGCACAGCATTGATGGGTAGGGCAGACAAAGTGGTGAGTCGGGATGAGGGTGAATTATGACACAGGAGATTGGGCCATCTTCACCACAGAGCCTTGAAGGTCATGTTGCAAATTTCAACGGGTCTTCCCAAGGGTACTCTTGCGCAGTCAGACACATGCAAGGGATTTACTATGGGGAAGTATGGAAAGGCCACTTTTCATGAGAGGGAGAACCGAGCTTCAGAAATCCTTGAGAGAGTTCACTCAAACATGTGTGGACCATTCTCTACTTCTTCGACAACAAAGCATAAGTACTATGTGATATTTGTGAATGAATTTTCTCAAAAGTGTTGGATCTACTTCATGCAGAAGAAAGATCAGACGTTCTCAAAATTTCTTAAGTTCAAAGCACTGGTGGAGAAAGACACGGGGAAGCATGTGAATGCTCTTATGAACGACAATGGTGGTGAGTAAATATCCAATGAATTCAAGAAATTCTGCAGCAAAGAAGGAATTCAGAGAGATTTGATTGCGCCTCATAACCCACAACAGAATGGGGTCACAGAAAGAAAGAACATAACAATTGTGGTTGCAGCACGAAAAATGTTGCATGATCAAGGCTTACCGTTGCATCTGTGAGCGGAGGCATGCAACACAACGGTATTTGTGCAAAACCATTGTCCTCATCGGATACTTGGCACGAGTACACCAGAAGAGGCTTTTACTGATAAGAAACCTGATGTTTCATATTTTAAGATTTTTGGCTCATCTGTTTATGTGCATGTGAGAAAAAACACCAGGAATAAGCTTGAACCAATAGCTAAGATTGGGATATTTGTGGGGTACACTGAAACTCCCCACAACTATCAGGTGTATTTTCCAAATAGCAGAATGATTGTTGTGCGACGAGATATAAAATTTGATGAGGAGAAAGCCATGTGATTGTCCCTTGAGAGGGAGCTGGATTTTCATGCAAAGGAGGAACTCTTGGTTCCAAAGAATGAACCTTAAGATATGGAGCATCCACATGCGAAGGATCATGGAGTGGTAGAAAACACTCATGCAGAGCCATCCACCAGAAATGGTAGAAGGCGCACCATGGAAGCTGATAGATTGAGACTTGATGTAACAGAGAATGTAGGAGCCTCTACTTCACTGCGCAAACAGAGACAGTGTCCAGACAAGTTTAATGGATACATGGCTCTTATGAGCAAGTGTATTGTGACAAAACCATCTTCCTTTCAGGAAGCAGTGCAACAACCAATCTGGGTTGACACTATGGTAGAGGAGTATGACTTCATCGTCAAGAACATTGCATGGGAGGTTGTCCCAAGACCGGTCGAAAAATTAGTGGTTGGATCTAGATGGATCTATAAGGTGAAGCAAGCAGCAGATGGGAGTGTGGAGAATTACAAGGCCAAATTTGTGGCCCAGGGATTCTCACAAGTTGAGGGGATCGACTATGAAGAGACTTTTGCACCAGTCGCGAAGTACTCTTCCATTAGATCTATCCTTGCACTCTCAGCATAGATGGGGTGGCACATTCATCATATGGATGTGAAAACTGCGTTTCTCAATGGAGTTATTGAGGAAGAAGTGTGCATAGAGCAGCCAAAATTTTTCAAGATCTTTGACAGTGAGTCACATGTGTGTCGACTCAAGAGAGCATTGTATGGTCTGAAGCAAGCACCTTGTGCTTGGTACACTTGGATTGACAACTATTTCACCGGGTTGGGCTTCACCAAAAGTGAAGTGGATGAAAACCTGTACCAGATTGTGGTTGATGGTAAGTTCTTGATTATCGTGCTTTATGTTGATGATCTAATTTTGACAAGTGATGAGCAGCTGATAAACTCATGCAAGGAGGATCTTGCAAGAGAGTTCGGAATGAAGGACATGGGACTCCTTCACTATTTCCTTGGTTTGGAAATATGGCAGCGGGATGGTGAACTTTTTGTTTCTCAAGGCAAGTATTCCAAAGAGATACTGTGTAAGTTTCACATGGAGAGTTGTAAACCCATGGAAACTCCTCTTCTAGGAAATTGGAGGAAAGAGGACGTTACTTTTGGAGAAGTAGTGGATGCTAGTGTCTACAGGCAGCTAGTGGGTTCACTGATGTACTTGGTGAACACCAGACCAGACAATTGCTACACAGTTAACCAACTGAGTCAAGCTTTGGTTAAGCCGACCAAGCTCTTTTGGAAGGTGGGGAAGCATGTCTTGAGATATCTCAGGGGCACTACATTGTATGGATTATGGTACAGACGAACAGAGGGAGTGAAGCTTCAAGGCTTCACGAATGCAGATTGGGCAGGAAGTCCATCAAATAGAAATAGCACATCAGGAAGGATCTTCAGCATAGGATCGACAACAATTTCTTGGTACATCAAGAAGTAGTGATCTGTGGCACTCAGTTCAGCCGAGACAGAGTACATGGTAACAATTCAAGTTGCATGTGAGGCCATTTAGATGAGAAAGATCTTGATTGGTTTGTTTGGTTCTCAGATGGATCCGACAGTGATACATTGTGATAACCAAAGTTGCATTAAAATCTTGGTTAATCTGGTGTTTCATGAATCATGATAGGTCCAAGCACATAGACATCCGGTACCACCATATTAGAGATTGTGTTCAGAGGCACATTATGTTACTTTAGTACATTTCCACGGAAGATCAAGATGTAGATATTCTGACGAAGGCGCTCACCAGGAGAAAATTTGAATACCATAGAGACAGGATCAGGGTAGCAGATAATCCCTTTATTGTTGAGAGGGAGTGTTGAAGTCCAACAAGAAATTGGAGCACACACACCAGTGTGGGACCAATAGGTCCTAGTGATACATTGGTGTGAAAGCCAAATTAATTAATTAATTTGGTGCAATGTCTAATTTAATTTTCCCTTAATTAAATTGGACAATAAAATGTAATCTTATCTCATGATCACTTGTAATAGTTAACTGAGTGTGATAAACTCATTTATCTCATGTATTTCGAGTTGAGGGTGGTTGGTGAGGCATGCAGAGTAATTCTATTATTTATGGAGTTCGAATTGCAGTTGGTGCATTAGTTTAATGCATGTGTTATTTGTTAACTCAGTTAGGTGAGTTAGAATCAGTTGAACTAGTTGTAACTATTTGTTGCACTAGTGAGAGATCAAGTGAATTAAATATTATTTAATTCACAATCAGTGATCTGCCATGCAACCGATGATTTAATATTAATAGTTGCATGCATGTCAGTTTTAGTGGAGACCCAGTTGAGGCAAAGGTTAAAGGGATGTTAACTATCAGTTGTGTGATTAGTAGGTTGCCTGCATGCAACCAAACATCCATTGGAGTGTCCATGATCCTTGCGCAGTTTTGGAAGGCAAAAATTCCTAAAGAATAGGGATTACATTCATCAGGAATTGCGCAATCAAGGCAGGCTGTTTAGAGGCTGAGAATTGGCTAAGTGTTGGCCAGTTTTGTCCAGGACAATGTGAGACAGTTGTGAGAGTGTGGGAGACTCTTGTGAGAAGAGTGCATTGTAATTGTTTCATGATTCCATGGTTAATATACAATAGAAGATAGAGGGGTTTTGAGCAGGAAGCTTTCCCCGAGAAATTATATGTGTTGTGGTTTAATTTGATTCTTTCTTTGCTTCATGTGATTGGCGATTGGGTTTAATTTGCGTAATTGATTTTTAGAAGGATTCAGTATTTAGCTTTAGTGAATTGTTAGATCGGATTGAATCCATTGATATACATATGTTTGTATAATTTCTACACTTTATCCCTCTACTCATGGAGCTTATCCCTTGGCCAAAGGAACCCAAATCCCTTCATGGGAGGAACTCATCCCTCTCTTAATGGATCTGAAACTACCTCAATCTCTCTATAAATTGAGTTGAAGTTTCAGGTTGAAGGGTAGATACTGACTTGTATAGATTCTAAGTTGGAGAGATTTCATAGAGTTCATAGATTTTGAACTAGTAAGTTGTTGTTTGCAAATTCAAGATTACACCTTTGTGTACATAACTTCATGCTAGTCATTCTAGAGAGGAAGGCTTATCAGACTGAAGGAAACGATTGCGCAGACACACACGAGAAAATTGCACAACATCAAGGCTTAGGTTATAAGATTGGTCTTTTTCATTTCTGATAATACATATGGATCTATTTTTCTCATTGTCTTGTTTATGAATTCATGGAAATAATGTCATACTTAGACTCCTTGCTCACTAAGTTAAACTAGTATTTATGATTGTTATATATCGCAGATGCTTTGATATTTTGCATTGTTTGTGATTGCAGGTTCTTCTCAACATTGAAGATTTGCTTTGGAGCGAAAAGCAAAAGTTTACATCAAACGTCTCGGTTGAAAGGTAGGAGCATAACCTCCTTATTTCAAGGTTTTAATAATCTAAAGTACACATAGTTTAGAGAAAGAGGCATTCAATGGATTTTTGTTTCTAGTTACTTGCTGGAGTACTAGGTAGATCGCTCTTGTCCGCGAGAGGGATTAATCCACAAAAAAAATTGGCGACCACACTGGGGAAGACAAGTTTAGTTTTCTTTGGTTTTGTTCGGTTTGACATTCTAGCTTTCTTATTTTGACTTCTCTGAGTGTGGTTGGATATATAACCTTTTAGATTCTCTGAGAATATATAAAACCTTAAATTTATTTTTTCCAACTTTTCTCTGCCCTATGCAGTTTTTTGTGGAAAGCAGAGCGGAAACCTACGCAACATTCTAGTATAGTTCAGTGCACATGCGCACTGGTTTGCACTAATAAGCTGCGCACCCCCTGGGAAATTTTGAAAAACTAAAATTTTATTTTCCAGAGTCAGATAACCAAATTCTTGAGGTTTAACTTGATCTATACCAGTTCTAAGAATTTGTGTATGAACTCCTCTTTAACACCTTAAAGTCTTGTTTGATAAATCACCCTTTTAACATAATTCAGTTAGGGCTTTCCCTTGTTTGTTGTTGCTCCTTTTGGAAGATAGATTCATTTGCCAAAGATCACTGGTTTTATGTTATTGTCTCCTTGAGCCACCAGGATTATTTCCAGCCTGACCTTTTTGAATATTTGTTTCTTATTTGATTTCAAAATGGAAAAGTTTCTAGATCATCGAAGTCTGATTTATCTCAAGCTAGTCTTTCATGATTTCATTTCTGCTAGCTCAAGTGGAAACATTTTAGTTTGATCACAACTAAGAGATATCATTAAAAAGACACGCATAGATATCTTAGTTAGGATTGATAATTAGAACTTTGATTTGATTTGAAGTTTTTATACTTTTTAGGGTTTTTAGAAGTTGTTTTCTTTTGAGATTTGTTTTTTCATCAAAATTGTAGTTTTTGGCTTTGTAATCAACAAATTTTTCTTCACAAAAGAGACTTTGGTCATGCTTGGAAATTGTCTTCTTAATGAAATTATTTTCTTGACGAAAAGGAATTTTATTTGAAGTTTTAGGAAGCTTGTACCTTTTGAGTTCAAAAGTCCTTCAACTTTCTCTTAAATAGAATTCATCGAAATAAAAGAGTTTCATTTTTCATATTGATGCATTTAGAGTATTTTGCGTCAGGTCACAATATCATCAAGTTTCATCTCCATACCCCTTTGTGTAAATAACAGCCAAATCAATACAACGCTTAACAAAATCAATCTAGATATTTTTTACATTTTCTAGGGCTCATTCCACCAATTTAGCTTAGGCTAGTGCTTTGGAATAGGTTGTAATTAATGTTCCAAAGCGGTTAAAACAAACAAATAGAATCTTGTGGTAGGGAAATCCAATTGTTGCATTTGTACTCTGGGAAGCTCTTCTTAAAAGAGTCAAGCACGAGGTCATGTCGAACCCAGTGAGGTAATCATACCTACTTCATTGGTGAAGATAGAAGACATGCACGTAATACAAATGGTAAACCCTGGATTAAACATTTTCGAGGAGCCTGGGGTCACTTGTTAGCAAACCCCATATTTACCATGTCGAGGAGAATTCAAGGGGATTGAGCTTGACACTCTACCCTTGTGTGTATATCGGATCGTAGATTGTTCCCCCATGTGAAATTTTCTCTGTTGGTGACCTTAGTGTCCATAATCTTTAGGATTTTTCCCAAGGTGAAGGTGGAGGGAAGGACCCACTGTACCTGGAGCAGACGTTGACTAGAATCACTTGGAATTTCCAGAGGGTACTCTTCACTTTGAGATGGCATAGTGAAGTTACCTACACCAGACTGTTTCATTAAGCAGGTTGTTAGGGTAACTTTTCTAACCGCCAGTTTTCCACATTAATTCCCGCGACGTTGGATTTCATCACCAACTAGTTATTTTATTATGGAAACATACTATTTGTGTGTGGTTTGTCTCTTAAAATTTGTAGGCGCGTGTTCATTTTCTTGATTTTTAGCGACCTTAGTTGTATTCTTTTGATTTTTTATTTTATTTTGTGTGTTTAAAAGATTAACCGTGGCTGAATTACCGAGACATTCACGTAGAATGCAGGGGACACCCCCTGAGTATACACCTAGTCAATTGGAAAAAAATAAAAAATGAAAGAGTTCAACAATCAAGAACCAAGTCTACTGAACAAGGAGAAACATCCATTGTAATACATCTTAATTTCGAAGTTAATCAACCTCAGATAATTGAAAAAGATCAACAACAACCAGAAATTTCTGAATTAATTACACTTGAATCTGTTACTAGAGAATTGTTAGATACGCAATTCACTGAACCTGAAATATCTGAGCTTGAATATGAATCTACTTTGTCTGAGTCACCTTTGGATCTCATAGCCCCGACTCCTGGTCGTCCTTGTTCACCTCGAGTGAAACTTCTTATTACTGATCTTCCTCCTGGCCTAATTAGCATTGAAGAGATATCTGACGTGGACGAATAGATTACAATTCCTTCTTGTCGGGAATCTTTAGATCTAAGGTGTAGTTAACAAATTTACCCTTTCGTTCCTTTTAGACTGGATCCTTGGTATCATCAAATTACCAACTTTCTGCATAAATCTGGTTACAATCATTCACCACGCCGCATACCTTTTTACTCTATACCTAGAGGTAGTTACATGGCTTTGAAAAACATGTCTACTGAGTCATCTATGTTTTCTTCATCACCAGAAACATTTTTGTATGGCAATCCTTCTGTTCCTGCTGGGTACCAGTATTTCTCTAGCACTTTCTCAGGAGCATCTCCATCCTCCGAAACTTTTACCAAATCAACTGGTCTGTATGAATCTACCACCGAACCTTTGACAACAGAACATGTCTATATGTTTTATGGAAATATTCCTCAAGCTATCTCTCAAGGTGGCTATATAGTGCCTGGGGGGCATCAGCCTTCTCAAGGGAAACAACCTCTCCAAGGGCAGCAACCTTATCAAGAAAAACCATCTTTTCAAGGAGGACAACCTTTTACTGGAACTTATCCCTCGATTGTAGGACCAAATATTCCCAGTAATTATCAAACTTATGTTCCAATGCCTGAAACTGGTTATGGTCAACCTTATGCATCACAACCTTTGATGGGAGCTCCTTACCTAGGAATTAATACTGTGTGGAATCCTTTGTTGAATCAACAGTATTTGCAACCTACATTACAGGTACCTTATAATCAACCTGCTTAGTCAGCTGGGCAATTTGGTTTTACCCAAGTCCAACAGCCTGTTGAAGGAGCACTTCAAATCACTACACAGGTATCTGTGTCAAGTAGTCATCAAGCTGGTCCAAGTACTCCAAGTACTCCTATCTAATCTGCTGCACAAATTTCTGTTCAACAACCGAGTACACCTATCCCTCGAGTTTCTCAAACTCCTATTGTTACAACCCTTCAAACAACAACACCAATTTTTACACAGGCAATTCCTCAGATTACTACTCATCAAACTGGACCTACAGTTCAGTCTATTCCTCAAACCTCTGTAGGACAACCTGGTGCAATTACGATTCAAACAAGTCTACCTTTTATGAGTCAAACCTTTCAAGGTCAGTTTGTTCAAAGTCAACCATTTCAAGGGAAATTTCAATATGGAAAAATGGGACAAAATCCAGTTTACTAGAGCCAACCATACCATGGTTATACATATCAAATACCAGCTTAGCCTCAGTTCAGTATGGCTAACCCTGGATACCTTGGAGGTATACCAATCCCAACTGCTCAGGCTATTCCAGGTTTTCCTGGATATCCTCCTCCAAGTGCTGGTATTGTTCCTCAAGGTTATCAGTTTGCTCATCAAGACCCTAACCAATAGTTACCATTCATTGCAACTTTAGACTTACCGGAATTGTCTCGGCTAACGAATGATCCAATTTATTATCTTTCATTTTGGCCGACAATGCCAACTAAGTTGCCTAGTGATATTCCAAAGTTTGAAGGAAAATCAGGAGAAGACCCCTCGAATCATGTGATGACTTATCCATTAGGGGAATTTTGAGGTCTAAAATGGGCCTCCTAAGGAAATTATAAAATAATAGTGGAAATAATAAAATAAAATTATATTACATCATCAAATTTTAGAGGGAAAAAAAGAAAAAAATACTTTTTCAACTTATATCCCAAAGTTTTTACTCCAATTTAGAGCGGGAGTACTCGTTGGATGAAAGATTTAATTCCTCATCCGAGGACTACACATGTTGCATACTTTTTATGGACCCTTCTACACGAAAAATGAGAAATACATGAAAACCGTGATTTCAATCATGTTTTTTCATGTATTTCTCATTTTTCATGTAGTAGGGTCCATTGAAAGTATGCAAAATGGGTACTCCTTGGATGAGGAATTATATTTTACTTCCAATGAGTACTCCCGCTTAAAATTTGAGTAAAAAATTTGGGAGATAAGTTCAAAAACGAGTGGAAAAAGTAGTTTTATTATTTTATTATTTTTTAATATTTTTACCTTTTTACTTA
This sequence comes from Pinus albicaulis, assembly GCA_034641835.2. Lineage (NCBI taxonomy): Eukaryota > Viridiplantae > Streptophyta > Pinopsida > Pinales > Pinaceae > Pinus > Pinus albicaulis. The sequence goes on along the minus strand of CM076584.1, from coordinate 1,046,299,731 downwards.
AAAAATGGTGAATCACCTCCCATGCTTGACATAATCATCTTGAATCCTATTGGTTCTTATAAAGTCTATTTTGGTTGTACATTTTTCTTAGGAGGCCCATTTTAGACCTCAAAATTCCCCTAATGATCTGTGGTGTGCATCCAATTCCTTAATCGATGATTTGATTTGTTTAAGACTTTTTCAAAGAACTTTGATCGGCGTAGCTACAAAGTGGTATATCGAGTTACCACGTGGCTTTTTCAACAATTTCAACGCTTTAGCAACAACCTTCCTGATTCATTTTAAGTTCCCAGTCCGTTATGATAATGGCACAGAACTTTTGACTTCGTTAAAATAGAGTATGTCTATGTACATTTCAGATCACATACACGAATGGCGACGTAGACGACGTTTAGTCAAAGTTGTCATTCTGGATCAAATTCTGGCTGAGTGGTGTTGAACCCTTAGTTAAACTGAGAGGGGGGGGGGGGTGAATCCATTTAACACATTCATGGACTTTTAAAACTTTCCTTTAGATTTATTTACACCTTCATTTCATGATCAACTTATTACATAATGTAACAGAAATCTTAATATGTGAGCAGCAAGTATTAAGCAGATTAGATACACCATATCAACACATAAACATCATGCACATAGACAACAAATATAAGTGGAAACCCATAAGGGAGAAAACCACATATTATTATTGTTGTGATGCAAAGGCAAGCTCCAACTCCCTCTCACCACTGATTTTCTGTAGGCTCCAACCTACAGGAGGCTACTACCTCAATTCTGCAAGCTACAACTTGCAAGGAAGCTCCAACACCCATCTATTTTCTGCAGGCTACAACCTACAGGAGGCTCCTGCCTCAGCCAACTACAACTGGACATCTATCAAGCTACAACTTGATATGGAAGCACCAACTTCCTCACACTACAATGAAAACACATGCTGATTTACCTGGATATCAGCTCTGTTATGTTCCTTCTTCACTGCTGTCATGCAACCTTCATATCTGCCTTATATAATCTTTGAATCTTCACAGCTTCTCTATCTGCTCCTCCTTTTTCCTTACACTCTCTAACCTCCTACAACTCTCTTACATTCTTCTTCCTCTCTCATCCATTCTGCAGTTCTCTAACCTTTTTACTTTCCACTGATATTACATCTCTTATACAGATAACTCCTGACTGATTGCATTCTACAGGGAATATGAAGTGAACAGGCCTGACCCTATGCCTTCCACCCATTTGATTCCTCATTCTTCAGTTTAAGTTATTACATGAGAAATAATCATTACAACACTCATGGAGTTTTTCCTATGCCTACGGAGACTTGCCTTTGCATCACAAAAAATAATTAATTCATTTACATGTATAGTTACAACAAAAATATTTCACTCAGTCCTTTCATCTCTTTGCTCGTTGTGCATTTGTCTTTTCTGCTGTTGTCAGAGTCGTTTCGGTTCTGCTATTATATTCAACACAGTTCTGCATAACTGTCATTTTGGCCTAACTTGACCCAACTGTTTGTTTCCAACAGTGCCACTATATTCTTCTTTTCCCGACTTTGCCTCTTTTTCCCGTGTCCACAGCGTTCAGCCTTCACTGCTCTTCTAAACACTCGGTTGTGCCTTTTTCTCTGTGTCGGGTCCTTACCCGAGCCTTTCTACTCGCATTCATACTTTCCTTCTTTTTTTTACGTTATAATCCTCCTTTTGCTCTCCGAAACGATTTACAAAGGAAGACCACATATTTCGAACTTGAAAAGGCCTTTAGGTTTCGGCTTTGATCTTCATCGAGTCCGCTCTCTTTATCGCACTTCGGCGATTCAGATATCCCATGTGCCTTTGTCCATATGATTTCCCGATATGCAATATGCGAAGGGTCCCACTAGGCTGTATCTCGGCGTTTCAACTATTTCTCTTTTTCTTTGTTTCTTTGTTGCTCTTTCATCCTCCCAATGTGATTTCTCAAAGGGAAACCTTATACCTTCGGATTTGAAATCCTTTAGACTTTTGCTTTGAAGTTGCATCGCATCCGGTATTCTTATCGCATTTCGCATTTTGGCAATAATCCTTGCTCTTACGATCTTCACCCCTTCGATCTTGCGATTTGTGATATGCGGGCTAGGTCCATGTCATCGTGCCACGTCACCTTGCCACGTCATTGCCACGTCATCTTGATTTATTTGCGATTTGTGGGGTCAGGTCCACGTCAGCTGCCACGTCACTTTCCACGTCATCGCCACGTCATCATATTGCACTTCGCATTTTCTGTGACCACTGTGTTTGTGCGATTTTTCTCTTGCCTCGATTGCGATATGCGATGGTAATATTGCATCGCAATATCAGCTATCGCAATATCGTTATTTCAACCTTTCTTTGCTATATGGCTCCTTTTCTTTCCGATGTGATTTACAAAGGGAAATCACATACACCCGAACTTGAATTCTCTTAAATAATGGTTCTGAGCTGCATCGCATCCGACCCTTTCATCGCACTTCGGTGTTTATGAGAACTATCTCTTCTGAGCTTTGCGATCTGCGATATGCGATGAACTTCGCATCGCCGATTCGCATCGCCACTTCGCATCGCATCCATCACATCACATCTATCCATTGCATCGCAAATTCTATAACTTACGAATTCTTATCACATAAGCATTGTCGATTGTGATATGTGATAGCATCGCATCGCATCACAAATTCTATAGGTTTATTACCCGACTTAACCTAAGTCATAAATACAATATAACTTGCCCTTCCATACTTTGGTTTAATCGAATTTATGAGTTTAACTTGGTTAAAACCCACAACACCAAAATAGTATTATTTTCGGGTCCCACAGCATATACAACTTACATATTCATTTGTGCAGTCCAATCTTCGTCGTCAATTTAATTGCTCCAGATCCGACGAACATCGCTCGACATCGCGCTCCAAATAGCACGATGGGTAAAACTTTAAACTTACGCGAAATTAGTGGTTTTTAATTGCCACACGTCGGCCCACAACCACTATCGCATTCACTCCAACAATTACCGCTTACCATCTTTGAGCTATGCAAAAACCACCAGTTGGTTTTCAAAACCATCCACTATTATACTTTACTCCATCGTTCTGTTTTCATTTGACTTGGGTTTCTAAACAGAACTATGGTTCCAACTTGAAAGAATTCCACCATGGCTACACCATACATCTTCTGTTTTAATGATATCAACCAGTCTTCAAACCCTCTCTGGCATTCATTCCACACATGGCTTTAACCTCTATTATTCATTGTTTGTGGTTTTATAATCATTTATAAATACAATAAAGCCCTCAAATGTGACTTCAAACTCTGGATCTCCTTCACTATGTATACACAACAGAATGTGTGATATCTCCTTCAAAAAACTTATTCCTGTCTAAACCCTCCTCTTGTAGCCTCTACCACTTTTTGTTGCCTTTGCTGCCTTCTTAGCTACATTCGTTGCCTCTACTATATTTCCTGCCTCTCTACATTCGCTATTTTTCTGCCTTTGTTGCTTAGCTGCATTCGCTGCCTCTCTGCTTTTTCTGTTCCTCTGCCTTTGTTTCTTAGATGTTACCTTTGCTGCCTCAGCTGCCTCTGTTCCTTGTCTGCCTTGCTTCTTAGCTGCATTCGCTTCTTTGTTGTCTCTGCTGATAGTCTAATGTTGCTCCTTGCCTTTCTGCTGCTCCTCTTCCTCTCTTTTATGCTTTCTTACTACATAATTGCCTGATCTGCTCATTTGCCTTATTGCTGGTTCTTCTCTACTCCTTTGCATTAGTGATAGTTCAGGTGCTGCTCCTTTGTGCTCCTTTTCCATCAATGACAATATTTCCAACAAATGGTCCCTCAAATCATTGCTTCCTAAGATTACCGAAGATGTATCTAAGGTAGGTGTTGTAACATAAGAGCATTTCATAGCTCAAGAACAAGACCTGGACCTCGTTTACCGACAGTCTGATACTCTGTATGAAAAAATTCCTGATTTACCATGCCCAGGTCAACTCACTGCAACTACTTCCGGTTCTCATTCCACAGACGGTGTAATTGAGATAGTTAACATGATAAAGAGTAAGAAGAAAACATCTAAATCTACTTCTCCAATCATAACTCTACCATATTCACCTAAAGGATATCCTTCCCTAGAAACTTTTGACGAGATTCACGTCATAGACTCATCGACAAACAAAGTTAAATCATCCAGCAATAAGCAGAAGGGGAAGGGTAAAAATAAACAAAACTCTTCTCCCAAAGAGAAAGTTGAAAAAACCAAACCGTTACATGAAAAAAGAAGACCTCGTTATCCTTGTCTTATATATGATGAGGATCACTGCACCAAAGAGTGCCCACATCAAGCCAAGGTATCCAAATTTGTCAAAGTTTCACCCACACCTGCTGTCTTAAAATATCATTTTCCATCTCAAGATAGAAAAATGATCGTATCTTCTTCCAATTCATCGGCGGATATCCTAATGATGTCCCAAGTCATGGTTGCGACACGATATCAAGACTATGGATATAAGAGTCCTGTAACTGGTAAAAAAATTGAGTCATCCAGTCAACCACTAGTATCAACTCCTTCAGTTTTCAAACCATTGCAAATCGAGAAAACTAATCCTGATTTAGTGATTAAACCACCTCCAAAAGGTGTACTTCAAAAATTGGCTTTCAACCCACATGCGAGAGTTGCTCAGAATTACAATATTGTTGAAGATTTGGCCATATCCTCTTCAGCAATGTCGACCCTCGAAGTGCTGCAATCTTGTCCAGCTCAAAGGAAATTACTATTATCAACTATAGGAGCGATTGATCCTAAAGACTCGAATCTCATTATCTTTGATCTCGAGAACTTTGTACCTAGACTCCCACATCAAATGGATTTTAAAATTCTGGTATTAGTCAAATCAAGGCAAGTTTTTCGCACAGTAATTGATGAGCATCTACGTGCATTATGTCCTTAGCTTGTTGGAAAACTCTTGGTTCTCTGACAATCAATTATTCACTGACCATTCTTAAAGCCTTTGGTGGAAGAGGTTTTCGCTCATTCGAAATACTCCAGGATCTACCTATAGAGGTATAAGGAAAAACCATAACACTCGAGGTGGAATTTGTTGATGCCCCTCTTGATTACAACCTTCTTCTGGGTCGAAGTTTGTCTTATGCTATGACCATTGTTATTTCATCAATATTTCAGATGATAATGTTTCGTCATAAAGGAAACATTGTTAAAATCAATTAGTTGTCTTACTTTGCTTCATAACCTACCTCTACAGATAGTATCCAGCATGTTGGAAAGACAGTTCTCCCTTGCGAAGATGTTGGGGTAGGACTAGTTGATGATTTCGCTCTCATGGAAAATTTCGCTATACCTTATCCCAACTTACTGTGAACTATTTCCAATATCAATATGATTACATCAAGTACAATGCCATTTGATGACACATGGAATGTGCATTTATAATCAGAATTTGACTCCTATGGTGGTGAGATGCCTTTAAGTCCTTCTGAATTAAAATATGTAGTAGTACAATCGTGTTCTGAAAATCCATCAACTTATGCTGATCAAATTAATGTGGTCAGTGAAGAGTCTTCTTCTTTATCAAGCTCAACCTTGACATCATTTTCGGATCCTTTTTAACAAGTGTTTTCAACTGATGGAAATATCTGAGAAATCTTGTCATCGGATGAATTACCATGGGACGATCTCCATCATCGATCTTATTTTTTACGTGACCTTGATAAACTCGAGAATGATTTTTCATCCATATTTTGAATTGATTATGTCAAGGAACCTCAAAATCCTATGTCCATTCTTCATTCAGTTTCTGAGAAAAAATTGGGAAATATTTCCACCACAATTCCTATTGACATATCAATTAAACCCGTGATAACTGAGAACATTCATATAGGTGCTTCTTGCTCGATTGAAGAGATCAAAATATACAAAGCCCTATTTCAGGAGTTCCGAGACATTTTTGCCTAGTCTTATGAAGAAATTCCAGGTATTGATCCTAAGATTGTTATTCACAAAATTAAGACATACCCGGATACTAAGCCTATTAGACAAAGATTACGTCCAACACATTCGTGGAAAACTGCTGCAATTAAAGCTGAAGTTGAGAAATTACTGCGTGTAGGATTTATTTATTCTATTCCTTTGACAGATTGGGTATCTAACATAGTTCCCGTAACCAAGAAACAAGGGACTATCAGAGTATTTTCCAATTACCGGGATATTAACAAGGCTTGTCCTAAAGAAAATTATCCTACCCCTTATATCGACCAAATTATTGATGATTGTGCTTGAAACGAAATATTCTTGTTTATGGATGGATTTTCTTACTACAATCAAATCAACATACTACCTGCTAATCAACCTAAAACAACATTTATATGTCCATGGGGCACATTTGCATACTGTAAATTACCATTTGGCCTAAAAAATGTTGGTGCGAATTTTCAACGAGCTATGTCTTATGCATTTCACGATATCAAACATATTATACATCCCTACTTGGATGACTTACCTTCTCATTCTTTACACAGACATGATCATCCTACACATATGCGTGCCATCTTTATGAGATGTAGAAATTACAACATTTGTTTGAATCCGCACAAATGTGTATTTTGTGTACAATCAAGACGTTTAATTAGGTTCATCATTTCAAAATAAGGCATTCGTGTCAACCCATCAAAGGTTGAGGCTATTGTTAATCTACCTCCTCCTTCCACTCTTCACCAACTCTAAAGTTTGTAGGGGGAAGCAAAATTTCTGCGTCGTTTATCCCAAAATTTGCTTTTTTAACTAAAGGTTTCACCTGGTTGTTAAAACATAATGTTCCATTCATCTGGGATGAGCTTGCCAATAAATATTTTGATGCACTCAAACACATGTTGACCCATGCATCGTTGCTGCATCCCCCTAATTATCACCGAGATTACTTTTTGTATTTAGCTGCGTCTGATTCCACGATTGGAATGGTTTTAGTTCAAGAGAATGATTCTAACAACAAACATGTGATTTATTACCTAAGTCAGAATCTCAGCCCGATGGTAATCAAGTATTCACATGTGGAGAAATTGGCCTTGGCAGATGTTCAAGCTGTCCAACGATTCTGTCATTACATATTGTTATGCAAAACCACTGTGATATCTAATTGCAACCCGATGATATATATTTTGATGAAACAATTGCTCGGGGTAAAATAATCTAAATGGATCATTATTCTGCAATAGTTTTATTTGGAGTTCGAGAAATCCAAGTCTAAGAAATCACTTTTGTTTGCTGAACTTAGGTGTGATTTTCCCAATACTGAATCTAAAATGATGGCAGAAAACCATATTGGTGATCAATCCTTGTTTCTAATCAGTATATTAGATCCTTGGTATGGAGATGTCATTATATATCTCCAGAACCAAACCTTTCGGCCAGAGCTTTCATGATCATATCGACGGATAATTTGATACCAGTCTCAACAATACAATATTGTTGGCGACACTCTTTATCGTCTTGGTGTCGATTCTGTTTTTCGACGTTGTGTAACTCATGAAGAAGCCGAAAGGGTTTTGAATAACTGCCACTCTGGAGCATGTGGTGGTCATATGTATGGGTTTGCCACAACCCCAAAGATATTGCACGCTGGCTATTTCTGGCCATCTCTCTTCAAAGATTGTATTCTCGTGGTTAGAAAATGCCACAATTGCCAAATTTTTGATCGAAATATGCACCTCCAGCTCCTCTTCACCCAATCATTGTTGTCAGTCCTTTTACTAAATGGGGCATCGATTTCGTAACATATAACCCTCACTCGGCCGGGGGTCATGGGTATATTATTTCGTCGTAGATTACTTTACCAAATGGGCCGAGGCGATGCCTACATTCGCGGCTGATGGAAATACTACAACAATTTTCATATTCAATCACATGATTTCTTGGTTCGTTGTCCCTCAAATTATCGTTACGGACCATGGGAGTCATTTTCGAAACATTATGATGACCGAACTTTCCACTCAACTTGGCCTATGCCACGATAATTCTACACCATATTACCCACAAGCTAATGGTCAAGTTGAGGTCTTCAACAAGGTTTTAACCAACATGATTAAACTGATTTTCGGAACTCATAAAAAAAATTGGCATACCATGTTTTTGTTGACATTATGGGCATACCGTACCTCTAAAAAAACATCCACAGGGTTCACTCATTTTCAGCTTGTTTACGGTTTGGAAGTTGTGTTACCCATTGAATGTGAAATCCCGTCACTCAAATTAGCCATTGAATTATTACCATCTACCTATAAAAAGGAGAAACGCTTCCTATACCTAGCACAGTTATATGAGACTCGTCGCACCGCTGCATTAGCTGTCGAAGCTCATAAAAAACGTGTTAAGGCTCAATATGATCAAAGTGTTAACCCTCGTATATATTTGAAAGGTGACCTAGTTTTATTATATGATCAAGCTCACGACAAACTAGGTGCTGGTAAATTCGAACCAATGTTGTATGGTCCTTATATTGTTAAGTGCGTGCTTGCAAAAGAAGCCTATGAGTTAATCGATTATGACGACGTCTCTTTAGATAAACCCATAAATGGCCTTTATCTCAAGAGATATTATGCATGATTCTTCATGTGAAGATACTCTTTGTACATTAGTTACATTTTAGAACAATGTTCTTTAGATTAGAAAACAATGTGTTATGATTAGTTATTTTTGTTGGACGAGTTTTCGCTACTTTCGTTGCTTATCTTGATTACTCTTGATACTGAAGATGTTGACATTCCTTCAAACTTACATTGGTTTTGCTGACAGTGCCTGTCGTAGTACACAAAACATCTCTTCCGCTGCTTGGGTCATTTATTCTCCCATCGATGAGTTAGTATCTATTCATGGGATATGCCTCAGTCAAACAACGAACAATATTACAGAATATAGCACAGTCATTGAGCTATTATCTGATGCCATCACATTTGGTATTCGATGTTTGATTTTTAGGTTAGATTCGCAACTCATTGTATTACATTTAAATAGTGTTTATGCTATTAGAAATCCAGCTTTGTTAAGAATGTTTTTGAGGGTTCGTCTCTTGGAAAAAAAATTTGAGTACATTGAATATCAACACATTTCAAGAAATTTAAACACATTGGCTGATGCATTAGCTAATAAAGTTTTAAATAGACATCTGCAACATTAAAAGTAAAATAAAACAATATTTTTTCCATATTGAACAAGGTCCTCAAAGATCAGAAGTAGTAATATCATTAGGTTAAAAATAATTGTGTGTCAAAAAAATATTACATCATCTATGATCATAGGTTTCAAACACCTTATGATCTAAAAATACTGATACAAAAAACAAAATGTCAATCTAGATTGACCATCAACTATCCATGATGATGATCATGGTAGCAGACTATGGCACATGCCACCCTACACAGATATCTCTTGAATGGGCCTGGAACCCCAGTCACATGTCTCTAGAGCCTGAGAGGTATATCATCTGTCCTGTCTTCGGGATGTCAATAGTCAACCTCTCTAGGTTGTGCTCTAGCTCTGTAAGAGCCTCTGTCGAATCAGTCTATGTTGGGCATGCTATAGGGTACGCATCTTGCCTATCAAAGTGACGTAGAGTTGTTGGTCGTGATGGGCTAACATCTGCATTTTAATTTTTATCAATATTGGATGATAGAAAATCAAATAAAAATTAGAAAACATAAAAAATTCAAAATGATTTTTTTTACCTGATGCATCCCACTGTGTCCTCGGTGGGAGTGATGTGTCAGGGTCACCTCTGAAATCTACCCCTGTGTAAGGAAAATCTTCAATCATGAATATTTGGTTCTTGAGCCATATAAAGAACTGAGGAGTATAGAAAACCACTGGACCACCATCTCCACCATGGTGAGCCATCAATGACACCCATCGTAACATACGTGGTTCGCTAGGTCCTGTAGGATCCACTGGCGGTTGTTGAGGTGCGAGGAGTGGAATCCTCTCCAAAGAGAAAGACACAAGAATGGCTCCATAGTCTAAGTTTTTCAACTTCCCATTCTTAGCTCTCGTAATTTGGCCTTTCATGTTGATCAACACCCCTTCACACCAGTTGAAAATTGTTCCCCCGGGACATTCAACTGCAGTCTGCATTTGTGCTTTAGTAGCCACATGCAGAGCTGCACTGCCACACAACCTGTTAACTGTAAATGCAAGGATCTTTAGGTCTAGTTGCACAATGGTTTTGATATCAATGCGACCATCCTTTAACTCTGAATCATGGTTGCAATATTGACCCATTTAAGATGCAGTGGGTAGACCACCTGGTATTGACCCAAACAAGGAAATGTCTCTCCCTCTGCGGGATAATCCAAAAAGAAAATAGATATCTTCTGGCTCGATCACAAGCCTATGGTCTCCAATGATGAATCATTGCTCTTGAACATCCCAAGCATTGACTAGCTAGGTCATCAGCTCAACCCGTGCCTTCATACCTTTAATCACCCAAAATTTATACAATCCAAAATTTTATAATGTGTGAAGTGTTTCCGGATCATCCATGGCTTATCATGAAGCTCATGCTCCCTTTCTCGCCATTCCAACATGATTGCTAACCTACAAATCATCAATAAGGATCATTAGAAATCAGCTGGGAGAAATTGAGCCATTTTTTATGGATAGAAACATGATTTTGCAAACCCCACGGTGCTTGCACGGGTTTTATGTATACATAATACTTTTTTTCACACGAGCTATACATAAAAACTGCGGTGTCTTGATTATTTTATCTATTAAAAAATCATCGGGGTGCGCAGTCTCACCACAAAAACCTGCGCACCCCCGAGGGCGAATTTCAAAACCTTGTTTCCCCCTAAAAAATGACCTAAAACTTAAAATAAAATACTAAACGGATGAAAAACAAGATAATGATGATGTGGAATACCTGGCGCTGACGGTTCTCGAAATGGCTGGTTGGTTCTCTCGATCTCTGCTCTAGAAGATTTAGGGCAAAACTCTTTCTTCTCTGCTCTGAAACTAAAAGGTAAAAATGATTTGTTTTGACTTATTTTTATAGCTTTAAATTAATAAAATAATATTATTTTGTTTATTTTCACTTTAAAAGTCAAAAATCAAAATGTTTTTCATATTTTGAGAGGAGATATTTGTAATTTTTTGAGTTTTTGTGCAGGAAACAGGTTATGTTTGAAAATAATTATTATGAAAATGAGTAGACTTTTATCACTTTTTCGAGCTCTATAAAAAATACGAAAATTAGAAACCCTGGAGTCCTCTTTTAAGCCCTTTTCAAACTCTATAAACATGAAAAGGTTGTCCAGTACTTGACTATTTGAACTGTTTAAAGTAAATGAACAATCGTCTATTCAATATAAGTTTACCCCTTTTCTGGACTGAATTAGACTATTTACGAAAAATGTATACGTTGACTAAACATGGTCAATAGAGTTCTCTCCTACACTATTTTATCCTTTTTCGGGTTTGAGAGACTAAATTTACGAAAAAGAACACTACGGAGTTTACTTATGTTTTTCTTCTGACTCCCTAAAACTGAAAAACATCGAGTTAATCCTATGCTGGACTTGTTAAAATTAAACAATACAAGACCTGTCGATCACAACAGGACCAAACCACTCCTTATTAGGGTTTGTTTAAAAAATAATAATATAGAATCGTTTGAAGGATGAGCTTACACGACAAGAAAATGTTATCCTCCTCAAGCTTGAAAAAAATAAATAGGTACTTGCCAGTAATGGTGGGGGGAAAAGTGAGAAAAATAATCTATTTTTTATCCTTATTTTAGAAAACAGCATGTTGCTCTTGAACACGACACTTTGTTGCACTTATACTTGGGTTGGGTAATCCTTTGTCTTACAGTTAATAAAACCACATTGAAAGTCTTCAGCAGGTTTCTGGGTATTATCTTTGAGTCAAATGCTACCAATACATTTACAGTGTCGTTATGTGTTCAAGAGAAAGTTCAATTTTAAATTTAACATTCATTGCAAATATTTGTCTCCATTCGCGTTGACCATCCATGAGTCAGTCCTTGCAAAGAATTCTTCAAAACTTGATCTAATGGTTTCGTGTCATAGGCTTTCCTATGACAGATCAATTTCTATCAACATCAGCCCATTATCTAGAAAGTTGATTTAGAATCTTATCAGTACCTTGGAATCTGCATGCCCTAATGGCAGGTTTCTTGCCTTCGACGATAGGTTCTCATCATTAAAATTCGATCGAATGATTCTATGGGTGTTCGACTGCAAATCATTCATTCACACTTCATAGATTGCACTTAAATACTTTGAGAGCCATTGTCATTATTGGTGGTTTCTCTCACACTTGTTAACAATTCTCATCATTGACCCGTAATAAAGTGGTTTCTACCATGTTCTACTTTGACACAATCAATCACATGGATAGATTCGTACTAGTTCTAGAAGCAGAAATAAAGACCCTGGATCTAGTTTCCACCATCCAGGCTACGAGGAGTTATGTATTCATGATACATTAGACTTCTTATGACAGATGGTTGCGCCCATACTGTGTCTACTTTTGATGTAATGCTAAAATCATATATGTACTAGAACATTTAGTTAGTTTTGTTATAAGTATGGGAATGCCTACCTCAGTGATGATATATATTTGCCTTGAATGTTTTTATAGGTTTTCAACCGGTGTCTCCAATCCAATCCTTGGAATGATAAAGCGCTTCACTCTTTAGAAAAAATTTCTCTGAATTTTCACTTTAGGGGGAAATCTGTTACACGTCATTTTGTTACCATGACATTTGAATGTCATTATGGGTCTATCACCATCCATATCATGTTCCCTTAGAGGTCAAAAAACGCTCATGTTCCTGAACCAAGTCTTGGAATCTGGAGAAAAGCTCTTTAAAACCTTTAAAATATTACCTACGCACTTTTTATGACCATTTCTTGCGCATGCACTGATACTTTTTCTATTAGCCGCGGTGACCATCGCTCTGTTCGCCACTAAAACCTGTGCACCCTCATAAAAAGGAAGTAAATATAAAAAGTAACTTCTAGAAGCCTAGTTGGTCGAATATTCTCCCAACTGGAAGCCTCTAGAGTCGCGCCAATTCGAGCTTAATCCCTCTACTCATGGAGCTTATCCCTTGACCAAAGGAACCCAAATCCCTTCATGGGAGGAACTCATCCCTCTCTTAATGGATCTGAAGCTACCTCAATCTCTCTATAAATTGAGCTGAAGTTTCAGGTTGAAGGGTAGATAATGACTTGTATAGATTCTAAGTTGGAGAGAGTTCATAGAGTTCATAGATTTTGAACTAGTAAGTTGTTGTTTGCACATTGAAGATTACACCTTTGTGTACATAACTTCATGATGGTCATTATAGAGAGGAAGGCTTATCAGACTGAAGGAAACGATTGCATAGACACACGGGAGAAATTTGTACAACATAAAGGCTCAGGTTGTAAGATTGCTCTTTTTAATTTCTAATAATACATATGGATCTCTTTTTCTCATTGTCTTGTATCTGAATTCATGGAAATAATGTCAATACTTAGACTCCTTGATCAATAAGTTAAACTAGTATTTATGATTATTATATATTGCAGGTGCTTTGATATTTTGCATTGTTTGTGTTTGCAGGTTATTCTCAGCATTGAAGAATTGATTTGGAGCGAAAAGCAAAAGGTTACATCGAATGTCTCTGTTGAAAGGTAGGAGCATAACCTCCTTATTTCAAGGTTGTAATAATCTGAAGTACAAATAGTTTAGATAAAGAGGCATTCAATGGATCTTTGTTTCTAGTTACTTGTTGGAGTACTAGGGAGATCACTCTTGTCTGCAAGAGGGATTAATCCACAAAACAACATTCATCCTGCTTCTGCAATTGGAAATGTGTCTTTTGGATATCCTTCTTGCAGTTAGGAAAGTCTTGTACCGCAATGGCCATGTTCACCGAAATATGTTCCAGGGCCTTGCCCAATATTCCTTTCATAGACCAGTATAAGAATAAGGTATGTGTGAACTGAGTGACGCGGCCTCAGGTATGGCCCAGATTTGGAACTAAGATTCGCCAGTCCTCTGCATCAACCTCCATTGTTCCTGCCTGGCAATTTAAATCCACTTCCCATTCATCAATGAGCTTCTTGATTTCCTCACCAGTGCCCTCCTGGTATGCATTAACAACGTCATTAATAATTCGGGTTACAGGATTTCTTCCTCGTGGCTTTCCTCCATACATGTTAGGATGACCTGCCACTGTGGTACCCCTATTTTTCCTGGCACGACCCCTCAGGTCATGCCTGCTAAAGTTGGTCGTCGCTGCACGAGCCATGGTTTCATCCTTGAAAACAACAAAGATGGGAGACTTTATATAATAATTCCTCGCAGGTGGTGGACCGAGCCACGGGTTGCTCAATTGCCAGATGTTGTAACCAGCCTGCTCACTTGTCATAGTAGCAACATAAAAACATAATTATCGAAGAAGAGCCTAGGTTTCCTTCCTTTCTTTCCAATGTCTGTGTTCCGCACCACCCGAATCAAGCAAAGAACCCAAAACCATTTGAACAGACCCACTGATATCCCATACCAGAATTTGACCAGGGGCCACATGACTAACCTTATTCCCAAACCCCAAATGCAACACAAACAAGCACTAGGGGGGTTGTCCAAGGGGGTCAGGTCCCCTTATCCCATAAAGGGCCAACGAGGGAGAAATTCGACCCCTATGCACAACCAAGTAAGACAACATCCCATATCGACATGGTTCAAACACACAATACTCATAAACATAAGACCAAGCAAACCAATCCTGAATCCGAGCCTGGACAGACCAGACCTTTAAAAGGACCCTGGAATCAATGGCAGAGGCATGGCCCTGGTATAACCCCATACGAGATAAGAAAATTCCAAACCAGACAGAGACTGAGACAATCTCGGGTAAATTATCATGGTTTAGTATACAGAAGGGCGCATGCAACATGGAGACAACATTCACACCCTCGAACCCCAACAAATCTAAATCAGGCATACCCAAATCCTTGAACCATGAAATCCTCTACATGGAAGGTATGGAGGAGTAACAGGTCACATACCAGTTATCCAACGTTAGTAGTTGTCGAGAGGACACCTTCGCTGATTTTCTTGGTCTTCCAAAACACCTTGTACCATCCACTAACTCGCTGCTATCCATAGTCAATCACTTGCCAAATTCACTCAACAAACAATCAACGAAATGCCAGTGCCAAACTTTGATATCTCTGCCACCTCCCGCAGGGGTAATTACTATTTGCATGCGTAAAGCCAATGTGCTTGCCTCTCCAAGCATGTGGAGGGTGGTGGGCTCATACGTCGGGGCACCCTTCATTGAATGGGTATGATGGGATTGTGAGCTAGCTCGCACCCAGAGCAGGGGAACTTGTCTTAGTCTTTAGCTACTTAGTTTTTTTCAATTTTAAGAACCAAACTGAGTATCCTAACCATTCTCGACATCAATAAGTCTTCTTCTCCATAGTCCATCTTTGACAATTGTGTGTCTTGGAATTAGCTAAATTTAATTGATTTTATAAGTATAATAATATGATAAAAGCTCATCTTAAATGTAATTTGATTTAATTGATTTTATAATTAATAATTTAAATAATTTTTTGCACATGTTTTTCTTTGGTACAAGTTGCTTATGAGTTTTTTTTGTACAGTTGCAAAGACCAAGCCACTTTTAAAGACCTTCGTTTTGCAATTGTGAACTGCCAAATTAATAATTTAATTAATTTTATGCACATGATTTTTCGTTGGTGCAAGTTGTTTGGATACCTATGAATTTTTTTGTACAATTGCAAAGACCAAGCAACTTTAAAGACTTTCGTTTTGCAATTGTGAAAGGCCAAACCGAGTCACCTCTTTCATTTAGAAGCTACAGAAATTGTATTTTCACATATACCTTCGACCTAGCTTTTGCTTAATAATAATAAAGGAAATAATGGGATTCATAATTTTTAAATAAAATTTTATCTATATTTTTCAAATAATTATAAATATATATTGTGATCATATTTTTTTTTAATGTGTGAAGAGAATCATAGCACGATTCATGGAAATTACAATTTAGACAACAAGATATACAATTTGGAAGTTAGAAGATATTAAATTGATTGAGAACAGAAATCACACTTTTATTACACAGAGGCCTTGGTCGTGCTTGGATTGCTCATGCAGAGGCAAGATTACAAATTTATAGATGTGAGAAGAGTTTTATATTTTTTCTCGTGAAATTCATGATTGCACAATCAAGAGTGCAGAGGCAAGACTACAAATTTATAGATGGGAGAAGAGTTCAGAGGATTTTCATGGTTGCACAGTCAAGGGTAGGCGGCACCGAAACTTGCGAAACGAGACTCCATTTTGTGATGGCGTGATGGCTCGGCGCGATGTAAGGTGGTTTTTGCTGGTACCCAATGGGGGCAGTTGTTGATGCTTTTGGTGGCTGCTGATGAATGTATTTAGCTGGTACCCATTTACGACATCTTGATGATTGGTATTGGTGGCTATTTCTGTATGTTTGTCTATGCTGGTACCCATTTGATGACAATTTGTTGGCTATTGGTGGCTACTACTCTTATATCTGGGCTATAGTTTTCAGTGGACTTTGAGCGTGGGTTTAGCTCCTGTTAGGCCTGTACAGGTGTATTCTTGTGGGATTTGTTCTTGTTAGGACTATAGAGGTATCTGCATTCTATTGGAGGTTATTTCCGAACCATGGATGTTCTAGTTTTCTTCCCCTGCTGACTGTTTTATGGGTGTGTCTTCTGGATTCGGTGCTACGTTAAGGTGGTATTAGCTGGTACCCAATGGGGTCAGTTGTTGATGCTTATGGTGGCTTCTGATGTATGTATCTAGCTGGAACCCAGTCGACATCCTAATGTTTGGTTTTGGTGGCTATTATGGTATTATTGTCTAAGCTGGAACCCATTCGATGACAATTTGTGGGCTATTGGTGGCTATTACTCTTATTACTGAGCGTCTGTTTTCAGTGGACTTTGCTCGAGGGATTAGCCCTTGTTTGGTTTGTAGAGACGCCTGCATTCTTATGGTGCTTTCATTTGATGATTGGCTGGAGATCCTCATGATATCAATATTGGCTTCTATTGCGTTCATTATATTGAGATCTATCTTCTACTCTCTCGGTGCTAATAGACAACGTGATTTTCAAAGAAATGGCTATAGAAGTTAATGAATTGATGTCAGGTAGCTCGCCCCGATTGGCAAAATTTCTACTAGTCGCTGATGTGGGTATTATATGGTTTTTCTTGATCCATTACTAATCTTCGGGGATCGCGATCGTTGCTCACATTGGACTCAGGGGTGGTCATCTGGTCGGCATGCCAGTGTAAATTTGAATTGTCTGACGATGGATTAGGGTTAATTAATGCTTTAGGTGAGACGTCAAGCTTTCTAATGGATTTTCAATGCAATGGCCGGGATCATTATGGCAAATATTTAAAAAGGTTGGTGGACCAGTTATGATAGTTATCGGACTGGCTGGATATTGATGGGCAATTGTACATTCCCATTAATTATGGATATTGGGATTGCCTTTCATTCGATCCTGATCCTTCCTAGACTCTGACGATGTATTTTATATCCTATTTCATATTGTCAATAGATTGGAGATTTATTGCGGCTGTGTCCATATCCGGCTATTCTAAGGATCAACGGTCTTATTCGATCCTCCCTAAGTACCTACCCTGGATATCACTAGGACATTTTGGCGGTGGTTTCTGACGGAATTGGCCCTGACAGCACCGTTCAAATCATCTCTCATTTACACCTTTCCGCCTCCTGGCCATGGATGTATTGGAGTTCGATCCCATAGGGGTTTTAATACACCTGGAGCACAAGGAATGTATCATCGACTCGAAGATTAGTCCGCTGGAGAACTCCCATATTGACGACCAGATATTACAGGCTTCTGTATTTCTTCCACAAAATTATCAACACTGTAAAAGGCGGGCTAAAAGGAATCGTCGTCGAAGGGGCAAGAAACTAAACCCATTCAAGCATAACATGGACATCAGAGTGGTAAATCTGGACTATGAAGACCTCTGTGTTCGAGTGACTAGTCTGGAGCGGCGGGCGATTATTGGACGTTGGATGTTTCCTGATGTTGGTGAGATGGACACGGCTAGATGGATTAAAACTCAGTGGTTTCCTATCATAGGATATGCTCCCAAGATTAGTATGCTTCTAAATGGATGGTTCAGTGTTCATTTCATGGATGATAATGACATGTACAAGATCATTTCCCGGATGTGGGTAAGGGGCAGAAGTTTTCTCCAGCTGATAACATGGTTTCTAGGTTTCAATCCTGTCATGGAGGCTCCAAGAAGTAAGGTTATATGGGTCAAATTACCTGGCTTTCCCCTTGAATTTTGGACTCTCAAAGCGTTGGCAGCCATAGGGGATTCCATTGGTTGCACTAAATATATTGACCCAAGTATATTGGGTGCTCCTGACAAAATGGTTGCTTGGTTATTGGTTGAAGTTGATTATGGGGGTGGTCTCATTGGGGATGTGGACCTTCGTTGGGGCGAGAGGCGACACCTTCAGCGAGTGGACTACTGGGGAGTCCCCTTTCGATGCTTGGTCTGTCACAAAACGAGCCACCTCAAGGAACAATGCCCTTTCCGTCCATCATCTCTCCGACGTAATTCGATTCGGGAGGTGGATGCTCTTCGGAATTCGCACGGGAGGGTCCATACACGCGCTAATGATCCAAGCAGACATGCTCCAGGTAACTCCATTCCCTCTGAGGTCGATTCTTTTCTTTCTGCTCATGAAAGGTCGAATTGTGAGGATCTGTCAAATCCCGAACAAGTCTCTGATACCTTACCTCACGTCCACTCAGTCCACCACTCTCACATTCGGGTCATGCCACAAGTCATCTCTTCCCCCCCCACGGAATCGGATCATCTGTCTCCATATATCCCAAATCATGTCACTTACTCTCAGCAACCGCGCCCAACTACAAATGGTATGAACTCTCCCACTGGTCCTAGGCATGAAAAGGGGGGCACCTCATCTATTGTCCTTGATAAGGCACAAGCTCGTCCATCTGATACCCCTATACCACTATCAGTCAACGACCATGATTTTCATCATGAATCTACCTCGGTCATAGGGGAACCTTCCACTGTCAGATCTGCCAACGTGGTGGCTGGGAACTGCGGTGATGCCGATCTTCCCTCCCTATATGATGACCATGACTCGCCTAGAAATTCTGTCGGAAGCGACATCGAGTCCATTTTGGGAAATCCGAATTTGGATCTGGCGGCACTTACTGTGTTTGACAGACCCCCAAAACTTGATTCAATTCCGAGCTCTGCATCATCTGTCCCTAAAATATCCATCCGAAGGACTGAAAAATCATTCAAATGGAAAATGAAGTCAGTTGCATTATTCTCGGGGGGAGATGATAGTCTCACTGATATTCCTATCACCATGGTTGAAGCTGACAAGAGGAATCCAAGGGCGCTTAGAGCAGGCTACCCGGATGCGGTATCCTCATGAATCAAATTTTATCATGGAACATACGGGGGTTTGGCAATGCCTCCAAGATTCATTGCCTTCGTGATTTTTTTAGATCTATAGACTCTTTTATCATTCTCTGTCAAGAAACTCTTTGCGACCGGATGAAAGCCCTGTCGACATGTCTTAGCATCAAACTAGGATGGCATGGTTCTGCGGTGGATGCAATTGGTCTCTCGGGGGGCACTATTGCCATATGGGACCCTTGTCGTGCTAAGTTTAGGGCCTATAGGTTTTTTGGGGGCATCTTACTATCCGGGGAGATCCGTGGAGTTGGAGGTATATTCAACATCATCAATTTATATGCCCCATATCAAAATCGTGCTGATTTCTGGAAACACATGCTGGACTCTGGAATTCTCTCTCTGCAGAACCTGATTATTATGGGAGATACAAACTTCACTCTTCTTGCTGACGAAATTTGGGGTACGCATGCCAGGATGGACTCTCTGGCTTCCTATCTGCAAAATTTGTTCTATGATCAACATATTATGGATATCAGACCTCTGCCAATTATGCCTACGTGGTCCAACAATTGGGTCGGCGGCTCTTATATTTCCAAAAGGATTGATAGAATGTTGATTAAGGAGGGACTCATGCTGAGTTTTAAGGAGCCAAGGTCAGCTATTCACATATGTGAGGTATCTGACCACATGCCGATCTCGTTCTCATGGAAGTCTGACATTGAAAAAAAGGAGTGGCATTCAAGTTCAATCGAGCTTGGCTACGAGAGGAGGATTATGTTAATTTGATCCGTGACATCTGGTCGGAGGACCCTGTCGATATTGAACTAACAGTTTGGGACAATCTACAGGCCAAGATGACCAGGATAAATGATTCAACTAAGAGATGGGAGTCAACCAAAAAATTGGCATTGAAGGCTGAGCTTTCTAATATAACACAAAAGATATGCGCCATATATTCAGATATGGCTGTTACCCCTCCATCTGAAGACACATTCACACTTCTAAAAGATTTGGGGAACAGGAAAAAAGAAATCTTGCTCATGGAGGAGATAAATTGGAAATTAAAGAGCAGGATAGCATGGTTAAGGGAAGGCGACCATAACACTAAATTTTTCCATAAATCGGCCTCAGACAGAAGGAATCGTAACGCCATATGGCGGATCATGAAGTTGGATGGCACATATGCTATTTCTAATGCGGAGATCCAGGCCGAGGCATACCGTCACTTTTCCCACTTCTATCAGATTCAGTCGGA
Source organism: Pinus albicaulis (assembly GCA_034641835.2). NCBI lineage: Eukaryota > Viridiplantae > Streptophyta > Pinopsida > Pinales > Pinaceae > Pinus > Pinus albicaulis. The sequence goes on along the minus strand of CM076584.1, from coordinate 1,046,278,929 downwards.
CATCAACAGGGATAATCAGTCTTGGGTGCTGGATCATGTCCAAAGGATGTTTGATCAAGACGCTATTGATGCCCTCAATTGCCCCATCACGCGGGAGGAAGTATATGCCACTCTTAAATCTTTTGCATCCGACAGGTGCCCGGGTCCAGACGGCTGGCCATCTGAATTTTATTTGTTTTTCTTTGATCTCATGGGAAATCTTATTACTGAGGTTGTGGAGCAGACGCGTGTTACGGGTCATATGCCGGCTTCCTACAACTCTACTTTCATTGCACTTGTCCCAAAGTCGACAGAGCCCTCATCTTTTGGGGATTTTCGGCCAATTGCATTGTGTAATCTGATTTATAAAATATCCTCAAAGATTATAGCAACCAGATTCAAGGTCACCCTCCAACAACATATCTCTTTGGAACAATATGGGTTTTTGGAAGGCAGATCTATTCATGATGCAATTGCAGTGGCTCAGGAGGTACTGCATTCCATGCACTGTGACAGAATTGAGGCGCTAGTCATGAAAGTAGATCTGATGAAAGCCTATGATTCTATTGATTGGGCGTATGTGCGTCTCCTTCTACTTCGAATTGGGCTACCTATCCCCGTTATCCGCTGGTTTATGTCTTGCATTAATTCGGTCAGTTATGCAGTGCTAATAAATGGACTCCCTACAAACTTCTTCAAGGCGGGTCGTGGATTACGACAAGGGTGTGCGTTATCTCCAATGTTATTTATTTTAATCATGGATGGATTCAGCAGAATGATGCACAGGGCCGAGAAAAATGGTTTTATATCTGGGTTTCAATTCTCTCCTTCTATCAAAACTTCACACTCACTATTTGTCGATGACTTGCTGCTGTTCGGTATATTGAACAGAAATAAATGGTTCTACGTTCATTTCATGTTCATTAAATTTGGTTCTGCTACAGGTCTCCTCATCAACCTTCATAAATCTATCCTCATCTATGAATATGGAAACATGGAGGAGATTGTTTTTATTGCTGAGTTCCTGGGAGTTGATCACTGACATGCAACGGAGGGTCTAAAATATCTGGGGGTTTTTATCAGACCCTGCAAGTACAGGAATCGAGATTGGAGATGGCTCGTGGACCAATATCGGATTCGGATTGGGAAATGGACTCACAGATGGTTATCTCTTGGGGGACGACTTGTTATGGTCCAGGCTGTTCTTACGCAGCTCATCGTATACTGGGCTCACATCTTCTATTTGCCTCAACAGATCATTGACGAGATTAACAGCATCTCCGCGCATTTCTTATGGGGGGGCGACCAATCTGTTCACAAATACCATCTTGTAAAATGGAAATTAATTTGCAGAGACAAAGCACACGACGGCTGGGGTATATTGGATCTCAGATCCTTTAACTCTGCGCTCCTAGTCAAGACAATGTGGAGGGCGCTGACGGGTCGGGGTATATGGAATAAGATCATCTTTGCTAAGTATATCACGGGGGAGCCTCTGAGATTGCTCATGAGCCATGTTTTTCATATCCCGTCTCACATATCGGCTATTTTGAGAAGTCTGTGCAAAGTTATCGAGTTGGTAGCGTCCCGTCTCACTTGGCGCTTTGGTGATGGGAGGGATATCCCACTTGGGACAAATCTGATACTTGGGGCTCATATTGACAGATCGCTTCCACCTGATACCATCCACAGATTGGCACAACATGGTTTTTTCTTTCTCTCGCAGGCTATACATTATTGGACCTTTGGTGCTCCTGTTTATAAATCGGCTACTCAGCTACATCTAGAAGACCATGATGCTGAGGTATGGTCTAATTACTCTCTGTCTCTTCGTTTGGCTGGTCTTTGTTATGATGCTGGGGGGGATCGCATCACATGGGACGACGCTCTCAATGGGGGAGCAGTTATTGTTCGTGACATGTATCGCTGCATTAACATTTCACAATATTATGACAATTTATCCACCACTTTCCATAAATACTGGGGACATCAGTTACCTACAAAGATTATTCTATTTGCATGGCTTGTATGGAAAGGGAAGATCTTGACTTGGGATAATATTCTCAAGCGTGGGCTACATGGTCCCAGTAGATGCTATTTTTGTCATATGGCGGAAGAATCTATCTCTCATATCTTCTTTAGTTGCCCAGTCATCATTCGACTGTGGCGATTCTTCAGCTGTTTCTTTATGGACCCGGACTGGTCCCCTTCGGATTTCATATTAGTGGCGGATATATGGGGGAATATGAAGGGAAAATACAAACTTCTCCCCTTTTATTTCATATGGGAGGTTTGGCTTGCTCGGAATCGTCACATTTTCCAGGATGCTCCTTTTATCATTGCTAATACCTACTGTGCTATTGTTAATTGGATTGATGGTCTGCCTCAGCTACAGGATAGGGTGGTAGACAGATCTTATCGCTTGAGACCCCATGAGATTTCTATTCCTGCTTTCTTTTTTGATGGGGCATGTGCTGAAGGGATCATTGGCTGTGGGGCTTGGGTTAAGTTATCCAAGGATGAGCGCATTCACTATTTCTGGAATGGTGGTACAGGTACAAACAATTTGGCTGAGATCATGGCCATCTGGGGTGCTCTTCTTGCAGCATGTCATTTAAACCTCCCTCATCTATCATTTTATGGCGATTCCAAAATTATTATTGATGGTTTGATGGGTAAAATCACCCTGTCCAATGTTAGCATACATGGCTGGTTAAATAGAGCTTCAAGCTTATGGAACAGGTTGAATCGTCCTCATATTCATCACATAGTCAGAGAGAACAATTGCAGGGCAGATGGTTTATCCAAAAAGGGTGTCCGGGCTATTTTTGGAAGCATTTATATGATCCACTATCGAAATGGTTCTGTTATATGGCAGAACTCCATCCCTTTCCCATGACCTCTATATTTCAAACAGGGCTATGAATTTTGTTTTTTGTTTTTATTTCTCAGATTTTGTATGCGCTCCAGTTCTATTCCAAGCATTCGACCACGAGGACGGACTTGCTGTCCATAATTGCATCATTTAGCCTCTATATAATATTTTGTCTTACATCTATTCCATATCCCCGTATCAATACAGCCGAGAATTCCATTCTTGATCATGCAGGGCTGTAAGTGCGAATAATTCACATGGTTCTTTTCTCATGACATTGCATCGGTTCAATTTCATTTTCAAGCGAGCCTGGATGATATTAATCAAGCGAGCGTGAATATTACAAGCGAGCCTGTATATTACTGTTTAAAGGATGGAATGGGATTTATATAGACTGATCGATGATATATTGCTAATTACACTATCAAGCGAGCCTGGTTGAAAAGAAATTGTTCATACTTGATCAAGCGAGCCTGATATATCTCTACTCTGACTACATCCTTTTATTCAAGCGAGCCCGGAATGAATTTTAGATTGACCGGATTTTCTATGCCTTGGAAGAAGATCATTTCTCACAGGTCTATCAATGAACCGTCATATGGAATTAGCGGGTTTATGTATATCTTTGCATGTATCTTTCCTATCTTAAGTTTGCAGGTTTACAACAAGTTTGCCTGATATGGGTATGAGTGATCACTCCCCATTTTTTGATGCCTCTTAGAATGGATCCTTTCATCTCTATGAATTGATTTGTTTAAATGATGGCATATTGATGTTTCTCCTCTATTTATTGAGGATCAATGTAATGTCCATGGACTGTTATTATTCAATATAATACAGATGTTTTTTTTTCCTCTGAAAAAAAAGTCAAGGGTGGTGGTTGGCGTCGGTGGTAACTTTCCACATAGGCATGGAGTGTCAGAGAGTCTGGATTGGAGAGTCCGTGGGCAGATGACTATTGGAGAGTCGAGGGGAGTCAAGGTCGGTTATGTCAACTTCATTTGGATTCACAATGTGGAATACATTTTTATATATTTATCAGAATTTTTATTTTACTGAAATTTTATTTGATATTTTTATTGTATTTTAATTTTTAGATTTTGGCCAAGTATATTTTATAATCAATTTTGTTAAAATTTTTATCTCACAAGTTTGATTTGTGTAATTTTTACTATTCAAATGATCTAAATTTTTGAGAATGAAATGCATTTTAAATGAGGAAAGATCAAGAGATTTAAAATTTTATATTTTGAAATAAGGTTTCCAAAATTTTAATTTAATTAGTGGATGGCAAGAGATTTAACCTCCATATAATATTCTAGAATATTTTTTAGTATAATTCATATGTAAAACGCTAAGATTTGTTTCAAAAGTTGTTATGTCTTTTCTTCCCTTTTAATTAAATTGATTAATTAAAAGATCACACAAGCAAATATCATATAAAATAAGTTATGGTTTTTTTGGCCTACATTATTGACATGGTATTTACACATGGTATTGTATCTAAGGCTATTTATATATTAAGTATGTTCATGGTAAAGTGAGGGTGAATCTTCATAGTTAAGAATGTTGTTACATATTTTTTTAAATGTGTATATTTTTAATTTATATAATATTTTTTTTTACAATTAATAATAATAACAACAATAATAATAATGTCGATTTGATGTGTCTATTTTGGAATAAGGCTTATAGAATTTTAATCTAATTATCAATAATTATTAGGTGGATGGTAAAGATTTAATATTCACTAATATTCTAGAATATTCATAATAGTATATAAAAATAAAAACTCGAGATTTATTTTGAAAGTAGTTATGGTGTTTTTTCCTTTTTAATTAAATTGATTGATTGAAAAAAATATCTAGTATAAATAGTGTCATATGAAGTGAGGGCATATGTTCTTGAGAAGTTATGGTATTAACCTATGCCGATATTGTAACAAAACCCTATTTATAGATTAAGAATCTCCTTGGTAAAGTGGAGATAAGCGTTTTTTTTGCTTATTATGAATTGATGTTTATGAGTGTTTATTATGATTGTGCTAGTTCAAAATAAAGTTACAATTTAGTTTATTTTTATTTTTATTTTTAAATTTTGACAATGTAAGACGTATTGCAAAGTAGGTGTTTTAATACTTATATGAAATGATATATATCCATACTTACCATCCATTTAATTTATATAGCTATACTAATTATTTTAATGAATTAATAATAACATAATTTAATTTTATTATTTTTTAAATTAAAATGTGAATTATTATTTTTTATATTTATATCATTGAATTTTTAATTTATAATTAAAATATATCTAAATAAATAAAAATTTATTATAACATATTAATGAAGAGGGTTAAATGAATGGAGTTGTCTTTAATGCCATTTTTTGGAAGTTTTTCTAGTGGATTTTTGTGGTCTAATTTCTCTAAAATCTAGTAGGAATTCATTGAAATCACAAGATTGATGAGTAACTCTTCACATTGGAGGTGCCTTAGAGTTTTTTCAGGGTGTTGAATCCATATATGCCCTCAAAAAATAAATTTAAATAACACAAATCAAAATTTCAACTAAAATTTTTCCGCCAAAATCCTACACCAAAAACTCCAAAAAATCTCATAAAAAACAACTCCTAAATGACTTTCAAGTCAGATGATGCATTTTTCACATCTAAAATAAACATCACCTATCACCGAGAGATAGTCGTCTTTGACTACATCAATAGGTGTTATAGCATAATTGATTGAACAAGAAAATTAATGAATGAGATGTAAAAATATTTAACTCTCATAATATAAAACAAAAATTAGATATTTTTCCTTTATCTCCAAAAGTATTTAAAAATCATTTAAAATATAATCCATTTCTTTAAATTTGATCCCAATAGCAAGTTAGAGTTATGCACAATGAAAGTATTTAGCCCTAATATCAACCAAAGGCATTTTCCATTTATCTTTGAATATTCAAAAATCATTTAAAATATAATCCTTTTCTTTAAATTTGATCCTCGATAGTTAGAGTTATTCACAATTATCATTTAGAATAATTTATATCGAATATTTATTTTAATTTCAGATTTTATTAAATAAAACACTTTATATTTTTAAATATAAATAAGAAATTATATTTAAAAATGTTAAATTTTTATATATTTTTTTGTTTATTTAATTTATGGAATTTGAATTTTGAATTTTTTTGTTTTACATATGACTTTATAATAAAGTAATAGCCCATTAAAATACGTTTTGTGAGAAAATTTCTATATTTATTAAAAAATATTGTAATAATAAATTATATTTAAAAAATATTATAATAAAAATTAATAAGTTAATTTAGATTTATTTTATTTCTGATTCTGTTGTTGGTTGAAATGGATTTTTTTTAATGGGTAAAATTTTGTTTTTGAAAGTTTTAACAAGTATATTTTAAATTTATTTTATATGGTAGTAAGTTATATACTTAGAATAATCTATATTTAGAATAATGTTAATAAAATATAATAGAGTTAATAAAAAATAAAAACAAATTTAAAATTAGCTTAATTGGATTATATTATATGGTGATATTTTTAATTTTAATTTTTTTTTTCCTTAAATTTTTGATGAATAATTCACATATATATGATTAGTCAATTGGATGTAGCCTAGGAAATTTGGGGAAATGTTGTTATATATATATATATATATATATATATAATGATCAGTCAATTGGATGTAGTTTAGGCAATTTGGGGAAATGTTGTTATCCTCTCTACCTAGGTTTCATTCCCTACATGTGACATATTAAACTCAAAATAATTATATCCTTATAATTGCTTCATGTGAGTGTCCCTCAAGGACGGAAATATGTATATTCATCATATGAAATATAAAGATATTTCTTTGAAGGAAAAAGAAAAGAAAAAGAAAATATTAATGACCCCATAATTCATAATATCTCATCAATCCATTAAGTGTAACACCCTTATTACTTAACAATTTATGAATATTATTGTGATTATGATGTTTTGGACTCATTATTCCCTTAATGATTATTGATGATTATGTTTTTAATAATGCATTGAGTTATTCCTTTATTGTATACACATTGTTATGATTTTCCTTGGAAAGTTAACATTGCATATATTTTCTTTGACACCCACATTGACCTAGGTTGGATGATGGAAGTACTTCGAACATATATTAACTAAGTTGTGGAAATCATTTATGGGGGACAAGAATCTAGTTTAATGAGAATGTCATATCTAATCCTAATGCCTAGTAAGCTTGGTAGGTGGGAAAATGACTTGAAATTGATTCCTTAATTGATTTCAAGTTAAAAGCTTAAGGGAGATGAGGCATGTTTTACATTTTCCCTTGTTATATTGTGACATAATAAAAAAAGAGATGCATGCCTTATGTGAAGAATTTGGATGTTGGAGGATTATTGAGAATTCTTGTCTCGGGAAAGAAAATAGTTTTGATTATAGACTAATATGAGCAATTCAATAACTCCTCTAGCCTAGTCTATGTGGGTAAGTGAGGTTAGGAGTGGACCTAACAAACTAGGGGTACTAACAATCATTGATATTGTCAATCAATTTATAGTAAAGTCCTTACAAAGTAATCAGTAAGGTACCTAACCAGTGGGGGACATACATAAGGAGCTTGAGTGGATGTTCATTCACACCATAAGGGGTATGGGGGCGTTATAAGTCCATGAGTCTCTCTACCACATTATCATTTTTCATTTGGATGTTTGATTGTTGGTTTGATCCATTAGGTGATGGGAATGATCTAGTTGAGTGCTTAATATTTTATCTGACACTCTCATTAATCTTGAGCCATTTTTAAGGGTAAAAACCTAGGTTCAAGTTATTACATTGGTTGTGTGGAAAGATGCCCCTTGAACGTCATTCCCCCTTACTGGTAAACTACTTGTGAAACACTACTTTGGACTAGGGTTGGTTATCAGTAAGTCAAAGGATTAGATGTACGTGTATTATTTCATTATATATAGTTTATTTAATTGGTGGATTGCTTCACTATATAAGCATATCTAAGTTACTTGAAATGATTAAAAGAAAAAAAAATCCTATTGAGTTACACCCGCCAACCTAGTTATGATGGGTTAAGATTGCTACATAATGGTATTAGAGCTTTAGGTTTCCATAACTAAGCGCATCTAGTAGAATGAAAGTTTATGGAAATCAATTAATATTGAAAAATGATAATATATAGGGAAGGACCCCTTGACCTTGAGGCAAATACACATATATAGAATTATTAATGTTGTTTAGTGAACCTTTTGCATTGCTTTTCCTTTTGTATATTTTTTTTTTAATATATAGATTTATTGTCCTCTTTTCCCCTTTTTGTTGTACATTTATTATTCTTTGTTGTAGGTATTGGATGGATCTACTTCAACTTAGTGATAAGTTGTGAATGCCCATGCATTGATTATTGATTATGCAGAGTGTAAATTTTTTTCCATTGTAAATGCATTTAATTAAATATAATCTTAAATAAAGATTTTATTTTTTTTTGTATCAACCTAACTTTATTTTTAGTTTGACAAACTTGATTTCATTTAAACAATTGATACATAAAAACCTAGATATGTCCAACATTAGGCCTCTTGCCTTAGATCAAAACCAAGAAATGCATCCAATCGCCAAAGAAAAACATAACTTAGCCAACGTGTAAATATTTTCAACAATTCATATACTTAATAAAAAAGTCAACAGTGGATCCCATCCAACCATTCAAAACACAAGTATGCCTAAAAAACAAGGGCCAAATAATTATGAAGTGATAATAGAGAAGCCATAAATCTTAACATGGCCACAATTATAACATGTGGATAAGTTAACTAGTGATAGTGGAGAAACCATCAAACTTAATGATCCAGGTGGATATTGGTGGATATTGGTGGCCACCCGCCTATTCCACTTGGGGCCCCACCATTGTCTCTTTCAGTTTTTTTCACAACTTACTATTTTTAGTAGTTTTTCAGGTCCCGAACTTTCAGAGCTGTTTTGAAGCCCCAAACAGAGATAATATGCCGAAGTTACATCCCTGGGAAGTTGAAACACCAATTTACCCAAACAGGGCACATAGTTTTGGTGCTTCATCTCCTAGGGTTAGGTTTTTGGATGTTTAGAATTCTCCATTGTTTCTCCATAATAAATAGGCCCTCGAGCCTCATTGTAATACAGTTCAGAGGTCTGCAGTCGCCAAATATCTTCTCAGAGATTTGCTACCAGCACCCTAGCTATTTTATTTCCATCATGTTTGTAAGCATATTTCTGTGATTTGATATTAATGAAACGAAGCCTTATTTCCGTTGTATTTCTATGTTTATGGTTATTTCTGTATTCTGTTGTGTTCCTGCATAAATTCGGATCAGTGGTATCAGAGCGGTTTGATTTTTCTCGATGCTTCTTTGCATGTCCCCAACGAGGTCGGGGTATAAGGAGTTAGGGCTCGATCTGGTGGAACCTTTGCAAGATCAGCCTCGCAAACCCCGACGGACGCCCATGGGGGATGAAAAGAAAGATGAGGGAGTAGGAGATCCTATCAAAATATTGCTCGAGGAGGCCCTAGAAAAACAAAGGAACGCGATGATGGATAACTTTGCCCAGATCCTTCAACGACTGCCCACCGATGGCGCATCTGCATCCAGTAGCCACTCTGGAGGCGCGACTCCCTTTAAGGTACAATTAAACTTTGACATTCCCATATTTGAGGGTCAAATAGATGCAGATGCCGTAGATAGATGGTTGAATCTAATAGAAGGATATTTCTCAGTTCATGATTTTTCCCACTGGGAGAAGATTATTTTTGCACTCCTCAAAGCTACCCCCCATGTCAAGGACTAGTGGGAAACCTACTGTGGGAAAACAGACGAGACAAAACCCTCTCTGTTCTCAGTCATACCCACTTGGAATTCTTTCCGAGATGCCATCAAGGAACAATACTCTCCCGTGGGGAGCTATGAGGACAAGTACATACAATGGACCATGCTGCGGCAACAAAGGGATCAAGATGTGCATGAGCTAACGAATTTTTTCCATACCCTGTGCACAAATTTGGGTATCAAATATTCAGAGAAACATTTGGTGCTAAAGTATCGCGGTTGTCTGTACAGATACATTCAGGAGGAAATGGAGTTCCTCGACATCTCCTCACTTGGTACGACATACCGGTATGCTGCCAAGATTGAGAAAAAATTCAAACAGAAGAAGCGAGACTTTGGATCTGCGAATCAAAAGCAAGGGAAAGGTGCCCCTAAACTGCAGAAAAAAGGACAAAGCCAAGGCATGGCGGCCAAAGAAAACCTGCCAAAGGCACAAGAAAAGAACAACACCGCGAAGCCAAAGAAGGACACAGGAAAGTGGTGTGAGTTCCATAAGATCTCCACTCACAACACAAGTGAGTGTCGGGCCAAGCAGTCGCTGGTGGTCGAGATGAGGGCTTCTGAATCAGATGCATTCTCCGACTCTGAATCAAAACCTGACAAGGTGAATGACAAAGGGAAGCAGATTATTGATGCAGAGCCCAATGCCACTGTTGCCACTATGAAGATCCAAAAGGAGGAACTAGAAGATATAGAGGAGGCAGAGCGTCTCTTCCACTCCCAGATGTGGTTAAAGGGTTCCCCACTACTGTTCATTGTCGACAATGGGAGCCAGAAGAACCTCATTTCAGCAGATGTTGTGAAGCGGTTGGGCTTGCCGACCACAACGCACCCACAACCATACACCATCGGGTGGCTTCACCAAGGACAGGATCTCCGCGTTAGCCAGCAGTGCCACCTTCCTTATAGCATCAAGCCCTTCACGGATGAGGTATTTTGTGACATTGCTCCTATTGATGCTTCTGATGTATTATTAGGCCAACCATACTTGTGGAAGCGACATGTTGTGTATGAGTCCCGACCTCGCGTTGTTATTGTTACTTTGGGAAATAAATTGTACAGGATACCAGAGGTACCACCGCCTCCCACTATTTCTTTGGTTACTGCAAAAAAATGCAGTAAGCTCATTTCCCAAACCAGGAAATTTGTTTTCCTGATGATCTGCCCCCAGGGCAAGAAGAAAACTGTGGCCACGACCTCCAGACATGGCTCCTCTGCACGACAACAACAAATGGACAAGGTTGTGGAGGAGTACGGGGACATCTTCACCTCACCCACAGGGGTGCCTCTACACTATCAGGTCAAGCACCCCATTGACCTGACCCCAGGTGTGCCGCTACCCAATGGACCAATCTATAGGTGCTCTGTTCTGGAGAATGATGAAATCAAGAGGCAGATTCAGGAGTTGCTGCAGAAAGGTCACATTTGGCCAAGTTCATCGCCCTGTGGGAGCCCGATCGTGTTGGTACAGAAGAAGGATGGGACTTGGAGACTCTATATTGATTATTGGGCACTGAACAAGATCACTGTCTAGAATAGGTACCCGATCCCACGGATTGATGACCTTTTGGACCAACTCAAAGGGGAAAAATATTTCAGCAAGATCGACTTGAAGTCTGGGTATCACCAGGTACCAATCGAACCCTCTGATGTGTGGAAGACTGCCTTCAAAGCCAAGGAGGGCCTTTTCGAATGGCTCGTCATGCCTTTCAGATTGACAAATGCTCCCACAACCTTCATGAGGTTGATGTATGACATCTTGCATCCATTCACCAACTCATTTGTAGTGGTATGCTTGGATGACATTCTTATCTTCAGCCAGACTTGGGAAGAGCACCTCCACCACATCCGAGAAGTCCTCCAAACACTGCGGCAACACAAGTTGTGTGCCAATTTGGAGAAGTGCACTTTTTGCATGACCCAGGTTCAATATCTGGGATACATTATTGATGAAGGGGGGTGCATGTGGTTCCAACCAAGATCCAAGTCATTCGGTATTGGCCAGCCCCAACCACCCTAACAGAGATTCGCAGCTTTCTGGGTCTTGCTAATTTCTACCGCAGGTTCGTGTTGGGATTCTCTCATATCACTTGGCCCTTGAATCAAGTCACCAAGGGAGGAGCGAAAGTAAAATTCTATTGGTTGGAATCTCAACAGAAGGCGTTTGTAGAATTGAAACATCGCCTCTGTTCTGCCCCAGTGCTCACATTACCAAACTTGCAACAACCATTTGAGATCGAGACGGATGCCTCTGACTATGCTATTAGGGCAGTTCTTACTCAACAGGGGCATCCAGTGGCATATCACAGTGAGACATTGTCCGACATAGTTCGAAAGTATCCCACTTATGACAAAGAAATGTATTCCATTGTGCAGGCTTGTCGACAATGGAAGCATTACATTTTGGGGAAGGATACAATCATCCACACAGACCACTGACCCTTGCAGTTCATACAGACACAAGGGAAGTTGCAGAATGATTTCCATCAGAAGTGGTCCACATATTTGCAACAATTTCATTTGAACATCAAGTACAAGAAGGGTAGCACCAATAATGTTGCAAATTGCCTCAGCCGACCACCGATCGTGGCCATAACCACCGTTCTCAAATCTTGTGGGCATGATACTTTTGATTGGCTGCTTCTCTACAAGAGCGATCCAGAATTCAGCTACACATACAAGGCACTCTTGGGGGGTATGCAAGTTCCAAATTTTCACCTCCAAGATGCACTATTATGTCACCTGCGACACCTTTGTGTTCCTTCAAGCGAGTGTGCCAAGATGATATGGGAAGCGCACTACAGTCGAGTCACTAGGCATTTTGGGGTCGAGAAAATAGTGGCAGCACTGCAGAAGTATTTCTATTGGCCGAACCTTCGATAGGATTTCAGGAAGGACATCAGATCCTGCACTGCTTGCGCCATTGCCAAACCGACCATCAAGAAGCAAGGGCTCTATACTATGCTACCTACCCCTAGTCAACCTTGGGAATCCATATACATGGATTACATGTCAGGCCTTCCTTCTAATAAGCATGGAAACAACTGTGTTTTCATGGTCGTCGACAGATTCTCAAATATGGCCATTATGGCGGCCTGCAAGAAGAATATCACAGCAGAAGCCACTGCTAAACTCTTCTTTGAACGAGTGTGGGTGCACTTTGGGATCCCACAGTCTATCATATCAGATCACGACAGCAGGTTCCTTAGCACATTTTGGTCCAACCTCTGGTCAATGTTGGACACCAAGCTCACCAAGTCCATAGCTTTCCATCCCCAAACTGATGGCCAGACAAAGGTCGTCAATAGGATGATTGTACACATTCTACGCATGTACAATTCAAAGCATCCATGCACATGGGATGAGAGCCTTCCCTATGTGCAACACAGTTATAACCGGGCTCTCGACAGCTCAACCGGTCACAGCCCCTTTCAGGTGGGCTTGGGATTCCAACCACTATGTCCCATTGACGTAGCCATGCCATTTGCAACTACTCAGGTCGATTCGGCTCATGTCCAGTTTGAAGTTGACAAAGAAAACAACTTCATCGAGCACATTCAACACATCTGCCAACAGGTTCAAAACATATTGGACAGAGCCAATGCTAAGTACAAGCAATGAAATGATCAACATTGGGCGCCGCACAACTTCCAGGTGGGAGAAAAAGTGTGGCTACATTTGCAGAAGGAGCGCCTCACTAGACCCCACCACAAGATTCACCCGCTCTGATATGGGTCATACACCATCACTAAGGCTGTAGGGAACAATGCTTTTGAGCTCAGTATTCCACCATTCCTTGGTCTGCACCTAGTATTCAATGTAGACTGCCTTCGTCCCTACTTCCCACATCTATTGGACACCTCTGACATTGCAGAAGAACTCACACCAAAAGAGTTAAAACCAAACTGCATGGAACAGGACACCACAGACTGTATCATGGACATGCAAATCAAGAACACTCGCCGACAGAATATCCAACTGTATCGGGTTGTCAAAGCTGGCCAACTCCTGAAACAAGGCAAGTGGTTCACCAGGGACCAAGTTTAATAAAATTTTCCTCATCTCATGGAGGAACTCAAAGCAATGGGGACCATTGCTTCCTAAGGGGGGATGAATGATCTAGGTGGTTATTGGTGGCCACCCGCTTATTCCACTCGGGGCCCCACCATTTTCTCTTTCAGTTTTTTTCACAACTTACTATTTTTAGCAGTTTTTCGGGTCCTGAACTTCTGGAGCCGTTTTGAATCCCCAAACAGAGATAGTATGCCGAAGTTACGTCCCTGGGAAGTTGAAACACCAATTTACCCAAACGGGGCCCATAGTTTTGGCGCTTCATCTCCTAGGGTTAGGTTTTTGGATGTTTAGAATTCTCCATTTTTTCTCCATAATAAATAGGCCCTCGAGCCTCATTGTAATACAATTCAGAGGTCTGTAGTCGCCACATCTCTTCCTAGAGATTCGCTACCAGCACCCTAGCTATTTTATTTCCATCATGTTTGTAAGCATATTTCTGTGATTTGATATTAATAAAATGAAGCCTTATTTCCATTGTATTTCTATGTTTATGGTTATTTCTGTATTCTGTTGCATTCCTGCATAAATCCGGATCACTTAACATGGCCATCCATAGAACTTATGGGGAACCTTGAAGCAAGTAAACCCTTGAGAAGACTTCATTCAAACATATCCCTTATGTAACATAAATAGGTACCCTATAAGCATCCTCCTTTTTTAATAATTGTTGAACCATAAATAAAAAAGAAGGGTGTGCATGCACTTAATCTAGAATCAAAAGCATGTCATAACCGCACCTGATAAAGAGAGAACTTACCTTTAAACCATGCCATGATAGTGGGAAAATCCAAGTTGATGAAGGAAACAACTCTTGAATTTCCTCCATCCATGGTGGTGAGTAGGAGACCTAACCTTGTAGTGCATGACTAAATTGAGATCAACCACCTTCCACTTGAATCCATTAATATCCCTTTGCTCGAAGGCCATGGAATGGATCAATAAATTTTAGTAGTGAAAATATTTCTTCCTATTGCATATTGCATATGATAAAACCTTTTTCTACTCGATTGTTTGGAGATAGAATTGTCCACTAAAAATTCATCTCTTCCTATGGCTAACAATACATAATAATATTCTTACACACGAAAACCTTTAGAAGAGGGGGTGGAATGGGCCTTCTTACTATGTGTTATGTTATACTGAAGATGAGAATGTTAGTCATTTATTTTTTCATTTTTATTTCTCAACATATGTTTGGGTTGATTTAATTTTTACTTTGTGTTTCCCTGGGAGGTGGACTAGTACCACACTCTCACAATGCTTGGAAGATTGGATGAGGACGCCAACTTTAGTTCCATTACTTATTGTTTTGGCATTTTTTATCTAGCATATTTGGTCACACAAGAACCAAGTTTTATTTGAAGGAGATCTAATTTGTGTCAAGTATGTTGTCATCAAATCAAAGAATGCAGTTTTGTAGATGCACAAGCGCCTTTCACAAGGGAAGAGCCATCTTCTCAGGAGTCCAAAGATTGATAAGAGGACCTTGTGGCTTTATTTTGATGGAGCAAGTTTCCCTATGTTGAATAGAAGTGGAGTAAAATTTGATCTAAATCTATTTGAACATCATTCGATCCACATTAGTGTAGGCCTGGGGAGGCCCTTCAAATACCATGGCCAAAAAGCTAATTTTAAGGAAATTCCAAATTTTTGGGGATTCAAAAGTTGTTATATACTGGTGCAATGCGGTGAATCTGCTAAACAAATTACATTTACAAACATAGTAGTAGAGGATAAGGCAAGTACATAAATTTTTCGAGTATCTCTTGATCACTCACTGTTGCATTGAATTATGTAAGGAGTTATTGCTTCGCAATCCTCTGTCTGAAAGGATTACCAGATAGTAAAAGGAATATAGATAGATGATATATAAATAGATCCCAAATCAATGCTCACATACGGAGCATACAAAAATATCTAGATGTTATGAGAAAAGAGTTTGCACTTGGCCTCCTCGCAGATCAATGAAGGGTTTTGAGCTCAATGCAAAATCCCAATGCTCTACTCAAATAGTCTTCTCCGTCCACAATCGATCTCAATACCTGCACACAATCACGAACCTGTAAAGATAATAAGTGATCTTGACGGCAACAAAATTGAATTTGGACCCCCTAAGGAGAGCTGGTATTTTCTTGTCACTCTGTCAACATTTCCCTGCTAAAACCCCATTCTCCTCCTCCACGTGGTCTTCCCCAACTTCTTTGGTTTTATTTATCAAATTCGATGAATTTGATAAATAAACATATTCGACAACCTTTGAAATTAAAATATATCTCTCGACTTTATATTCTATCGCCAAACCTTATTGACTTTGTAATAAAACTTTGGCTCTGGGCCCCACATCTATAATCAATAGACTAATCAAATACATGCACCGTACCTTGGTTATCCTTCTTGCAACTTCTGAACGCGATCACTACTCGATTAGCCTTCCTCCAGATCGACGGCTTACCTCAATATAGCGCGGGCTCCGATGTCGAACGTTAACGTTCGATGGCAATGCGAAAAGGCAGTTTTCGGGGTCCCACCTTAGCTACGTGTCCACTGTTCTATGGAATCTCTTCCAATTTGAAAATACCGCTTATCTCCGCAAAAGCGGTGCGATATAGTAGTCCGGTTTTGCTAATCTGCTCGCGGGTTTGGAATAGTGATTGACCACGGGTTAATCGCCTTCCTTCCTATGCTCTCCGTTTGTTAACTCAGGTCAGGCCTCGGTTCGGGATTTAATTAACAATAAATAGATTTATCTCCTTATTTAGCGGGATTTCCACTATCATTAAACAGAGTTCAACGACCACAGTTTTACACACACACTTTGTCTGCAGTTGGGATTTAAGTCATAGAGCTCGTTCGAACAAATTGAGAGAACCAGTAGGCAGAGGGATGCGGAGACTGTACAACAGTTCCATTCAGAAATTATATACACACAGAGTTCAATCGCCTCACAGTTAAACAAATTTCCTCACAAACATCAATTCAAAACAATTTGATAATCAACAGGAACTTAAATTCATTCAACCGGAAGCAATTGCTTAACACACAAGTTTTATTGTAGAAAATCTCTCCCCTCAATGAGATTCGGGGGTTTACATATATACATAAACATTTGTCTCTTCTATTCCTCTGCGAGGACCGTTTAGCAAATCAAAAGCCTAATTACAGTTATTCAAATAACTGGAACATGATAGATGGACTGAACCTAACTATTCGACTTCTAGTAATCCTAACTGATCTAAATGCAGCAGGCAGCTGAGGTACTGACACCTAGCTGTTACAGTGCAAATTATTTTGAACCCTCCTAGCCACAACATGTGGACAAAACCTCCTACATTGTTGGCTAGTGTCTAATGCCCCTGCATCAGACTTCCGAGGGCGATTTTCTTCATGGGCTCCTGTACATGAGCTCTTCCACTGACATGCCTATCTTCTGCAACATTCCTTTAGTCATCCAAGTGGCATCTTCCTCTGACTTGTCCTTCCATTTGATTAAGTACTAAAAGTACTCTTTTCCTCCGGTCTTCCTGAACACTCTTTTTTCCAATATCTTCTCTGGTTGCACTGGTTGCGCTGGAGGTAGCTGCTCTTTCCACTCAATCTGTTCCTTGTTTGCTGATCTTTCTTCTGCACCATCATCTTCATACTTGTACAAATCTGCAACATTAAAAATGGGAGATATTCCAACATCAGGTGGAAATTCAATCTCATAAGAATTTGCAGAAAATTTTCTAAGTTTCTTGCATGGCCCAATCTTTTTGAACTTCAGTTTAATATACTGCTTCTTTGGGAATCTCTCCTTTCTCAAGTGTGCCAAAACCAGATCTCCTACTTCAAAATGGACTTCTTTTCTGCTCAAGTCTGCTCTGCCTTTGTATTTGATGCTGCTTCCTTGTAGTTGCTGTTTCACTTTTTCATGTATGGCTTGGATCTCTGAAGCAAATTCCTCACCATCAACACTCCTCAGCTCTGCCTTTTCCAGGTTTCTTAACTCTGATATTCCTCTGGGGTGCATTCCATAAACAATATGGAATGGACTCTGCCCTGTGCTTCTGTTTGGTGAGTCATTATATGCATATTCTGCCTGGGGAAAAATATGATCCCACTGCTTGGGATGCTCTCCTGCAAGACTTCTCAACAAATTTCCCAGACTCCTATTCACTACCTCAATTTGTCCATCAGTTTGAGGATGATAAGCTGAGCTGAAACTCAGTTTGGTACCAATTTTCTTCCATAGTGTCCTCCAAAAATGGCCCACAAATCTGGTGTCTCTGTCTGAAACAATACTCTTGGGCAACCCATGCAATCTAACTTATTTGAAAAACAAATTAGCAACATGGGTGGCATCACTAGTTTTATAACATGGAATAAAATGTGCCATTTTGGAGAATATGTCCACTACAAAAAAGACTACATCATTCCCTCTCTGAGTCTTGGGTAATCCTAGAACAAAATCCATACTCACCATGTCCCAAGGCCTGTCTGGAATAGGAAAGGGAGTGTACAATCCTGCATTCTGGCTCCTTCCTTTGGCATATTGACAGATATTGCAATTTTTCACAAACTTGTCCACTTCTATTCTCATCTTAGGCCAATAATAGAAGTGACTCAGCTGCTCATAAGTTTTATCAGTACCAAAGTGTCTAGCAAGTCCACCACTATGCTTCTCCTTAATCAAGTTTTCTCTCATGGAACATTTTGGTACACATAGTTGGTTTCTTCTGAATAGTAAATCCTCCTGCAAGAAATAATCCAGCCGCTGGCTTCTATCTGTTAGAATAGGGTTACAACATGCCTCAAATACTTCCTTAAAATCTGATTCTGTTTTATACAATTCTTTGAGAAAATCAAACCCTACAACTTCAAAATTTGTCTCTTGAACAAACATGTGCCTCCCACTCAAAGCATCAGCTACTTTATTTGCTTGGCCACTTATGTGTTTCAAAACAAAGTTAAAACCTTGGAGATACTCAACCCACTTGGCATGCTTATGATTTAATTTGGGCTGCTGTACAATGTATTGCAAAGCATGATTATCAGAATATAGTACAAATTCCCTGGACATCAAATAATGTCTCCACTTTTTCAATGCTTGAACAATTGCATAGAATTCCTTCTCATAAGAGGAATAATTTCTTCTGGTGTCATTTAGCTTCTCACTGAAATAGGCTATAGGCCTATCATCCTGACTCAACACAGCTCCAATGGCCTCCCCACTGGCATCACACTTCACTTGAAATGGTTTAGTAAAATCAAGCAGAATCAAAACAGGCTTTTCAGTTATCTTTTGCCTCAAAAGTTTAAAGTTTCTTTCTCCTTCAGTAGTCCACTTAAATGGTTGTTTACTCTTTTTTATTGTCTCAATTATGGGTGCATTAATCTTACTGAAGTTTCTTATAAGTTTCCTGTAAAAACTGGCAAGTCCATGGAAACTTCTTACCTCAAAAACATTTCTGGGTGAAGGCCACTCCACAATTGTGTTAACCTTTTCTGGGTCCATCTTCAATCCTTCTGCAGAAACAACAAAGCCCAAATACACCAACTCTTCTTTCATGAATGAGCATTTCTTTAATTTTATCAGCAATTTCTCTTGATGCAGCTTCTTCAAGACATAATTAAGATGCCTCAAATGTTCCTCTTTAGTTTTGCTGAAAACTAATATATCATCCAAACACACTATCACAAATTTACCAATAAATTCTTTCAATACTTCATTCATAAGTCTCATGAAAGTGCTAGGTGCATTTGACAACCCAAAAGGCATTACCATCCATTCATACAATCCTTCATTAGTTTTAAAGGCAATTTTCCACTCATCACCCTCTCTTATTCTAATATGATGGTATCTGCTTTTCAAATCTATCTTTGAAAATATTTAGCACCACTCAAACAATCCATCAAATCCTCAACTCTGGGCAAAGGGAATCTGTACCTGATTGTGATCTTATTGATTGCTCTGGAATTAGTACACATCCTCCAGCCTCCATCTTTCTTTGGGCTCAATACTGCTGGTACTGCACATGGACTCAAACTTTCTTTGATCAGTCCCTTGTCCACCAATTCCTATACTTGTCTCCTGATTTCCTCATCTTCTGTGGGAGTCATTCTGTAGGCTGCCTTATTTGGCAGATTTGAACCAGGGATAAAATCTATCTGATGGCTGATCTTTCTCATAGGTGGCAGCTCATCAGGTAAATCATCCACAACAATGTCACAATAATTGTCTAACATCTCTTGGATTTCTATTGGAAATTCAGAAATAAGTAAGAAATACCTTAGGTTTGCAAACTAAAGCAAAACTTACCTCTTCTTCTTCTATCTGCTGTAGATATTCCTTCCCTCTCAGCAACAAGGTTTTTGGATCAATCACTCTGCTGGATGGCTCTCCTTCTTCCATGGGTATCAATGTATGATTTACCCCATCCTTGAAGAACTTGTAAGTGTTATTCTTGCCATCATGCACCGCTGCTCTGTCAAACTGCCAAGGTCTACCCAGCAGTATGTGACACACATCCATGGGCATTACATCACACAGGACCTTATCTTTGTAATTGCCCATTTGAAACTCTATCTCACACTGTTCTTTTACAACTAGATGGTGCCCTTTATGCAGCCAGGACACCCTGTAGGGAGTTGGATGCTCCCTTGTCTTCAGCTTCAAATTCTCTATCACCTCAGTGGAAACCGGATTGTCTGTGCTGCCACTATCAATGATTAGCTGGCAGCATTTCCCTTGGACTTTTCATATGCTCCCAAACAAAGTCTTCCTTTGTGCAGGCTCGGTGACCTCTTTGGTTTGCTTCAACAGGACCTTATTAACCACCAAGGACTCTCCCCTCTCTGGTATAATTTCTCCTTAAATTGTTGCCTCTTCTCCAGCCTGGGCAACAACAACATTTCTTGGACTAGCACCCACATTCTCTGGACACTCATAGTGCTTATGTCCCACTTGCTGACATATATAACACCTCATTTCTCTACCTCCACCTCTGTCTCTGCCTCCTCTTCCTTTTCCTCTGTAATAACCCCTTCTACCCCTTTCATCATCCTCTGTAGATGCATTTTGAGGTGAGCTACTGTTAGCTCCATCCCTGGGTGTAGTAGGCTTTCCTCTACCACCATGACTTCCCTTTCCATGGAAAGTACCTCTCTTCTTGGCAGACTGCTTCCTCAGGAGTTTCTCCTCTGCTTTCAAGGCCATATGATAGGCCTCTTCAACTGTCTTAGGAGACAGAAGACCAATCTCATCTTGGATCTCCAGCTTGAGACCATTCACATATCTGGCAATCTTCTCTAGTGTGTCTTGAAATTGCCCAGTTCTTATGCTTACTCTATAGAATTCCTCTGTGTATTCCTTTACTGTCAGCAACCTCTGTCTCAGGTTTTGCAATTGCCTAAACAATGTCAGCTGATAATCACTAGGAAAGAATTTACCTTTTAATTTAGCCATCATTCTGGTCCAACTTTTGATAGGCTGCTTGCCAACTCTCCTCATTTCTGCCTACACTCCATCCCACCAAAGTGCAACATGTCCCTTCAACTTTGTTACTGCAAACTTGACCTTCTTATCTTCACTCATTTCTTCTTAGTCGAAGCACTTGTTCATTTCATTAATCTAGTCCAACAACTCTTCTGGATTCATTCCTCGTGCAAAACTTGACACTTCAATCCTGGGCTTAACTGCAGACCCTAGAAAAGTTTTAAGGAGCCTCATGTCAGGAGGAATCTCAACATTTTCTTCCACTTCTTCTAATTCAGGTTCACTGATGTCTTCAGGATCTCTGGGTTGTCTTCACTCCATGGCATCCATTCTGGCCTCGAACCTCTGCAGAATTCCCAACACTTCTGCATTGGCAACAGGTCCGCCTCTCCTTCTGCCAACACCTCTACCAAATCGAATTGCCATGTTAATTCTCTGCAAAAACAACTCAAAAACGCTCTGATACCACAAATGACGGCAACAAAACTGAATTTGGACCCCCTAAGGAGAGCTGGTGTTTTCTTGTCACTATGTCAACATTTCCTTGCTAAAACCCCATTCTCCTCCTCCACGTGGTCTTCCCCAACTTCTTTGGTTTTATTTATCAAATTCGAGGAATTTGATAAATAAACATATTCGACAACCTTTGAAATTAAAATATATCTCTAGGCTTTATATTCTATCTCCAAACCTTATAACGAAGGGTTTAATCCTTCGAACTTTATATAAATACCCGACTCTTTTTTAAACAATTGACTTTGTAATAAACCTTTGGCTCCGGGCCCCACATTTATAATCAATAGACCAATCAAATACACACACCGTACCTTGGTTATCCTTCTTGCAACTTCCGAACATGATCACCGCTCGATTAGCCTTCCTCCAGATCGACGGCTTACCTCAATATCGCATGGGCTCCGATGTCGAACGTTAACGTGCGATGGCAATGCGAAAAGGCAGTTTTCAGGGTCCCACCTTAGCTACGTGTCCACTGTTCTATGGAATCACTTCCAATTTGAAAATACCACTTATCTCCGCAAAAGCAGTGCGATATAGCAGTCTGGTTTCGCTAATCCGCTCGCAGGTTTGGAACAGTGATTGACCACGGGTTAATCACCTTCCTTCCTATGCTCTCCATTTGTTAACTCAGGTCAGGCCTTGGTTCAGGATTTAATTAACAATAAACATATTTATCTCCTTATTTAGCGGGATTTCCACTATCATTAAACAGAGTTCAACGACCACGGTTTTACACACACAGTTCGTCTGCGGTTGGGATTTAAGTCACAGAGCTCGTTCGAACAAATTGAGAGAACCAGTAGGCAGAGGGATGCGGAGATTGTACAAAAGTTCCATTCATAAATTATATACGCACAGAGTTCAATCGCCTCACAGTTAAACAAATTTCCTCACAAACATCAATTCAAAATAGTTTGATAATCAACAGGAAATGAAATTCATTCAACCGGAAGCAATTGCTTAACACACAAATTTTATTGCAGAAAATATCTCCCCTCAATGTTATTCGGGGGTTTACATATATAAATAAACATTTTTCTCTTCTGTTCCTCTGCGAGGACCGTTTAGCAAATCAAAAACCTAATTACAATTATTCAAATAACTGGAACATGACAGATGGACTAAACCTAACTATTCGACTTCTACTAGTCCTAACTGATCTAAATGCAACATGCAGCTGAGGTATTGACACCTAGCTGTTACAGTGCAAATGATTTCAAACCCTCCTAGCCACAACATGTGGACAAAACCTCCTACATTGTTGGCTAGTGTCTAATGCCCCTCCATCAAATCTTCCTCAAAATATCATTAGCTCAAAATACAATATATATAATAAGAAGATATCGTTGCAAATATGTGGATACAAAGAAGGAACAATAAATTTCTATTAATCCAAAAGAAAAGTAAAAATATAACTTCACTCAAGGTATCCTCTCCAAAAACCGGAAGTCTCCCCACTACAAAAGGAAAAACATGGACTATAGTAGCATAACCCTCATAAGCTTTGTCTCTATCAACAAGAATCTAGATATGAAGTATAAAATCAGTATACCCAAGACTCAATCTCTCAGTGTCTAGCCTGAATATCTCTAGTGGTTCAATATAAATAGGATGAAGAGAGCTCCTAAGAGGATGGATGTGGATGCTCAGGATGCCGAGAAGTTATGGAAACTTCTTCATGATGGGTAGTTCAAATAATTAATGAGTTGAACTGATCTCCTAGGAACCATGAAACTCTAGAAGGAGGTTTCAGTCGCAGGTAGAAAATAGAGGGGATAATACTACATTCGCTCCCATAAGGTGGTCCTGCGAGCGACTGAAAAGGTATAGTTGCTCTCACAAGGTAATAATATGTGAGACTGGGTTTCATGACTGGAAAAAGAAGGTCTAAGGCCTAGGTAAAAGGTCAATCAACATAATGTCTCAGAGGTACTAACCCTAGGGAGAAAAATAGGTTGATAACAAATGACCCCTAATGTATGAGGTCAAAAGAGAAGCTGATGGCCAAAATACATTATGACAAAACTCAAAGGTGGAAGTAGGATTGAGGAGATAAATCCAAGAAGTTAGATCAGAAGACACTGGAGTTGAAGTCTCATCTGTGCTAATAACAGCCCAAGGCGGGCATACCCATGCTCGATCATAAGGAGATACTGAACATGGTCACTAAAAACTATATTGTGGATCCATAACATGAAATGCTAGAACATGGCCATGAAATACATACACAATGGATCCATGTGACTCAATAAATATAGCATAGCCACCAACAAATACAATGTGGATCTATGCCACAGTATACATCAAGAGGACTATGGACACATGACAGATAGAGAAGTGTCTCATATAATCATCAAAGTACATAAATGACACATAACTCCATTGCAGCCTGGGAAGGATGCCATATAAGAGTGAGATGTTCCTAAGCCAGGGTCTTCGCCATAACCCTGACTGTATGAATCTACATCATGCGAATATATGAGCTGGTGTCGAGCATGGTAGAAATTGTTTGATTACTAGTTAATGAGGTAAACCAGTAATAGACACGAGGTAATCCACCAATGATGAAAATGAACCCCAAGATACCTAGTACAATCCACTAAGTGTGAATAGATAAGTTGGCGTTGAACACCAGCAAACTCAACCAATCAGGAGCCAATGATGTAAACCCACTATCGAGAGTGAGGAATACTGCCACTGAGGTATGCAAACTCTAAGGTACTACTGGTTCCTAGATCAAGCTCTTGGATAATGAGTTGAATTCTATAGGAGAAGACCCATCGAATGAGGGCCTTAATGTATCCCCCATCAATCGACAAGGAACATATAAGATGATGTGATGTATGGATGAATTCATGAAGCAATTAAGTAAAAATAACATAGGGATGGCCGACTCAAGAAGGTCAACGAACTACTGCAGATGGATGACACAGGTTGAGACTTCCCTTGAACACATAGCGGCATGAAACAAGAGTAACTCAACAACATGACTAATAAGCACCATTTAATATCATGCAACAACACATGAGGCATCCAAGCATGCTCCAAATGATTGGAAGAGTAACCATCCAAAGGAGTATACAAACTCATATGTATGGTATGAATCCCAGGAAAGCTAAAACCCAAATATGAGACGATAAGATAGAAAAGTGTCATGTTCAAGGGTGACATAAAGGATGCTGCCATTTGATGACTAATGGAAAAAAAATGTTCCCTCCATTCTCTTTTTATAAGTTCCTTTTTCGTAAAGTTGTCCCCCTAGCCCGAAAAAGAGATAAAAGTATACATGGGAGAACCTTCTAGCCACATGAGACTAGGGTATTCCTTTTTCCTAACTAGTCTATCCCAGTCTAGAAAAGGGTTAAAATTATACTGGGTAGATGACCCTTCAAGTAATTTAATGAGTGTGAAGGAGACAAGTTCACTCGGCAATATTTTCTAAATTAAGGAGTCTGAAAATAGCTTAAAGGAAACTCCTCTTGGAGGAACGAGTGGTATAAAATATAGAAACTGGTTCCGGTAATGATGGAACTTCTCATGACATGATGAGGGCAAGAGGATGGGTGATAATACCACTGATCACATTGGTTCCTCCAAGAAAGGGTAAAACACCAAGTGAAAGCGGATGATAGGCCAAGCAAGTGATGATGATGGAAGAGAGAAACCAAGGCTAACCATGCAAAAGTAGGCTAATAAAAAATGGAAATTACAAGGGATAAATTGTGGAATCCTCCTAGGGTATGGCCATAAAATAGAGGAAGAAGAGGACATGAGGCTCATATTCTAATTCATGACAGGTCAAACGGAGGGATTCCGAAAAGAGAATAAAATGATTGCATGGACACCAATACAATAAAGAGGTGCTATACTAGGTTATTCATGATCGGGTAAGCTCTACCACCAAGCTATGACATGCATAAATAGAGTGGCTAAAGTCACAACTTGAAAGGGTCATACCTAAGGAATAAATATGGTACTGATGATCAATAATGCAACAGAGATAGTGGCCTACCCCTATATTCCAGGAAAGGAAGCATACCTCGGGCCCATTGTGGTAAATGGGACCTAGAAAATTGAAACTAAAGGAAAGCTCTTCAACCTCCTGCAAAATTAAAATAGAAAAAGAATTATAAAGCCAAAAACCCTCTCAAGCCCAAAAATTAAAAATGGAATATTCTCTAAGATGGCAAAAAATATTATAAAAGTGACTCATACCTCCTCATTTGGTCATTGTGTTTTGAAGAAAAGAGAAGGAGAGAACTTCCAAGCTTGTGTGTGCTAAGGAAAGGAGGAGCAAGAGGAGCCAATATAGGAGCATCTTCACCCAGGTAATTTAATTCCGTCCCTTTTTCCAACAATCAAGCACGGGTTTCGTTTGGCCAAAGTTATTTTCAAGAAAAAAAATTATTTTTGTGAAAAAATGTTCATGGTCGCACACATGGAAGGGAGAAATTTTGACTGAAATATCCTAGTCACTCACATGTTGTGGAATGAGAGCGAATGTGGCTGAGTTTTCTTTGTTCCATGTAGCGACAAGGGCGTAAATTTTGAATATTGATGTATATTTTTCCCCAAGTTCTAATTTTTCATTTTTTTACAGGGGCTTGCTTTTGAATTTGAACAACCATGACTAATATATTTTCTTGTGGTTGCAGGAGAAACCATGTTGGAGTGGAGAGAGAGAGAGAGAGAGAGAGAGAACACAGTGAAAATGAGATTCAAGCTATGGGCCACCAACCAATAATCAATTCCCTGAGGGACTATGGTTTATTGAAGTTTTTTATGGTCCCCATCATGACAAACATTTTTTTTTAGTCACATCATTCATTGGTGGGATGTGAATACCCAACAATTCATTGTTGGTCCAGAGTCATTTGCAATAGAGGTGGAGGACATTTACTTCCTCACGGGATTGTTAAGGCAGGGAGCTTTGGTGGTATTATCACGGGCACAGAGTACCAGTGGAGTGTCTATTTAGAGTTTGAAGAAACAACATTGCAGGGAAAGTGTGCGAAGAGAGAAAGAGAAGATATATTTCAAGGACATATAATACCTAAACTTGCAAACATTGGCATATACTGTAACTCGGGTAGCTGACACTCAAGCTCACCATATTGTGACAAAACCACACTTGGAGCTATGCATAAGATTTTTAGAACCCACCTTGTTCAACTGGTGTGAAGGAATGTTGGCGAATGTAAAATCTCCACTGACGAAGATGAATATGGGTAGAAACCAAATTTGTGGCTATGGGAGCTTGCTTTTAAGTTTCTTTTTCAAGAAGATCTCGATCATGAGACCAATGGTTTTGGATTATGTAGTATATCCACTGACAAAGAAACCTTGGATGGTGAGGTGGTGTTCTATCATGCCTAGGGAGGATGGATTACACACTAGTGGTTGGATCTCGACCACTTATTTTAGGTGTTCCTCTAAGGAGTATGGTAGACACCCCTCGACACTAACAAAGGCATACAATTGGTGTTGATTTAGCTCGTCGTCGGACCCTTCTCCGTCACATCCTGAATGCGGCTTTATGATATCATGAGCACCACTAAGTGGAGGAATTAGTATAGGTATGTATGTTTTTTATGGATCTACATATGTATGGCATAACCAACAGGGCCTCAGTTGCCCATTTTTTGAAATATGTACACAAATGTTTTGATATATAAGAAAATAATGGCCTCTATGTGTTTTTATGTAAACAATGTGTATTTAAAGTGAATGTTTAATGTATCATGTGCATGGTTAAAACTATTGATGTGAAAAATGCCAATTTATGACATAATTAGCTAATGAAATAACCAATCGGTTTTGGTCTTGAGGATGTGAGCATAATCAATATAATCAAATAAACACTCCAAGAGACATACCCTTAGAAAATAGCGTAGGAGATTTGTGTTCCTTACGTAATAGAGATGGTTGAGCTTAGACACTACAAAATGAGCGTTAAGTTGAAAAAATAGGTGGTGTATGTTGAAGAAATTGACCTCAGTTAAGAGCTCAATAATGACACTATATTCGACTCCATTGTTTGTGACAGGGTGAAGACAAATACCCCCAAAAATCACAAGCACATCAGTGGGTGAAAAGAGGACCCAAGTAGCAGAAGTAAAATTCCGAGTGTAACGTCTTGCACCATCTACAAAGCCTCTATAAGGAATCGAGGGTGTTGAAATTTGTTCATCAAAGATAAGACACACAAATCACCCACACAAACCATGGGAAAAATCTAAATAAAAGTAAAAAACTTATCACACACACTTTTCTACAATATTTACAAGTGACCATGCAAGGAAACTAAGCATAGTAGTGTTTCAGATAGATCCCATTCTGTGGCTCCGAAAGTGGATTACCTTCGTAGTCAACTAACTCATAGGCCCCTTTCTTGAGATCATGTTTAACAATGTAGGGACCATGCCACATGCGTTCAAGTTTACCTACCCATAAATTATCACGGTCTTGGTTGTATACCAAAACAATATCACCTTCAGAGAAGATACGAGGTTGAACAGATTTATCAAATTGGGCCTTGACACATTTCTTATGAGTTTTGTTATTGACTAGGGAGAGAAGGCATTGTTCATCGAGATGGTTAAGTTTTAGGAGATGTTCTTCCGCGGACGAAGTGTCAGGGATTAAATCAACAACTAGTTCAAGGGAAGAGATTTCACACTGAATAGGGAGAACTGACTCTCCTCATAGACTAGTTGGAATAGAGTAAAGCCAATGGCCAATTTCACCAAGGTTCAATATGCGTATAAGGCGGAAAATAACATAAGATGCCAATTATATTTATATTTTCCTACATCCGTTGCAACATGGTTTTCAAAGTGCGATTGACAAATTCTACTTCACCATTGGCTTGGGGATAATAGGGTAAGGAATGCTCATGATGAAAACCCAACTTGGAATCTAGTTCCTGAAACATATGATTTTTGAAATGTTTGCCATGATTAGTCACAATGCATTTAGGCACACCAAACTTGATGATGACATGGTTGAAAAAGAATAAGGCAATAGTATTACAGTCATTTAGACGTGTACGCACAACCTCTACTCATTTAGTAAAATAGTGAAAAACTACGATGATATAGTGATGACCTTGGGCGAAGGGTGGGTTGCATTGCATAAGTCAATTCCCCACTGGGAAAAAGGTCCGACGACAACTACTAGGTGTAATGGGGCAGGATGAGTGCGCATATTACGAGAAAATATTTGATAAAGATGTCACTTTTGGACCGATGAGATACAATCTTTAAAAAGTGAAGGCCAAAAGTACCTTGCACGCAGGATGTTTTGAGTGGTGGCAAGCACATATAAATGGCCACCACAC
Source organism: Pinus albicaulis (assembly GCA_034641835.2). Classification (NCBI taxonomy): domain Eukaryota; kingdom Viridiplantae; phylum Streptophyta; class Pinopsida; order Pinales; family Pinaceae; genus Pinus; species Pinus albicaulis. The sequence continues at coordinate 1,046,249,773 of CM076584.1, read as the reverse complement.
TCCCCAACATGGCAATAATTTATAACATGTTCGACTTCTTCATGAGTAATACATTGACATAAGATAGTTCCAACACCGCGACGGTATAGAGTATGATCGATAATGAGAAAGTGTCGAGAATAGTGGTGTATGCACTGACAATCATCACGAGGGAGTTCAAGCCGAAAACATTATGTTTGGAGATATAGAAGGATGTCTCCATACGAAGGGCCAGAAGTGTATAAATTAATTGTAGATTCAATACTGCTCATGTAATGTTCTAGAACATAAGACAAATCTATTCTACTCATCTGCGAAAAACAATTCACGATTGAGAAAATATATCAAAAGAATGCATCATGATTTAACAAACATACATTAGGATTTATCTAGTGGAAAGAAACAAATCAAAACCCCTTCCTATCTATATTACATTAGTCATAAAATATAGGATAAATACAATGCTTTCTCAAGCCTAACAAACATTTGCACTAGTATAATCTATCTCGTTGCCTCATCGACTGACTCTGACCAATACTTAGATAATTTTCCTGCCTGCCAAGCTCTTATTTCCTTGCGTTGTTTATCAAGGAATTGTCCCCTATTATTTAGGGAAATTCCCCATCCAGAACTGCGCAATACCTGTAGGCATGTTGGACACCTAATCCTCTATGGGTAGGTGTAGAAGTCGAATGGACATAGGAAGTCCAAGAGACCTTGGAATGTCGAATCCAAGGGTCACCTAATGTACTATAAATGCATCATTTATGAATAATAAAAGCATCCAATGTTTTGTTTTTCTCATGTCTTGTGTGTTTAAGGTGTTCGCCATGGCCGAGTTTAACATAGTATCAGAGCGGGGGTTCTCGTGCCCTGCTCCAATTTGAGCCACTGGTTTTGTGGCCTATCCTAAGCACCCTCATTGGTCAGAACTTTGAAGTTCAACCTGCATTTCTGTCAATTTTCGCTCTACTTTTCCATGGCCAAAGCCCGTTAGTGTTTCAATTTTCTGTTAGAGCATGTTATGTAAGTGGGTCAGGCATTGTCAGTGATGCCTCTACCCTTATTTGCAGCCTCATCAACTTCATAAAGGCTTGGTTGATAAATGAATCGGTTATTTTAAATGTTGTGGTTTCTACGGTTACTTATCTGACATGACTATTAGGTTTTATGCCATTTGCGTACTATTTCAACTATCCTAGAGTTTGTCATACATTCATCCTATTTCCATAGTCTGTCAAGCGCTCGACGTATTTTACAAAGTTATGTCATAGATTTTCACCGCTGCTCCAGTGTTAGATATCTCTGTTGTAACGTATCCAGTGGAATAATAACTCCTCTATCGTCGCAGAAGCATATATTTTAAAATGTAAAATCTGCACAAAGCATTAGCATTTTGGGGCATGATAGACAAAGATAAATTAAAATCGTGATAGAACGCAAAGGATTTTGCTGAAGCTTTATTATCTGAGAGCTTGATGGCTAAACGCTCAAACTAAGAGTTGAATATTTGAATGCAAACGGCTGGTTATATGGTGCGAATATGTACGTTGAACGGTCAAACCTGCTCTTTTTATCTTCATGCATTGGGAATTGAGTACTTATGCTGGTTTCCTTTTGTCGAAACTATTACTTAAGGAATGGTTTCACATGTGTTCAAGCTCCTACTTTTGACTTCGAAGAGTTGAGGGTACTCTCGGACCTGTCTGAAATGATCTTCTAAATGGCAGCAACATATTCTTGGTCTTCTGAATAATATACTCGCTCTATGGAATTTATGCTATCGTTTATTTTATGCTTTGAAGAGCTCGCTCCTCTGTGATTGATGACCTTTGATTTTATTTTAATGTGCGTTGGTCTTAGATATTTGTTGCTTCAACGTTGAAACAATTTTTCGTTTCTGCATTGTTTTGTGAAAGTTTTCCTCACCATACCTAAAGTCTCAATTCGTTTGAGCAAACGAAGCTAAATATTTTGTGGGTTTAGTTAGCTTATATGCTGACTGTGCCTCTTGAAGAATTTAGTTTGTTAAATATTAATAAGGGATTTGTTATGTATAACCCCTGCAAACTGTGACTCTTGGCTTTGGATTTGAATTGTATATTGCCTATGTGTTGATGGGAAAGAGGTCTGGATCAGGAAGCCTGCCTGTAAATGCTATATTCGTCGATGGGATTGCCACCAATGACATACACATAGATGCCGTCACAAATCTGTCAATCAAGATTTTTCTTCCAGGGTCATATTTTTCTTTGTACATTCCCTTTGACTGCTCATCACTTGCATAGTCTTCAATCTCAATCCTAGTTATGTGATAGATAGTGAGCATTAAAATGTCAAGGAAACCGACAACATATTTATCTCTCACCGAGGGCTAAAACTAGTGGGACGTTGTTAAACCATCGACTCGAGATTTGTTTTTATTGTTGTGGGAATCTAGATATAGATATAAATTCATTGTTTGTGCTAAAATATACGTGACTCCCCATTTTTCCAAATTGATAGTTGAGCGGCAATGTTGTGAGTAAAGAAAACACAAAGCAACCCTCAAATTTTCGGATCACTGCCATAGAGAGGAGTCTACAATTTTTCATTGGTTGTTAAGAAGAGATGTGAATGTTTTTACAAGAGGAATACACACTTCAGCGTTAAAATATAACTTTGAAAGAATCAGAGGAAGGTTATGTTTCACTAGTCCGAACTAGTTTGCCAGAAAATATTTCCTTTATCAGCATTGACACTATCACATGTAATGAATTGTGTTCAATATATTCACCATTAGAAGCTGACACCCCTCATTTCATAAGCTTGAGTTGTTAATAAAAAGACCAATGAGGTATTAAAATTATTAAAAACTTTGATACACTCCACTAATCATGATAAGGAAAAATCAGCAAAACTACTCTTGCTGATGTACAAATTTATTTACAAGATGCACATGTCAAAATTGAATTTTTGCAGCTTGAGTCTCAGCTTCAACAAGATGAGTTACAACAGAAAATACATCCTTATGAACTTGTTTTTGTTCAGAAAAATCTCCTATTTGACTTCGAAACTGGATCCTATCAGCAGCCAACAAGTCATCAAGTCAGTAAAGTTGAGGTTGATTCAGATCAAGTGCCCATCTTAGAAGAAAATTTGAATATATGTGTGTAAATTCAGCCTACACTTCCCAAGCCCATCATCAAACCTTGGGAACAACTTTCCCATAAAAAGCACACAAAATGTCTTGGATATGACAAGGAGGTGTCCTTTAATATTCCAGACTACTCCAAGCCCATTCAATTTCAGAGTGTCAGATTTCTTCATGATAACTCACCTTCAGTTGTTCAAGATTCTTCTCCTCTTCCACAACAACCATAACAGATTGATAAATGCCAACACTGTGACCTAGTTGGCCATATGAAATATCACTATTTTGATTTTCACCCATGCAAGCACTGTGGTCGGCACACTTATTCTTCACATATATGCTTCAGAAACAAGCCTCCTATAAGAAAAAAGATTCATCTTGGATGGTTCGCTTTTTGGCAATGGACATCAACAACCAAGAATATGTTTAATTCATATTCCAGAACTTGTTCTAAAGTATTGAACAATCTTGCAGTTGAGTTTTCGCTATCATCTTACCTTATATCTGGCAGGGGGAGAAATGATGGTCATCTACAAGATTCAAAGCCACATCAAGCGAGCCTAAGCCACAGTTTGTCATTCCAGATTCAGATTGTAGCCACATACACAGATTCCCATGAGCATGCCTTTGGTTGGTGGTTAGCCTTAAACCGTCTATGCGAGGTTGATATTCTTCCTATTCAAAGAATTCGGGACACTTCCTCTAGTAGAAGACTTCACCTTCTTTCCAGTTTTGGTAGAGTTCTAGGAAATGCATCAAGCATTCCAAAGTTGGTGGTCATCCTTAAACCATCACAGGTTGTAGACCTCCCTTCTTCTAGGTTGAATGTCCCCCTCTTCAACATATGAGGAGAACTTCCTCTAGCATAAGATCTCAGCTTCTTGCCAGATTTGGAAGAGTTTCAGGAACTGCACTAAGCGCTCCAGTGTTAGTGGTCATCCTTAAACCACCTCTTTATGGAAACATTTCAGAGAGCTCATTCAGCCTAGTCCTTCCATGCATACTTTGCAGATTTGTATTACAACTCTCTTCTTGTACTCACACATACCCCTTCGAATTAAGGGGGGTAATGTTGGACACCTAATCCTCTATGGGTAGGTGTAGAAGGCGAATAGACATAGGAATTCCAAGAGACCTTAGAATGTGGAATCCAAGTGTCACCTAATGTACTATAAATGCATCATTTATGAATAATAAAGGCATCCAATGTTTTATCTTTCTCATGTCTTGTGTGTTTAAGGTGTTCACCATGGTTGAGTTTAACAAGGCCCTTATATTACTTCATTCACCATTTGTATAACTTGGATAATTATACAAATAATAGTACACTTCCATTGAACTCCAATCTCAATTGGGTAACTTGAGTTTCACGCATGCATGAGTTAATTAAGGTTGATTGATCAGTTATCTGGTTTAACACTAAAGTTGCACCCCATTGCTAGACCTCTTATTAGTTCCTCCAACACTTAGAACTAGTTTAATTGACCTTAACTCAATTTAACTGAATTAAATTGTTACAACTAAAATTAAACTCAACCTAGGCTCCTAAATTTATGATTCACTTACACAATTCAATTTAAACCCATAAATCGAATTAACTAAGCTAGCTGAATGATAACAACTCAGTTAACTCATTCAAGTTTTCTTGTGATGTGGAATTTCGATTTTCTCCTAATTTAATTCAAGGGAAAATTAAATCATGAATTTCTTGCTGCATTTTTTCAACACACCCTCTCAGTAAGAAAGGGAAGATGAGATACCCCAAATCGACCTCTATGGAACTTGAATTTTCCTCTTGACAAAGCCTTTGTCAAAATATTTTCATCTTGTTCCTTTGTAGAAATGTATTCCAACAACATGATCCGCCTCTACACACAATCTCGTAGATGGCGATACCAGATGTCAATATGCTTGGAACGATCATGAAAAAATGGATTCTCAAAGAGTTATACAACTCTGATTGTCACACTAAATCCTAGTGGGATCCATCATTTGACAAAATAACCCAACACGAATATTCCTCATTCAGATAGCCTCACAAGTTGCTTGACTGGAAGCCATGTACTCTACTTCTGCTGAGTTGAGTGCAACTAATCTCTACGTCCTGTTGTACCAAGAAACTGATGTTGACCCAACACTGAAAATTCCTCCTGAAGTGCTCTTCCGATCTAATGGGCTTCCTGCCCAATATGCATCTATGAAGCCTTGCAACTTCACTCCCTCTGTCCATATGTACCAAAGACCATACTGAGTAGTGCCTCTGAGGTATCTCAAGAGATGTTTTTCAGCTTTCCAATATAGTTCAATTGTCTTAACCATTGCTTGACTAAGTTGGTTAACTGCATAACACATGTTTGGTTGTGTGTTCACCAAATACATAAGTAAACCCACAAGGTTCTTGTAAATAATGGCCTCCACTTCCTCACCTGAAGTGGCATCATCCTTCCTCCAACTTCATAAGTGTAGTTTAAGGCTCTTATCTTAAAATTTTCTACAAGTGAATACTTTCTTCGAGCATTTATGCAATCATTGTATGTTGAGGTCCAATGAAGGAGAAGGATTAGTGTCATATGAACTTTCCAATTCCCAAGGCTCTTATCTTAAAATTTTCTACAATTGAATACTTTCTTCCAGCATTTATGTAATCAATGCATAAATTTAAGGTTATGATAATTGTCAATCATAAGTTTAAGCATGCTACACTTCAAGGCATATCAATCTTGTCTTCATTAACTCAGCTAAAAGTTGTTCAGTTAGAGAGAGTAATTCTTCCTCCCCTTCAAAAATACTTTCAATCCTAGAAAATATTATAGAAGTTATTGTTGATTCTTTGTGAGGGTTTTGTAAATGTCACCATATTATATAGAGGGTTGTGTTCAAAGTTCTCCATCCTTCTCGAGTTCATTATTGATCATTGTGGAAATTTGGAGGAACTTCCTTCATGTATATATAATATAGATGCCAGTGAACGACATACAAGAAATTCTTGTTATCAACATACTTGACCTCCCATTAATTCTCTTCATTCATCACTGATAATGCCATCTTAGATTCCCAATTATGACCTGTTAATTATTTGGAACTGCAAATCATTTTTCTTGTCTTCCATTAAGACATAAGGAAACTCCTCTCTTTATGCCTCTCTTAAAGAATTATATATTTTAGCAACTTCATGCTATTCATGTAATTGCAACCATCGAATAATTCCAACTAGATGGTTTTTATGTGTACAATGAATGCCTAATAGAGAAATATGTTGGAGATTTCTACAAAAAAATAAATACTACCATTTATATTTGTTTGAAGGCCTGTATTAACAACATCAAAAGTTTTCAATAACTCTCATAAATTATGACAAAGTCAGGAATACAAATTAGTCATTAAACTACACAGAAGGTCCTAATTGACCAACCATATATAAATCCATCAAAATATTTCTAGTAAGCTCCAACTCACCCTGTTTTTTCGATGGTACTCTCGACATATGAAATATTTGTTTTTTTCTTCTTTTAACCTCCTCTGTTACAGGAACAAATATGTATTGATTCTTGATATATTTCCAGTTATTTTTAATTGTAATAAAGGAAAATTATCAAAACCCTTGAAAGGCTTCTTTATATTCATGAATATCACTTTCAGTTAAGGTGCTTCCATGTACAAGGTTCTCTGTTGGGATTTATAGTTAACTCTACATTTTTTACCAAAAGAAAGAGCTTTGTATGGAACCTTTTTTTTGTACAGTAAAGAAACTATGTTTGTGTATATATGTAAATTATGTATGTTCCCATCTAGTTTTTGTTTAATTTTCAAAGAAAACAAATATTGTAACAGAAACCTGTAAATAATATTGCATCTACAAATATAATCTTTCAACTCTAAATATTATCCTCTGAATTATATTTTTGCTTGATATAAGAGAAAAGGCTCGAACATAAAAATTTTCTAATTTTTAATAAACAATTAATTCCTATTATAGTGTTGAATTGCATGTGGGTGCTCTATATCTGATATACTTACTAGGAATTCTCAAAAAAATGATTTCTAGCTTGTGAATGCCAACAAAATCTAACAAACAAAGGCTATATAATCAAATAAAAAAGATGAGTTACACTAATTTTGTTTATGGCAACAACTTAGAGGAAGTTAATTCATGCAAATATCTAGAAAAACTTCAAGCTTAAACAAAATATTAAGTGGAAATATAACAATGAGAAAATGAATAAAGAATGATGGAAGGCCTATTTTAGTTTTGAGGAAATTATAAATAATAAAATATTTACTTTCAGGAGAAAGTGAAAAACCTCTTTCACGCCTCGAATGCTCTAGTTATCTTATATGGATGTGAAGTGTAGGGTTGTAGCATCTCTAGAGAATTATAGAGGAATTGAAAAAAGAAGTGTTTTATAACTTATAATCTTGATATTAAAAGCAATATGTCATATCTCATCCCCTTCATAAAAGTTGGTATTTCCCCCATTAAGAGTGTGGTTGTGACTAGGAACATTATGTACAATCAAAATACGATTAACATGAGAAATGAGAGGTTTATTAAGATTGCTTCAAAATTTAGTCAACACCAGGGTTAGCACAAATTTACTAAGCCTTTTCTAAACCATTTCGAATAAATGAGGTAGTAATTTGATAGAATAATGATGCCATTAAGAATTCTCATCAAAAGTACAAATATTGAGGAAAACTTCCCTCCAATATTTATGATCATAGAAACAAATTTATAAAACAAAAGAACTAATTTGGTATGATTTTCCATAAGGTTAGATAAACCAACGTTAGTTTTTACAGATGGTGGAAATCGTTATCACCATCAACAACCACCTTGTTTATTCCTAGCAGTAGTAGTTACCTTCACAACTTGTTCACCATAAACAAGCCCAACCACAATATATATAAACCAATACACATATGTCACCTTATATCAACCACCTCCCAATGACTTCATGAAGAGCTCAAGTACTAATTGGGAAAGTATTGAAATAAAAGTGAAATGTTATACTGGAGCATCAATTATTTAGAAAACAATGGTGACATCGGTTCCCTTGATAAGGAAATCATTGACATGAAAATATTTAAGAGGAAACAAAGGCTTGGACAAACTATAAAACCTGCAAACTCTAATATACGTTGAAAAAAATTCTAACCAACCCAGAGTTTTATCACTTAGAAAATATGACAGATTCTTTTTAACTTGAATATGGAAAAAAATTATACAAATGAATTGGTTCAAGAATAATTCAATCACATTAAGAGGAAATAACAAAGTTCAATAAAAGTGAAGGATGAAGAGGATGTTGTAATAAAAAATTGTGCTTTACAAAGGTCAATGTAAAGCAAAAAATTGAAGGAGAAAGAATGGGTTTGGAAATTTACATATAAGTTAACTCTTTTTAAAAACAAAGTCTAAAAAAAAATAAAAAATCTTATGCTAGCGAAAATATTTTGGCGCCCATTGCAAAAGTACTATTACACGGCAATTTAGAAAACTAATGATTAAGTTATATTCCAAGCTAGAAAAAATTCCTTTCCATCTAAACAGTTCATAAAAACCACGTCTCATTATGAATGAATTTAAAAATCATTGAAAATAAAGAGATCAAGAATTAAGATCAATTTATATATTGGTGAATCAAAATTTTGGATTTTAAAGACGTCTATATGTATAGGAGCTCGGGAAAATCTTATCTTTTAATTAGAATCATTTTATTTCTTTCAAATATTTGTTGTGGACTAGATATTGATGAATAAAAAAATTGGAATTTAAAATGTCTAAATGTATAGGATTCGGGGAAAATCTTATTTTTTAATTAGAATAATTTTATTTCCTTTAAATATTTTTTGTGGATTTTTGAGGAAAACTTTACTACACCCACTAATGTCTTTTCCTGGGTTGGTTTTGAGCCTGAAATTTTCCCAGTGATCCAAGCAGAAATTGCAGGAGATAGGTTCGTCCCTTGAGATGTTCGTGGATGAGCGTCTATAGATTCCAACACTAAAAAGCTAGGAGAAAAAAAGGGTGGCAACACATTGATCAACAACATCTACATGTTTTGCAAATCACACATCCAATGCTAGGGACCCATCTGAACCTAGCAACTCACACCTACCCGCAATCTTACAGTAATTTACATTTCGGTTTCAACCGCTCAAGGAGGAAAGTTAGTTTCGAGGTTTTGTAGATATGATAGGAAGGGTTGTATGTAGTTTTTCCCCTAACTGTTAATGCCCATTAACTGTAATCTGACGACACACGAATCTTCAATCATCTAACATTCAATCTGACGTTGCATAGATATACACAACTGCAACTAGGGGAGTTGTTTTCAAGGAGGAAAACCTTACAACGTAATTATAAAGGAGTTGTTTCGAGGGTTTGTAGATCTGATAGGAAGGGTTGTATGTAGTTTTTTTCCCTAACTATTAATGCCCATTAACTGTAATCTAACGACACACGAATCTTCAATCATCTAACATTCAATCTGACGTTGCATAGATATACACAATTGCAACTAGGGGAGTTTTTTTCAAGGAGGAAAACCTTACAACGTAATTATGTTTACATTTATATTTCCGTTGAGGCGAACACTTCACTTATCACCAAACACAAAAAAAAATCTAATAAATAACTGTTATTATTATATTGTTTTTTATTAAAAAAAAATTCTAAATTTAAAGTAAATATTTATAACAAAATTATCTTTCATTACCTTAGTGTGTTTTTAAGTTTGATATTTTTCTCCTTTTAAATTTATATTTAATATGAAAATATTTTTATGTGAAAATCATTTATTTTTATTTTTTTAAATAAAAAATATTTTTTCATGAAATTATCACGCTCCCCTGATAATTTTCATGAAAAATGATGAATAATGAAAAAGTCATTATCTTTAAAAAAAAAAAAAAAAAGAGCTAAAATAAAGAAGATCTAAATTCCAGGCATGAAAAAAGAGACGATAGCACTGCTTGCCACATCTCATTAGAAAGAGTATGTAAGTCCAACACATAAAAAAAAATTACTACGATGGACATGGATGCCGACTAAGTTCTGGGTTCAATATATAAGCTGGATTTTTCACGCTATTACCATATGATATGAAAAGGTGTTACAGGGTTGGACTTAGAATGTAAAAATGAAGGGCATCAATGAGACATGTCCATTTTCAAATACAGGACGAGTTAGAATTTCTTTCTAATTCCACCATTCGATTGGAATTTAATACCAGGAATGGAAACATGCATTTACTTGAAATGCTACCAAATTTCAATTCATGACAATCTAAGGTGGCAACCAATAAAAGCATCTGACTGTAGGATTTGTTCCATTAAATTGAAAGCTTCAACTTTTACTGTTTAAAACTAAATGTCTCTGCCCAAGGAGTTTTGAAAACGAATGATGATAATGGTACTCATATGTGCTTGCCACATGGTGTTTGACAAGGAGAAAACTCTGAGTCTTAGCTGAACTAATAAAACTCATTAAATCAAATGGAAAATATTTTAGAATGCAGCAGCAGAGTGACTCGCGATTAGATGCACATATTGCGCCTCTAGCTAATCTACTCATGTGAATGATACCCGAAACGTTACAAGAAACAAGCTTCTATTTTGGGTATTAGTACGAGGGTTAGATTCTAAATACTATACATGAAAAAAATCTAGGCAAAATTAGAAGCTACAAAGTGGCACTAAATTCAAAGGCCCTGGCAAAAATAAAAGTTTTCATTTCGTGTTATATATTCCTCGTAATAATGAGACATTTTTCCATCCTTGGGAGTTGACTTGGACTTTTTTTGTGGATTGGCCTTTTGTAACATATCTACCACCCTCCTCGTTGATGGCCTATTGATGGGAAGGGAGCTTGTGCATAGGATTCCTACTTCCATAACCATCACCATTTACTCTTTGAAGCAACCCACAAGCTTGGTATCCATCACTTACTACCATCCATTCTTTTTATCTATATACTGTACACCCACTTCACAAGGTCTTTGTTCTTTCCAAACTCTGAATCTACTAGCTTCCTGCCAGTCATAAGCTCCAAGATCACCACTCCAAAGCTATATATGTCACTCTTTTCATTCACCTTAAGTGTGTAGGCGTACTCTACACAATACCATTTGTAAAATTCTCAAGTATGACTTTCGTGGAAAAGTATTCAAAAGCTAAAGAAAAACAATAGTGATCTAAGATTGTAAATCTAAAGAAAGGAAACATGGACATAAAATTGATTCTACTTAATATACAAAAAAATATCTACCAAACTAATTCAAATTAACATTCAAAAAAAAGAGTTGAATCAATTCATAAAATAATAAGTGAAAATTGTAAAAATAACATTAAGTAACAATTGTATTAAAAGAAGGAACTACATACCAACATCCATGGAATTCCAAATTAAATATAAAGTTTAGAGTGAAGCAATTAGTGTAGAGTTAAATTTCATGGAAAAACAACCGTAACAAGAATTCAAAATTCCATTTCATGGAGAAAGGAGCACAAGAAGAGCAAGGTAAGGGAAACAGATTAACTGGATAAAGTAGGAAAAACAGGAACCTAAAATTCATGAATAAAATGAGACACACAAGCAACCAAACAATTCGCAAGCAAAAAATCAATTCATCAAGTCATATTGGTCACTTGAACAAGGCCCATATCAACCTCAAAAAAATGGGTTAAACACAACAATATCAACCTTGAAGTTATAAATAAATATAACAAAATTTGGAGAAATACCAAATATAATTATTTTACGAAATGCCACAGAACCAACCTCGAGCTATATATCCATAAGACCCAACAATTGCAGACATATAATCAACCTGCATGCCACAACTCTGCAAAATTTTCGCAAGATCGAAATCTGCAACATGAGCCCCATAATCCTCATCCAAAAAAATATTATTGGATTTAATGTCTCTGTGAACAATGGATGGCTCACAATCATGATGAAGATATGCAAAACCCTAAGCTGTTGCAAGAAAAATATTGTATCTTATGGGCCAATCAAGAACAATAGACTTAGGCCCATGAAGTAGATCCCCCAAAATCCCATTACACATGTACTCATAGACCAATAGATTGGAGTTGTCATTACTACAACAACACCATAGCTTCACGATGTTTGTATGCTTGATCTTTCCTAATATTTCCACCTCTGCCTTGAAACCATTATCATTGGAAGCATCAACTTTACTACTGCTCCAAAGCCTCTTAATGGCAATGGTCTCCCCATTGCTCAACATGGCCTTGTAAACCTTACCAGCTCGATCGCTCCCAATAACATTATTTTCATCCAAGCAATCCAAAATCTCATTTTTACTAAACCTCAACCTGCGAATGAAGTAAACATCTAGGTAGATTTATCTTTGAACTTTTTCCTCTCTATTTTTTCAAAGTTTCGGTACCTTCTGTAAAACCAGATAAGCCCAAGGACAAAAATAATGAGAGACAAAGCAAACAAACAACGAATCAACCACCACCATTTCTGCTACTTAGCTTTTTCACTGATTTATTTAGTACATGACTTTGTGTTGTTAATGGTATCGCGGCTACACAACTTGGGATTTCGCAAAAAACTCTCTTCGTACACCAGACTTTCAAACGTTAAAGGAACTAATCCAGAAAAATGGTTGTCCAAGACATTGAAAGGAATCGATCTCGTGAGAAGATTTTCTAACAGGACCAGATAATGAAGCATTGGAAAAGTACTGAGACATGCAGGAATCGAGTCGGAGAACTAGTTTTTTGCAAGATTGATCTCGTCCAATTGCTTGCATGAACTAATTCCCGTCAACTGTTTTTTCTAACTATTAACCTGACGCCACACAAAACTTCAATCCTCTAACATTCAATATGACATTTCATAGATGTACATAGTGGCAGCTAGGGGAGTTGTTTTCAAAGAGGAATGCATTACGACATAACTAGAAAGGGAGATTCGTCTCCATAGATTGGATCTCATCATAGTTTACACTTTCATAAATCCCAAGAGACCCAATAAGCTAGGTGTCTTTACATTGGGTTCTCACTGTGAAAAATGTGATCAAAGGATTCAATTACATCTTCACATATTTTATGTAATATATAAATTTAATATAAGGAAAAATAATTCGTCAATAAAAATAAAAATAATAGAATGTAAAACAAGAAAATAAATTATTATAAAAATACTTAAAATAATAATAATAATAATTTATTTTTATAAAAATATATAAAATCAATTAATGTTTAAATTTTGGAATTTTATTAAATATTTTTATTTAAAAATATACTTCTAAAAATGAAAAACTATAACTCAAATCTCTACTAAAATAAGATACAATTTTCTAATTAAACATTTTCCCTTTTTTTTAACCACACATTGAACAATTTTCTTTGCAACATCACATAAAAACTTTATATTAAAAATTCTAAAAAATATTTTAGATTTACCATTCAACATAATTATAAGAAATTAGCATAATTTTCTCTCATACATGACAATACTATAATATCCTAAAATTACATATAAAAGATAATAAAAATGATTTATATTCACTATTCAATATACAAACACTAATCTTTATTTTCAATTTTTATTTAAAAAAAAAAACCTATAATCTATAATAAGATACAGTTTTTTTTTACTTTTCATAGTGGTTCACGTTCCTATGTGCCTGCACACATGTACTAGCTACATCCACGGTCTTAATGAATCACAGTAAATCCTCCCGAAGGGATCCACTGTTGGCCTAACACTGAGGCCTAACCCCGCGGGCGTCTAGGAGATTTGATCCTGTGACCTCTCAATCTGGGAGTACTTCCAAGCGGGGACTCAACCAATTGAGCTAACCCTTGGGGCTTAATAAGATACAGTTCTAATTAAACATTTTTTTTGATTAAATGCATATTGAACACTTTTCTTTCCAACAACATTAATAAATGGTATCCTAACACTATACATAAACATAAAAATATTAAAAGTTCTAAAAAATAATTTAGATTTACTATTCAACATAAAAAAGATTATAAGAAATTAGCATAATTTTCTCTCACACATAACAATAAAATAATATCCGAAAATTAAATATGAAAAATATATTAAAAATGATTTATGTTCACGATTCAATATACAAATACTAATATTTATTTATAAATAAAATTTAAATAAAAAAATAATACTCCATTCTAAAATCATTTAAATTTAATTTGGTTAACCAAAAAAAAAAGTTGGATTATAATACCATCCACACATACATTTAAATTAAACTTAAACCACAAAAAAATGTTTTTATACTACCATCCCCAATACACACACACATATATAACCTTAATTTTTTATGAGACGAAAATAAAATTATCAATATGTCTGTAATAAAGTGGTAGTCTGGTATTTAAGTGAGATGTCTCGAAAAAAAAAAAAAAAAAAATAAAAAAAATAAAAATAAAAATAATAATAATAATAATAATAATATGTCTGCAATAAAGTGGTAGTCTGGTATTTAAGTGAGATGAATAAAGTGGTAGCCTGGTATTTAAGTGAGATTTCTCTTGACAAATATGCTGAAAGTAAACTGGAGATACTAGCTAGCATTTAAAAATATAATAAAATCTAAATAATTTTAGATACATGAAAGTGAGTGAAATTCCACCCCTAACTTTTAGTTTTTATAATTTTCCATGAAAATCATGAAAATGAGGTGATCCTTGTCGTAATCCAGTTCAACAATTGGGCTTGGAGTATGCCCTAAAACTGCTTCTTCTTGGCTAAGGGCTCGTCTTCCTCAGACGTAAGGAAACAGGTTAACGACCCAAGACCCAGAGGCATCTGGCAGGAGTGAAAGCCTGCCCCCTTACAGACCACCAACGGGTTATTCTAGGTGGCGTGGTTTTCCTTGAATAACGATGATGAGTCAGCCTGCATTTGTGGATAGCAGCCAGAGATGGTTGTCCTCACTGCTGGTTTGACAATTGAGTTATGATAGGTTTTCCCACCTTGGAAAAAAAAATTCAGTGCAACAATTTTCGAAGAAGGTCACAATGATATTGGTGGTCGTGACTTTTTTTTGTCAGAAAGTCTCTTCGCAAACCTGCCAAATCAATTCCACGATATTCACCTTGAGACTAATAATAAGTAATAATTATGATTCATGAAAACTATTTAGACTAATGATAAGTAACCATTATGAAAACTATTTATATTGTTCAAAGCTTTCACTGCTCTCTCTTGCGATTAAATGGGAGCAATGATGAGTTTATCGGTTTTCAATGCATCCTTGTTGGTGCCTTTGTCGCATGGGCTCATACTTGCCAGTGTGTATACGTTAACGTTTCAAAATAGAAACCTTACTTCAGTATCTAGATCTAATTCACCTACTTGTTTCATTAAAATTAACAAGTTATTTAATTGAAATATTCAGAAAAACACTAAAGTATACACTAACTGCAACATACACATCTACATATCATTTACTGAATAATCCACACATGTGACAATATTACACACGATTTTTTGGACAAATGTCCCCGGAAAAACCGAATGTGGGAAAACCGGTGCAGGAGCTCTAGAGGGTTTATATTATTATGTAGAATCTGAATACAACATTCTAGGCACCAGACATGGTTGGCCTTATAGAGAAATTACACGACAATACGTACCTTTCACTCAGAGATAGAAGATATGGTTGTATCACACCCTCAAAAGGTATTTATGTATCAGGAGTCCCTTCTGGCCCACTGGAACCCTTAGGGCTGCCTCTACAGCCTCTGCGTCAGCCCTCAATAGGCCATTGTCCCCATTGTGTCACCCTGATTGGTGTTGTGCTACCTCTGTACTGCTGTAGCTGGGACTGTGTCACCCTGGCTAGTGCTTACACAGCCTCCGCGCAGTCTCTACATGGTGCTGGCTGAACTACGTCCTCCTGGCTAGCTCTACGCTGACTCGTACTCACTGCCCCTCCGCCTTGCTGTATTCTCGGCCTTGGATTAGATTATCCATCACCGATCTCTGCCCCTCACTACACTGCAACTCGTTTCAAATTTCTCAGCAAAACCCTGCCCCATAAATTCGACTTAGCTTCAGTGCTCTGCCAATGTGTGTGTGTGTCTCCAGCTGACCCCAAGCCTTTCCTATATAATTTTCTCGTTGGAAAGCCAACGACCATGATCTAATCTCTAATCGACAACTCAGATTAAAAGATTGCTTGATCCATGCCACTTAGAACATTTCATCACATGTGTTTAATTAATTCTCTAATTTTTCTAATTCCCTAAGTTAGACTTAGGGTCCTCATTAAAAAAATTAATTATTATAATAAATTCGACACTAGATGAAATTTCTCCAAACACTTTCTGGGTTTTGGAGGTCTTTTGTGTCTTAGCCCCTCCACAAAATTTCAGCGCTAGAGTGCACTTGATGCTACCTCAAAATCTCAGCACTCCCTCTTAGCGAGGAGTGTGCTCTAACAATACATCCACACAAAGTATTGCCTTATATCGACATCGGTCTCTATGCTGCTGAAGCTTGGCCTGCTGCCCTCCCTTCACTGCGCTGCTGCTTTCTGTACTATTGCCCATGTCACTACCACTGACGTTGCTACATCTGTACTCCAGCTCCCTCTTACATTGCTGCATCGTGCTGCCAACTACTACACTGCAACTCAGCTGCTGAGAACTAAGCAACTGAAGGACCCTTACCCAATAACTGATAGACAAGTCAGTGGTGTTGCATCTCATCACTGAAGCTCCCTTGGCTGCTATGTTGCATTGTCCTCCTGAAGCCACTGTGGTGGTGCTATTAGGGGAATTTTGAGGTCTAAAATGGGTCTCCTAAGGAAATAATAAAATAATAGCTAAACAAATAAAATAATATTTATGAATTTTCAATTCACTTTTTGCACCACAATCAATGTAACCATAGTTAAATTCAATTCAAAATTTGTACCAGAATAAAATTGATAAAAAAATTGTTTTGATGTGACTATAAATAAGAATGAAATTTTCAAGAAAAAGTCATTGTCATTGAACAACTAATACATTTTTCCTTTGTACTTAAATAACTTAAAATATAATATAAATATAAAGTTATAAATTATTAATTATATTATATTCTATTAATTAAAATTTACATTATTTAAATTGTACAATAACATATCATTAATATACTATATAAGATAATATAACATAATATAATATATGCATAGAGATATGCATTGTTTCTTTCAAGAAATATGAAATGACAATAATATATTTTTATTCAAAAAGTGTGAAATGACATTTATTATGAGTACTTTACTTTGACTTTAAAAGTACTTAGAGCACTACCATGGTTAACCATGAGTTTTTATCCACCATTGATAATGTGACAAGTAAGTACCTTTAACTCAATCAATGCCACCTCAACCATTAGGGATGATGTCATCCCCTAAAATGTGATTGGTTCTCATAAAGTGAATTTTCATTGTACATTTTCCTTAGGAGGCCCATTTTAGACCTCAAAATTCCCCTAATGAGCTCTGTACTGTGTAAGCACTTCCCCTCTGCTTTGCTGAAGTCCCATCAGCCTTTGCGCTGCTACTTCTACGTTGTTGCTGCTTTTGCACTACATTGCTCCCATTTACAACGTCCCAACTCTGCTCTCCACTTCAGTGATCTCCTGCACCCACTGCTCCACTTGTATCGCTACCGTCTTAAGGCTACCATAGCACATATGTGATCCAAGAGTTTAGTCACGTCAAGGATCCCACCACCCTCCATATGTAGCTTTTGTACAGATCAATATTTCCCCACTTACATGGTTCATGAGCACTCATGGCTACGTCATAGTCACTACCATCGTCCCCCTTTGTTATTGCAGCCTTGGATTCAGAAGATCCCTTATCCTTCTTCTTAAGACAATGGCTGGCAAAGTGTCTAAGTTTGCCACAATTAAAGTATTGGACCTTGGATAGGTACCTCTTCTTCTTTCCTTGCTACCTCTGTCCCTTTGATGCAAGGGCTGCATCCTCCTCCTCCTTTATCTTTACTGTTGTTGCTGCTTTGCCTCTTGGTAAATCTCCTGGTTTCCTCTTGACGGAGGATTGCCCACGTATCCGCCCAGGATGGTAACGCTGCCCTGCCCAAGATTCTTTGGACAAATGTTTCCCATTTGTCGGTGACTCCATTTTAGGGTAGTCCTCACCAAGAGCCCCTCATCCGGAGTCGTACCCATGGCAATTAGTTGATCCCGGATAGTCTGAAGTCTGAAGAGGAAGGGATCTATTTCCTCACCCTTCTGCATCTAGAACAACCACATCTGATTCTCTAGAAGCATATTTCTTTGGACGAAGCCTCTCGATACATTGTGTCCAAAGTTTTCCACATTTTATTTGACGTGTTCTTCTTGATAATATGTAGCACAACGTGATCTTCGACTCTATCCATGATCGAGTTCTTTGCTCGCACTTGATTCTCCTTGAATTTCTTCAGAGGATCTGCATTGGTAGGCACATCTAGGACATTCTCAGCATGGTCCTTGATGCCGTACTCATTTAGGACTATCAGGATCCTGGCCCTCCATATAAGGAAGTTGGACATGCCGTCCAACCTGTCCTGATCTCTCAGTCCATGAGACACCATCTCTGCTCAAATATGTCAGAACATATACTCCTCTCGCTCTTTCTGTTGTAACACTCAACAGAAAAATGTATCTGGGTTTCTTGGTGCTTAGAAAACCCTTTATAGTAGCTGCTCCTGCTGACAACTGATTTCACTCCTGGAAATCCTCAACAAAAAAAACTAAAGCAGTTCTCTACGATCACCCTCCTAATCGAATCTCATATCTATTTGGCACAGATTTTTTGAGAAATTGTTCTCCTCTCACTCTTGTCATCTTTGTTAGGCACGATTCTGCACCGACAAAACATCTACCACACCAAAAACCTCTAAAGATTCAAAGCTACGCTTTTGGACTACAAAAAATGTACACAATAACCTCAAAAAACGGACTGTGTCCCTTTGGATGGCCTCTATGTGAGCAGACTAGCTCAACGCAGCCTCTACACAGTGCAGGCTGCTCTTGCATCACTCTGGAAGGCTCTGCGCTACCTCTGCGTCACTTAGTTGGGTTTACGTCAGCCTTTGCTGGGACTACGTCCTCTTGGTGTTGCGTTACCCTCTTTGGAACTCTACTGCTTCATTTTCCTTCTCTACAAAAAGCTTCTTGAACTGCTCTGTTGGTGGATCAGCTTCATCTGCAATGCTCTGATACCATGTTAAAGTTTCAAAACTAAAACCCTACTGCAATATCTAGATCTACTTCACCTACTTGTTTCATTAACATTGACAAGTTATTTAGCTGAAATATTCAGAAAAACACTAAAGTAGACACTAACTGCAACCTACACATCTACAGAGCATTTACTGAACAATGCACACATGTGACAAGATTACACACGATTTTTCGAACAAATTTCCCTGGGAAAACCCAATGCGGGAAAACCTGTGCAACAACTCTAGAGGGTTTATATTATTATGCAAAATGTGAATACAAAATTTTGGGTACTAGAAATGGTTGACCCTACAGATAAATTACACGGAAATAAGTACCTTTCACTGGGAGACAGAAGATATGGTTGTATCACACCCTCAAATATGATTTACAAATCATGAGCCCCTTCTGGCCCACTGGAATGCTCAGTGTTGCCTCTGCAGCCTCTGCGTCAGCCCTCAAATGACAAGCATCCCCAATGCATCACCCTGACTGGTGTTGCGCTGCCTCTGCGCTACCTCGGCTGGGACTATGTCACCCTGGCTGGTGCTTGCGCAACCTCTGTGCAGTCTCTGCGTGGTGTTGGCTAAACTGCGTCCTCTTGGCTGGCTCTGCGATGACTGGTACTCATTGCCCCTCTGCCTTGTTGTATTCTCGGCCTTGGATTAGATTATCCCTCGCCAATCTATGCCCCTCACTGCACTGCAACTCATTTCGAATTTCTCAGCAAAACCCTGCCCCAAAAATTCGACTTAGCTTAAGATCTATGCTAATGTGTGTGTGTCTCCAACTGACCCCAAGCCTTTCCTTTATACGTTTCTCATTGGAAAACCAACGGTTGTGATCTAATCTCTAATTGTCGGCTCATATTAAAAGACTACTTGATCCATGTCACTTAGAACATTTCATCACATGTGTTTAATTAATTCACTTTAATTTTTCTAATTCCCTAAGTTAGAATTAGGGTCCTCATTAAAAAAATTAATTATTAGAATAAATTCAACACTAGACGAAATTTCTCCAAACACTTTATGGATTTTGGAGGTCTTGTGTGTCTTAGCCCCTCCACAAAATTTCAGGGCTAGAGCACACCCGATGCTACCTCAAAATCTCTACAGTATATTCACCCTCGAAACATATTTGTCCAAAAGTCTAAGACCTATATATTTCAACGCGTCAATATTTTCAATGGTTGACAGATCGAGTGCACTTCTTTTATCTTCTAAGCTGGGTTCCTGATCATCATCCCAATAAGCAATATATCACATATTAATTGTGTGCAAGAAAACAAGAAAGAATTATGTAATCTGTAAATATAATTATGCAGAGCGATACTACATTGTTTATAATTAAGACGTCAAGAAAATTAAGGACTTGGATTCTTAGATAGTTATCCGTTAGGTCCAATCATTAGAACATGACTAATGCCTGAATGTCTACGATATCCGAACTCATTTGCAGAAGTATGTCAATTATAGGTTTTTTACCATCTTTAAGTAACCATCCCAATAAACCCGATTTTGCAGCGTTCGTAGCCTGGTAACTATTTTTTGACTCTCTAGTTCCAAGGGAAAGCACCAGACACTTTGTCAAGACATCTTGTTTTGATTTCAGAGCCTGCAATACTTGAGTCAATGCCAAATACTGATAAATTCCTTCTTCAGTATAGGACTTCATGCCAATTAAAGGTCTCGCGGATACACAACTCGAGATTTCCCAAAAAACTCTCTGCATACACCAAACTCTCAAACGCCGAAGGTACTGATCTGGACAAATGGGTGTCTGATACATTGAAAAAAATCAGCTTTAGATTCCTGAGCTATGAAGGAATCGGTTCTGTGAGAATATTTTTTGACAGGTCTAGATAACTAAGCACTTGCAAAGTACCGATAATTGTAGGAATCGAGCCGAAGAATTGGTTTTTTTGCAAGATTGATCTCAGCTAGTTGCTTGCATGAACTAATGCCCATTAATTGTTTTTCTAACTACTAATGGTTAACTGTTTTTTCTAGCTATTAATCTGACGACACACAAATATTCAATCGTCTAACATTCAATCTAACATTGCATATATATACACAGTGACAACTAGAGGAGTTGTTAAAAAAAACACCTTACAACGTAATATAATAAAAACTCATCTTAAATGTAATTTGATTTAATTGATTTTATATTAATAATTTAATTAATTTTATGTACATGCTTTTTTGTTGGTACAAGTTGTTTAGATACCTCTGAATTTTTTTGTACAGTTGCAAATACCAAGCCACTTTAAAAGACCTTTTTGCAATTGTGAAATGCCAAATTAATAATTTAATTAATTTTATGCACGTATTTTTCGTACATATACCTTCGACTAAGTTTCAGCTTAATAATTATAAAGGAAATAATGGGATTCATAGTTTTTAAAATTTAAAATAAAATTTTATTTATATTTTTCAAATAAAAAAAAAATATAGTGATCATATTATTTTTAATGTGTGATGAGAATTTTGGATAAATTACAACGGATAAAATTATAGTTTAGAGACAACCAGACACAGAGTTTGAAGAAAGAAGATATTAAACTGATGGAGAACTGAAATCACACTTCTATTACACACATTACACATAGGCCTTGGTCATGCTTGGATTGCTCAGGCAGAAGTAAGATTACAAATTTATAGATGAGAGAAGAGTTTTAGATTTTTCCTCATGTGAAATTCATGGTTTCACGGTCAAATGGTTGCACAGTCAAAAGTGATGGTTGGGGTAGTGGTAACTTTCGATGTAAGGAGTGGAGTGTCTGAGAGTCTGGCGCGGATGATTATCAGAGTGTTGGCGGGCGGATCGAGTAGGTCGGAGTCAACGTCAGCTATGTCGGCTTCATTTGGATGCACAATGTGGAATACATTTTTAAATATTTATCATAATTTTTATTTTACTGAAATTTTATTTGATATTTTTATTGTATTTTAATTTTTAGATTTTGGTAAATTTTATTTTACAACCAATTTTGGTAGAAATTTGTTAGATCACAAGTTTGATTTGTGTAATCTTCACTATTCAAATATGACTTAAAATTTTGAGAGTAAAATACATTTTAAATGAGGAAAAATCAGGATCTCATGCAAAAGTGTATTGTCATATTTTAATTTAAAAAAGAAAACATAGACTAATTAGAAATATGTCAATTTTCAATTTAATTAGTTGATTACTAAAATTATCAGTTTTATATTTATATTAAAATATTATTCCATATTTTTATTGTATTAAACTATTATTCCATATTTTTATTGTGATATTTCATATTTATATAGATGTTTTGACCTAAAATAATTCTTGTGATATTTATATAGATGTCTCTACCTAGCATAATTATCTTGATATCATCTTCAAAATTTTCGTTATAAATTTAAAAAATATATATATATATATATATATATATATATATATATATATATATATATATATATATATATATATATATATTAAAATAGGATTTTCAAAATTTTAATTTAATTATTAATAAGTGGACAACAAGAGATTTAACTTCCATATAATATTCTAGAATATTTTTAGTATAATTTACATATTAAAGGCTAAGATTTGTTTCAAAAGTAGTTATTCCATTTCTTCTCTTTTCAGCTTTTCCATATGATTTTTATTTCATATAAAATACATTGGACTTGCGAAGAGCCGAACTCCTAAAGAGCCGAAGTACCGAAGTGACGAGAGTTAAACTTGTGAAGTACCGAACTTGAGAAGAGTTGAACTCTAAATCGCCCATCCTTCTCCATCTCTGCGGCGGATCTTTAATGAACACTGTGACACAATTTTCAGGTTTTTAAGATTTCCATTTCCATTACCAGTGTCAAGAGGAGGAGCAAGCCGGGTGACGTTGGTATTGTTGGAGTTGTAGGGCTGACCGAGGGGACAGTGGTTATTGGGGTCGAGTCCCTTGCACAAAATTTTTTCTTGATGAAAAGATGAAGACATGGGGGGGGGGGGGGAGGGAGCCAGTACGAGCACAATAACTATTAACAAAATCACAGACATCCAGTGAAGGTGCCTCTCGACGACAAAAGGGAGAGACACTCTGGTATCATTTTTTTACCCTTAGTCGACCCTGTAAAATATTTAAGTTGTAGGTGTGTCACAGATGGTGGAGCCTGGATTTTTGTTTATGTTGCTGCTATTCTCATTAGTGTTGTTGGAGGGTGATGCAACTTGGGGTGGATTCTGATCTATCTCTCTTTCTCTTTTACTTGCTCTCCATTTTTATCTTGCTCTATATGGCTTTCCTACTTAGAATTGTATCACATGAGTGCATCTGATATGCTTCTTTCCACTTGATTTTTTACCCTTCTTGCATGCCCAGATTCATGGTGGTTCTTACTGTGGGGAGGCCACTGGTTTTTCTGGCACCTTTTTCTGGTCGCCGGATCGTCATATTTCAAATTCCTCACTCTTCCAGGGTAACGACTCACTTTGATTTTTTTGGCTCGACTACTAACATATCAGACATAATTTATCTTTTCCCTTTAATTTTGGATCTCAGAGGTCGTCCTTTGACGGCCGGTTGGTATACGAAGTGGGTGAGGTACTAGCTTTCCTTTAATAGCTTTTTAATGTTGTGGAGGTCCCGTATATCACTCCCTTTAAGGTAAGTGAGTGACTTTTTGGTGAATTGGGGTGGTCGATATTTTTCGATTGATATTATGACATTCTTTGATCTGACAGTTGGAGTTGAGCTGTTGATGGTAAGGGATGTCAGACACTGACCCTTACCTCGAGGCGATTGCGACCGAAGCTATCGATGTGGAGTTATTGCATGCACTCGAGGTGGCTGAAGGTTCTATTCCATCTCCCTCCAAAGGAAAGTCCCTTACTTTGAATGAACCGTCTGGTGTGGCTCGTCACTAGTGCTCCATCTCGTCTCTTGTTGCTCCACTGATAGTTATGAAGTCTGGCTCCATTTATCATTCCAAACATCATATTAAACCTTTCAAGTCGGTAGTGGGAACACTGTTTAATCAGATTTGGGGGTGAAAATATGCAGGAATGGGCCGAGAGTCTCTTAAACAGAACACTGGTAGGAAGATGGGTTTTTGAGAAGAGGGGCGAAGTGGACATGCCGAATTGGTTGTTGGAGGCTTGGTTCAAGCTTTTGGGATACCACCCTAAGGTGAGCAGATTACAGGGAGGTTGGTACAGTTTTAATTTCATTAAGATGAGGATTTGCGCGAGGTGTTTCGTCACACCTGGGTACATGGAAAATGCTTTCTTTCCCTCCATCGATGGTATACTGGTTTCCATCCTTTAGAGACATGCCCAAAAACGACCTCCTGTGGGTTAAACTCCCGAGGCTTCCGTTGGAATTCTGATCGCCTTACTTTCTTATCGCCATTGCTGATAGCATAGGCACTTGTAGATTTGTTGACCCGAAGTGCATTGGAGAACTTGATAAGCGCGTGGCTTGGATACTTGTTGAGGCTTCTTTCACGGGCGGCCTACCGGAGAACGTGGACCTAGAGTGGGAAGGTATTGTCCACCGGCAGGTCATAGACTATTGGAATACACCTTTTAGATGTTTCCTTTGTCACGGGACGGGTCACCTTTGCCAAAATTGTCAGAGCTGGAGGGAGGTTGCGACTTTGGGTACTGTGGTGAATAAGAGAAGGATGCATAGACAGGGAGAGGCTAATCGTCATCAAGTTGACAGGTAAAGGCTTACTTCACTCTCTGACGACTAGTTTCAGGGTAAGTGTATTTTGACTGCCCAAACCCCTTCAAATGATCATATAATTTTTGAAGAGGCTTTGGCTGATGATTTTCCGCGGGAAGGGGGGGGGTGGTGTTTCTACTCGATGCTGTGATGTTGTTTTAGGTGTTTCTAGTCACATTACTCTGTCTGACAGTGCGTGCACTGCTAATCATGGTGCCAAACCTCGTTTTCTCCTCCCTATCATCGCGATAGAGTATGAATCCATCTCTGACACTGCCTTGCCGATTGCTCAAAACTGTCCCATTCCCATATCCCCGTCAAGCACTCCCCCCGTCGGCCCTCATGTCGAACACGCTCTGGTGTATTTTGACCCCATCAAACCGCTTTCTCCTAGGAACTCCATTGAGAGTGATTTGGATGCTATTATTGACAATCTGATGAATAATTTGCATCCTTTGGTTACTGACAAAGGCTGACCCTCATCTCCGCCGATTCTCATCAGTCTAAATTCTCGGTTGAATGTCACTATAAGAAAAGGCAAGGGAAGACCCATGGTTAAGAAGAAATCTATCAGGGGAGCGAGATTTAGGGAGGAACTACAATCAGGGGTTTTTCGTGATGTCCCTGTTACATTGGATTTTGATAGGGTGCTTAGAGATTTGAAGCCCTCTTCGGAGTTTCCTTAATGATGATTTTCTCTCTAAATCTGCGAGGATTGGGGGGACTGGGAAACTTGTGTCTTTAAAGGAGTTTTTAATGCTTATCAAGCCTTGTATTATTATATTACAAGAGACTATGGCCCTGGCTGACCGCTCTGTATCATACTGCCATGCAATGTACCCAGATTGGCATATTGCTGCCAATGATGCTGATGGGTGCTCGGGCAACCTCGTGGTGTTGTGGGATCCCAGATGGGCGGCTTTCAAGGCTTATAATTTTTTTTGGGGAATTATACTTATCAGACATCTTCGAGGTTTTAGGAACATGATTCACCTGGTTAACCTGTACGCTCTGTACTAGGACAGGGTAGTCTTCTAGCGAAATATGGAGATGTGTGGCATACTATCATTGAGTTATACAATCATCGCTGGTGACTACAACTGCTCTTTCCATGGGGAAGAGATATGGGGTGAGAAGGGGTGCTGGGAAATATTGGAAAACTATGTGAGGGATCTGAGAAGGGATGCTAATATGATGGACTTAAATATGGAGATAAATTGTCCAACATGGTACAATGGGAGGAGGGGTTAAGAATTCATTTGAAAACACATTGATAGGTTTCTTGTTAATGTTGATTTGTTGACACAAATGGACATGGTTTTTTCCTGAGTGGAGGCACTCACGATCTCGGATCATAGGCCCATTGTCATGGAGTGGCAATTCGAGAAAAAGCATAAAGGTTTCCCCTTCAAGTTCAACCGGGTTTGGCTGGAAGATAAAGACTTTGAGGTGTTGGTTCGGGACTATATGACTAATCATAGACGGGAAGATGGGTTATCAGCTATGCAATACTTGACACAAACTATTAGATGTCTAAAGGGGAGGGTTCGATGTAGGTAGAAATCAAAGAATATACAATTGGAGAAGGAACTGAAGAATATTAAAGAACAAATGACATAGATACTATCAAAAATGGATGCAGGCTCTCATATCCCTGAGAATTGAGATATGCTCAAAAAACTGGAAATGGATAAGAGGAGGATTTTACTTATTCATGATAAAACCTAGCGAATGAAAAGCCGCGCAATTTGGCTCAGCGAAGGTGACAGAAACACTAAATTTTTCCAGTCTTTCACTAATGGGAGAAAGGCCAAAAATGAAATATG
The DNA here is from genome assembly GCA_034641835.2 of Pinus albicaulis. Classification (NCBI taxonomy): domain Eukaryota; kingdom Viridiplantae; phylum Streptophyta; class Pinopsida; order Pinales; family Pinaceae; genus Pinus; species Pinus albicaulis. The sequence goes on along the minus strand of CM076584.1, from coordinate 1,046,222,891 downwards.
GCACATAGATGCTGAAGGTAATACTTGTCACATTATGGGGAAGATTAAGGAGGCGACATTTAAACATTTTGATAATATTTATAAGGCACGGGATGGCATTATGGTAGATGATCTACTGTGGGCATCGGAGGACTACCCGCAGATGTTTGGTGTTGAAGACAACATTACACTCAATAGGCTCGTGAATAATGTTGAAGTGGAGAGGGTTCTTAAATCATTTTCCCGTGAAAAATTCCAGCCCCGAACGGCTGGACACCTGACTTTTTTATACATTTCCATGATTTATTTATAGAGGATATTGCTGAGATTGTAGAAGAAGCTTGCACACAGGGAGTGATCCATGGCGCTGTAAATTCAACTTTTCTGGTGCGCATTCCTAAAAAGAAGGATCTGAAGTATACAAACTCATCTCTAAAATACTTGCTGATAGAATGAAAGAGGTACTCTCGAGATTCATCTCACTTGAGAAATCTGGTTTCTTACAAGATCGCATCATTCATGATGCCATTTCCACCACACAAGAGATTATTCACACTATCCACACAAAGCATTTGGATACCACTGTCATGAAGATTGACCTCAGTAAAGCATATGACTGCGTCGACTGGGGTTTTATGAGAATGATATTGCACATAATTGAGTTGGAAAATGGCGTGGTTGACTGGATAATGAGTTGTGTGTGTGGCTCATCGATGGCCATAATTATCAATGGTACTGCAACTCATATTTTTAAACCCAGCAGAGGGCTAAGGCACGAGGTTATTTTTCACCGCTGCTCTTCATTTTGGTAATGGACTCACTGAGTATGAAGATCAAGAAAGCGGTGGATAGTGGGGAGTTCAGGGGTATCAGGATCACTGCACTTCTTGAAATTTATCATAGCTTTTTTGTTGATGATATATTAATTTTTGGAAGGCTTATTAGTAGATGCTGGGAACACCTTTTCGACATTTTCCAGCGTTTTTGCTTGGTTTTAGGTAAGGAGAAAAATGGTGACAAGTCTTGCTTATATCACTCTAAGGATGGTGGAGGAACCTATGCAAATATTGAAGCCCTCTTTAATTTCAAATCTTTACCTCTTACTAAGGGAATCACCTACTTGGGCTTTCACTTGAAGCCCTCATGCTATGCAGTGGAGGATTGGAAATGGATTGTTGAGAAATATCAAAAGAGGATTAAGTCTTGGTCTCTGAAATGGTTATCTAAAGGGGGGAGAATGATCTTAATACATATAGTACTGCAGCAGTTATCAGTCTACTGGGCTCACCTCTTCATGATACCTAAGATCATCATCGGAAAAATCAAAATTCTATTAGCTAACTTCATCTGGGATGGTGGAAGAGAGGATCAAAAATATCACTTGGTAAGCTGGGAATCGATTTCATGCCCAAAAAAATGGGGGGGATGGGGCATTTTGGATGTGAACATTTTTGGCAGAGCCCTTCTTGTCAAATATTTATGGAGATGTATGCACTATCCTGGCATATGGAATGAGATAATTAAATACAAGTATTGAGGACTGCAAGACGTGGAAGACCTTTTCACTATGGGATGGGAGAAAATAAAGAGAGGTTCACATATTTGGAATGGATTTATGAAGGTGAGAAAGCAATAAATTGGAAGTTTCGGATGGAGTTTTGGAAATGGCTGCAAGATCCTGATTAGGCAGCCGGACATCTGAGTTATCGAAGTCAGATCTACCATTAGCTTGGAACTGTGAAGTCATATTTATAGGAGAGGAGTATTTTATCTGGCACAGACCATCAAAAAATGGGTGGTTGGGGTACCGGTTTGGATGGAGCCAGAAGTACTAAACATTCCGAAGGCCCTGAAAGGGGAATGGAAAAGATATTTGAATGTTTTAAAGGAGGTTGGCCTATGCTATAACATACATGGGGATCGAGTCACCTCGGGGGGCACATTACATAAGGGAGAAGTTATAATAAAAGAAATATTTATGGATTTATAAAGAAAATCATAGTGATATGAGAAAGTGTTGGTTCAACATAATATGGAAGGAAAAGATCCAAATTAAAATGATTATTTTCTTATGGCTTGTCTGGAAGGACATGAACCTCACATGGGAAAACCTCCAGAGGAAAGGTAAGATTGGTCATGGTTTTTGTAGGATGTGCTCTAGAGACAATGAAAATAGCAAACACCTTTTTATTAATGTCACAATGTGTTTTTGCTAGGAAAGTACATATTATTTTATCACATATAAAATCCATGGTTCCTTTCTACACAACTATTGAAGAGTGCATTCAATGGTGGTATGGTAAGGGGAAATTATAAAGAAGCATGCCTATTTTTCTACATTGGTATATGTGGGTTGGTATAAACCGACGGATTTTTGAGGAGATGGTTTGCACACTTGATATGGTTGCTATACAAATTATAAGAATATGGAACAACTCTATCATTTATCCGAAGCCCCTTCGTGACCTCTTCATAAGGAACAAACCTTTCGAGATCCAATATCCTGCAGGGTTTTTTGATGGTGCGGCACAACAATCCAGATGTGGTTGTGGAGCGTGGCTCATGATATCGCCATAATGTCACTATAAAATATACTGGTTTGGAGGCCAAGACACAAATATGAGGGCTGAAATCCTTGCCCTTTGGGGATTATTATGGTTTAATAAGCAATTATACATTGACAGACTATGGGTTTTCGGGATTCTAAAGTCCTCATAGAGCACCTGAACTACAGAATTCAGCTGACGCCTGGAAATCTCACATCCTGGCTGGACATGATTAGAGATTTGAGGAACACTGTCACTGCTATATATTTCCACCATGTATATCGAGAGAAAACCAGGTTGCGGACAAGTTATCTAAGAAAGGACTACATGGTGTTTTTGGTGAAATGCAATATGAACTTGTTGATGGCTGTGGAAATGGGGCTATAGGGGTGGTAAAGTTTTCCTAAGCCTATGGTTCATAGGTTGCTTTCGGTATTTTAAAATTTTTGTAATTTTTGTATATCGGTTGCTATATAGTTTACATGTGTAGGCTTGTATTCGGAAGCTATTGCCCAAAATATGGATAAAGGAAGCATGCTAGCTGCTGGTTTGAAAATGCTTTGTTTATGGCACAAGATCAGATGTGATCTAAATACAGAGTTAGGGACATTTGAATATTAGAACATGTGTATTTAATTGTATAGAATTTAGATATCCTGGACAGGTATAGACAAGAGATAAAACACTTGAAGACTGATGTAAATTTTTTTGATGTTGTGCACTGGTACTCATATAAACCAGAGTTCTTTATTACTGAAAAAAAATTAAAAGAACATACAAGCAAGTATCATATAAAATAAGTTATTGTTTTTTTGGCCTAAGTTATTGACATGGTATTGTAACCAAGGCTATTTATATGTTAAGTATCTTCATGGTAAATTGGGAGTGAATCACCCTGGTTAAGAATATTGTACATATTTTTTTAAATGTATATATATATATATATATATATATATATTTAAAAAAACATGTAACAATATTCTTAACCATGCATATTCACTCCCACTTTACCATGAAGATACTTTTACAAATAATAATAATAACAATAATGTCAATAGGCATGTCTATTTTGGAATAGGGTTTCTAGAGTTTTAATCTAATTATCAATAATTATTAAGTGGATAGTAGAGATTTAACATGCACAGAATATTCTAGAATATTCATAATAGTATACATAAATAAAAAGTTGAGATTTATTTCCAAAGTAGTTATGACATTTTTTATTTTTTTAATTAATTTGATTAATTGAAAGAAACATCTCTTATAAACCCTCTCATATGAAGTGAGGGCATATGCTCTTGAGCAGCTATGGTATTGTAACAAAAGTCTATTTATAGATTAAGAATCTCCCTGTTTTTGATGCTTATTATAGATTGATGTTTATGAGTGTTTACCAACCATTTAATTTATATGATTGTACTAGTTCAAAATTAAGTTACAATTTAGTTTATATATATATATATATATATATATATATATATATATATATATATATATATATATATATATATATATTTTTTAATTTTGACAATATGAAATGTATTGCAAAGTAAATGTTTTAATGCTTATCTTAAAATGATATATATTCATATTTACCATCTATTTAATCTACCTAACTACACTAGTTAATTTTAATAGATTAATAATAACATAATTTCCTGTTATTATATATATATATGGTTAAATGAATTTCACTTGATGAGTGGTCATCATTGACTACATCAGTTGTTGTAGCATAGTTGACTGCAAAAGAAAATTAATGATCGAATAATTGAATATGAGATGTAAAAATATTTGACTCTTGGAGTATCAAAAATATATTTTTCCTTTATCTCTAAATATTCATAAATCATTTAAAATATAATCCGTTTCTTTAAATTTGATTCCAATAGCAAGTTAGAGTTATACACAATGAAAGTATTTAGCTCTAAGAATATCAACCAAAGGTATTTCCTTTTATTTTTAAATATTCAAATGGATTCATTTTTTTTTAATGGGAAAATTTGGTTTTTTTTAATGACTTTAAATTTGTTTTATATGACAGTGAGTTATATATTTAGAATAATATAATAAAATACAAGTTAATAAAAATTGATAAATTAATTTAGAGTCATCTTAATTGGATTGGATTGTGTCATATCATGAATTTTTTACATTTTAATTTTTTTATATATATTATATATATATATATATATATATATATATATATATATATATATATATATATATATATATATTTATTTGAAGGAAAAAAAGAAAAAGAAAATCTTAATGACTGTATAATTCATAATATCTCATCAATCCATTAAGTATAATACCTTGAACACTTAAAAATTTATGAATATTATTGTGATTATGATGTTTTGGATTCATTATTTCATTAATGATTATTGATGATTATGTTTTTAATAATGCATTAAGTTATTTCTTTATTATATACACGCTATTATGATTTTCTTTGGAAAGTTAACTTTATGCATATATATTTCTCAACACCAACATTGACCTAGGTTGGATGATGGAAGTAGTTTGAACATATATTAACTAAGTTGTGGAAATTATTTATGAGGGACAAGACTCTAGCTTAAAGAGGATGTCATATCTAATCATAATTCCTAGTAAGCTTGGTAGGTGGGAAATTGACTTGAAATTGATTCCTTAATTGATTTCAAGTGAAAATCTTAAGGGAGATGAGGCATGTTTTACATTTACCCTTGTTATCTTGTGACATAATAAATAAAGAGATACATGCTTTATGTTAAGAATTTGGACGTTGGAGGATTATTGAGAATTCTTGTCTTGGGAAAGAAAATAGTTTTGATTATAGATTAAAGAGCAATCCAATAACTCCTCTAACCTAGTCTATGTCGGGAAATGAGATTGCACCTAACAAACTAGGGGTACTAATGCTCATTGATATTGTCAATCAATTTATTTTGGGTCCTTTGGACTCCACTATTCCAAAGGTTACTTCACCAACCATGGGTATTCATCAAAAGTCACATTGAAGAGTAATGTCCTTACAAAGTAATCATTAATGTACCTAACCAGTGGGGGACACGCATAAGGAGCTTGAGTGGATGTTCACTCACACCATAAGAGGTATGGGGGTGTTGTAATTCCAAGAGTATCTCCACCATATTATCATTGATCATTTGGATGTTTAATTGTTGATTTGATCCATTGGGTGATATGAATGATGTAGTTGAGTGCTTAACATTTTATCTGGCACTCTCATTAACCTTGAGCCCTTTTTTAAGGGGAAAAACATAGGCTCAAGTGATTACATTGGTTGGGTGGAAAGATGCCCCATGAACATAATTCCGCCTTATAGGTAAACTACTTGTGAAACACTACTTTGGACTAGGGTTGGTTGTCAGTAAGTCAAAGGATTACATGTACGCATGTTATTTCATTATCTATAGTTTATTTAATTGTTGGATTACTTCACTATATAAGCATAACTATGTTACTTGAATTGATTTTAAAAAAAAACCTATGAAGTTACACCTCCAACCTAGTTATGATGGGTTAAGATTTCTACATAATGGTGTTAGAGTTTCAGGTTTCCATAACTAAGTGCCTCTCGTAGAGTGAAAGTTTATGGAAATCAATTAATAGTGAAAAATGATAATCTAAAGGGAAGGACCCATTGACCTTGCGGAAAATAGTACACCTATATAGAATACCAATAAAATCTCTAAGAAGGTCATCAACCTTACATAACTTGAAGTGGAATTTAAATTTGCAAGATTGAATGGAATATTTTTCAACATCAGTTGCATTAGAAGCAATGGTTGCTTGGTTCCCCCCTTGCTTATTTTTCTTCTTCTTCTTCGTCCTCTTCTTCTTATTTTTAGCTTCATGGTTACTAGAATTTGGACTTTCACCAGGTGAAGAGGAAGAATGGGGTGAAGAAATAGGTGAAGAAGGTGAGGGGTTAACTTTAGGATCAAAATGAGGTTGACATTGTTCAGGTGGAGGCAAACTTGGTTGAGAAGCAACTTGGACATTTGGAACCACGGGGGTTGAAAATAACAAAATTGGCAAACCAACGGGTAATCCTGGGAGGGATAAAATTGCCATATATGGAGCACCAACATTTCCAAAAGAAGGAGAAGGGCTAGGATTCCCATCTGAGGGGATTCCCTGATTGGGAAACTCAGGAATTGTTTCCATTGGTCTCAACCTAAGATATGCTAAGGAGTTGTGCACAGATAAGATGTTATTCCATGGGAAGTAAATTTTAGAAATTAAATACAAAATAAATAAAAAAGGGTGAACTAGGCATAAAGGATTACCAGGTATCCGCGAATTGCAATATACACCTTAACAAATAATTTTACCAAGGATTTAACGTATGACAACCAATCTCCCTGAATGCTGTGTTCGAAGTATCCCGTCTACAAGGCGATCGACTCGGTTACCTATGGTAGGTTTGTAACCTATTGGGGTCTCCAAAAATATATTCGACGATACGTGGGAGATCAATCCGTAGTAGCATTGTCTAATGTGTAACCGTTTTATGAGAGCGTTCCCATATACATACGTGGAGCATAGTCCTATATACTTTCATACGTGGGACGAGATATCATCCCCGGGATGCAATAGATGCTGTTAGTGACAACTGCTATTGTTAATGACATCGGAACACATCTCTAGCCTAGACATATAGATGTTTATGTTAATTACAAATGCTCCTTAGGTTAATTGAGGTTCATTTTAAGTTGATCTTGATTAAAGATTCAATTTCAAGGCTCAAAATGATGTCACCTGAATACCTATAATGCAACTAGCATGAGAAAAGGATTCTTCCAATTCAGTGAATGCTATCTAGTTTAGGGAAGAGTTTCAAACAATGATGCAACAAAAAAATTCTACAAACGAATCTTTTCTAACTAGATCACTTTCACCATCCCAATTCAAGTCAAAACATTCAAATGCAAATTATGCAATGCAATCTATGCAAAATTTCTTTTTTGAAAACTATGCAACCGTTGTCTATGCACAATTTCCTTTTTTTTTCTTGTTGATGAATGAGAATGCATTAAATGCACCTTTTAGCTTTCAATCATTAAACAATGTAATCTAAGTTCAATGATAAATCCCAAAATTGACTTTTCAATGCAATATGATCTAATGCACTTTAACGAAAAGTAAACTTTGAGATGAAAACTAAATGAATGCAAAATAAATTTATTTTATGGTCTCAAAAGAAATAATAATAATCAATCAATAGAAAATCAATATTCCTTCCAAACATAGAAGCAACAAAAAATAATTTTAATTGAATCAAAGAATCAAAGACTCAACCAAATTCGACTTTTACCACTTAAAGTATAGGATGGATTTTTGCACATCACAAAGAAACTAACACCAAAAAGACAAAATTTGATGCACACATAGTAGGAGGATGACTTCAGAGATCGGGACACAGTAGGCCTTTTAGAAAAAACCCCCAAAATTCTCAAATTTAAGGACCAACACTACTTTACATAGAAAACACCATGCTGACAGGGCCTTCAATGCTACTTTAGAACCCCAAACCAGCGCTGGAAGCTCTACTCTGCATACCAAAAATAGTGTTGGTCTATGAAATTGTACTAGCACGAGGAGACAGTGGAAAATAGGGTTTTCAGCACAACTGCACTTATAAATATTCACGCTGGCAGAGCGACTGTGCCTTAAAAAAGATGCGTTGGTCGAGGAATGCTTAGGAAAAGCAATCCAAACCGAAATAGGAACCTAGACCTGACACTCTAAACCAAAAATAAAACCCTATGAAACCCTATATAGACCTAAGAAAACTTAGATCTCAGTGATCAGTCAAACTGATAAGAGATTAGCCAGGGAAAGGAAAGCTAAGAGGCTGAAGCCCCCTAATGGAGTCGTAAATTCTGTTGTCAAGATAAATCCCCTCTGCGGAAAGAGGTGATCTCTCTAGCCCTAGAGTGGTTCTAGCAACTTGAGATACTTTCTAATGCAAATATTTCTTAGCTAATATTCAAAATGTGACAAGAAAGGAGATAGAGGTACCTTTTCTTGATGCTATGTCCGAACCCATTGATGATGACCTTGATCCATGATCCTTTTAGGCTCGCTCCTTGCTACTGGTGGCACATGAATACATGTGGATGATAAATAGGCCACATAAAATGTAATCCAATACATAATAATCATTAAACATTAGTTATCTAGCAGATCAAGGAGTACCATAATATTTTCATAAGATATTGGACAAATATAGAAATAAAAAATGAAATGGTTTATTGATAAATATGAAAGGAAAAGCTTACAACACAGATGTTGGTCATTTGGAGGCCTCCCTTTGGTGAAAATTTGATTCCTTCACTGAAGCTCTAAAGCATTCCTTCTCCTGAACAACTTAGGCATTATCACAATGCAAGAATGTAAAGGGAACAAGAGTTCAGAGCAGCTCAACAATGACCAACCAGTAGTGGAAGGATGGGGTCCAATTTATAGGAAGGGAGAAGAGGTTAGGAGCCCATGAAAGGAGGAGGAAGGTCCACTTTCTAAGGGATAAACCCCCATGGATGAGATCAAAGCTCTAAAATCAGAGACATCAACTCTATCATCGATGTTTAACAACCAACTCGCTGCCCTGGAACTTCTAGAGGTAGAAACTTCTCCTTAATTTGAGGAAACACTGTCAGAAAGGGATCAACGCGATTTTCCAAGAAATAAGGGCATTGGTAGTGCTAAGCTAGAACTGTCAATATGACATCAGCGCGAAGATGAAACTAGTAGACCCACTGACCCATAAAACTAGGGTTTTGACCAAGTTCCTTCAGTAATCTTCCAAGGAAGTTTTTTTGAGTCTTCAGGGGATGTATTTACACATTTCTTCATCGTGGAAATGTTGCACAGGGTATGTCACAGGGCACTTTAGGATCAGGGATGGTAAGTGAGCATGGTAAAAAATTACTGTGTAACACACACTTGGGCTCAACTTTTCACTTTGACTTCTCATAACAATGTTTCAACTTTCGAATGGATTCTTCTAACTATCTAGGCTCATCGAACTCAATCTGGTCTCTGTATGATATTGGTATATCTCTGAACCATGGCGTTCTATTCCTTGATGTAAGGCACATATATCAATATCCCTAAGAACCTGCTAGTATACTCATCATCTGTCATGGAACCCATATGCAACTCATAAAAATCCTTAGCTCTGTAATCATAGTACCTCTTCGACAAGTACTTATTCTTGAAGAGCCTCTCAAACTCATCCCAAATCAAGTCATCTTCCTCAATACATTTAACATTATTCATATCCTCCCACCAAACATCGGCTTTTCCTTTAAGACTGAAAGTGGCTATCTTGGCTTTCATGTTCTCTGTATAACTATGCAATTTGAAGAGTTTCTTCATCCTAAGCAACCATGCCTCTACATCTTCTAACATCTTTATCTCTCCATCAAATGTAGGCAACTTGACTTTCTTGAATTCATGAGGCAAGTACTCACCCCTCCTATAAGGATGATGATGGTGACGACTATGATGATGTCTTCTGGAAGAGCAACTAGAATTATGCCCATACATACCAGTCCTCCTATCAGGTGTGTCCAATGATTTGCCACCTCTAACATTGTCCCCTCTATACAACTTGTGTTTAGACCGAGACCTACTACCATAGGTTCCAATAGTATTTTCTTCCTTCTCTTTAATGGTCCTCATCTGTCCCTATTTCTATAACTCTGACAAGCTTTGAAGAATTACTACATTGACCTCTATTTTCTTTTCCTGAGCCCTTGCAATTGTTTCTTGAGCCTCAACCAACATTTCATTATCTTCCTTACAAATTCTAATATATGCCCTCAAGTTCCTCAATGCATCTGCCACACCAGGATAATACTCATCTTCTTACTGCCCAACTGATATCTAGGGAGAGTCACGGGAACTATAGTCTACCATTTTTGTCGCCATCTTGATTCTCTTCTTGCTAAAAGTATATCATGTCAGAAAAAAAAAAAAAGATACAAAAACAAAATCCATACCTTATTGTTGTTCAAGGGAGGTTTATCTCATCTGTAATTTCAGTCCACATTAGCATATACATATATAATCGTAAACATATCTAGATAATAATTATATCAACATATAACATCATGCATGAACATACCAACAGTATACCCTGATCACATGCATGACGAAAATAATCTTGACAATTTTCCCAAAGAGAGTGCAACCACACTCTGATACCACTTTTAATGCACAGTTCCCCTCACATCTACCCACTTTCACTAGCTTTTCGAGGGTATACATGAGATGAGTGGAAGTTATGACTAGACTCAACCTCCTAGGTGACTGTTATGCAGACAAATTCCTTCCGCAGATAGAAGAGATTTCCCTAGATTTTCAACAAAACCTAGTAACAAACATCAAAAGAATTGCTAGCTTTCCTTAGGCTATAACTAAAAAATGAAACATGTAGTATGTGAAGTGTTGATCATAATCATATTCCTATAAGAATTTCACAGGCAATCTGGCATAAAAGCTTTCGAATTTCCCCTTGCAGCCCTGGAAAATCATATGTGTGTCTATCGTTGCCATTTTCCGCCTCCAAAACTCATTATAAATGGCTGAAAACCCATATTTGAAATACTCGAGGCATAGCTCCTTCGGCCTTGGCCCCTCTATTTTCTTACTCCACGCAACCAAAAGCTGTAACCACGCGTCAGGCCGAAAGGCGCTTACCGAATACATATCGGGCACGTTTTGGGCCGTCCGATCAAACCATAGATCAACGTACTACATCTCTCCTGCCTTGTGGTCCTCGCCCCGTGTCCACTGTTTTAAAATTGCCCGGTATTCATCACACCACCTTTCGGTGGTAGGCGATAATTCCCGTTCGGCCAGCGATTCCACTCAGTGCTCGCCATGCGTCCCAACGTACGGCCTTGAAACCTCTCTCCATCGCGCATTATTGTTCGACCCAGGACGCACAGCGATATCGCTGTCAGTGGTCTGATCTGAAGGTCTCCATCTGACGTCGTCATACCCCGAAGCTACACGAACATTAACCCAAGCCAATAGCACCCCTGGCCCACTATCTATTGCCTCTGGCGCTCTCCCGACCGTCGATCTCCTCTTGAGATCGGACGGTCATAATTTGATTATCTCCGTCTTTGACCGGTTCACACAGTTAGCACTCCATTGCACCCATTTCCCGCTGTCTCGATATCGTGCCACCTGTCTCCCAATTTTTCTCCACGTGCATTCTGCCACCCCAGATCTATATTTGTTTCATTTCTTCGTTCATTACGTATTTTCACGATTATGTTCGCATTCTTCTCCACAACCACTCCACACTATTATGCTGCATTTATTACCATCATCCCACATTTCTTCACCAGTCAACCGCTCAGAGACTGTCACACCATTACCCCTACTGTGCCTGCATTCCCATGCATTGGTTTTCCTAACATGTTTGCGGGTTTTATAGGGTGCGAATGGAGGTAATCTGACATTACTCACAGCCTCCATTACAAAAGTCGAGGTTGCGTCAAAGGACAATTTTTCAGAGGCAAAATTTATGGAGGAAAGCTTGGGAGGCTGCTGCGACATGACTGCTATTAAAGAAGCAAGGGTTAAAATCTATCAAACCCTCCGGAGTTATTCAAAGCGCAGAATTTTGCAGGTGAAGACATTAATGTTGCGGCAAAGAGCATCAGTGGAAGATACAGGAATTCAATGTCCAATATTGAGGATTTTCAATCTTAATTCAGGGTCTAGCCGACAAAGGGTGCGATGCACAAAAAACAATACCCTCCAGGTCTTCTTTCAGCTGATTTTTCCTTCAGGAAAGGACAGGATGTTTATGTGATATTATTTCTTTCTACTGTTCCTGAAGAGACTTTCACCCACAACATTTACTTCAGGAAGCAGGCTACAGAGTACAAATAGCATTACAAAGCCGTCAAACAGTATGGGCGGGCACTTTTTCACCATTTTGTTTTAATGAGACAATCAAATGATCAACACCTACCCCTTTTATTAGGTTTTCTATTCTTCCTATAAAACTCCAGGAGAACGAATTATTTAGGGTTCCAGATTTTTATCAGAAAATTATGCAGTGAAAGACCTTTTGCACACATTTTGTAAAATTCTTGTATGAAAGCTCAGAGCCCATAGGGTCTCAGTGAGGAGGAGTTCTATCTGTAAAAGAGGATTCTGGTCTTTGGTATTTCACAGTCTGTAACTTTCCTTATTGTGTTATATTAATAGAACATTTCATTTCGTCCATCTTTCTTGTATCATGTTTTGGAATGCGAGTGGCTCATTGATTACTGGTATGGATTCATCCTAGTTGATGCCCATACCCAGATAAGTCAAGCGCTTTAAATATGGCTCATGCATGATATTCTGTTCCATTATTCATCCTAACCATAGTTCTGCTATATTAGTTGCTTTGGGAGGGTGCTTTTAAAATGCTATTATCATGTATGGATTCTTAGATTGGTAAGCCCATGCATGGTGGTATTGTATATCTGGGTATCAGCTCAATGTTAAATAGTATCTTCTCAATATTTCTTTCACTACATACACCTTCTGATAATTTATGTCTGTGAAGTATTTCTGAATCGGCCCGCTTTGCAGTAAACTGTCTCTGAATTGTCTGTTGCTTTTGTATTAGAGCTCTGCATCTTGCCTCTGCAGTATCTCTTTTCCTGTGTTAGTTTCTGAGAGTTTGGTCCCATTCTATTTTATTTCCCTGTTTACAGGAGATAGCATGTGAGCTGAAGCTGACAACTTCATACATTCTATTATATGCTCCTTACTATGCTAAGATGTCCTAGGCACTGGTCTATCACAACTCTAGGCTTCTCTAGGAGTTACAACATGAAGGATCACTTACCAGTTAACAAAGTTCCTGTAGAATTCCTTTCAGTGCTTTCCACAACCAACTTTTCCTCAATGTCTTAAAGTCTTTCCAAATGCTTTCCACAACTTCTCCATGACGCTCCAAAAGAGATCTACATAGGAAAAAACATTCAAAGGGATCAAAGCATATTACATATAAAATAAAAGGTAAATGAAATCCCTAATTTAGAATAAAATATATAATAAAATCAATAATCAGTCATAAACCATGTGAGTGATCAAGGAATCTCACAAATAACATCAAAAATAGATGCAATTAGGAAAGAACATTTACTTTGTATTGAATTGAAAGGAAAAAAAAATACAACTTGGTTGCCTTGATGTCACAAGCCCCTTCTAGTGGTTTCCTTCCCTTCCCTTGATGAAAATATCTTTAGACCCCAAACCAGCAACATAGGTTTACCAATCCAAGTCACCCATTCCTTCAGTTCTATGCTCAATTTATAAGAAGGAGGAGGAGGTTTCTAGTTACTCTCGTCAAGGGATATGATGCTTAAGAAGAGAAGACTAGTTACATGATCCAAGGGATGAGGTGCAGGTATGTAGTCACTTTGGGGTCTCTAATTTAGATACGATTCCTCCACCAAAGCTTCTATAACTCACTTTTTAATTTTTACCTGCATGAATAGAATTGTGCAGTTTATAGTGGAAGAAAGTGCGCAAATTTGCGCAGTTTACAATGGAAGAAACTACACATGTGCAGGTTTTGTTCAGGAAAACTGTGAAGGTGCTAAAAAAGGGAGTAGTGTAACCCAAAATTCCTTTTTTCCCTGATATTTTTTTACTTCAAGATTCATAGGGGATTCATTTGATACACTTCATCGAATGGCGAAGGATCTGAATCGACAGTCATGGTGAAAAAATTTAGTGTAACAATGACCTTAAGGAAATAGAGTCGACAAAAAAACCTTATTGACTTCCCTCACGTGCCACAAAACCCTCCAGGAGTAACCCAACCCCTCCAAGTGTCCATCCCCTAAGCCAACCTGAATTTTCCCTCAGTTTTATGCCCAATCTCTCCCTTAACAAGGCATCAATGCGACTGGAACATACCAGTCGCATGCATAAGCCTGCATTAATGCGGTTGTGCACTTTTTCACTTAGTGTAGTTACAAAGAATGCGGATTTTAAGGCTATATTCTAAGGCTGGGGCTATACCTCTTCCCATAAATCCCTGTAATTCTCAGAATTCATAAATTACACAAGGAAAATGCTTGTAAACCAAAACTTCATACTAGGACTACGCCTGAGCATCCCCAACATGGATTGAAATTCTGTCAAACACCTGGAAACAATGCAATATACAGGTCATGAATACAATACTGAGGATAAGGGAGTAGAAATTCATATGAAACTTATCAAGAAGGATCACCACCCTCTCCCCTTAGTTGTCTTAACATTAATTAGGTATTGCATCCATTATTATTTTATTTACGAGTAAAACATGAAATAAACAATGACTATAACTAGTAACATAACCATGCATATAACTAGCATATAAACACAGAAATAAACATAATATAACATGAATATAACAACCATTAAATCCATATAAATACAAGTACAAAGCAATAGAACTCAGATTTCGTTAAACATAGGCAAGAGCCAACCAGGTTCGAGACTTCCACCCTCACCATACCATTATCTCCACTAAAACGACACCGAGATCAGAAAACCAAACCAAGCTTGGAATGCCTTCAGATCTCATCACTATCCTTGAGGAATTTTATGTCTCCTTTTCTTTAGGCTTTACCGCAATCCACACTGGCTCACTAGGCCCTTACCGAGACACAACCCTCTAGCTTTACCGTGTATCTCGCCAAAATTGGTCAAGGGATTCCTAGGCCTTTGGGAATGAACCGAGACCACCCCCACCTTGGATTCTGAAACCATCCAGAAATTCCAAAGCTCAAAACTGAGAATAATCCCATCACACCGTGGCTATATGGAAAATGAAAGGCAAGGATATAAATCAATGTTACAACCTGACAAAACCATGCCACCTAGTAACGAAAGAACCAAATACCAACATGCACATATCATGCATGTCAAAACCATCTAGGAAATCATACATGCAATACGTTATCTGCAAGTATTCCCGCTGAAGTTGCTTAATCCTGCTCTTCCTTGCCTGATTTTTGCATTCCTTTCCTTTCCTTTTCCTTCCTTTGCTCGCTTTATCTCTTTCTCCTCTTGGTCCTCTTCTCCTCTTTGAGTGTAATTATGAAAATGAACTGGAAAAAGGCTACAGACTGATGCTCTGAGGTATTTTTAACATTAATTCCTCTAATTTCTTCAATTTACCATAATTTTACTCCTCACGTGCAACTTGTGACCTATCACCTTCATTTTCTCCTAATTTCCTTTATTTTCATAAATAAATGTGCCAGAATTCATTTTGTCCCTTTTAATGCCTTAGCCATTAATGAGGCCCATCATCAAGTATATTTTAAGGGATTAAAATTCCATACTTCATCTATTAAGTTACCCCTCTCTCACATTTATTTACATTTTTGTTATATTATTCTTAATGAGAAGGGTGTATGATGTTTGTCATGTATTTGTGCCTAATCTAAATTAATTGCAAGAAATAAAGCTATTTTTGAGATATTTTCCACCTAAGGGCTCGGTGTGTAAAACAATGTGATATTGTAGGAGGCTTTTCCACCTCCTTAACTCTCTCAATTAGCCAATATCACATCTATATATCTCCCAATATCACAAAGGCAAAGGTAACCGAGCAAAGTGATAGTTATGAGGAGCCAAGCTCAGGTTTTCTCGATATCAAGGAGGACTTATTCCTAATTTTTAGGGAGCTATTGGTAGCTACCCATTTGTATAAATAATAATATGCAAGAGCTCATGAGGATTCGAAATTTGTATTAATCTAGGTAGCTCTTTAGCTCTAATTTAGTGTTATTTTTTATTTTCATATGATGTACTAGACCTTTTTATGCAATGATAATGAGAAGTTGCTTGTTCCATAACTGATTTAGTCTCAGAGGGCTGATGCTTTTGGGTTACGGCCCAATCCATTGGCCAAGTCCCTCTTATGTATTTATATTCTCTCTTTATGATTCAACATCTTGTTTCATCTATTTACAATCTAGCAGCATAAAAAATCCATCAAAGTTGTGCTTGTAGCCACTCTTCCTCGCCTCTCCCATGGGAGCTTAAGGAGAAGGATCTCAAACCATATATCAAAATTAGCTTGTTTATGATTTATTGGAAAGGTAGATAGTGTGATTAACATGCTCATAATATGCTTACTATAAGTTAGGATTTGGATTTTTATTAGAATAGATTTTAGCATAGATTAAGTAGGGTTTTTCCATTCAACTCATATTTTACACTTGTTAACATGTTGGTTTGTCAATAAGAAATGCATAAATGTGTGTAGTGATTGAAGGGTTGTATAAAACTGTAGGGAAAGGATCCTCTCTGTCTCATCCATCTTCCTTCTCTCTAACCTTCAAATCTACCACCAAAACCCAATTTTGTGAAACTACCTTCACCACCATCATGGGCAACCTTCCAAGTGCAAAAAAATCCTCAAGGGTTCTGAGTGTTAGGTCCCTATATTAATAGTGTAGTCCCTTATTGTTGTTAGTCTAGCCCCCTTATTGTTATTGTTGTACCCCTATAGCCCCCATAATGTTATTACTGTGCCCCATAAAAATCCACTACTGTTGTTGTTGTGCCCTTACATTATTATTTTTAGGTAGGTTAGGATTATATTGTGAACCCATGGACTCCGATATATAGAAAGGAGGTTTTTTCATATGAATCATCCAAGAATTGTTCATTTATGTAATGTAAAGGAGGTTTCCCCCTCGAATTGGCTGATTTCTAAGGCATTGATCTCTCTTTTCTTCTATTTTTGGAGATGGTTTCATAACATTTGGTACTAGAGCTTTGGATTCTAGGGTTTCACTGCTTCAAACAGGTCTTCGTGGAATTTTCTTTATAATTTTTTTTCTACGAAGTTTCAGATGCTAAAAAAAGACCCATTTGCGAAGCAATCCTGAGGAACATCGTGTAAACATTTCAGATCTTGGTTCACAATATTTTTGGAGATATAGTATGTGAAAGTTATGGTTTTTGCAGGGTCCTGAATTTCATCTAAAAGAGGTGACCTTAGGAAAATTGTCATAACTCTCTCTCCGAGCATCAGATTGGAATTATGTAAAAAGTGGCCAAAATTAAATGGACTGTAGTTTCCTCTGTATAAAATTCAGAGCCGAAGGAGGAAACAATGACATGTGGAACACCGTACAAGTTTGTTCTACTGAACCAATCCATAATTAGATCATTGTGGGAGATTGGGTATAACTTTGCCTTGAAGAATCCAAATCAGGTCAGACTCGTGGCATTGGAAAGAGGATTTAGAAGGATACTAAATGATTGAAGATAAAATATCAGGTATCCTAAATTACATAGATACATCAGTTTCAATATCGAGCTCCTCAAAATCAAGAAAAATGTGTATATTTTTTTCCTTCGAATTGCATATGTCTTGTTTGAAAAATCAATTTGAAGTGATTCCAAGGGAATATTGAAGCACAATTATAAGTATTGGGTTATAAAATTCCCCCTAAAAATAATTCAACACCTATTAAGCCCTCAGAATACTATACGATGACTCACGAAGAGGAAGAAGTGCAACATGATATATCAAAATTACAAGAGAAAGTGCACCAAATTTTGCTCTTGCAAAGAGAAAAAAAACTGAAATGGATGTTTTGAAGAAAGGCATGGAAGCTAAGATGGATGGTTTGAAGAAATTAATGGAAGCTAATATGGATGGCATGGAACCTAGTATAGATGGCATCGAAGCTAAGATGGATGACATCGATGGAAAAATTAAAGACAATGTGGAAGACGTGAAGAATGATCTAAAAGGAGACATGGAAGGTTTGAAGGAAGGTTTGACAAAGTTGATACAAGAAATGATTCCTAAACGTGAAAATATAATAGAGGAAACTCGTGATGAGAACAAAATAAATGTGAATCATGATTTCATAAAATCTAATGTTGGATTAAAGACCCACCATATTCCAAATATCGATATGAGGAAGTTTGATGGCAAGGATCCTGTAACATGGATACTACAGATGGGGAAATATTTTGATCCGAATAATGTGAAAAACACACAAAAGGTACACATTGCAACTTTATATTTAGAACAAAATACATTTGTATGGTTTCAATGGCTTTGCTCCTGTAAAAAAATTGTCACTTGGTCAATTTTTACGGAGGAAATGATAGCACATTATGAGGATACAAAGAGCAACACCTTCTTTAGCCAATTGATAAATCTCAAACAAAATGGTTCAGTGGTGGAGAACATTGAAGACTTCCAAAAATTGAATATAAGGGTAGCGAATATTCCAGAGGAACACAAGATTGATGTATTCATAGGGAATTTAAAGGATAACTTCCAACACGAGGTTCGTCTTTGGGAACCTGATTCATTGGAGAAGGCATTCATGTTGGCAAGAAAAAATGAATGTAAAATTATGGTGACAAGGAAGCCTACCACTCACATCTATAAATATGGAAGGGTTGCTACGCCTAGACTTCCACAACCTACAAGGTTGACACAACAATGATTGGAAGAAAAAATAGCAAAAGGGATTTGCTACAATTGTGATAGCAAATACACTAAATGTCATAATTGTGCCAAGAAGAGATTATTTTACATAGATCGTGAAGAGGAGGAATAAAATGAACAAGAAAATTCAAAAGAAGAAGATATACACCAGGAACGAACCCTAGAGAAATAAGAAATGAGTTTGGCCATATCCTATTATGCATTGGAAAGAATTACCACTCCTCGAACTCTCAAGATAGAAGGACATATCAAGAAGAAAAAGGTAATAGTGTTGATTGATTCGAGTTGTGCCCATAATTTTATTCATTGTAAGGTAGCCAAGGAATGGAATTTCTTCCTATACCCAGCACCAGAGTGTCAAGTGATGGTTATAAATGGAGGAACTAAAAATTGATTTGGAAAATGCCATAATATCAAGCTAACCATGGGGGAATATGTATTGAATAGTCCAATTCTTTCCATTCCAATGTGAGGTGCCGATGTTGTACTAGGAGTGCAATGGTTACAATATTTGGGGATGGTAGCTTTTAATTTTCAACAACTTTTCTTGAATTTGTTTTCGGAAGCAAAGGAAGTTGAATTACGGGGTATCACAGGGAAGACGGGAAAGATAATAAGCTCTTATTTCATGACAAAGCTTTTGAAGAAAGAACAAAGAGGCATAATTGCAAAATTATGCTCACTAGAAGTTCCAACATCAAAATCATTTATTTCTCCAGATCTCCAAAAAGTCATGGACAATAATTCCAAGATGTTTGAAAATACCAAAGGACTCCCACCTATTCGTGATGATGATCATGCTATTCATTTGATTCCAGGAAGTGTTCCTCCAAATATCAGGCCTTACAGATATCCTTATGTCCAAAACAACAAAATTGAACATATGATTGCATAAATGTTAGAGGATGGTATAATTCAACCAAGTCGAAGTTCTTTCTCTGCTCTAGTAGTATTGGAGCACAAGAAGGATGGATCATGGCGCATTTTTCCGGATTATAGGGGGCTCAATAAGCTTACTATTAAAGCTAAATTCCCCATTCATGTGATTGATGAATTATTGGATGAATTACATGGAGAAATTTATTTTACCAAGTTGGATCTTCGTTTAGGATATCATTAAATTAGAATGAAGACCATAGATATTTCGAAAACAACATTTAGAACTCATGAGGGTCATTATGAATTTTTGGTCATGCCTTTTGGCCTTACTAATGAACCTTCTACATTTCAAGGGTTGACGAATTCCATTTTCAAAACCTTCCTTAGAAAATTTGTGTTAGTATTTTTTGATGATATACTAATCGACAATAGGTCTTGGAAGGATCATGTTCAACATGTTGAAAATGTGCTCAAACTATTGGAGGAGAAACAATTATATGAAAAAAAATCCAAATGTTTCTTTGGAGTACAAGTGGTGGAATGTCTAGGTCATATTATATCTCAACATGGTGTTAAGGTAGACCCTAACAAAATTAAAGCCATTAAGGAATGGAAAGTCCCCACAACAATAAAGTAGTTGTGATTATTTCTCGGGTTAACATGGTATTATCGAAATTTTGTTAAGAATTATGGGAAAATAGTAGCACCTCTAACAACATTATTGAAGAAAGAAGCATTTTCATGGACTCCTGAAGCAACTAAGGCCTTTGAACATCTTAAAGAGGCAATGTGCCCAGCACCGGTCTTAGCTATGCCAGACTTCACAAAAACATTTATTGTGGAATGTGATGTCTCAGTAAATGGAGTTGGTTATGTTTTAATGCAAGAAGGAAGACCCATTTCTTTTGAAAGTCATCGAATCAAAGGAAATTAATTACAAAAATCTATTTATGGGAAGGAAATGTTGGCAATACTACATGCACTAAAGAAATGGCGACCTTACCTAATGGGAAGACACTTCAAGGTAAAAAATGATCATGATAGTCTTAAATATTTTTTGGAACAAAGAATATCTTTAGAAGAGTAGAAAAAATGGGTCACAAAGATGTTGGGTTACGAATTTGAAATCATGTAAAAAAAAGGGAAGCTAAGTTTTGTTGCAGATACACTCTCAAGAAAGGATGAAAAGGTGGAAGCATTGCTTTGTGCCATTTCTATTATCAGACCAGATCGAATAACCGAAGCAAGGGGTGAATAGAAGAATGACGAAGAAGTGTGGACACTCATTAAAAAGTTGTAGCAAGATCCTAGTACATTTGATACATTTATTTGGAAAAATGATTCCTTATGGTACAAAGATCGCTTATATATTTGTAAGAATTCCCAACTAAAACAAAATATTCTTTTTTAATTTCACACGTCTCCCTTAGGAGGACACTAAGTATTTTTAAAAAATTACCACAGGGTGAAGAAATATTTTTTTTGGGATGGCCTTAAATCTGATATTCAAAAGTTTGTGGCGGGATGTTTGGTTTGCTAGTAAAATAATGTTGAGACAATTAAGACCCCGGGTCTTCTACAACATTTATCCACTCCATGTCAACATTGGGAGGAGTTTTCAATGGATTTTATCACAGGTTTACCTAAGTTTGAAGGAAAGAGTGTCATCATGGTGGTAGTTGATAGACTTACCAAGTATGCACACTTTTGTGCATTATCTCATCCATTTAAAGCAAGTACAGTTGCTACTGCATTTATAGAAACAATTCAAAAGATACATGGAAACCCAAAGATTATTGTAAGCGACAAAGTTCCCATTTTTACTGGAATTTTTTGGACAAAATTATTTTCTTGTTTGGGTACTCAACTAGCTCATAACTCATCTTATAATCCTCAATCCGATGGGAAAATTGAGATAGTGAACAAATGTTTGGAAGGATATCTTCGTTGTTTTGTATCTGATAAAAAAAAAAAATGGGTCAAGTGGTTACCTCTGGCTGAATGGTGGTATAACACTTCCCTCCATACTACAACAAAAATGACCCAATTTATGGCACTTTATGAATATCATCCATCGTCCATTACATCATATTTAAGATAAAATTCTAAGGTTCAAGTAGTGGAAGATCACATCGAGCATCAACAACAAGTTCTCCAACTCTTAAAGGATAACCTAAATTTGACACAAAATCGAATGAAACAATAGGAAGATCAACATCGTAGCAAGAGAAGTTTTGATGTAGGAGACTGGGTATTTTTACGGCTACAACCATACAAACAAATGTCCCTCAAGCAAGCTAATAAGGATAATAAATTATTTCCAAAGTACTATGGTCCTTACAAGGTGTTGCAAAAGATTGGTACTATGGCATACAAATTAGAGCTTCCTACTTCTTCTTGAGTGCACCCAGTTTTCCATGTTTCATGCTTAAAGAAGGTTATAGGTGACAAAATTCTAGTTCAAACAATATTGTGAGAGCTTGATGAGGAAGGAAAAATCATATTGGAACCTGGAGCAGTCATGGAAACAAGAACTCGAAAACTACGAAATAAATCAATTTTAGAGTATCTCATAAAGTGGAAGAACTTACCCACTGAAGATTCTACATGGGAGGATGAGAATTTTATACAAAAGCGTCCAGAGCTACTCAAGAATTGAGGAATTTTTTTTTTTGAAGGAGAGGGGCATGTTAGGTCCCTATATTATTAGTGTAGTCCCTTACTGTTGTTAGTGTAGCCGCCATATTGTTATTATTGTGCCCCATAAAAAGCCACTATTTTTATTGTTGTGCCCTTACATTATTATTGTTAGGTCGGCTAGGATTATATTGTGACCCCATGGACTCCTATATATAGAAAGGAGGTTTTTTCATATGAACCATCCAAGAACTATTCATTTATGTAATGTAAAGGAGGTTGCCCCATCGAGTAGCTGCTTTCTAAGGCGTTGATCTCTCTTTTATTCTATTTTTGGAGCTGGTTTCATAAAACTGAGTTTGGCTGGAGGCATTGGCCACCTCTCCCTCACCTCTTTCAACATTCTCTCACCTTTCTACACCTTCCTTGCACCTTTCCCATCCTTAAAACCCTCTTGAACTGTTTCCTGTAGCACTTCAAGACATCCTGTAGTAGTTACATGACATCCTGTAGAAACTTCCTATATCAGCGATGTAGGTCACCTATTCACTCCAATTTAGCACATTTTTTACTTCTTAGCATATAATAGGATGCACTTGAACCCTAGCTCTGAATTCATGGTTAGAAGAGACTCTTAGTCCACTCTAAAGCTCCTTCCTTCCTGACTGCAAAAACATAATAGGCATTATGGTTTTATTTCATTTCATAATTAGATTGAATTCACATGCAAGTACAAGTTTAATGAAACAATATATAGGATTTGGTTTATGCTTTCAGGAAGTGTGTGATGATAGAATAATTTCTTTACTGCAAATAAGTAGATAGCTAGATGAACGATTTCCAGAACATAGTTTCCTTTTTCTGCAACTATGTTAATTGTTTATGCTTTGCTTTCATTGTCCATTGTAACTAGGATTTTGATATACATTCTCTTTGTCTTATACTAGAAGAAATTCCCTGCATTACATGCGCTAGCTGCACTTTAATCAAGTGGAAGGAATGGCCTAGAAGTAGTACTGACCAGAAGACCTAGTTGAGGGTGTCATTATTAGAATCCATATGTTGTGCATATATAACTGTCACCTCTAAGTTTGTACAAACCCCAGGTTGATACGTAAATTTGAGTAGCCCTTGGAAGTTGCAACACTCTTGGTGAAATACCATGGCTCACCACTTTTTGGCACACGTTTTCGGGGAGGTGTCTATGTAGATGCTTGTTTTCTGCTTAAGAATTTATTTACTTTTTGGTTTGCATATAGTTTGAAAAAGTGAGAAAGAAACAAAAAAAAATTTCTTTCATGCCTCGTAGGAGTAGGGACAACCAAGGAAATTTTTTCCCAAAAACCCCCACAGCCCCACACAGTCAAGCTTCACTCTTCTTCAGTGACTATGAGAATAATATCGTCTAGGTGAGAAACCTAAAAAATTTGAGGAACCTATTGGGAAATAAGAGGAAATTTCTTTATAAGAGGAACCTACTTCACCTATTCAAGCTATGGTTGAGAAAAAAACCAAAGGATACTTTCCCATCAGAGAAACCAATGGAGAGACTAGGACGAAAAAAATCATCCCTTCAGCCCTTCCACACTGCCATGGCTTAACTTCTGAGGACCGTGGAACTTTCATGTTTGAGTTTGTTGTTGTCTGTAGGAATTTTGACTATGACTCATATGAACAAAAGTTGAAAATTTTCCCCTATACCCTCAAGGATGCAGCCTTGCACAGGTTCATGCGCCTACCTGGGGAAAACATCACTACCTGGGACCAAATGAAAGATTCCTTCAACAACAAGTAAAAATAATATTGTAGGTCCAAAGAAACCAAGGAAGAAATATTTAATATGACACTAGGGCTTGATGAATCTTTAGAATACTATGAGGAAAGGTTTCAATTGAACTACAAGAGGGCCAACTGCACCCTTGATCATAGATCAGTCAAGTTATTTATTCTCCGAGGGATCAGGGAGGAAGTGTTGGAAACCCTCAACATGATATCTGGAGGAGATATCTATCAGTTGGCCCATGATGACATCAAGACTGTGTTCAGAAACCATTATAGGGCAACCAGAAAAAAGGGTAGATGTAATCAATGCTTGGAAAATGCCTCTTCCTCCACCTCATCCATCAAAATTTAGATAGGGAACATGTTAGAGGATTTCAAGAGTGAAATGATTCATACATTTTCCTTGCAAATGGATAACATGCAGCTCAAAAGGAAACAAGAGGAGGCAACGAGAGCGTTAGATATATTTTTCCCTGGATGCACTAGAAGACACCCTAGGAATGAATGCCCAATGAATTTCATATAAATTTTCTCAGTTTGTGAATAAAACCATGAAACATACAAATTCCCTTCCTTACCTAGCCTAAAATCTATATACCAAGGGGTGGAAGGTGGTCCAGATAAACTATCCTTTATAAGTCAAAGGAGGCCTCATAGACCTCTTCCATACCAACATGGCATGAAAGGTGCACCTTATTATTACTAAAATTAAAACCAAAATGAACCCTTGTAGCCTTGGTATTCTTCTACTCATCCATTATGGCCCACACCTCCTTCTTGGCCTTATGCCCCTCCATATCACCCTCAACTTGTCAATCAACCATTTCAGCCATATGATCCCCAACCTCCTCAGTGGAGAAATCCATCACAAGGGTGGAGGCCTCAACTAAACCAACCTAATGCTTTACTGAATCCACTTAAACCTAAACCCCCACTCACCTATCCTGCTCCACCTAAGAAACCTCAGATTCCCGCTCAACCTAATTTGAACCCAAATAACAAAAAGGCACAACATGTCTACAATGGAGAGACATGTTACCTTGCCTAGGTTGTGGGGATCCATGAGATTAACCTTAGGTCTAGGAGAATGCTCCCAGATAACCATCCACCATCTCCACCTGAAGAGATTGAAGAGGAAAATGAGTATAGTACCCCTCAAGTAAATCCACCTCCTTTTCCTGAGAGATTGATCCATCCTAGCTAGCACAACCCAAAAGAGACTGAACTTCTGGGAGAATTGAAGAATTTGTGTGTAAATATACCCCTTATCTAGGCTATTAAGGATGTTCCCATCTATAATAAGCTTATCAAAGAAAAAATCTTTAAAAATTATGGGATAAAGAAGAGAGACACCCACACCATTAATGTTGTAGGTCAATTATATGATTTGATGTTGGGGAGAGTGATTTTCCCAAAGTACCTAGACCCTGGGAGTCCAATAGTAGATGTGCACATTGATGGTATCATTTTCCCTCATACATTGATTGATCTTGGGGATGCCATCAATGTGATGACAAAAGAAATAATGTTGAAGCTCAACCTCCAAGGAGCTTTGAGAAATACCACTATAGTTATGCAACTTGCAGATATATCCACAATTGCTCCTGAGGGAGTTGTCGATGATGTTATGGTATCCATTGATTCTTGGGAGTATCTCATTAACTTCCTGGTACTTCAAACCACAACCAAGTTTAATGGTTATCATCTTATCCTAGGAAAACCTTGGTTGTCCACTGTTGATGCTTATATCAGTTGTAAGGCTCGAAACATGACCACCAAGAATGAGCCATTTTCAAAACAACTAGTATTATATCCTCTTGCCCAACCTTCTATTGAACATGATATACCTTTATGGCTGGAGGATGAAGAATAATATGAAGTGTACCATGCAACACCATATCATGTTTGTACCTTAGATGTTGTTATCAGAGGGGGGAAACCTGATGAAGATGACCTCGTTGACCATGTCCTTCAAAAAGAATTCCCCACTGCCATTCCACTCGATGAACTGGTAAGAGAATATGAAAGAAACCATTGGATAGAGAGCTATGCTCAAATGAATTAGTCCCTGAACCTGCTAATATTGTAGAATTGGCCCATCTAGAACCCTAAAGATAATTCCCTCTCTCTCGGCCAAAGAGGAAGAAAAATTGTGCTAATTGTTGAGAGAGAACTTATATGATTTTGTTTGGGATTACAAAGAAATGAAAGGGGTGCATCCCTCAATCTGCACACACCATATTTACATCAAATAGGGATGCAAGCCTATGTGCCAGCCCCATAGGAGAATGAACCAAGCCTTAAAATACATATTAAAGGACGAATTACAAAATTTTCTTGATGTAGGGTTCATATACCCTATATTAGATACTAAATGGGTGTCTCCTCTAGTCTTAGTCCCAAAGAAGAATTGGAAGTGGAGGATCTATGTTGATTACAGAGAATTGAACAAAACAATAAATAAATACCATTTCTCTTTGCCTTTCATTGACCAAGTCTTGGATGGTCTTATAGGGAATAATTTCTCCTCTTTCCTGGATGGATTCAGTGGTTACAATCAGATCCATATGAGCCTTGAAGACCAAGACAATACTACATTTACATGTCCTTGGGGCACATTTTTTTTAAATTTCTTCCATTTGGCCTATGCAATGCCCCTGCCACTTTTTAGAGAGTAGTCTTGAGCATTTTTTCTAAGCTCATCCATGATTATGTGGAAATATACATGGATGATTTCATTCCCTACGTGTATGATTTCTAGGAGGCCATCTCTAATATGGGTGAATTCCTAAGCATATGCATTGAAATGCATCTCTCTTTGAGTCCTGAGAAGTGTGAATTATTGAGGAAGGCAAGGATTGTACTTTGCCACTCCATATCTCAGGCAGGGATACAAGTAGACCCAAACAATATTTCTATCATAAAAAGGGCGCCTACTCCTCAGAAATAGAGAGATGTTAGGAGTTTTTTTGGCTTAGCTGGTTACTATAGGAAATTCATCAAGAATTTTAGCAAGGTGGCTTCACCATTGTTTGGATTCCTGGCCAAAGACTCTAAATTCTATTGGTCAAGTCTTTTTCAAGAAGCCTTTGAAATCATAAAGGAAAAGTTGACCACTACCCCTATACTTCGAGGTCCGAATTGGGCTCTGCCCTTCCATATCCATATTGATGCATTGGATAAAATTGTGGGGGAAACTTTGGGACAAATGGTTGATAAGTTACCCTATTCCATGTATTTCATCAACAAAAATTTGTCTAAGGTTGAATTGATTTAAAATATTACTGAGAAAGAGCTTTTAGCTATTGTCTATTCCTTGAATAAATTCAAACATTATATTACTGGGTACGAAATTTTTGTGCATATTGATCATGCAAAAATTAAATACTTGATGAAAAAACATGATGTGAATGTTAGAATTATTAGGTGGTTATTATTGTTGCAATAGTTTGACTTAACTATCATTGATAAGTATGGGAAAGAAAACGTAGTTGCAGATTTTTTGTCTAGACTCACGTTACCTGGAGATAACGAATAGATGATTGATGACCAACATCCATATGAGAACTTATTTTCTATCTCAATACTCTCTCCCTGGTTGGCTCACATAACCAACTACTTGGTTGTTGGGAGATTTCCTCCAAATCTATCATCCAGGGAGAACAGTAGAATTGTGAGAAAGAACACCTTTTTCACTTGGATTGGTGGAAATATTTTCAAACTGGGACCAGATCAGATTCTAAGGAGATGTGTCAGGGAGGAGGAAGTGTTTGAAATACTCTCAGCATGTCATGATGGGAACTATGGAGGTCATTTTGGTGCTAAGCGGACAAATTTCAAGGCCTTGAAAGCTGGCTACTATTGGCCTACTCTCCATCAATATGCTAGAAGATATACTATAAAATGTGACCAATGTTAGAGAATGGGAAAACCTACACCCAAGGATGAAATACATCTACAACCTCAGGTGGCCTTGGAGTCATTTGACAAGTGGGGCATGAAGTTCATTGGGCCAATTTATCCACCATCTGGGAAAAATAAATACATCATAATTTTCATTGAATATTTGACAAAGTGGGCTAAGACAAAGGCTGTTAAGGAAAAAATAGAAGAAAAGGTGGTTGAATTCGTAGGAGAAAAATGTGTTCTACAAATTTGGGTATCTAAGGGAGATAGTCATTGGTCAAGGAGCTCAGTTCACATCACACTTTATTGAGAACCTCCTAAGGAAGCATAACATCAAGCAAATGAAATCTATTAGCTATCACCGTAAAGAAAATGGGAAATTAGAGGTTACCAATAGAGAACTGGAAAGTATCGTCACCAAGGTAGTGAGCAGCGGTAGGAAAGATTGGGAAGACAAATTAGTGGAGGCAACTTGGGCCTATAATACCACCTGGAATACAACTACTAGGTTCACTCCATATGATCTGGTTTATGGGAAGAAAGCTTTGCTTTCTATTAAATTTTAATATAACACTCTCATAATGGTAGCTCAATTGGATTTAGATATCACAAGGGAATATAAGGAAATACTATTTCAACTCAATGGTTTAGATTAATTTAGAATGCAGGCCCTCCTCCACACTGAAGTCATACAATTTCAGAGGAAGGTTTGGCATGATAGGCACATCAAGGGTAAAGTATTCCATGAAGGAGATTGGATTTTATGTATGACTCCAGGTTCAAGGAATTTAAAGGGAAGTTGATGACAATATGGCTAGGCCCATATTTGATAGAGAAATTCCATGACAATGGGGTTGTTCAAATTAGAACCATTGATGAGGAATGAATTCCTTCTCTTGCTAATGGTTATAGGCTAAAGGTATACATAAATTGCATGTTTAAGACAAAGTTCATCAACATAATCAACAATGAAGTAAATGTGATTGGGAGGCTCATAGATTCCATTCCAAAACCCTCGTAGAAAAAATAATAATAAAAAATAAATAAAGAGGCCTAGGTGAAAATCTCCATGAGGCATCCAAGGCCAACTCTAGCATTGAAAACCTCCATGAGGCATCCAAGGCCAACTCTAGCATTGAAAACCTCTCTGAGGTAGTTCCGAAGCAAAAAATAAGGGAGAAAAGAAAAATACAAGATCCCTGGGTGAAAAACTCTTTGAGGTCCCTAGGGAAGGCTGGTGGTTTGAAAACCTCTTATGAAGCAACCCACTATTCTTGAAAAAAAAAACAAAAAAATAAAGAAAAAACAAAAGAAAAGAACATAGATGACACCATGACTGCTGACCTTTTTTCTGTCTTGCAGGGTTATGAACAGTGGCATTTCATGGTCATAAAGCAAGGTAATTCTCCCATTTCTCTTCACACCTCCACCTGTCCACTCTCTCTTCAGCACCACAACTCACCTCTGCATCCATCCACACCATCCCCGAGGCCAAAAAAAAAAAAAAAATTCACCCTCTCTGAGGTGCTACAAGAAGTTCATGTGCTGCTGATGGGCCTCTATATTAGACATAAATTAAGGCCCATATAACCTTTCTTAGGCACATAAAGGCTATATTAAATCTCTCCTTCTACAATTAATAATGTTTTTTAAGCTTTAATATGTTCTTAGGAAGGCTTAGAGATAACTGCATATTTGTGCCTAACATTATTTATTTTTGAAGATTATTGTGAGAATATTGGACAAATTATGAAGATTTGGAGAAGGAGATAATTTAAAGACTTGCTCCCTACTACAGGAGGATCAAGGTTGGAGAATAAATGAAAAAAATATCATGAAATTATATAGATATTCTGGAACTCTAATGATTGAGAAAATCTAGGAATGTGTTCCCTGTCATTTAATGCAAACTCCTAGTGTTGGGAACCAAATCCACTATTAGAGGGATTTTGGAGGGGAAATGTTCCTCATTTCAAGGGGAATGATTCCCCATCAAAATTTATAAGTACCAATTCGAATTGGCCTCTATAGGCACACATTTTTTAGTCTTCTTGTGGAGAAAACTTGTTGTTTAGCAGCTTAATTTTCATTTCTTGCAAAGATGTACTTGGATTAATTCAAATAATGATTTTTGGTGCCATTTTTAGCTTCTAAATATCAGTTTCTTCCATAGGACTCTGAGTCTCCTTGGCATTGGCCATCCCAGGAGCCTCAGAGCCCTCTTACACAATTTCTTTATGTTCTTTTCACTTCTTATTCTCATGCATCTCTTATTCTTGTTTTGCCTATTTTTGTATTTAGTATTGATGATTTTCTTGTTGTAGGATTGAGTTAAATGGTTTAAGTGAGCTATTTTGCAGGTTATTTACATATTCAAATGAACCATTCATCTTTATTACAACTTTTTAAGGTCATCTCCATCATTGAGCTACTTGGATTTGGTCACTAGTTCACGAAGATAAGATTTTTGGAAATGCCTTGTAGCGAATTAGTAGTAATTTTCTGATATTTTTTAGAATGGTTTAATGAGCTTCGCTTGAGTTGATTCCACTTGGATTAGGTCATAAAAAAATTCAAGTTAATAAAAAAATTCATCCCATTTCATTTTCACTTGATTAGGTTAGGCATTTGATAGGTTAACTAGCTCACTACTTCTTGAATTTCCATTTTTTAGAGTAGTAATTTTCTGTTATTTTTTAGTGCATGTGAAAAGGGGTATTTTGTAGTGATTCCACTTAGAATGGAGACCTAAGACATGATACGTAATAAAAAAATTTGTCCCACCCCATTTTCATTTGATTTACTTGGTCATTCGGTGAGTTATCTCCAAAACATAACTTCTTATAGCAAAAATATAAGTTTCTGTATCACTCTTGTAGCACGTGTAAACTCGACTAGATTTGCTCCCAAAACTTGGTTTTTGTCTCTTAGGCTTGAATCATGACCCCTAGGATCTAAATCCATGATTGAGGAATAATGAACACCACTGAGGACATACATTTTTACAAAGTAGATTAGGCCTATTTATTTGAATTCATGCTCTTAGGATTTCAATTAAAAACGGTTGTTCTTGCCTAGGATTAATTTGTTTTCAAAGCAACACTTCCATTTCTACAATTAGTTTAGGCTTTTATTTCATGAAATTCACTTCATTACATCATATTAACAAAGTAAGGACATATTTTATGTTGCACATATAGTGCCAATACCTCTTAATCTTTTATGAACGTCAGGTTGAAAATTAAAGTTGGTAGCCTTGGGAGTTGCAACATTCTTGTTGCAATACTAAGGCTCATCACTTTTTGGTGCCGTTGCCGGGGAGATGTCAAAGTATGCATTTTTTTCTTCCCTAGTTGATTCATTTATTTTCTTTCTGCAAAAACAAAAAAATATTTGCATCAGGCATATTTCATTTCAAAAACAAAAAATTGCATTGCATTAGCATTCTTATTAAAAAAAAATTAAAAATACTCTCCAATACCAATGCCCCCCCCCATTTGATCACGTGGTGTAGTAAGAACCACATCACCATCCACTTTTGCAAATAAAATAATAAGAGGTGCCAAATAAGGTATAATAAATGGATGGAGATGATGACAATGAAGAAGATCCTCTTGGATTTCCCATTCAAGATACTGATATCAATGTGCATATGAATAACATCCCTCTATATTTTCTTCCCAACTTCCATGGTATGAGGTCAGAGGATCCATAAACCTTTCTCTTTGAATTTGAAAGTTTTTTTAGATCTTATGGTTACTTATTAAACACTCAAAAATTGAGATTGTTTTCAAAAACATTGAATGATAGAGCTCTTAAATGGTTCATGAGTTTAGGTACTAATTCAATAAGATCATGGAACGATATGCAAAATATATTTCTAGAAAAGTATAAAGATAATGATCCTAAAGAATAATTTTTTAGAATGAATCAAGAAGAAGATGAGAGCCTTGAGGATCTAATAGAGAGTTTATTGTATAATGTTAATAGGGAAAAATTATAATCATTTAAGATTTGACACACTAAAAACCATCTTTCTTAGAACAATTAGGGATGATTGGATCAATATCCTTGATTTCATGAGTAGAGGAGATGTATACCGATTATCATTTGAAGAAATTTATGAAACATGCAAGCACATATCAAACAGAAGGGAAAGATTAAGTAAATTAGCATCAACATTTATAATTAAGCTATAATTGGAAATTTTATTGATAAATTTAAAACAAAAACTCTAGGAAATATAAGCGAACATGTAGAAATGTTAAGAATGCAAGATGAGAAAAAGAAGATGTTGATATTTGTGTTGTCCATGTAGAATCATATTACCCATCATTACCAAGGTTGAAGGAAGTTTACCAAGAGGACAATGGAGCAAGTCAATCACTAAAGAAGCAATGTTATGTAGCTCTAAGAAGACCATGAGAGCCTAGTAAACTTGATATGATGCAAGTACCTACTTCGAAATTTCAAGCTTATTCATATACATCTCAAAGTAATTGGAACACAACCTTTCCTTGACAACCTTGGCCATCTCAACCACAAAACCAATCTTGGAAACAAGTTTGGCAAGGACCTTATGGGAAAAATCCACAATATCCTCAATATTTTCCTCAATATCCTCCATACCCAACTCCATGTTATCCCTACCATCTACCTCCACCACAACCACAACCCTAACCACATCCATCTCAAAGATCCACTCCCACTCAACTACCTGTACCACCATTTCCAAACCCACACAATGAAGTATCTTAGCCCACTTAGAATGCTGAGGTAAAATACTACCAAACATCTCCTTTTGATCTAAATAGTATCCATATTAGATTAGGAATAGTATTGAAAAAAAGTGATTCTCTTGATGTCATTGAAGGACAACATCCAGAAGAAGAAGATTCAAATGAGAAGACCAAAGAATCATGGGTTGCACTTGATGGAGAGAAGACATCATAATTAGAGATTGAGAAATGTCCCTCATGTTTACTATCAGATCCTCCACGTGTTGAAAATAATAATCAACAAAAAGAGGAATATTTGAATGTCATGGTAGAAGAGGAAACTAAAAGAGATCCAAAATGTGAAAGTGTACCAGGGGTATTACAACTCTATTGAAATATGGTTCCAAACAATCATTAAGTTGTAGCAACACACTCTTCTTCAACAATACTTGATATCATCTTAGTTAAAGAAGCTGGTCTCTCATATTCAGGTCAATGTCACAACATGTATTTCAAGCCTACACATGATTCTATATTTCATCTTGATGTGCACATGGCTCCATTGGAAGTATTCCTATACTTGAAATAAATTTTGTTTTTCAAGTAGAGTAGGATAGAAAAATAAAAATAAAAATGGAAAAAGAGAAAAAATAAAAGAATAAAATCTCAGGTGAAAACCTCTTTTGAGGCGCCTCAGATTGGCTCAATGACTGAAAACCTCCATGAGACGGTCAATGGGTTGGAAAAAAGTGAAAAATAAAAGATCCTAGGTAGAAACCTCCTTTGAGGTGCCTAGGAGGACATACTAGTTGAAAAATGAGCCTAAGAAAAATGAAAAAAAATGAAAAAATGAAAAAAAAATAAAAAATTTCTCCATGTATCTCTCTCTAATGAATGCAGGTGCTCTCCAACCTTTGCAAGCAACAAAAAAAAAATTTGGCACCAAAAGAAAAATTTGGTCAAAAATCCAGTCAAAGAAAGTCAAACTTGGACTTTCTCCTCCTTTGCTCAGATGCTCCAAAAGGACCAAGGTCATGTCAATCGATCACCCTCATCCATTTCCAACATCAACCAATGATTTCCAAGCGCTTCTCATTCATTTTCCTCGTTATCCTAAAATGATACAGGAAATCCTATTTTTGCTACAGGAAGTCCTGTTTTTTAGCAGAAAATTGTTTTATTATTTATTGAAAACCATACATCCATTTTACGAGATGTTTCATGGGGAGATGCATATGGATGATGGTAACATGCTAAATAAATTTCAGTAAATTACGGTGCACACTTTGTGAGAAATCGACCTCCATCACCTACAACCATTTTTAATTTTTCTCGAGATTTGTTCATCCAATGGCCAAGATGTTTTATGGGGAAGTGCATAAGGATGATGGTAACATGTTAAAAATATTTCAGGTCAATCCAATCTACCGTTTGATATTTTTCGATAAAACAAGTTTGCTACAAAGGGGTTGTCCTGAAATGTTACAGGAAGTCCTATAAATGCTACAGGAAGCGGATCCGATTTGAGAAAGAGGCCAAAATGTCATGTATCCTTTAGGAAATGTTGAGAGAGGTCCACCATATACTCATAATTCATTTTCCACACAAATTGACCTCTTCTCCACTCTCATTTTCACCTATTTCCATGAAAAGAACCCATTTTCACCCCTTCTTTCATTACTTTCGCCACAACCAAGGTTTTTGATCCTTGTCCATAGATTGACCATGAATTATCAGTATTTTGGGAAGCATTATATGAATGATAATTTTGTCATAAAAGGGTTTCTTTGGTTTCTATAGGAAGAAATACATTCATGTAGCAGTCTGTAATTGCCTTAGAAGACCAAAATTGCAAGAACAATAATGAAGAACCAATCATCATGAAGACCTTGAAGAGTCATTTACTCAAATTTTGGGAAGCTACATGACCTCTGTAGATTTATACATGATCATTTTTCATCACCAAAACAAAATTTGATCCATGGTGGCATCTATATTTTGATCACATGAATCATGGAACTTCAATCATCAATGAGAAGATTCCATCCAATGAAAAACGATTAATGAAAGTGACATTTTGTACCTCAAAGAGAATTCCAACAGCTTCATCAATGTTCCAACATCCTCATGAATCATAAAGTCAATCATCAACTACAACGCTCACATCATGAGCATCTCAACAACATCATTTTATCCAGGGATGTGAAGTAGCAACAACAACAACAAAAAACGCTAGAAGACATCCAGATTCAAGGCTATCAACAATAGGACCTCCAACATATTATCACATGTAGCTTCAGGATCATTAGTAGTAGCTTCATAACCACCAAAGGAAGCTTCAGCAGTCTTATCAACAACCTCAATATCATGTGCAAAAACAAATCAAGGGTATGCAACTCTCTAACCTCACCCTTCAAATCTATTCCAGCTTAAGAAAATGTTAAAAGTGTGAGAAGGAAAGGTTTTTTTATAGAAAAAATTAGTAAAATAGGAACCTCGGCCTTACATAGAAGCTAGCTTCACTTTTCCACCAAGACACACACATGTGGAAGAGGAACAAGACAAACGTGAAGAGGACTTGAGAAAATGGGTGGTAAGCAGTTAGTTGTGATGGAAGACAAGGAGTGTCAAGGGATAATTGAGGTCCAACTCAATTAACAAAAAAACACTACGAGTTTATTTTTCATGCAATGAAAAAAATAAAAAAAAGAGGAAAAAAGAGGAAAAAATAAAAAATAAAAAAATAAAAGGTGGAACGACCACCTCTTGGCATGCAAATATTGGTTGCTAGAGGCGAAATAGAGTTGCTATAGGAAACATAGCCGCTATAGGAAAAACAGATTTTCTACAGGAAGAACAGATTTGCTACAAGAAAGACAAATTTGCTACAGGAAGCTAACCGAGGGATGCAAGAGAAATATTTTTCTACTGGGGTGTTGGAAAATGATTAATTAATAGCTTCAAGGTACAAATAAACACAACAAAGTTGCAAATGATTTAATACATACATGGTAAATTATCCAAGGGTGAAAGGTACCCAAGTCACTAATTTGGTCATGACAACATTCCTTTATTTTGCTTCAGTTTATTAACAACCATTTCTCCCTTTTTATGAAGAAAGATATATTTTTTAAGTGCTTTCAATTCTAGAATTTAATAAGCAAAGAGAATTTGCATTGCTAGTTAAGGATGTTCATAATAATTTGATGGATAATATGATGTGTCATGGCCAAGGATTTGTATCAAAATTAAGAGGTTTGGAATTCAATGAGAATGAAATTACTAATGAGGTAAAGGATGCCAAGAAATCATTATTTTCACAAGGATAAGTGCCAAAGGAATACCAAGAAGACAAACCAAAATTAAGGTGTTTCCCTCACAAATAGAAACAATTACAATTGAAGAATCACCTAAGAGAAAGAAGCATCCTAAACCTACATTAGAAGTTCTGTGGGAAAGTGAGATAAGGGAAGAAATGAAAATAAAAGAATAGAAATAATAACAACAAGAGGAGCAACATATGGACCAAAAAACACAGAATGACCAGGCTAGCATACATGAAGAATCACAAAACAAGGAGGATGAATAGGTTGCTCAGAGGATGAGAAACAATTTCATTAAGGGGGTATGATGGGCCTCTAAATTAGACATAAATTAAGGCCCATTTAACCTTTCTTAGGCACATAAAGGCTATATTAAATATCTCCTTCTACACTTAATAATGTTTTTTAAGCTTTAATGTGTTCTTAGGAAGGTTTAGAGATAATTGCATATTTGTTCCTAATATTATTTATTTTTGAATATTATTGTGAGAATATTGGATAGATTATGAATATTTGGAGAAGGATATAATTTAGGGACTTTCTCCTTACTAGAGGAGGATCAATATTGGAGAATAAATGAACAAAATATCATGAAATTATTGAGATATTCTGGAACTCCAATGATTGAGAAAATCTAGGAATGTGTTCCCTGTCATTTAATGCAAGCTACTAGTGTTGGGAACTAGATCCACTATTTGAGGGATTTTGGAGGGAAAATATTCCTCCTTTGAAGGAGAATTCGTCCCCGTCAATTTTTATAAGTAACAATTCTAATTGGCCTCGATATTCATGTATTTTTTAGTCTTCTTGTGGAGAAAAAATGTTGTTTAGCAGCTTCATTTTCATTTCTTGCAGGGATGTATTTGTATTAATACAAATAGTGAAGTTTGGTGCCATTTTTAGCTTTTAAATATTGGTTTATTCCATATTACTCTGACTCTCCTTGGGCTTGGCCATCCCAGGAGCCTCAGAGCCCTCTTGCACAATTTATTTATGTTCTTTTCACTCCTTATTCGCATGCATCTCTTATTCTTGTTTTGCCTATTTCTGTATTTAGTATCGCTGTTTTTATTGTTGTAGGAATGAGTTAAATGATTTAAGTGAGTTATTTTGTAGGTTATTTAAAGATTCAAAATCATTATTCATTTTTAGAATAAATTTTTAAAGTTATATTCATTATTGAGCTACTTGGATTTGGTTACTAGTTCACGAATATAGGATTTCTGGAAATGCCTTGTAGCGAAAGAGTAGTAATTTTATGCTTTTTTAGAATGGGTTAATGAGCTTCATTTGATTTAATTCCACTTGGATTATGTCATAAGAAAATTCAAGTTAATAAATTTTTTTTATTCCATTGCATTTTCACTTGATTAGGTTAGGCATTTGATAGGTTAACTAGCTCACTAGTTCTTGAATTTCGAGTTTTTAGAGTAGTAATTTTCTGTTATTTTTTAGCACGTGTGAACATGGGTATTTTGGAGTGATTCTACTTGGAATGGAGACCTAAGACATAATAGTTAATAACAAAATTTTTCCCATCCCATTTTAATTTGATTTACTTATTCATTCAGTGAGTTATCTCCAAAACAGAACTTCCTGCAACAAAAACGTAACTTCTTGTAGCACTCCTGTAGCACGTGTAAAATCGACTAAATTTGATACCAAAGTTTGGTTTTTGTCTCTTAGGCTTGAATCATGAACCCTAGGATATAAATCCATAATTGAGGAATAATGAACGCCACTTAGGACATGCATTTTTACAAAGTATATTAGGCCTATTTATTTGAATTCATGCTCTTAGGATTTCAATTACAAACAATGTTGTTCTTGCCTAGGATTAATTTATTTTCAAAGCAAAACTTCCATTTCTGCAATTAGTTTAGGATTTGATTTCATGAGTTAGATGAGAAAACATGTGGGGTTGCTATGGGTTCCCCTCTCTCCCCTATAGTCGCTAACTTATTTATGGGGGATTTTCAAACGAAGGAATTGGCCTCTGCTCAATTTCTCCCTAGGAAGTGGAAGAGGTTCATGGATGACACTTGTGTCATTTGGCCCCATGATCGAGAGAAGTTAGATCTATTTCTTGGGAACCTGAATTCCCAGTAAGACTCCATCAAATTCACGATGGAAGTGGAGGTGGATGATTGTTTTCCCTTAATAGATACCCTTTTCTCTAGAATGAATGATGGTTCCAATTCTCACCAAGTTTTTCGCAAGAAAACTCACATGCAATAGTATCTTCATGATAGTTCTCATCATTTTCCTGCTAAATTTTTTTGTGTTATTTGCACCCTTGCTACCCGTGCTCTAATAATATCTGATGAAAACCACTTGGAATTGGAAAAATCCCATGTTCTTGACGTTTTCGAAATAATGGGTATAGTAGACCTCAAGGCCTTAAGGCCTTTGAAAAAGCATATAAAGGATTAAAAGGAAAATTCACTCAGGTTGATCCTATATGAAAAGTTCATCTCCCCTTTATACAAGGGATTGTAGACAAAATTTCCCATGTCCTTAAACAGGAATAATGTCTTGTCTTCGTTTAAGCATCTGTATACTATTAGAAATTCTCTCGGATCTGTCAAGGACCCTATCGACCCAAAATACATGAAAGGTGTCTACATGATTCCTTGTTCCCGTGGCACTTCCTAAATCGGTGAAATAGGTCAATCCATTAGGAAGAGAATCCAGGAGCATCAAACATACATTAGGCACAATCGGTCCCGCACATCGGCTCTTATAGAACATGCGGAAAAATCGTGTCACCATGTTTGCATTGAGGACTCCAAGGTCATTGCTAAGGTTGATCACTTCCATCATAAGAAGCTTAGGGAGGCCATTGAGATTGAACGACATACTACGAATATTAATAGGGATGATGGTTGGGAATTGAGTAAGAGTTAGACTCTATCTCTCTTGAGGTGTTTCCCCCCCCCCCCCCCCCCTCTTACTCTTGGTCTTGGTTTCTTTAGTCTTTCCTTGTTATTCCTTTTTTAGAGTTTTATTTCTTTTTCATCATTTGTCTTTAATTATTTCCTCCCCCCCCTTTATTAATTAATATTTTCTTTATTATTACCCTTGATATTATCATATTAATTTAATTATAAATATAATATTTATTAATTGAATCCTTTAAATAATATTTTATAATATTTATTAATTTATTAAATAACTAATTAAATTAACGGCTAATTTTTTAAATGGCAAGTTCAACGGCTAGTTTTCAAATGGCTATTTTTTGAATGACTACTTCCAGGTAATGATGCATCCACACTATTTATTCATTAAGGTTCATGGGTTTTTTCACCTTGTCCAGAGGATGAGCCACATTAGTTGGTTCGAAACATCGACCAATCCCAATGATGTGATTAGTTTGAAAGAAATTTATATGACATTCACTTCATTATATCGGGTCAAAAAAATAAGGAAATATTTTATGCTACACATATAGTGCATATACCTATTAATTTTGTACGAACTCCGGGTTGATAATTAAATTTGGTAGCCTTGTGAGTTGCAGCATTCTTGTTGCAATACTGAGGCTCATTAGCTGCTATAGGAAGTTACAGTGAGCTACAGGAGCGTGTATCGAGGACAAAGAACAACCACCAAGGGCCTTGAGGTTTCAAAAATTAAATGGGGAGAGTCTTCCCATCAATTCCTACCACCTTGTCATCACTCCTCCATCTCAAGCACAAGGAATTTTCCTTCAAACCCTACATTGTGTCACCTCTGTAAAACAAATTTTTTTCCTGAAAAACACAGAGTTCCTTCACTCCATTTTCCAAGGCCAAGCCACTTCCTATCATCACCATATCATCATCATACCATCACCCTAAGACCTCTCCACACTCTCCCTCATCACCCATGCAAAGTTAGAGTCCAAAATAAGCAAAAAAATAAGCTGCTACAAGAAGAAGCAAGTTCCTGTAGAAGGCCCTGTGTAAGTACTAGAAAATACCTGGAGATGGTTTTGATCATTGATTAAGACAAAGAAGACTTGTGAGATCATGCTGAAGGAAGAAATGACACTCCAAGAAGGATCTTGAACCAACAAACATGCACTTGAAGAATCGGCAAAGTAATTGCACACACACACCAAGAAAATCAAGATAAGCACCTCAAAAAGAGTGAAGGCACACAACAAAAACTCAAGCAACAATGCAAACTCATTTGATGCCACTCTAGCTCCAACTCTAACATAAATCATCCTGCAACAAATCGACAAGGAGGTAAGGCAAAGGTATGGCTCTCTCTCACCCTCTCCTTATGCATACGTGACTAAATGAATGAATGTTGAAGAGGGGGAACTTTAATAAGTTGAAGGTGGCTAGTTAACTTGGCCACCCTTAACCATTTAAACACAAAGTGAATGGTGGAGTCCTCATGCAATGTGTAGCTATCAAATCTGTTAAAGTATGATCACCGGGAGTGGGTGATGATTATGAGGGAGAAGAGAATGATATCTTTGAGTGGGACCAACGGTCCAAATGAGGAAAACTCGTGCAAGGGACAGGTCAGCACAATGATCCAAGCCAAATCGAAATAGCATAAAATGTACTTGAGCACGCTTCCCCTAACACATTTGGACATTCCAAGATCAATTTGAGAGAGGACAAAGCTTTCAAGCCACCGAGTTGCTTCGAACCTCGACCCTCTGTTGTTACAGGACAATTCTACAGGAAGTGCTCTAATTGCTACAATAAGTCCTATAAATCCTATAGGAAGTATGTGAGTGCTACATGAAGAGAAGAGGGGTGCTACAGAAGGACATGGGAGGTATATGTGCATAAAAAAAGACCCAGTTGGTCTAGGAAACTCCCATTTTTCATCTCAGAGCATCAGTTTGAGAAGCAATTTTCCATCCCCTCACCTATCCATCATAATTTGACCAGGTGTAGGAAAGGTGTTGTTTTTATGGTCTTATTAAGCTGATAATGGAGGATGCCCTAAACCACTTAAGAATTCCTGTCCCATGGTCCAAGTTCAGAGATATGGATAGGGAGGCCCTCATAGGAAATCAAAGCATTAATCCAGGATAAATCCCTATATTTATAATTAGGGGTA
The DNA here is from genome assembly GCA_034641835.2 of Pinus albicaulis. Classification (NCBI taxonomy): domain Eukaryota; kingdom Viridiplantae; phylum Streptophyta; class Pinopsida; order Pinales; family Pinaceae; genus Pinus; species Pinus albicaulis. The sequence continues at coordinate 1,046,181,529 of CM076584.1, read as the reverse complement.
GAGACACTAGATCAGAGGAAGATGAAGAGGTAGAGAGGAAAACATAAATGGAAACAGACGAAGAAAAATAAGAAGAGGCAAAAAAAGAAAAAAAAATATGATAAGGAAGAAGAGGAGGTCCTAACTCCTCGACAGACCACTATACCAATGTAAATTGAGATATCCCCCCAAAAAACTAGTATGTCACCAGGGAACACTGAAGATGAGGTGGCCGCCACTTTAGCTACCTTCGGCACTCCTATGAAATCCAAGAAGAAAATGCCCAGAAAAACCCCTCTCTACTTTAAAACAAGGAAAATAGCTAGAATAAGACAAGGAAGACCCCATAATCCCACAAAAGTTACAATCACCATTGAGGGGTCCCCAAGTAAAAAAGAAGAGGTAGGGCCAGATGAGGGAAAGATTGAGGATTTCACCTCTCCAAAGAAAAAAATGAAGGCTCCCATAGCCTATGTAAGGAGGTACACCACCCGACTATCACCCTTCAAAAAACTAGAAGCACCCACTGACATCCAAAGAGAAGGAAAGAGCATGCTACAGGAAAAATAAAGCATGCTATAGGAAAATTATAGCATGCTATAGGAAAATCAAAATATGCCACAGGAAGAGAAGGATGGGCAACATGAAGAGAATATGGCACATATTGAATGGTAGAGTGCACAAATGGAAGGGCAAGAGATGCAGGAGAAAATACAATTTGAACACAAAATCCAAAAGAAAATTTACCCTCCTCACAAACAGTTGAAAGACAAATCATAGTATTTCAGGAACCTACCCCACAACCTCACTTCAGATCCTATTATAAGTTCATTGAGGGAGGAAGACTGATTCCTGATAAATTCACAATCGCTCTCCTACATGAGCTGGAGAGAGAAAGAGGGCGCACCCATAGGTGGATGTAGATAGCTAAATCAAAGGATGTTGGGGATGTGGGGTTGATGGAAGAAAGGATCCTAGAAATGGGAAAAGAGTTGGCTGATGAAAGGCTTAAAGAAGCTATGGTGAAAGAGAAACTACAAGCAACATAAGAAGAAAACATGAGGTTGCAGGGGCAGCTACAGGAAAAGGACAACCAAATTTCCACCATGGCCAGCCTTTGCAAGGATTCCATGCAGCATAGACAACCTTCAAAGTCCTATGTGGTCTACCTAAAAGAAAAATGAGTAAAATTCCAAATCAAAACCTTAGATCAACATGGCTCCCTACCCTTTCAATGCTATAGACAGTTCATTGATTTCTACAAATAGTCTAGTGTAGGAGAGAGGGATAGGATGGAAATTTTTTACATGCACAACCTCATTTTAGCTGATATGAATAATTGGGACCCAAATTCCAGGTTGGAGGATATCAAATTAATGACTCTAGCATCCTGGCTAACACATGAAGAAGAGAGAGCAACAAAGACTAAAATAGACATGGTAAGAGAAGAAAGAGAACCTCTAAAATTCATATCATAACTAGTAAGCCCCAGGGGGATCATTAGTAATCATCAATTCATCTCAAATGACGATGTACAAGAACCTAGAAACATTGATACACAAGGTCAGACCATTTCTCACTTTGATGATATATCCAGGTTGCTAGGAGAAGAGAGTTTGCAGGAATGCCAAAGAATATGGAACACCTTACCACTTATCCTACAAACTTCTCCTGAGAGATGAGGAATGCATTGGAAAGAGCACCCTTCTATAAACAAGCTATGTAGAGAATTTAGACACAATGGATAGGCTTGAAGCTCAACCCACCTTTTCTATTGGGGCTGCATGAAGGGAGAGATCAATAGAGGAACAAAAGCAGTGGGCTGAGGCAGAAAGGAATGTGGGATTCTACCCACCAGAAGGCACTCCCTCTTTGCTGCCTTGGGATGTCAGAGGGGCCACCAGGGCTTTGAAAGGGATCAGAAAGGAGGGGTGAGTTGCTTGGAGGATGAGCAACCATTTCAGTAGGGGGTTGATGATGAGGCCCATCATTAGGTATATTTTAAGGGGTTAAAATTCCATACTTAAGCTACTAAGTTACTTCTCTCTCACATTTATTTACATTTTTGTCATATTATGCTTAATGAGAAGGGTATATGATGTTTTTGATGTCTTGTTTCCTAATCTAAAAGAATTAAAGGAAATAAAGCTATTTTAAGATATTTTCCACCTAAGGGTTCAGAGTAGACAACAATGACAAATTGTAGGAGGCTTGTCCACCTCCTTAACTCTCTCAATCAGCCAATATCACATCAAGATCTCTCCCAAGAACTCGAAGGAAAAGACAACCAAGAAAAGTGACAGTTATGAGGAACTAAGCTCCACTTTTCTCGAGATCAAGGAGAACTTATTCCTACTTTTTAGGGAGTTTTTGGTAGCTACCCATTTGTATAAATAAGCATATGAAAGAGCTCATGAGGATTCAAACTTTGTATTCAGCGAGGTATCTCTTGAGCTTTGATTTAGTGTTATTTTTTACTGTCATATGATGTACTAGACCTTTTTATGCAATGATAATGAGAAGATGTGTGTTCCATCACTGATTTAGACTTAGAGGGCTGATGATTTTGGGTTAGGGCCCAATCCATTGGCTAAGTCCCTCTTGTGTATTTATATTATCTCTTTATTTTTCAACATCTTATTTAGTCTATTTACATTCTAGCAACATAAAAAATCCATCAAATTTGTGCTTGTAGCCTCTCTTCCTCACCTCTCCCATGGGACATTCAAGAGAAGGATTTCCAACCATAGATCAAAAGTAGTTTGTTTATGATTTATTGGAAAGTTAGATAGTCTGATTATCATGCTCATAATAAGGCTTACTGGAAGTTAGGATTTGGATTTGTGTTATATTAGATTTGAGCATAGATTAAGTAGGGTTTTTCAATTCAAGTCATATATTCCACTTGTTAACATGTTAGTTTTTCAATAAGAAATGCATGATTTTTTTTATTGATTGTGGAGTTTTCTACAGCTGCATGGAAAGGATTCTCTCTATCTCATCCATCCTCCTTCTCTCCAACCTCCAAATCTTCCACCAAAACCATGTTTTGTGAAACTACCTTCACCACCACCGTGGGCAGCCTTCCAAGTGAAAAACATGCCTCCCAAGGGTTTTGATTTGGCTGGAGGCATTGTCCACCTATCCCTCACCTATTTCCACCTTCTCTCACCTTTCCACACCTTCCTTTCACCTTTCCAATCCTTAAAACCCTCTCGACCTGTTTCCTGTAGCACTTCAGGACATCCTATAGAAACTTTCTGTAGCAGCGTTGTAGGTCACCTCTTCACTCCAGTTTAGCTCATTTTTTCCTTCTTAGCCTATAATAGGATGCACTTGACCCAATAATCTGAATTATGGTTAGAAGAGACTCTCAGGCCACTCCAAGGCTCCTTCCTTCCCTAATGCAAAAACATAATAGGCATTATGGTTTTATTTCATTTCAGGATTGGATTGAATTTCACATGCAAGTACAAGTTAAATGAAACAATAGATAGTACATGGTCTATTATTTCATTAAGTCTATGATGATAGAATAGTTTCTTTACTGCAAATAAGTAGATAACTAGATGAATGATTGGCATGGCATAGTTTCCTTTTTCTACAACTAGGTTAAATGTTTATGCTTTTCTTTCATTGTCCATTGCAAGTAGGAGTTTGATATACATTCTCTTTGTCTTAGAATAGAAGACATTCCTTTCATTACATTAGCTAGCTACACTTTAATCAAGTAGAAGGAATGGCCTAGAAGTACTACTGACCATAATACCTAGTTGAGGGTGGCATGAGTAGAATCCATTTGTTGTGCATATAGCGTTGTCACCTATAAGTTTGTACGAACCCCGGGTGATAAGTAAAGTTGAGTAGCCCTTGGGAGTTGCAGTACTCTTGGTGAAATACTAGGGCTCACCAGCCATTGCCTTTGCCAATTTTCCCTTATCCATAAATACATCCAGAGATTCCCACTATGATATCTTTGCGCAACATTCAACTTGGAATAAGTGTCCCTTAACCGTGGTCTTCTTTTATCCTTTATTAAGTTTTATGATATTGAATTTTAAGCTAGGTCTATTACAAAAGTTTTAGAAGGTAATAGTTCATATGGAACTGGTTCTACACTAGTTTGAGTTGTATATGGATCCTATATTGTTAGTTCACAAGGTACTGTCACACCTAGTTCAATGCCTCAAAGCATTGGTGGACAACATTAAAGTGTATAGTATTCAAATACACCTTTGGGAGATGAAGAGTATGAGTAAGATTATGGAAATCCATTGAAGAGGAAAGTCAAAAGGTTCTAGGGGCTCTTTAAATAAGCCTAAGAGTTATTTTGGAGTCCCAATATTGTTTTTAGGGAGAGTAAACCACCAGAGAAGTTTTGTAGTTATTTGGATATAGTGAGCAACATCCAAGAGGTAGAGCCTTCTTCATATAAGGAGGGAGAAAATCAACAATATTGGAGAGATGCTATGGTGGAAGAGTATGATTCCATCATGAAGAAATATATTTGGGAGTTGGTACAAATATAGGAGGGGAAGTCAATTGTGACTTGCAGGTGGTTGCATAAGATCAAGTAGGTTGTGGATGGTAGCATAAGGAAGTACAGAGCATGATTTATGGCAAGAGTATTTTCATAGGTGGATGGATTTGATTATGATGATACCTTTACACATGTTTCTTGATACAATTCAATCAAATTAGCGATCTTCATTGCATTAGAGATGGGGTTGAAGATCCACCAGATAGATGTGAAGAAAAAAATTATAAATGGAATTCTAGAGTAAGAGGTGTACATTAAGCAACCACACAACTTTGAGATTTTTAGGAGAGAGTATCATGTGTGTTGGTTAAATAAGGAACTATATGGATTGAGAAAAGCTCCACAATCCTACTATTTATGGATATACACTTGTATCAAATTGGTTTCGAGAATATCCAAACATGTATTACATTTGTATTAGAGGAGAGCCCCCCATTATTGTACTACACGTAGATGAATTGTTCATGAAAGGAGAGGATATACTAATAGTTTCTTGAAAGCAAGATCTTGCTTCAAATTACTAGGTGAAGGACCTTGGATTGATCCACTAATTTTTGGGGATGGAGTTATGGGAATATATTTCAGGGACAAGGAAAGTATGCAACTGATATTCTGAAGAGATTTAGGATGGAAGGTTGTAGTCCTATGGCTATAATAATGATCACCAAATTCCATAATCTTAGCACATTTAAGGGATATTTGGTGGACCCAGTTTATATCATCAGCTCATTGGGTTGTTGAATTATCTGATCAACACCAGAACAAAATTGTATTTTATTTTTAACACTCTCAGTTAATATCTGGTGGAGCCTAGGAGAGTGCATTGTACTGTAGAAAAACATGTGTTGAGATACTTGCAAGGGACAATGAAATATGGAACACCAAGATGTTGAATATAGATTTAGTCAACTCATACCTCACCAAAGTATCTTAGGTTCGTGATGAATTAGGGGCTATTGTGTAGAAACTATACAAACAATATGTATACCAATGGATTCAATATGATCATGCGATATGCTAAATCATGATACTGAATCCTTCTACAAATTAATTGCGGAAAATAAACACGATCACACAATTACACTAAGTAAAAGAAAGAAGAAAATCAATCCACAACACAAATATTGTTCCTGGGGAAAGCTTGCTGCTCAAAAATCTTCTATCTCTATTGTATATTGAACCATGGAATCATGAAACAATGCAATGCACTCTTCTCACAAGAGTCTACTGCACTATCATGACTGTCTCACACTGATCCAAACAAAATTGGTCCAACACTTAGCCAATTCTTAGACTGTCTTCAGCCCACCTTGCCCACCCAATCCCTAGGGAATTAATACATATTAATTGGGATAATTAGCCTTCCTTGAATGCACAATACATCATGGGAATCCTATGGTGTATATAATTTCACCCAGGAAATTTTCTGTAAATACAACTGATAGATAACTTCCCTTTAACCTCTGTCTCAACTGGGTCTTCATCGGAACTGACATGCATGCAGTTATTAATAGTAAATCATTAGTCACTTGATAGATCGTTGTATGTGAATTAAATCTGATTTAATTCACTTGACCTCTTACTAGTGCAACAATCAGTTACAACTAGTTAGACTGACTTTAACTCACTTAATTGAGTTAACTAATTTCTCATGCATTAAACTAACACACTAACTGTAACTTGGACTCTAAAAAAAATATAATCACTCTACATGCCTCACCAGCCACCCTCAACTGGAATTTCATGAGCTAACTGAGTCTATCACACTCAGTTAACTATTACAAGTGATTATGAGATAATATTACAATTTATTGTCCAATTTATTTAAGGGATAAATAAATTTGACACACATTTCTTCTAATTTAATTAAGAAATAATTAAATCAAAAGCCTCCATGGTAGCAATTTTTGGATGCCATTTTCTGGATTTTGTTTCTGGATGCCAATTTCACTATTTCTTGTTGCAAATTTCAACACTCCCTCTCAACAATAAAGGAATCAATCTGTCTCATTTCGGTACCTTTGGAATGTTCTTGCATGCAACACTTCTCTAGTGTTGTTTGCACATGCAACTATCCTGAAATTGAATAGCCTTTGAACAACCAAATCAGTATAATGCATCTGTCATCAAAGTCTTCTGATTGCTGGATCCTACTGCACATGTCTACTGGACTCTCTGCGTTGTTGCTGACATTTGCATCTATGCTATCTACACTGCTGTCAACTCTGATCTACGCTCAAGTATCCGACATCTGTCACTTTGATTTATGTCTTCCTGACATCTAATTGCATCAATCTAACTGATCCTTCCTGCTACTGTTGTACTGCGGGATCATAGTAGCCAAGTTCAGTCCATGAGACACACCATCTCAATGGAACCTACCCAAATTTCTTCTTGGGATTAATTCTGCACATCGCCCCACGTCACACCTCGAGGTATAGCTTCATCTACTCCCTCTTCCCTTCTGGCTCAAAATTTTCCCCTCCTGGAGGTCTCTGCTTGAGTGGACTCTTCCACTCGGTCTCCTCTCTGCTTCTCCAATTGTGGCTTCTCCACAAAATTCTGAGACTGCTTCTGAGGCTGCATGTTGAGATATAATTTATCCCTCTCAACCACCAAGTCACTAACCACTGATTTTCTCCTCAAAGCCTTTCATGCATCCTCAACCACAAGAGCATACAGGTTCTTGGCTCTTGCACTGATATGCTTCAATTGTCTCATTGCTATGTGTTTAAGGAACACCTTTCCTTTTCTAAACATCACCTCAGAACCATGATTTTCCAATACCACTATGGAGACAAGATTATTCCTTAGGCCTAGAACATACAAAACATCTGCTAGTATGAGATGAGAGCCATTCTCCCTTTGAAAGGTAACTATACCTACGCCGGTCACGCTATACCTCCCGTCATCTCCAAACTATATGCTCTGTTGGAGGTCCTTCTCCTCCAAGTCACTAAAGAGATCTCTATCCCCCATCATATGGAACGAGGCACCACTGTCTAAATACCACATACATGTCATTGTAGTTTTGGACATGCATGCAATGAGAGTAAAATCAAGCTCGAATTGTGAAGCCAATGCTTCACTCACTGCAACTACAGGCTCCTTCTTTCTTGCCTTCTTCTGTGGAAAATTTGTAGCATAGTGTCCATGCTCGTGACAATGAAAACATTTGATCTTGAACAAGTATTTCTTGCCCACTTCGCCTTCGTATTTATTTCCCTTGGCCTTATTTTCCTTACTGGCCAAGGCACAATCTTTCTCGTCATTAGTCTTGGATGAGGATCCATCTCTGCTATTCCTCCTGAATTATTCTTGTACCAAATCCAACCAAAGTCGCTCCCAATCTGGTAACTTCTCCCTCCCATTCACCGAGTCTTGGTAACTATGCCAGCTCTTGGGAAGGCCTATAAGTGCTAGGCTCACCAAGTCATCATCTTCTACAGTCACACCAACACTTCCAAGTTCATCTCGACATTGAGTGAACTTCTCCAAGTATGTTGGTACCATCTCGCCCTCCTCCTTCTTGATTTTCCTAAGCTTCTCCTTCAGCGCCAAATTCCTTTGGTCACTTTTGTTCTGAAAAAGACCTATCAAGGCCATCCAAATTGCGTATGGAGTCACCTTGCCATGGAAATTCAAGACAATTTTATCTCAGACTCCCTCTAATAATATCCTCCTCACCCTTGCTACCTTCTTTTTCCAAGCATCAATAAGAGCGACGTCTACTGCTGCGGGCTTGGGAATATCAGTGTCGATAAATAAATTCTTTAAACCTGTTGTCCTCCAAAACTGCCTCCATTCTGTATTTCCATGCAATATAATTATAGCTGCCCTTCAGTGCATATTCCAATATTAATCCATTGAAATCCATCTTGATCCGCCTGTCACACAAAAAAATATTTTTGCAAATTCGAATGCTGTTCAATACAAACTCAATTTCTTGTCGACTATAGTGATTTACTACGCTCTGATACCATGTATAAATTATACAAAAAATATTTATACCAATGGATTCAATCCGATCATGTGATATGCTAAAGCAAGATACTGAATCCTTCTACAAATTAATTGTGGAAAATAAACGTGATCGCACAATCACACCAAGTAAAAGAAATAAGGAAATCAATCCACAACACCGATATTTTTCCTGGGAAAATATTGCTTCTCAAAACCCCTCTATCTCTATTGTATAATGAACGAAGGAATCATGAAACAATACAATGAACTCTTCTCACAAGAGTCTGTTGCACTATTCTGACTGTCTCACACTGATCCAGACAAAATTGGTCCAACACTTAGCCAATTCTCAGCCTGTCTTCAAACTGCCTTGCTCACACAATCCTTATTAATTAGGATAATCATCCTTCCTTGACTATGAAATACATCATGCGCATCCTATGGTGTATATAAATTCGCCTAGGAAATTTTCTATAAATACAACTGATAGATAACTTCCATTTAACCTCTGTCTCAACTAGGTATTCATCAGAAATGACATGCATGAAACTATTAATAGTAAATCATCAGTCACTTGACATATCAATTCATGTGAATTAAATCTAATTTAATTCACTTGACCTCTCACTAGTGCAACAATCAGTTACAACTAGTTAGATTGACTTTAACTCACTTAATTGAGTTAACTAATTTCTCATGCATTAAAATAATACACTAACTACAACTTGGACTCTAAAAGAAATAGAACCACTCTACATGCCTCACCAACCACCCTCAACTCGTATTTCATGAGCTAACCGAGTCTATCACACTCAGTTAACTATTACAAGTGATTATGAAATAAGATTACAATTTATTTAAGGGATAAATAAATTTGACACACATCTCTTCTAATTTAATTAAGAAATAATTAAATCAAAAGCCTCCATGGTAGCCATTTCTGGATGCCAATTTCACATTTTCTTGTTGCAAATTTCAACATATTGGAGAGCAGATAGATGGTGATGAGCTAGTTAGAGTAGCCTTAAATGGTTTGTCTAAAGCTTGAGATAAAGTTTTACGTGGAATTTTTGCAAGGGAGACGTTTCCTTATTGGGAAAGATTTTTGGATGCTTTTATGCAAGAGAAGTTGAGACTTGGCTCAATTTCTACTATCCAATAACATGGAGAGGATGAGGAGATTTTTTCTCTTGCTACAAGGGGAAAGAAGAAATTCAAGAAGGGGCCCAAGGATGGGGTCAAGAAGAAGGTGGAACAGAAGAAGGATATGAGAAAAGTGAAATGATTTTCTCATCATAACATGGGTAATTATGTGGTGACTTTCCAAAATAGGAATAATAAAAAGGTTACAACTTCAGTAGCGGTGGATCATTTTTCCACATGATTTGAGAAGGAGTTCTCGTTGATTACATGTATTGATTCCAATGCAAATTACTCATATGCTTAGTGAATTGATAATGGAGCCACATTCCATGTTGAAAATGCAACAAGATGATGGAGCTTAGTGAAAAGAAGTCGCCTTCACTAAGTGGGCCCACAGGCTATTTTTGGCGCAAAGTCTATTTTTAGACTATGTCTATTTTTAGACATATGGATCATGGTCTATGAGTTGCAAGATGCTATTTATGGATGATTGGTCGAGTTGGTAAAAATAGATGTACCTCTATTTTTAGACATTGGGCGGATTCTATTTTTAGTCTTTCGGGCTAAAAATAGAACAGTTAAATATTATTAACCCTTAATAATATTTAGACTATAAACATTATCTTATCCTCTTGGAGCACTTCAGTTTGATGCTTGGATGTGGCACATGCAGCTGACAGAAGGAAATACACTTTTCCTAAGGGTTAGTTGAGCTATTGCATGGTTGACTTCAATTAGAACTCATGTGGCAGAGTTTGGTGGAGTTGATGAGACAGTTGGTGGAGTTGTGTTCGGTTTAACTTAGTTGAACTAGTTGTATTTAGTCTAACTGACAAATACACTAGTGATGAGTGGTGTGAATTAATTATTAATTAATTCACTAATTATTAACTCATAAATCAACTAAAGAACACATCAGTTAACAACAATGCATGGACAGTTCAGTGGAGACCAGTGTTAGAGGTGGGTGAAAGGGTGAGTGTGACTATCAGTTGTGACTATAGCTGTGCATGAGATTTGCACACACATTGATGGAGATTTCCAATGAGGATTGCGTAATTGAAGCTAGTGGGATTCGAACTTGGATCTCATCTTTATTCATCTTGGATTGCGCGGTAGAGGCAGGCAGACTTGTGGAGGAGATTTGAACTTGTGACTTGTTCATCTTCCGAGCTAGTTTGTGTGTAGCACGTGAGATAGTGCTGAGAGCTGTGAGAGATTTGTGCTATGTATTGCTACATGTTCTCTATCATTATAATATACAGATAGTTGGGGGTTTTTAGCTGTAAGCTTTCCCCATTACATACTGTGTTATATGTGTGCTTGATTATGTTTTAATGTGCGCATGCGACTGCTTCTATTTCCGCATATTGATGATCAATTGTAGAAGAGGTTATGTATTATGCATGAAGCTTAAATAGTGTGTAATCAGGATAATCTCGGCGAATAATTTAGCTATTATTCAAATTTCTACATGGTATCAGAGGGAAAATTGATCATCGGATCTATTACAGTGATTACAATTTATTTCGGTAGACAGAGTCTGTAAGCGGGCCAGGTAGCCTCTGGATCCATCCTTTCCTTGAAAGGTGATATATCCAGTAAATGCCCCTTACAGTCGATCTCTGTGCTAGAAATAATTTGTTCTCACAGATCAGAAGTGGTTGAGTTTTGAGCTGGTGGAATTCGAATTTGCAGAAGAGTTTTCTTGGTGTCAAAGTTGAAATGTCTTTCAACGGATTGCGACTGGAATATGCCCTTGAGGGAAGTTCAAATTATGTTGCATGGAAGGATAGGATGGAGGCGGTATTAGATGATAACGGGCTGAAGGAGTTCATAGATGCTGAGGTCCCAAAGCCTACTGATGCTGCTCAAGTTGAGGCTTGGCAAAAGAAGATGGCGAAATGTCGAAGGATTCTGTTGGAGGGCGTGAAGGATCACATTATATCCAGCCTGCATGGAAAAACCTCTCCATACTTGATGTGGAAAGCGTTGACAGATTTATTCCAAAGCAAGAGTGACCAGAGGAAGTTGGTGCTCAAGGATAAACTCAGAAACATTAAGATGGAGAAAGGCGACAGCATACCGAAGTACCTCACGAAGTTCACCCAATGCAGGGATGAGCTGGGAAGTGTGGGGGTGACTGTCGATGAAGAGGACTTGGTGGACCTGGCTCTCCTTGGTCTTCCGAAGAGTTGGAATTCCTATCAGGACTCTGTCAATGGTCGGGAGAAATTTCCAGGATGGGAGCGACTTTGGTCGGATCTCATGCAAGAGGAGATAAGGCGGAGTACCAGGGACGGACCTTCATCAAAGGCATATGATGAAGAAAATTGCGCTTTGGCTGCCAAATCAAAGAATGGGAAGAGCAAGAAAGCTTCTCATTCCGGTGCGAAAGGCAAGAAGCAAGACATGTCCAAGGTGAAGTGCTTTCACTGTCACCAGCACGGACATTATGCCACAAATTGTCCGCAAAAGAAGAAAAATAAGCATGCTGCTGGATCTGCAGCGGGAGAGGCCTTAGCCTCGCAGTTTGAGCTGGATTTTTCGCTGATCGCATGCTTGGTCTCAAGTGTGATGGGATCAGTATGGTTCTTAGACAGTGGTGTGTCTTTTCACATGATTGGAGATCGAGATTTGTTTTCAGATCTGGATGAGAAAGATCTTGGAGTGCACATCGAGATGGGCGATGATGGTAGATACAGTGCGACCGGTATCGGTACCATTTCCTTTGAGAGGGAGTCTGGTAAACCCTTCGTATTGAAGGAAGTGATGCATGTTTCAGGATTGAAGAAGAATCTGATCTCTGTGGCGATGTTGGAAGACAAGGGGTATGATGTGGTCTTCAGCGAGGGAAAGGCTTTCCTGCGCAGTAAGACAACTGGAGAAACCCGGAAGATAGGGGTTCGAATCAAGAACCTTTATCAGTTGCAAGTAGATGGCTGCGCAGCAATGGCATGCAAGGTGGAAGGAGTGGTGAGCCGGGATGATGGCGAGCTGTGGCACCGGAGATTGGGCCACCTTCACCATGGCGCTTTGAAGATACTGCAGCAAATTTCTACTGGGCTTCCTAAGGGCACTCTTGCGCAGTCAGATCAGTGCAAGGGGTGTACCTTGGGAAAATTTGTGAAAGCCACCTTTCACGAGAAGGATAGTCGTGCCACGACGATCCTTGAGAGAATTCACACAGACGTGTGTGGACCTTTCTTAGAAGCTTCGACAGCAAAGCACAGGTACTATGTGATCTTTGTTGATGATTATTCTCGGAAGTGCTGGATCTTCTTCATGCAGAAGAAGAGCGATACATACTCAAAGTTCTGTGAGTTCAAGGCGCTGGTTGAGAAGGAATCAGGGAAGCATGTGAAGGCTCTTAGGAGTGACAATGGTGGTGAATTCATCTCTGGCGAATTCAAAGACTTTTGCAGCGCAGAAGGGATTCGAAGAGAGCTCATAGCACCTCATAACCCACAGTAGAACGGGGTTGCTGAGCGGAAGAACAGAATGATCATGGGTGCTGCACGGGCGATGTTTCATGATTAGGGCCTACCCCTTCACTTTTCACTTGTGGGCAGAGGCATGCAATACTGCAGTATATGTGCAGAACCGTTGTCCTCACAAGATACTTGGCATGAGTACACCCGAGGAGGCGTTTTCTGGTAAGAGGCCTGATATTTCCCATTTGAGGATTTTTGGTTCACTTGTCTACATGCTTGTGACGAAGGATGCCACGAAGAAGCTGGAGCCAACCGCAGAGGTTGGGATATTTGTGGGGTACACTGATATGCTCCACAACTATCATGTGTATTTTCCAGACATTCGCAAGACTGTTGTGCAACGGGATATCAAATTTTAGGTGGAGAAAGCCATGCAATGTTCGCTTGAGAGGGAGCCACACTTGTATGCAGATGAGGAGCTATTAGTTCCTAAGGATGAGCTTCAGGATGTGGATCAGCCACAAGAGGAAGTTCATGGAGTTGAAGAGACCACTCATGTAGCGCCAACCATCAGAGGGCGCAAGCGCACTACAGAAGCTGAGCGACTGGCTCAAGATGCAGAGAAGGTTGTAGGACCACCTACAGCATAGCGCAGACAGAGACAGTCACCGGATCGGTACACTGGATACATGGATCTTGTGAGAAAATGTGTCGTGACAGAGCCATCCTCTTTCGAGGAAGCTGTGGAGGACCCCGCATGGGTAGATGCCATGGTGGAAGAGTATGATTCGATTGTCAGAAACAGTGCATGGGAGATTGTCCCAAGACCGGAGGGGAAATCAATGGTGGGTTCGAGATGGATCTACAAAGTGAAGCAGGCAGCTGACGAGAGTGTGGAGAAGTACAAGGCAAGATTTGTTGCCTGAGGCTTCTCACATATAGAGGGGATCGATTATGAGGAGACCTTTGCACCTGTCGCAAGGTATTCTTCCATACGGACGATCCTAGCTCTCTCAGCGCAGATGGGGTGGCACATCCATCAGATGGATGTGAAGACCGCGTTCCTCAACGGAGTCATTGAGGAGGAGGTGTACATAGAGCAGCCCGAAGGTTTCGAGATCTTCAGTAGTGAGTCGCATGTGTGCAAACTCAAGAGAGCGCTATATGGGTTGAAACAAGCACCTCATGCTTGGTACACACGGATTGACAGTTATTTCACCGGACTTGGATTCTCCAAGAGTGAGGCAGATCCTAACCTGTACCAGATTGTGGTGGAGGGTAATTTGCTGATCATTGTACTTTATGTAGATGATTTGATTTTGACAGGTGATGAGTTGTTGATACTCTCATGCAAGGAGGATCTTGCAAAAGAGTTTGAGATGAAGGACTTGGGCCTCCTTCATTATTGCCTGGGATTGGAAATTTGGCAGCGCAGTGGTGGACTGTTTGTTTCTCAGGGTAAGTATGCCCGGGAGATAATGGAGAAGTTCAACATGCATGGCTGCAAGCCTGTTGATACTCCTCTTCCTGGTGGTTGGAGGAAGGAGGATGCTACTTCAGCGGAGGTAGTGGATGCCACTTTTTATCGACAGTTGGTGGGGTCGCTTATGTATCTGGTCAATACACGACCCGATATATGCTATGCTGTTAACCAGCTTTCGCAAGCTATGGTTAAGCCTACCAAGCTCTTCTGGAAGGCAGGCAAGCATGTATTGCGTTATCTTAGAGGCACATCGGGATATGGTTTGTGGTACAGACAGGAGGATGAGGTGAAGCTATGTGGCTTCACGGATGCAGATTGGGTAGGGAGCCCAACGGACAGAAAGAGCACATCTGGAGGGATCTTCAGTATTGGGTCGACAGCAGTTTCTTGGTACAGCAGGAAGCAGAGATCCGTGGCACTCAGTTCAGCAGAGGCTGAGTATATGGCAGCAAGCTTGGCTGCATGCGAGGCCATATGGATGAGGAAGATCTTGGTTGGGTTGTTCGGGTCACACTTGGAGCCTACTGTGATTTATTGTGATAACCAGAGTTGCATTAAACTCTCGGCTAATCCAGTATTTCATGATAGATCCAAACACATCGACATCATGTACCATCATATCAGAGATTGTGTGCAGCGGAGAATCATGTTACTTTCATATATTCCCACGGAGGATCAGGATGCTGACATCTTGACGAAGGCGCTCACCAGGAGCAAATTCGAATACCACAGAGGCAGGATAGGGGTTGCAGATAATCCATATCTTGTTGAGAGGGAGTTTTGAAAATGCAACAAGATGATGGAGCTTAGTGAAATGAAGTTGCCTTCACTAAGTGGGCCCGCAGGCTATTTTTAGCGCAAAGTCTATTTTTAGACTATGTCTATTTTTAGACATATGGATCATGGTCTATGAGTTGCAGGATGCTATTTATGGATGATTGGTCAAGTTGGTAAAAATAGATGGACCTCTATTTTTAGACATTGGGCGGATTCTATTTTTAGACTACCGGGCTAAAAATAGAACAGTCAAATATTATTAACCCTTAATAATATTTAGACTATAAACATTATCTTATCCTCTTGGAGCACTTCAGTTTGATGCTTGGATGTGGCACATGCAGCTGAAAGAAGGAAATACGCTTTTCCTAAGGGTTAGTTGAGCTATTGCATGGTTGACTTGAGTTAGAACTCATGTGGCAGAGTTTGGTGGAGTTGATGAGACAGTTGGTGGAGTTGTGTTCTGTTTAACTTAGTTGAACTAGTTGTATTTAGTCTAACTGAAAAATACACTAGTGATGAGTAGTGTGAATTAATTATTAATTAATTCACTAATTATTAACTCATAAATCAACTAAAGAACACATCAGTTAACTGCAATGCATGGACAGTTCAGTGGAGACCAGTGTTAGAGGTGGGTGAAAGGGTTAGTGTGACTATCAGTTGTGACTATACCTGTGCATGAGATTTGCACACACATTGATGGAGATTGCCAATGAGGATTGCGCAGTTGAAGCTAGTGGGATTCGAACTTGGATCTCATCATTAATCAACTTGGATTGCGCAGTAGAGGCAGGCAGACTTGTGGAGGAGATTTGAACCTGTGACTTGTTCATCTTCCGAGCTAGTTTGTGTGTAGCATGTGAGATAGTGCTGAGAGCTGTGAGAGCTTTGTGCTATGTATTGTTACATGTTCTCTATCATTATAGTATACATATAGTTGGGGGTTTTTAGTTGTAAGATTTCCCCATTACATACTGTGTTATATGTGTGCTTGATTATGTTTTAATGTGCGCATGTGACTGCTTCTATTTCCGCATATTGATGATCAATTGTAGAAGAGGTTATGTATTATGCATGAAGCTTAAATAGTGTGTAATCAGGATAATATCGGTGAATAATTCAGCAAATTATTCAAATTTCTACATTCCATATGTCAGGTGTTAAAGAGTACATTACTAATCTCAGAGAAGATGGAGTTATTTGTGAGGTGGTACTTGGAGATGACACAATGATCAAGAAATTTGGGTGAGAATATTTCTTTTGAGAGGGACTCTCAGTCACATATTATAGTGAGGGATGTTTTGTATGTCCTTGGGTTGAAGAAGAACCTGATATCGATTTATGTCATATAGGATAGGGGATTTAAGGTGTTGTTGAGATGTGGATAGGTACTAATCTACCCTAAGGGGTCCAACATCACTTTGGCCAAAGTGATTCGAATAAGAAAAAGGGAGATATACAAGCTCATGTTTCGGCCTAGCCATGCCCTGATTCACAACAAAAATAGTAGCAAAGATCTATGTGAGATATGGAATACCAGGATGGGTCATTTACATCATGGAACTCTCGGGATTTTGGGTGAGATTGTCATAGGCTGGAAATTTTTTACATGCACAAATTCATTTTAGCTGATATGAATAATTGGGGTCCAAATTCCATGCTGGGGGATATGAAATTAATGGCTCTAGCATCCTGGCTAACACATGAATAAGAGACAGAAACATAGACTAAAATAGACATGGTAAGAGAAGAAAGGGAACCTATACATATCATATCAGAATGAATAAGCCCCAGGGGGGTAATTAGTAATCATCAATTCATCTCAAATGATGGTGTACTGGAACCTAGATGCATTGAGACACAAGGTCAGGCCATTTCTCACTTTGATGATATATCTAGGTTGCTAGGAGAAGAGAGTTTGTAGGAATGTCAAAGAATATGGCACACCTTACCACTTATCCTACAATATTCTCCTAAGATAATGAGGAATGCATTGGAAATGGAAACCTTCTACAAACAAGCTATGCAGAGAATGAAGATACAATGGATAGGCTTGAAGCTCAACCCACCTTTTCTACTGGGGCTGCATGAAGGGAGAGATCAAACAGAGGAAAAAAAGGATTGGGATGAGGCAGAAAGGAATGCAGGATTCTACCCACTAGAAGGCACTCCCTCTTTGCTATATTGGGATGTCAGAGGGGTCACCAGGGCTTTGAAAGGCATCAGAAAGGAGGGTTGAGTTTCTTGGAGGATGAGCAACCATTTCAGTAGGGGGTTGATGATGAGGCCCATCATTAGGTATATTTTAAGGCGTTAAAATGCCATACTTAAGCTATTAAGTTACCTCTCTCTCAAATTTATTTACATTTTTGTTATATTATGCTTAATGAGAAGGGTATATGATGTTTGTCATGTCTTGTTTCCTAATCTAAAAAGTTGCAGGAAATAAAGCTATTTTTAAGATATTTTCCACCTAAGGGCTCAGAGTAGACAACAAGGACACATTGTAGGAGGCTTGTCCACCTCCTTAACTCTTTCAATCATCCAAGATCACATCAATATCTATCCCAAGAACTCAAAGGAAAAGACAACCAAGCAAAGTGACAGTTATGAGGAGCCAAGCTCCACTTTTCTCGAGATCAAGGATAACTTATTCCTACATTTTAGGGAGTTGTTGGTAGCTACCCATTTGTATAAATATGAATATGAAAGATCTCATGACGATTCAAACTTTGTATTCAGCGAGGTAGCTCTTGAGCTCTGATTTAGTGTTATTTTTTAGTCTCATATGATGTACTAGACCTTTTTTATGCAATGATAATGAGAAGATGCTTGTTCCATCACTGATTTAGTCTCAAAGGGCTGATGCTTTTGGGTTAGGGCCAAATCCATTAGATAAGTCCCTCTTGTGTATTTATATTATCTCTTTATGTTTCAACATCTTGTTTAGTTTATTTATGTCCTAGAAGCATAAAAAATCCATCAAAACTGTGCTTGTAGTGTCTATTCCTCACCTTTCCCATGGGATATTGAGGAAAAGGATCTCCAACCATAGATCAAAAATAGCTTGTTTTATGATTTCTTGGAAAGGTAGATAGTCTGATTTTAATGCTCATAATATTCTTACTGTAAGTTAGGAGTTGGATTTGTGTTAGATTAAATTTGAGCATAGATTAAGTAGGGTTTTTCCATTCAACTCATATTTTCCACTTGTTAACATGTTAGTTTTTCAATAAGCAATGCATGAATTTGTTTAGTGATTGCAGGTTTTTCTACATATGCATGGAAAGGATCCTCTCTATCTTATCCATCCTCCTTCTCTCCAACCTCCAAATCTTCAACCAAAACCCTGTTTTGTGAAACTACCTTCACCACCACTGTGGGTAGCCTTCCAGGTGAAAAACATGCCTCCCAAGGGTTTTGAGTTTGGCTGGAGGCATTTTCCACCTATCCCTCACCTTATTCCACCTTCTCTCACATTTCCACACCTTCCTTTCACCTTTCCCATCCTTAAAAAACTCTTGGCCTATTTCCTGTAGCACTTCAGGACATCCTATAGCAACTTCCTGTAGTAGCATTGTAGGTCACCTCTTCACTCCAGTTTAGCTCATTTTTTCCTTCTTAGCTTATAATAGGATGCACTTGACCCAAAAATCTAAATTATGGTTAGAAGAGACTCTTAGGCCACTCCAAGGCTCCTTCCTTCCCTATTGCAAAAATATAATAGGCATTAGGGTTTTATTTCATTTCAGAATTGGATTGAATTTCAAATGCAAGTACAAGTTAAATGAAACAATAGATAGTATTTGGTTTATTATTTCATTAAGTGTGTGATGATAGAATAGTTTCTTTACAGCAAATAAGAAGATACCTAGATGAATTATTTCCATATCATAGTTTCCTTTTTCTACAACTAGGTTAATTGTTTATGCTTTGATTTCACTGTCCATTAAAAGTAGGAGTTTGATATACATTCTCTTTGTCTTAGACTAGAAGAAATTCCCTACATTACATTAGATAGCTACACTTAAATCAAGTAGAAGGAATGGCCTAGAAGTATTATTGACCAGAATACCTAGTTGAGGGTGGCATGAGTAGAATCCATTTGTTGTGCATATAGCATTGTCACCTCTAAGTTTGTACGAACCCTGAGTGATAAGTAAAGTTGATTAGACCTTGGGAGTTGCAGCACTCTTGGTGCAATACTATGGCTCACCAGCCATTGCCTTTGCCAATTTCCCCTTATCCATAAATACATCCAGTGATTCCCACTAGGATATCTTTGCCCAACATTCAACTTGGAATGAGTGTCTCTTAACCGTGGTCTTATTTTATCCTTTATTAACTTTTATTATACGAAATTTTAAGCTAGGTCTGTTACAAAATGTTTATGAGCTAATATTTCATATGGAACTGGTTCTAAACTAGTTTGAGTTGTATCTGGATCCTATATTGTTATTTCATAGGGTACTGGCACACCTAGTTCAATGCCTCAAAGCATTGGTGGACAAAATTCAAGTGTATTGTATTCAAATACACCTTTGGTAGATGAGGAGGATGAGTAAGATTATGGAAATCCAATGAAGAGGAAAATCAAAAGGTTGCAGGGGCTCTTGAAATCAACCTAAGAGTTATTTTGGAGTCCCAATATTGTTTTTAGGGAGAGTAAACCACTAGAGAAGTTTTGTAGTTATTTGGATATAGTGAGAAACATCCAAGAGGTAGAGCCTTCTTCATATAAGGAGGCAGAAAATCAACAATATTGGAGAGATTCTATGGTGGAAGAGTATGATTCCATTATGAAGAAAGATATTTGGGAGTTGGTACCAATATAGGAGGGGAATTCGATTGTGACTTGCAGGTGGTTGCATAAGATCAAGTACATTGTGGACGGTAGCATAAGGAAGTACAAAGCATGATTTGTGGCAAGAGTATTTTCATAGGTGGATGGATTTGATTATGATGAAGCCTTTACACATGTTTCTTGATACACTTCAATCAAATTAGTGATCTTCATTGCAACAGAGATGGGGTTGAAGATCCACCAGATAGATGTGAAGAAAAAAATTATGAATGGACTTCTACAGTAGGAGGTGTACATTAAGCAGCCACAAGGCTTTGAGATTCTTAGGAGAGACTATCATGTGTGCTGGTTAAACAAGAAACTATATGGATTGAAGCAAGCTCCATGATCCTACTATTCATGGATATATACTTGTATCAAATTTGTTTCGAGAAGATCCAAACATATATTACATTTGTATTAGAGGAGAGCCCCCATTATTGTACTACACATAGATGAATTTTTCATGAAAGGAGAGGAGATACTAATAGTTTCTTGAAAGAAAAATCTTGCTTCAAATTACGAGGTGAAGGAAATTTGATTGATGCACTACTTTTTGGGGATGGAGCTATGGAAGGAGGATGGGCATATCTTTCAGGGACAAGGAAAGTATGCAACTGATATTCTGAGGAGATTTAGGATGGAAGGTTGTAGTCCTATGGCTATACTAATGATCACCAACTTCCATAATCTTAGCACATTTAAGGGAGATTTTGTGGACCCACTTTATATCATCAGCTCATTGGGTTGTTGAATTATCTGGTCAACACTAGGCCAAAATTGTATTTTATTTTTAGCACTCTCATTTAATATTGGGTGTATCCTAGGAGAGTGCATTGGACTGTAGAAAAACATGTGTTGAGATACTTGCAAGGGACAATGGACTATGTAACACCAAGATGTTGAAGATAGATGTAGTCACCTCATACCTCACCAAATTATCTTAGGTTCGTGATGCATTAGGGGCTATTGGAGAGAAGATAGATGGTGATGAGCTAGTCAGAGTAGCCTTAAATGGTTTGTCTAAAGCTTGAGATAAATTTTTACGTGGAATTGTTGCAAGGGAGACGTTTCCTTATTGGGAAATATTTTGGGATGATTTTATGCAAGAGAAGTTGAGACTTGGCTCAATTTCTACTATCCAACAACATGGAGAGGATGAGGAGATTTTTTCTCTTGCTACAAGGGGAAAGAAGAAATTCAAGAAGGGGCCCAAGGATGGGCTCAACAAGAAGGTGGAGCAGAAGAGATATGAGAAAAGTGAAATTCTTTGCTCATCATAACACAAGTAATTATGTGGTGACTTTCCCAAATAGGAAGAATAAATAGGTTGCAACTTCAGTAGAGGTGGATGATTTTTCCACATGATTTGAGAAGGAGTTCTCGTTGATTACATGTATTTATTCCAATGAAAGTTACTCATATGCTTAGTGTATTGAAAGTGGAGCCACATTCAATATGTCAAGTGTTAAAGAGTGCATTACTAATCTCAGAGAAGATGGAGTTATTTGTGAGGTGGTACTTGGAGATGACACAACGATCAAGAAATTTGGGTGAGAATATTTATTTTGAGAGGGACTCTTAGTCACATATTATAGTGAAGGATGTTTTGTATGTCCTTGGGTTGAAGAAGAACATGATATCGTTTTATGTCATATAGGATAGGGGATTTAAGGTGTTGTTGAAATGTGGATAGGTACTAATATACCCTAAGGGTTCCAACATCACTTTGGCCACAGTGATTCGAATCAGACAGGGGGAGATATGAAAGCTCATGTTCAGCCTAGCCATGCCCTAATTCACAACAAAAATAGTAGCAAATATTTATGTGAGATATGGCATACCAGGATGGGTCATTTACATCATGGAACTCTCAGGATTTTGGGTGATATTGTCATAGATTGATTGAGTTTAGTTTGAAGCATGAGAATGTGTGCAAAGGGTGTGTTCTCAGGAAGTATGCAAAGACTACTTTTCTAAGTAGTGACAACAATAAAATAGGTATACATGATTTGGTTCATTCTAATTTGTGTGGTCTAATGTATTGAGTATCTCTTAGTGGTTATAATTATTATGTTATATTCATTGATAACCTCTCCAGGAAGAAATAGATCTATTTCATGAAGACAAAGGATTAGGTCTTCAAGAGGTTCCAAGATTTGAAAGATCTTATGGAGAACTAAATAGGGATGAATATCATGGTTTTGAGGTCAGATAATAGGGGTGAGTATATATCCAACACCTTCAATAACTTCTGTGCATAGGAAGAATTTCAGAGAGAGTTTATTATTCCTTACAACCCAAACATAATGGGAATGTTGAAATGAAGAAGAGGGAAATTTTGGGAGCAAATAGAGTTATGTTGCATGATCAAAATTTACCATTATTTCTTTTGACTAGGGTTTGTATCATCGCGATATATGTTTAGAACATGAGTCATGATCATGCATTGGTTAAGAAAACTCCTAAGGGGGATTTCTTTGGGAATAAGCTTGAGGTTGGGAACTTCTAGATCTTTGGGTACCTTACATGGTACCTTGTCCCTTTAGAGAAGAGGACAAAGCTCTAACCCACCACAAAAAGGGTATCTTTTTTGTGTATAATGATAATTTGAAGGATTACATGATACTTTGATACCTTACATTGCCACTTGTCCCTTTATAGGAGATGAAAAAGCTACAACCCACCACAGAAAAGGGTATCTTTATTGGGTATAATGATACTTTTAAGGATTACCACATATACTGCCCTTCCTTGAGGAAGTTTATTGTGAGGAGGGATGTGATATTTGAGGAGGATAGATATTTTCAAATATCTTTTGAGGGAAAGAAAAAATGACCTTAGACACAGGTTCCTCAGGTCATAGGGCCACAGAGTTCAGGAGGTAATAGTTCATTTGGAATTGGTTCTACACCAGTTTCAGTTGTATATGGATCCTAGATTGTTATTTCATAGGGTATTTTCAAACCTAGTTCAACTCCTTAGAGTACTCATGGAAATCCTTCAAGTGTATGATATTTGTATACACCTTTGGTAGGTGAAGAAGATGAGTAGGATTATTCCACTCCACTAAAGAGGAAAGTTGTTGAGTCTCAAATCTGCATCTCTTCCATACATCTTTCTAGACCTTTTTCATCCACTTGAACCTTCCAAGTTGTCAATATCATTGTATATTAATTGCAAAAGAGCATCTAACATGGTTTTTAATTATATTTTTGTGTATGCTGTTTGATTTAGATTTTGTTCATTTAGCTACGGAATCTTGCCACTTTCCGCAGCTGCTGCAACTTTCCGCAGCCATTTTGTGAAACTCTATGTTACAGGTGTCTTCAGGAGAAACGAGCCACATGGGCAAGTCTGAAATGATGTGGACATGGATCGTGTCCTATTGGCTTGAGCAAATCCATCTAAAGAGGCTGTGGTCAAAGGTGTCCAAATGGAAGTCAACCGTAGAGTCCCACGGTGACAGGACTCTGTTTCGTGTCACGTGAAGGTTCATATGGCCGTTTCTGAGTTGCGGGGGACAAATCAACATCTGTACACGGCTCCATAGCCGAATTCAAACATCCACTCCTCATAGATTTACTCTTCAATATGGCCATGATCCTAGATCTGTGGACGTAATGGTCTACGTGTTCTCCATCAGCATAAACTTTAGGAATCAGTTATGTTTCTTTTGTTATAAATAACGCGTTTGCATACGCATATGAGATTAGTCTGTGTTAGTTTTTATTAGTCTTCTCTGTAATGTAATTACACTGCCACTGTGCCGTAATATCACCTTTCTGTTATGACTGCATTTTAATATAAGAAGACTCTGTTTCCAAATGTAATTCGTACTTGAAGATTGTTGCCAAGGCTGGTGTAGAGGGCCCTTGCACTTGCCAAGGTTCTGTGCATTATTGTATAGTTCTTGTTTTATTTCTTTAAAGTTCATTGTGCCATAATCCATTCATATGTTTATACATTGCATCTTTCATGGTATATATGCTTCATTTCTGTTTATAATCTTTTATGCTTTCCATTTTACTTCTGTCTTTCACGTTTTATGTTATTGATAACTGATCAGTGTTCTTGTTTCAGGTTATAAATAGGTAGCCCGGGCATTTGCATAACTTTTTGACTAATGACATGGAATTAACATTGTTCTGCTGCTAATTTGTTTTTCTTAGTTTCTGTTTAATTTCAGTACTGCTTTGTTTAATTCAGTTTTTCTCATTTGCTTCATTAGTTAAATTTAGATATATTAAACTGCTCATAACATCTTCAGTTGCCTCCGAAAGCCACAGCTGGACTGATGGTGAGGGATTGTATTATGAAATGTGTAGTTTGATATTAGTTTCCTTTCTGCAAGTTAGATATATTAATTTGCTCATAACATCTTCAGTTGCCTCCGAAAGCCACAGCTGGACTGATGGTGAGGGATTGAATTATGGATGTGTAGTTTGATATTAGTTTCCTTTCTGCAAGTTAGATATATTAAATTGCTCATAACATCTTCAGTTGCCTCCGAAAGCCACAGCTGGACTGATGGTGAGGGATTGAATTATGGATGTGTAGCTTGATATTAGTTTCCTTTCTGTAAGTTAGATATATTAAATTTCTCATAACATCTTCAGTTGCCTCCGAAAACCACAGCTGGACTGATGGTGAGGGATTGAATTATGGATGTGTAGTTTGATATTAGTTTACTTTCTACAAGTTAGATATCAGTTACTCAAGTTGTTTATGGTTACCTCCGAAAATCATAGCTGGACTAATGATGAGGGATCGGAAGATAAGTTGATGTAATTTGATTTAGATTTACTTTGTTGCAACTTTTGGATTTCTTTCAGTATAATTTCTTTTGTGTTTAGACAGTAGCAAGGATAGTTTGGTTTTCATGCTCAATAGTTCACTGTTTGATTTATTAGACTAACAACACATTTTCATTTCAGCAACACATTTTCATTTCCTTTCAAGTTTTGTCATTGTATGTTTCAAATTCATTTTTAAGTTTTCAAGTTGGTAAATCATTATAGAGGATATCATTTCCTTGAACAATCATAACCATACTTGTTTTTATTTTAGAATTTCCATCTTACATTAGAAAACCAAAAACGACAAAAAGATAAGAAATAGGCTATCTTGCACATATAGTGCGCCACACTTCATCAGCTTACGAATCCCGGATTGACAAATTAAATGCAGCAATTTAGGACACACTAAATTGACCAAACAAAAGTCAAGAGGTTGCAAGAGCTCTTGAAAGAATCTTATGATTTATTGGGGAGTCCCAACAGTGTTGTCAGGGATAGTAAACCACTAGAGGCATTCTATAGTTATTTGTCTATGGTGAACAACATACAAGAGACATAGCCATCTTCATATGAGGATGCAACAAATAAAAAGGTTTAGAGAGATTCCATGTGGAAGAGTATGCTTCCATCATGAAGAACGATATTTGGGAGGTGGTACCAAGACCAGAGGGGAATTCAATTGTGACTTCAAGGTGGTTGTATAAGATCAATTAGGTTGCATATGGTAGCATAAGGAAGTACAAAGCACAATTTGTGGTGAGAGTATTTTTCACAGGTGGAGGGAGTTGATTATGATGTGACCTTTGCACATGTTGCTCAATACACTTCAATCAAAGCAGTGATCTTCATTACAACAGATATGGGGTTGAATATATGCAAAATGGATGTGAAGACCACATTTCTAAATGGGCTTCTATAGGAGGAGGTGTACATTGAGCATTAAAATGGCTTTGATATTCTTGATAGACAATATCATGTGTGATGGTTGAAGAAGGAACTATATGGACTTAAGCAAGCTCCACGAGCTTGTTATTCATGGATATATACTTACTTGTAGCATATTGGTTTCGAGAAGAGTGATGTATATACAAACATGTATTACATTTGTATTAGAGGAGAACCCTGATTCTTGTATTTCACATAGATGGAGTGTTCATGAAAGGAGAGGAGAGACTAATATTTTCTTGTAAGGAAGATCTTGCTTCAAATTACGAGATGAAGGACCTTGGACTGATGCACTATTTTCTGGGGATGGAGCTATGGCAAGAGGATGGGAATATATTTCTGGGACAAGGCAAGTATGCAACTGATATTCTAAGGAAATTTAGGATGGAGTGTTGCAGGCCTATGAATACATTGATGATCACCAACTTCTAGAATCTTAGTACTTCTGAGGGAGATTTGGTGGACCCTAATTTATATCGTCAGCTCATCAAGTTGTTGAATTATTTGGTATACATTAGGGAAGACTTGTATTTTATTTTTAACACTCTTAGTTAGTAAAATATGGAGCCTAGGAGATAGCATTGGATTGTAGGTAAACAGGTGTTGAGATACTTGCAGGGGACAATGGACTATGGAACATCAAGATGTTTAAGATATATATAGTCACCTCATAGCTCACTAAAGTATCTTAGGTTCATGATGAATTAGGGGATATTGGAGACAAGATAGATGATTATGAGCTAGTGAGAGTAGCCTTAAATGGCTTCTCTAAACCTTGGAATAAATTTGTACGTGAAATTGTTGCAAGGGATAAGGTTCCTTATCGGGTAAGAATTTTGGATGGGGTCAACAAGAAGGTGGAACAAAAGAAGGATATGAGAAAAGTGAAATTATTTGCTTGTCATAAGATGGGACAGTATGTGGTGAATTTCCTAAATAGGAATAAGAAACATGTTTTAGCTTGGAGGTGGATGATTTTTCCACATGATTTGAGAAGGAGTTCTCGTTGATTTATTTTCTTGCTTCCAATAAAGATTCCTCATATGCTTGGTGCATTGATAGTGGAACCACATGCCATATGTCAGCTGTTAGAGAGTAATTCATTGATCTCAAAGAGGATGGAGTTATTTGTGCGGTGGTACTTGGAAATGACACCATGGTTAGACAATTGGGCATGGGACTATTTCTTTTGAGAGGGAGTCTCTGTTGTAGATGAAAACGAGGGATGTTTTGTATGTCCCTGGGTTGAAGAAGAACTTGATATAAATTTCCGTCATTGAGGATATGGGATTTAAGGTGTTTTTAAAATGTGGATAGGTACTCATCTACCCTAAGGGGTCCAACATCACTTCGTCCAAAGTGATTGGAATTAGACAGGGGGAGTTGTACACGCTTATGTTTTAGCCTAGCCTTGCCTTGATTCACAAAAACAAAAATAGAAGAGATATATGTGATCCATGGAAAAGTAGGATGGATCATTTACATCATGGAGCTCTCAGGATTTTGGGGGATATTGTAACAGGACTGCTTGAGTTTAGCGTGCAGCATAATGATGTGTGCAGGGGGTGTGTTCTCAAGAAGTACACCAAGACCGCATTTCCATGCAGTGACAACAATACAATAGGTATACTTGATTTGGTTCATTATGATTTATGTGGTATGATGTCTTGAGTCTCTCTTAGTGGTTATAAGTATTACGTTATATTCATTGTTGACTTCCCTAGGAAGACCTAGATTTATTTCATGAATACCAAGGATGTGGTCTTCAAGAGGTTCCAAGGGTTCAAATCTCTTTTGGAGAACCAAATAGGGAGGAATATATTGGTGTTGAGGTTAGATAATAGTGGTGATTATAACTCCAACTCTTTCAATAAATTTTGTCCACAGGAAGTAGTTAAGAGAGAGTTTATAGTTCCTTACAACCCACAATAGAATAAGGTTGTTAAAGAAAGAAGAGGGTCATTGTGGGAGTAACTAGAGATATGTTGCATGATAAAATTTTAACATTATTTCTTTTGGATGGGGCTTGTAGCACCAGAGTATATGTTCAGAACAAGAGTCCTCATCATGCATTGGTGAGAAAACTCCCAAGGAGGATTTCTTTGGGAAGAAGCCTGAGGTTGGGAACTTCTGAATCTTTGGGTGCCTTACATGGTCACTTGTACCTTTAGAGAAGAGGAAAAAACTAGAACCCACCGTAGAAAAGGGTATCTTTTTTGGGTATAATGATACTTTGAAGGCTTGTTGCATATACATCGCTTCCTCGAGGAAGATTGCTGTGACGAGGGATGTGATATTTGAGGAGGATAAAGCCTTTCAAATAACTTTGAAGGGAGAGAAATAAGGACCTCATAGGATATAGTGATCCAGTTGGGTATTGGTGGCCACCAACCTATTCCATTTGAAGCCCCACCATCGGTTCTTTCAGTTTTTCATTTTCAAGACAACTTACTATTTTTAGCAGTTTTTTCGGGTCCTGAACTTCTGGAGCCATTTTAAGGCCCTAAACAATGTTTTTTGGGAAAACTGAGAGCAAGATGTGTCCATGGAATAATTTTTCTCACTAAAAATTTATATTCCTTGAATATATATTTCTAACAATGTATTGAGAGTGTCAAACGAAGATCGTATGCCAAAGTTATGTCCCCGGGACGATTGATGTACCAATTTCCCCAAACGGGGCCCATAGTTTTGGCGCTTCATCTCCCAGGGTTAGGTTTTTGGATGTTTATGATTTTCCATTATTTCTCAACAATAAATAGGCCTTCGAGTCTCATTGTGACACAGTTCAGAGGCCTGTAGTCGCCACATCTCTTTTCAGAGATAAGCTACCAACACCCTAGCTAGTTTATTTCCATGATGTCTGTAAGCATATTTATGTTATTTGATATTAATGAAATGAAGTATTATTTTCACTGCATCTCTGTGTTTATTTCTATTTCTGTATTTTATTGCGTTCCTGCATAAATTCAGATAAGTGGTATCAGAGCGATCTTTTCTTTCCCTGTTTTTCTTTGCATGTTCCTAACGAGGTTAGGGTATAAGGAGTTAGGGCTCAATCTGGTTGAACCCTTGCAAGATCAGCCTCGCAAACCTTAACAAACTCCCATGGTGGAAGAAAAGAAAGACGAGGGAGCAAGATATCCTATCAAAATATTGCTCGAGGAGGCCCTCGAGAAACAAAGGAATGTGATGATGGATAACTTTGATCAGATCCTTCAACGACTGCCCACCTATGGCACATCTGCATCCAACAACCACTCTGGAGGTGCCACTCCCTTCAAGGTACATGTAAACTTTGACATTATTGTATTTGAAGGCATGATAGATGTAGACGCCATAGATACATGGTTGAATTTTCTAGAAGGGTATTTCTCAGTCCATGATTTCTCCGACCGAGAAAATATTATTTTTGCACTCCTCAAAGCCGCCCCCCATGTCAAACACTGGTGGGAAACCTACTCTGAGAAAAAGGATGCAAGGGAATCCTCTCTTTTCTTGGCCACACCCACTTGGAATTTGTTCTAAGATGAAATCAAGGAACAATATTATCCCGTGGGGAGCTATGAGGACAGGTACATCCAATGGACCACACTGCGGCAACAAAGGGATCAAGATGTGCACGAACTGATGAATTTGTTCCATACCCTGAGCACAAAATTGGGTATTAAAGATTCAGAGAGAAATTTGGTGCTCAAGTACCGCATTTTTCTGCACAAACACATTTAGGAGGAAATGGAATTCCTCAACATTATCTCACTTGGTACGAAATATCGCTATGCCACCAAGGTCAAGTAGAAATTTAAGCAGAAGAAGAGAGTCTTTGGATCCGCGAATTTGAAGCCAGGGAAAGGTGCTTCCGAACCACAAGAAATAGGGTAGAGCCAGAGCGGGGAAACTCAGAACACCACCAAAAATCCAAAGAAGGACACGAGGAAGTGGTGTGAATTCATAACATCCCCACTCACAGCATAAATGAGTGTCAGGCCAAACAGTCGCTGGTGGCCGAACTGAAGGCACCCGAATTAGATGCATGTTCTGATCCTGAACCAGATTTAGACAAGGGATATGACAAAGGGAAGCAGATCATTTATGCCGACCCTAGTGCCATTTTTTCCACCACCAAGATCGAGAGGGAGGATCCCAAGGATCCAGAGGAGGGGGAGCGCCTCTTCCATTCGCAGACGTGGGTGAAGGGTTCTCCACTACAATTTCTTGTCGATAGAGGAAGCCAAAAGAACCTCATTTCAGCAAAGTTCGTGAAGTGGCTCGACCTACCGACCATAGCACATCCGCAGCCATATACCATCGGGTGGCATCACCCAAGGAGATATCTCCGCGTCTGCCAATAGTGCTGCCTTCCGTACAACATCAAGCCATTCACGGATGAGGTATTGTGTGATGTTGCTCCTCTTGATGTAGTTGATGTATTATTGGGACAACCATACTTGTGGAAGTGACATGATGTGTATGAGTCTAGGACTCGTTTTGTTGTTATTACTTTGGGAAACAAATTTTACATGATACCAGAGGTAGTACCGCCTCCTGCTATCTCCTTGACTATTGCAAAACAATGTAGTAAGATTGTTTCCCAAACCAGGAAATTTATTTTCCTTACAACTAGCTCACAGGGAAAGAAGAAGATTGTGGCCACAGCCTCGAAACATGGCTCACCTTCATGGCTGCAGTAGATGGACAAAGTCGTGGAGGAATACGAGAACACTTTCTCCTCACCCATAGAGGTTCCTCTACACTGTGAGGGTAAGCACTCCATTGATCTAACCCCCAGCGCACCGCTGCATGATGTTTCCATACCTCATGTGAATACACAGAAAGAATCCACACATACTGTCTGAGGCAACCAAATTTATTGAACACATCGAACATGTCTGCCAGTAGGTCCATGACATCCTAGACAAATACAATACCAAGTTCATCAAAATTTGCCTCTCATGGAGGAACTTAACGCAATGGGGACCATTGCTTCCTAAGGAGGGAGGAATGGTCCAGTTGGATATTGGTGGCCACCCAACTATTCCATTTGAACCCCCACCATCGGTTCTTTCAGTTTTTCAGTTTCAACACAACTTACTATTTTTAGCAGTTTTTCGGGTCCTGAACTTCCGGAGCGTTTTTGAGGCCATAAACGACGTTTTTTGGGAAAACCAGGAGCAACATGTGTCCCACATGGACCCATGTTTCTCACTCAAAATTTGTAGTCCTCAGATAAATATTTCTAACGAGGTATTGACGCATCAAATGAAGATCGTATGCCAAAGTTATGTCCCCGGGATGATTGATGTACCAATTTACCCAAATGGGGCCCATAGTTTTGGCGCTTCATCTCCTAGGGTTGGGTTTTTGGATGTTTAGGGTTTTCCATCGTTTCTCAATAATAAATAGGCCTTCAAGCCTCATTATAACACAGTTCAGAGGCCTATAGCTGCCACATCTCTTTTCAAAGACAAGCTACCAGTGCCCTAGCTAGTTTATTTCCATTATGTCTGTAAGCATAATTATGTTATTTGATATTAATGAAATGAAGTATTATTTCCGCTGCATCTCTATGTTTATGTATTTTTATGTATTTTATTGCGTTCCTTCATAAATCTAGATCATATAGCCACAAATTTCAGGAGGTAATAGTTCATATGGAACTGGTTCTACACCAGCTTCAGTGGTATCTGGATCCTAGATTGCCAGTTCATAGGGTACTGGGATGCCTAGTTCAACGCCTCAGAGCACTGGTGGAGAACCTTCGAGTGTATAGTCTTCGTATACACATTTGGTAGATGAGAAGGATGAGTAGGATTATTCCACTCCACTGAAGAGGAAAGTAAAGAGGTTGCAGGAGCTCTTGAAAGAAGCTTAGGAATTAGTGGGGAATCCCAAGAGTGTTTCCAGGGAGAGTAAACAACTAGAGAAGTTTTGTAGTTATTTGGATATGGTTAGCAACATCTGAGAGGCAGAGCCTTCTTCATATGAGGAGGCAAAAAATAAGTAGGTTTAGAGAGATTCCATGGTGGAAGAGTGTGATTCCATCATGAAGAACAATATTTGGGAGGTGGTACCAAGACTGGAGGGGAAGTCATTTGTGACTTCCAAGTGGTTTTATAAGATCAAGTATGTTGCAAATGTAGCAAAAGGAAGTACAAATCATGATTTCTAGCAAGAGGTTTTTCACAGGTGGAGGGATTTGATTATGATGATACCTTTGCACATGCTTCTCAATACACATCAATCAAAGCAATGATTTTCATTCCAGCAGAGATCGGGTTGTAGATCCACCAGATGGATGTGATGACCACATTTCTGAATGGACTTCTACATGAGGAGGTTTACATTGATCAAGCCCTGTGAGAAGCCACAGGGGTTTGAGATTCATGGGAGAGAGTCTCATGTGTGCTTGTTGAAGAAGGCACTATATTTACTGAAGCAAGCTCCACGAGCCTAGTATTCACAGATAGATACTTACTCGTAGAAAATTTGTTTTGAGAAGAGTGATGAAGATCCAAACATGTATTAAATTTGTATTATAGGAGAGCCCCACATTCTTGTATCGCACATAGATGATTTGTTTATGAAAGGAGAGGAGAGAATATTAGTTTCTTTCAAGCATGATCTTGCTTCAGATAATGAGATGAACGACATTAGAATGATGCACTATTTTCCAGGGATGGAGTTATAGAAGGAGGATGGGCATATATTCTTAGGACAAGGAAAGTATGCAATTGATATTTTGAGGAGATTTAGGATGGAGGGTTTCAAGCCTATGCCTACATTGATGATCACCAAATTCCATAAGCTTAACACTTATGAGGGAGATTTTGTGGACCCCACTTAATATTTTTAGGTCATTAGGTTGTTGAATTATCTGGTAAACACTAGGCCATAATTTTATTTTATTTTTAACACTCTCAGTCAATATCTGGTGGAGCCTAGGAGAGTGCATTGGACAAAGAAAAACATGTGTTGAGATACTTGTAGGGGATAATGGAATATGGACCAGCCTATGTGTGAGGGCATGGAGTCCACCTTGTTGACTACACAGATTCTGATTGGGAAGGCAGTGAAATGGTAGGAAGAGCACTTCTAGGTGATATTTGAGTTTGGGATCAACAATTGTGTCTTTGCTCTGTAAAAAACATAAGCTAGTGGCATTGATTTCTGTAGAGGTGGAACACATGGTCGCTAGTTAGGCGAGCTGTGAGGCATTTGGCTTCACAAGTTGTTGGTGGATTTGTTTGGTTAGTGGCTGGAGGCCATTGCGATTTACTATGATAATCAAATTTGCATCAAACTCTCTGATAATCTAGTATTTCATGATCGATCCAAACATATTGACATCAAATTCCATTTCATTTGAGATCATTTCAAAAGAGGATTATTATAGCTTAGATACATTTCCATTGATGAGAAAGTTGTGGAAATTCTCATGAATTCCCTTATGAAGGGAAATTTTGTATTTTTCAGGGACAAGATGGGAGTGGTGAAGAAAAATTTCTTCGCTAAGAAGGGGTGTTAAAGTTAGCTAGGATAAGTGTCTTTTACGCTGGCTTGGGGCTAGCATGCATGAGAATATCCTAAAGTGACTTGGGAAATAATTTAAATTTATGAGATATAAACTTTTGAGATAAAGCACACTTTAAGTGAAGTCAATGAAATAGTGAGACATAGTTGTTGGATCATGAGGGGAAAAAGATTAAATCTCAGCCATTGATATTCGAGGCTAGTTGGAAGGTCAAGACACATAACCATTTGGCTTCTTAAGTGGAACAAATCCTAAGGGGGGTTCCTTCTTCAATTGTGTGAGAGACACAAGAGACGAAGAGGAGAGGTCGATTTGAGGAGACGGAGAAGACAACAAGAGGCATGTGTTCCATGTTCATTGAGCACTAATTTTCAAGAAAAAGAAGTGACATGCAAATCCATGAAGAGGTACCAACCTGAGAGAAATGTGAAACAACATTAAATAAGATCATACAATGCATTTATTGTAGGCCATACAGTCGATTTTGTTTGCTACTCATGCACAAGAATCAAGGAAAATTTCTGAGTTGGCTTGGCATGAATTTTGAGGCAGTTTGAACTATTTTTCTGGGACATAATTTGAGGAGTTGTTGCATTTAATGTTGTAGCAAGCCATACAATTGTACAAAATTCTGGGAAGAGTTTGGCATAAAATTCGAGGAGCATTTGTGGCATGAATTTCGAGAAAATGGGCTGTCAATTGGTTTAGATAAGTTTTTGCGAGATTTTTTTGAATTTCT
This sequence comes from Pinus albicaulis, assembly GCA_034641835.2. Taxonomy (NCBI): domain Eukaryota; kingdom Viridiplantae; phylum Streptophyta; class Pinopsida; order Pinales; family Pinaceae; genus Pinus; species Pinus albicaulis. The sequence goes on along the minus strand of CM076584.1, from coordinate 1,046,147,350 downwards.
CTTTTGTAAAGAATTGTCTAAGAGCTCAAAGAATAATAAAATCTCCCTCTTGCACTAGTTTTCCCTCTAGAGTTTTCCCAAAGATAGTTTTTCCAAAAATTCTAAGTTCTGTTGATGAGTTTGTTGTTCGTGATTTGTTGATTTCAAGTTCATATGTATATTTTATATTGTTGTTTATAAAAATCAGACTTTTTTTTGTTGAATTATATACAAATTTTATTAAATTAGTCATATATGTTGAAAAAATGTTTCACCAATAATTGTATAACTAAATTTTAATAATAATAAAATAAAATAAAATATAACTATTTAACCTTTTCCACCCTAATATTTTCCACTCTAATATTAAAAATTCATTACATAAACCTTTATGATTCCACATTTCTATTCATCCATCCATTCATTCACGTGACTCACCATTTCATTGCTCTACGGGTCAAATTATTTTTCATTTCCTTGATTGCATAAGGTTGTTTTTTTAGGGCTTTACACTATTGATTTAATTATATCAATGATCATAATTTTTCATCTCAAAGAAATGTTCATGTAATGTCACTTGCTTAGTGAAAAATTAAATGACTTTCACCATTTCCCTATAGAGACATGATGGGAGGTTGAACATTTTACTGATAAAATTTTGAAGTGTGATTATCATATTTTGGTTGCTTGTAATTATTGGTTGAGTTATTATTATTATTGATGGATACACACATTTTCCACGTAAATGGTTGAGATATGCATTATTTTTATATTAAATTAATAGGTATTGTGTATCATATTAATAGGTATAATGATTTATATATGTTTTTGTTGCTTGTGTTATTAGTATTATTATTATTGATGGATATATATATATATATTTTTTTGTATAGAATTTTTTTTGATTCAAATTTCTAATTGTAATTTACTAAAACAATAGATTTGAATCTACTCTATCAATGGAAGAAATAATTAAACAATCGCAAAATCACGAAGCATATAAGAGAAAGAATTCAATCACAAATTACACAAATGATTTCTTAGGGAAAAACACAACTAAAAACCCCTCCTATTTGTATATTTCATTAGTTAGAAAAATATGAGAAGATTACAATGCTTTGCTCAAGCTCGAGAAACCTCTGCACTATCTCTATGTATCTCACTGCTTCGTAGACAAGTTGTTGGTTCGTTTGGGCTTGACCCAGGTTCTATCTATGTTGCACATCAACAAAACCCTTGATCATAGTCCCTTTCGACAACAACCTGTAAGAAGATCACAATATCACCCAGCGTGACTATGGGTGGTTGCAGAACTAGGTTTCTGCAGCCTTGAGGGATTGCATGATGTTGAAAATCTACTGTGCTACTATTATCTTAACATACATAAACTGACTGCGCAGTATTAAACCCTTCACTTACTTCGCCATATTCAAAAAAATATCACAAACTATACGATTATAACGCACAACTAGAACAATTACTTCGAAAAAACTGATATTAAGCAATTAGACAAGAACACATAAGAACACAAAATATCTTCGCAAAATTTATTATTTTCTATTATGGTGGATATTTTAAGTTCATCCATCTCTTTGACCCATGCACACAACTGCAGGTGGTCTACGCACACAACTGCAGACCCTTCCAAGGTCTTTGTGCAAGCAACTGCATAGCCTTTCCTTCAGTACTAAAGACATATACAAACTAGCTCGTAACCATAGAACTTATATTCAGTATATTCACATTTTGACTACCTTTAACATAGCATTACATCGCTTTATATAGCATTGCATCATTACAAAAACATGGTACAAATAGCATGGGCTCCATAAAACAATAAAATCTAACCCAAATTCGTTACAAAAATGAGGGGCTTCGACCCACCCTGAAGCCCCTAAGATATTACACGATATATCCAAAATGTTGTGTTGCGTGGTATACTTCACGCTCTGCTCCTCAAAATGCGGAGACTTAGCCAAAATCGAGGCCAATTTGGGATACACCCAACAAAACCCCAACACTCACATGTGACTCGTCCTGAGTCACTCAACTACTTTTCCCTTTGATCTTTGCTGCTATGCTATTGTAGGCTGTGTTAAAATTCTACAACACCTCTATGAACTGCTTCTCTTGACTGTGGACTTCTTCCAAAACTGCCTTTGTGATTGGTCATGCAGTCTTCTTCAGTGCTACCTCTTCCTATTTTCGAAGCTCCTAGAGCTTCCTGTCCATCTACTACAACAGCTAGAGAGCCTTGTCCTGCCATGATTTAGTTCTCTCCTCCAAAGTTTTCTCTTTCTTCATAAGTTCTTCAATATGCTTCTGAAGAGCCTTGCCTTCACTCATCCTTGCGAGCTTCTGTGAAACTGACAAGTTCTTTTCTGATGTCTTGATTTCCTCCAACTACTTCTGCTTTTTTTGGATACATTTCTCTATATTTTGTACATTTGGATCTTCCTGCAACGAAGTCCAAATCTGCAAGGTTTCCTCTGGTAGTTTTCCATAGTCTGCTACTGTCTCATAGATGTCTGCCACTGCATTCTTCAGGTCGATCACCCTCTGTTCCCATAATTATAGTGGCGTGGTTGGATCAACTTTATTTTCAACTCACTGATCTTGAGCTCATATTCAAACTATAATTCTGCAACCTTCTTGTTGGAATCCTTGTCTGCAAGGCCAAGATTCGCGACCTTGTCTTCTACTGGCTCCTCCTCGCGGGAATCCATGTCTGGAACTCCTCTGCAAGTGGCTTCAGAAACTTCTTTCAACCTCTGTTGTTGTTGTTCTGGCTGGTCCTTCTCATTTATTTCCTGATCGATTTGTTTATTCAGCGCAACTCTCTCTTTTTCTATGTGAATATTTAATTTCGGTGTGTGTTGCTCCTGCTCCTTTATCTCATTTACAATACCTTGATGTAGTTAATTAAATATCAAAATTGGCAGTGATGCAAGGTTCATATCGACCTTGTCCCACTTTTTCGCTTGCTGCTTTGCTTTGACTGCGTCAAACTACAAAGCTCTGACAGTTATCTGCATGACCCTCATCCCAGATTTTGTTTCTATCAATATCTCTGGGTGGAGTGGTTGGCTTATCGTCGTTGGTTGTCTAGATTTATGTGTTAACAACTTTAGCTCTGCAATGCTCTGCTCAAATCCTGTTAGAAGTGTGCCATATAGATCCTTGATTTTTCCCCATGATTCCTCCGCCACTTCTTGAAATTTCTCCCCGACTTCATCTATGTTTCCATTAGTAAGGACCAAGGGAATTACGCCCTTCAACTTATATTCCTTGTGCTTCTTCTTACTCCTTGGAGAAACTTCGCTGTGCATATTCCTTTTGCCTTTATCTGTCGTTGTCTTCTCCTTATCATGTGCATTGCTTCCAAGAGAATTTATGCCTCCATGAGGATCGGGCTGACTCCCATCATGCTCTGGCTCTTGATATTTTTCCTACTCTTCTTTGTCCTTGTCTTTTTTTCTCGGGTCTCCATGCTATGATGTATCTTCATCTATCTGACTATCCTCTACTCCTTCCTTCTCCATAATCATCCATCCTATGGGCCATTGTTGTATCAATGCAACAAGATCATCTTCGGTGACTAAGTACGATAGAGGATGCCATGTCTTCATTGTATCCTTTTGGGCCTATACATATATTCTATGGAAGTCCACCTCAAACTTCGTAACTGCTTTATATTGTTGGTACAAGCTTTGTGAAAAACGAGGATTCTCATTCACCACCATATGTAGATCCATGTGGTGCAATACAAAGAAAAATCGGTTCTCCTCTGCACTCGATGGTTCAATAGTATGCCACAACGAGGCATACCGTGTTGCTTCACTCACATCTTATTATACTAGTTGAAAATGTGAGTCCTTTGATTCCTTCCATGCCAACATTGTGATGATCAAAATCAGCCATGCGTAGTGAAAGGTTGAAACTTTTTCCTGAGCTTCGCGACAATCCTACAGAAATTCCCTCCACAAATATCCAACATAGTTATACTAGACCTCGTCTTTGCAATGCACATCTAGTGAAACCATTGCTGCGGGGACTTTGTTAGCTCGACATTTCCACATAATATTTCTAGCCAAGATATGCGCGGCGAAGCATACTCCTTGGTCCTTGATCGAATTTATATCATAACCTTGCTTTCCCTTGACCAATTCAAACTTCTCCTTCATGGTTTGTGCTATGAATTGTCTTGATCCTTACCCACAAACTCTTTGTCAGGATCCCTTCCCTTATATTATAATATGGTAATTCTCGATATTAGCATGTCATCAATGGGGATCCTCTTCCCTAGCCAGAGGCATCGATCATGTAGCAGCATGAGAAATTGTATTATGCAGGAAATGGTGATTTTACTTTTTTCGAAGTGCGACACATTCGATATGTTCAGAAATCCAGAATGCTCCAATCCTCTTTCCCACTTAAATGGCACCAATTTGTCAGTTCGCTCTCTGCATAATGGACCAACTTTAGGTATATACTTGGCGCAAAATGCAGGTATTTGATCCAGTCATTGAAATATGAATCAAAGAACTTCAGCTGTGGGATTCTTCCTAGCATCTCTCCCTCAAATGGCACTTTCTCCGACAATAGTGGTGTGAATGTACCATACTTCGTATCTTTGCAGTCCTTCACAAGTTTATAATATTGTTTCCTAGGCAGAAAGTATGGTAGAAGTGGCGACAAAATTTCTGTCTCCATCTGTTATTCTTCCTCTTCACTATCTTTGAAAGGTTGGGATTCTAGTTGTGGCTTTGCAGGCTTCTTATCTTGCTTATTCTTTTGTTCTCGCTTCCTTACTCTGCTTCTTTCTTGGAAATGTTTGGTGCGAGAAATGTGATGTTGCAATTGATGGCGATGTTGTGGGTGCATTAGATGGTGTTGTGGCTTCCATGAGTCCCGTTAGACATTTCTTTTTGAAAATGCAGATGAATTCACGAGTGTTCATACAATAGCGAAAGCTCTGCAATTTCTCAATACTTAGTGATTTCAAAGCTCTCAAATATAAAAGTGCCAACTTCTTGGTGGGATGCGGATTTTTATAATGCTGCTGATCTTCTAAAACCATCATTTGATTAGATATTGTTCGGATTTGGTTCATTAATTTCACATATCTTCCTAGATCCTTGCCATCCTCTTGCCATATATGCAATTTTCCGTTCCTCCAACGACAAGTTTCCATTTTAACAGTCATATTCTTTCGGTGAACTTTGACGCACCTTATACTGTGGTGAAAAATGCTTCTTACATCGCAGATCCTGTGAACTAAGACATAATCCAGACTGCAGAGAAGCAACTCCCTTCGTTGAAGCTCTCTTTCTGCAGAGTAGTTTGTATTCCAATGCCCACTTCTAACTGTAGGTGGCACTAAGAATTTCCGCCTTTTTCATTTCAAGTGTGAAGCTGTAGGGGAAGGTTTGTCCCTCTACAACTTCAACCTACTTCCATTTACCCTTCCCTGAATCAATTCTCCATTCAACTTCACCAATTTAACTACACCTCCATCAGTGATATGCTTTATAATGTATGGGCCCAACCAATGCATTTTGAATTTTCCTGGAAATTTTACAAACTTACTGTCATAGAGGAGAACAATATCTCCTACCTTTAATTTATTATGTTTCATATGTCTCTCATGCCAAGCCTCCTCTCTTTCTTTCTACACCTGTTGATGGAATCTTGCTACAAATATTTCTTCTTCCAGAGCAACCAACTGTGACATTATTTCCTCCATTGTTTCAGGGTCTACGATATTTGTGAAAGCTGAAATTCTCAAGATAGGCACAATATACTCCATGGGAATCACAAATTTTTTCCATATACCAACCTAAAGGGTGTATGACCTGTAAAATTATTATATGTGGTCTAATAAGCCCATAACATGACCGGAAATATGAGATCCCAGTCATCACTCTTGACATTGCATACTTTGGTGAGTGCAGTTTCCAAACTCTTATTAAATGCCTCCATTTCTCATTTTCCTAAGGGTGATAAGGATTACTCTTCTGGTGAGAGACTTGGAACTCCTTAGTCAATGCTTCAATGGTCTTATTCAGGAAATGCGAGCTTTGGTGACTCATCAATATCTTCAGACACCCAAATCTAGACAATATATACTCAAAAATAAACTTCGTTGCAGTGTTTGCGATGTAGTTCCTTACTGGTTGTGCTTCAGCCCATCTTGTCAGATAGTCAGTCACAGTTATTATGTACCTTGTTAGACTCCTATACCAATAGGTGTCATTTTTCATGATTGACTTGTTGAAATATGCAATATGTTCAAACCTTTTCTTGTTGCAAAGGTGTTCCATATTATTAAAAAAAAAATCAAAAATAAAAAAATTTAAAAAATGTAAAGAGGGTATACCCTAAAAGAAAAATCAAAGGGTGAAAAAATAAAAATTGGCCAAAAAAGTGAAAGAAATGAACCCTAAACAAAAATAGACCAGGAAAGTGTGCAAGTCTAAATGCCACTACTATTTCATTTTCTATAATAAGCTATTGTGTGCAGCTTGTCAAACTTTTACCACAATTTACGAAGAGTCAAACTGTTTAAACTTGACTCATTCATTTTTCAATTTCATGTTGTAGAATAGAGAATAAATATCTGGCCAAACAGTTTAATCTTGGCAGATAAGTAGATAGGTAGAGTTAATAAAAGGTGCTCAATAGTTTAATCTGAGCCCTTGGATGTAATAAGGCTAGAATTAGATAGGTTTTCATATGTAAAAGAAAAAGTGTGATAAGGGTTTGCCAGTCTAAGTGCACCCTAATAAAGAAAAAAAATGGTAGAGTAAAGTAGGTAGGGTAGGTAGATGATGTTGCAAAATTACATGTGATGAATGATGGTTCTAAATGTGTTCAATTGTACTTTCATCACAAGTGCAAAGGCAGATACTACATTGGAAAAAATTCACAGCAAAGCAAAGTCAAGATTATTAACTTCCCCTTCATTTTTCCCTAAAGATTTCACTAATTTCCCCCAAGTGCTAAGGTATTTGAAAATTAAAGGGGCTCAAGGCATTTCCTTGACTTTTGGAGGGACCGGACCCTCGGCCCAATAATTGGAAAAAACCTAAGTACTTAAAATCATTCATCATCACACTCATTTACTTCAAAAAATTCTTTCCTAAGTAAAATCCCATTTTACTTAGGAAAATCATGAGATATTTCATAAAAAACCCTCAAAATCACATTTTATCCTAAGTTTAAGTGATGAAGTGATTTTAATGCAATTTTCTTCTAAAAACTTCACTTTCTTAGTTATATTAATGTATTTTGAAGTTTACCTTGTCCCCTTGTCATATTAACATTGATTTTATTTATTAACTCCTTATAGAAATGACCTTCTCCTATTATATATAATTCCTTTTATATAATATCCCAAAAACCCATGTATTATGATTTTAACCAAAGTATTTATTCCTCACTCGTTCAAATAAAGAACCCACTTTATACCCCCTTTGGTTAAAATATATCATTATATGTTAATCCCGCCCCCTATGGTAATTGGATTAATTTAATTCAACTATCATATAATAGAAATATGAAAAAACTTTAAACATATAATATATGTGTTTAAAATAAAAATAAATCCGAAGTTTAATTCAAACCAAACTTCGAAATAACCCATCTCTATGTATGTTTTCCCCTCGCCCGATTACGTTTCCGCTTTTTAAACAAAGGAATTAATTAATCCTCACGATTAATTAAGAACCTAACTCCGCCAATCAAAACGCTCCCGCTGTGATTAATCAATAATAAAACGCGTCGGGCCCGCGCCATTAAAACCCTGTCATCTCCCTGTCCCGTCAACCGTTCGATCGACCTGTTCAAAGATTAACGGCGGTTGAGAATTCCGCTGGCCATCCCCGATTCGAACAATAACACGCGAAATGACGGTGGTTTTCAAACAATACCATGGCCATGTGTCATTCGTTCTGTGGAATCGCTGCCCATCCGCTCAATACCGCCTTCCCTCAAAAGCGGTGTGGAAAAAACCGCTTACCACCTCCCCCCCCCGTGACTCATCTATCGTACATACTGACGTCATTTATTAAAATAATAAAAAATCCGCTACCATTTGACTTTGCCAATAAAACAAAAACCCGCGTCTTTTTCATCATTTTGTATGCAGAAAACGACTTCACCCTCCATGCAAAGAATTTCAAAAAATCAACTGTCAAGCGCCCTTAACTATACTTTGTTGAGCACTATTGCATACCAGTAATCCAGAGTTCGTCCGCCTCAACCAGTACCTGTCCAAATTACTGTACATTCCCAAAAACAGGTATTTACCCTAATTTCCACTGAACTCTGTTAGAATCTTGGTTTTTGTTTAAAGAACTCTATACAAAAAACTCAAACAGGATTCTAAATTGGTCTCCCTGAGTTCCCAAAACCACAATTGAATCCCCAAAACCTGAGATTGTGCCCATTTCTTCAAAAACCCCGCAGTTCATTTCTGAATCCACAAGAACCAGAAATGGAGATTCCTTTGGCTTTAAATGTCACCCCATTGAACGCCCCTCACAGAGACTTGGGTTATTTATCATTAGTCGACAGAGATTTCCAAATTAAAGACCTGGTTTTTAGTGATAGTCCGCTTCGAATTTTTTGTCGCTGCAGAGACAATTATTTGAATGGCTTGGATATGATTCGGTTATGGGAATCTAATCTTCCCAGGTACCTCTTTCCCTCTGTCCATATTTTCCCTGAGATAATCCATTACTGTCATGCAAACTATGATCCCACTCAACGAGCAGTCTTATCTCCAAGTCAAAATATCCTTTTTCCCATTACTGCTTAGTCTATCAATGAGATGCTACATTTTCAACCTGATCAAGCCCTCACTCCCCTGTCCATGGGAGAATTACTTGAGAAATCCACCAAACTATCCCATGAAGAATTAAGCCACATATGCCAGACCTTTATGTTGCCTGATCATCAGCCTAAAGGCCCTCCCCCTTATGGGTATGATTTTTTCACTGAGGAGGGTAGACTTGTTTTGGAAAAGGATCTCACATTGGAGAAACCTTTAAGAGAAATAAATGACATTCTTTGGGATAATATTATCCAGTCAATAAAATATATCTGGTCTTCAATCCAAATAATATACTAGCAGAATGACTTGGTCAAAGTAGCTCTGGATGAAGTTGAAAATACATGAGAAGAATTGGGAAATAGGCCCGAGGAAGCCAATCAGCTCATACAATTTCTAAACACCCAAACCAGAAAGCAACTTGCAGATCTGGGTATTCAGGACAGAACTGCAACAATCTTAGAGATAAAAAGAGTTTTTACTAAAAGAACTCTTATGCAAAATTGAGAAAGCAGGTGCTTTGACATGCAAGGAGAAATCATTGCTTTCAGAGAAAGGCTTAATTTTTTATTGAATAAAGGGTTGCCCAGCCCTATGGTTTCAGAAGATAAAATAATGGACCTGGAAAATTATGTTGAAAAATTGGACAAACATGCTCACAATCAAGCCAGTTCCTCAACCATTTCATCAGAAGCAACATTACCTACAGGAAGGAATCTTCATGACAGATTAGAGAATTTGTTTTATCTTGAACATGAAGTAAAACATTTGTTTCCAAATTAGCCTAATTTCTTCAGATATACCGAGGCTGATGAAACATTGAGGAAGCTTCAATGGACCAGAATAGCAGAAGATAAATGGTGGGAAGATCTGTTGGAACTTTTGTAAAATTTATCCTTATATGAAATTTTGCCTATTTACTACAGTATAAAGGATAAAGGGATAAACAAAGGTCAAAGAGTATCGGTTCAGTTAAAAGTGTATCAGTAAGAACAAAGAGTATCAGTGAAGCAAGACAGTTAGAACAAAATTACTGAAGAGGACAACAATGAACCAAAATATAGGTCTTGCCTCCAGCACATTCTCAAAAGGAGGAAACAGCACAACATCAGTTGCTTTTTGTCTTATCTACGAGACCATTTGTCTCTATTTTTATTGTAACTTATTTGTGAGTCATCTTAGATTATATCTCGTTTTGTTAAGAGATATTTGGTATGATTTTTTGTATAAATAAGCCCTCAATTGGATCATTGAGGGTGGATTCTTGGACACTTATGTAACATTGAATATTTTGGAGTAAAGAGCTTTGGAGAAATTTTTTGTGGCAAAACTGGACAAGGAATTGAGGTAGAAGACTTTTCTCAGGATTCATGCGTCAAATGAAGGATCAATAAGTCATCTCTATCTCATGTTTTGAAGTTTAATATTTGTTTACAATATCATCTGTGTTTCATTATCTTGATATTTAACGAAAAGGATTAAATCAGAAAGTACTTAGGTTTAATCTGATTTCAGTCATTATTATTCTAAATGTTTTCCTCTAAACTGGTTTAAACAACGAATTCTCAATTGCTCCTATTTGTCTAGTTCATACATCTTTGGTTATTTAGTAAAGAATACTTTACTGCTCTTTATTGATAATCAATATATTTCTCTTCTCTTGAATGTGTTGAAAGATTCTTCATTGCCTTTCATCCGTTTGAAGTCCATTCCATTCACTTTAGATCTATAATTGTTTCTAGTTTGATTATATTGCCCTGAAAAACCATCTTTTGTTAAAAAAACTTAAGCCAGTGTAGCCAATCCTTTGACTCCATTAGCCCAATGGACTGAAACTACTTGATCTTATTCTCAGCTAAAGAATTCCACCAACCCAAACAAAATCAAAACCTTCGGACTTTATAACTAGCCTAATATCTTCCAAAAACAAAGCTAAATTTTATAGAGAGAGCCCTCTTTGGGTACAAATTGGCTAGATTTTGTACCTAAAAGATTGGTTTGTGGTTACCTCGGACCCCTTTCCTCTTCCAACAACTTCAAGGAAAATCTGAGTGATAACATAACTCACACTAGTATTCTTTCCAGGTGGGTTGATAGGTCCAACAAAATCAATAGCCCATTTGTCAAAAGCCTGCAATGTCACTTGTGGAACTAAGGAATCTCATCTCTTCGAGAGGGCTTCCCTGTTCTTTGACATATATCACATGCTATACAATATTCCTTTGCATCCATGTGTAGTGTCGGCCACCACAACCCTGCTCTCAATATCTTATGTGTAGTAGCCTTTCCAACATAATGTCCACCAGTTACACCTCCATGAGCTTCTGCTAGAATCATCGACCTTTCATGTTCAGAAACATATCTACGCAATATCTCATCTGGTCCCATATTATATAATTGTCCATCTATCAATGAAAATTCAGTTGCCTTAACCACCAATTGTTTCTTATATTGTGTTGTATATTTCGAAGGAGCCATCCCTGTGGTCAAAAAGTGAATAATGTCTACAAAGTGGTCATATGCTACTTTGATTGCAAATAACTGTTCATCTGGTAGATTATATTCTATGCTATTTGGTTCTTCTCCTTTTTCCAATCTTGACAGGTGGTCAAGTCCTACATTCAACCTTCTTGGTTTAACAACAACTTCAAAGTCATACTCCTGAAATAGTAATAACCATCTACAAATATTCCCTTCTAGGACAAGTTGATTGACCAAGTACTTCAATGGAGAATGATCTGTAAACATTTTAAAATATGAGCCCAAAAAATAATGTCTGAATTTTTGCAAAGTATACACCATAGCTAGACGTTCTCTTTCCGCGGTAGTGTAGTTGTTCTTAGTTGTAGACAACTTCCTACTTGCAAAATCTATAGGATGGTAAATTTCTCCTTCCACGAGTTGTGCCAATACCACTCCTAAAGTTGTGCAAGAATCATCGACATGGACATAGAATTCCTTACTCCATTCAGGGAATACTAGAATATGCGCAGTTGGCATATTTTCTTTTAGTATGTCAAGGCTCTTTTGGCATTCAATCATCCCAAAAAAAATTCACATCTTTCTTCAACAATTTCTCTATTGGCATGGTGATCTACGCATACCCCTTAATGAATTTTATGTAGTATCCCATATGTCCCAATGTAGTGTGCAACTGTCTTACTGTCTTAGGTGGATCCAAGTTTACAATGACAACAATATTCGCGGGGTCCACCATGATTCCTTGCTTGCAAACAAAATGTCCCAACAATATACCAAAAGGTACATAGAATATGCAATTCTTCAGGTTCAAAGAGATTTGATGTTGTCTAGAAGTGTCAAACATAAGCCTTAAGCTCCCAACATGTTTGTTAAATAGTCCAAATAATGTCGAGTATGATTTGATGATATCCTGAACATCCATCTGTAAATGAATAGGATTCCTGACCCCCTACATTATCAAATACTTCATTTGTGAAAGGCGTAGGAAAAGGATCGTGTAAGAATGCATTATTAAAATTCCTTATATCAACACATACCTTGATCTCTCCTTGTGTCTTCTTTTCCTACACTACCATAGGACTTACCCATTCTAATTCTTTGACAGGTTCAATAACAACCTGTTGTTATCATCTTATCAAGTTATAGCTTCACTTTCTCCTTGTACTTTGGGTTCAACCTATAAGGTTTCTGCTTGACTGACTTCACATCAAGTTTCAGAGGAATCTTCATGACTCCCAAATCTCCTAATATTTCCTTCACATCTCAAAATTTAGTGGGAAATGGTTCTTGATATTCATGCAGTAATTTTGTGACTTTGTTGACCCTTTCTTTGTCCCAATAATCTCCTATTTTTGCAAACTTAGGCTCTTCTTCTGATCCAATGTTGACCTTCTTGGTCTTCAATGGTTGTGTGATATTTGGAATTTCTATATTTGGTCCATGTACTTCGTGGTTCCCTTCTGATTCTATGATGTCGATGTTTCAGGGGTCTTCTTCTTCTACAATAATGTTATAACATTCTAGTGCATACTATATATGTGCAACCCAATTAGGTTTCTTCCATGTAAATGTGGACACACCTTCAAATATATTATCCTTTACTATATGAATGGATGATTCTATGCTTGGAAATTCATCCTCAAAGTTGAATGTTAGTATAAACCCATCAACCAAGTCTGCCCAATTCATAGTACCATGTCTCAAATCTATTTCCAGGTACCAATTCATAGGAATTGTCTCCAATTTGTGAATAAATCCATGTAACCATTATTCTTTTGGAATGTCCTTCCATGTTGTAGTGTAGATCTGAATATGCTTCCTTGGGTCAGTTTCACCATTAGATTTCTTTTGTATTTCTATTTCCACTTGTCCAAACCTGATCCACATCAATCTTTGACATACCTTCCAATCTCCTATATTTCGCTTGTGTGTGCCCCACCATCTAGTAGGGGTATATCTTAGGACTGTATCCAAAGCTAACAATCTTCGATATTTTGGTACCTTTTCTTCATAGTCATTAAGAAAAGTTTCTACATTACCCAAACCATCATAATAAGGCAAGTTACATACCTTATATGTCATACAACAAACTACTTGTGTTATTCTTGCACATCACTTCGTGAATATTTCATGCAATCTATTCTGCCAATTTTCCAAGTATTCTTATGAATATGATGTACATGTACTAGCATGATACCAACTCAAATTTCCATCTGCATTAGGATTAATATAATATTCTTCCTTAGTTGTCAATTGATATATGTTATCAATGTCTTCTACGCTATATTCTTCTCTCAATGTCTTCTACGCTGTATTCTTCTCTCACTAGCTATGTATATCTTACTCCTTATGATGGATCTAAAGGAACAATCACCCTCATATTGCTTCCTTAAAATATAATTTTCCTCTTCTTCAGATTAATTATGGCCATATTTTCCATTTCCTAATCAATTCCAAGCAAAGAAAGGTAATGATTATTATCATCAACAATTTCTATTACTTCAAAATCAACAATGGTTCAAACTCCTTCAATATCTACTATGACACATGATAGTCTTCTCATAGGGAAGATACTTTGTTGATTTTCCGGTATTAACTAAATATTTAACCATTGTAGCTTCAGATTACACATTATCTTCCATTATTATTTGTCAAAAAATTATCATCAGAGCCCAAATCCAGAATAACCTGATCCATTTCATATTCTCCTATATGTGCACTAAGTCTCATCTCTTTGCAAGTTATTTTCTGTCGATGTACATTATTAACTATGTACCTAAATTCATGGTACCTCTTTAGATGCACAAGAATTTAGCAATTCCTGAATTCCTTCTACACCCTTTTCATCTCTTAAAAAACTCATATAAGTCTGCAGAAAAAATCTTACTTGATCTATTGAATTTTTTTGCAAAGCTTGGTTCTGTGTCGGAACTATTGTCATGTCGCAATTACTAGGCCCTGGCTGTGCAGTAGAATTTGAATCTCCTACATCCATAAAACTTCTCTTCACTTCCATAAACACTTTATTTTCGTTATGGACATAAAAACCAGAACTTTCTCCGGATTATTTCTAACCGATGCACCTAGATTTTCAAATTCATTCTTTCCATCTTCTTTATCATTTCCAATCACAACTCCACTTCTAGTGACAATATTAACAAAAGGTTCATCAGTCCTTCTTTCAACCTTCATCATTTGGATGTTCTTCGTGGGCTGCTGGTTCCTTTTCTCTTGCATTTTTTCCATAATTACAGGACAATGTTCAATTACATGATCAAAATATTTGCTGTACTTACATGTCATAGTATTATTCTGGCAGTCTCTTGCAAAGCGACCTGCTTGACCACAGTTATAGCAGATGATATGCCTCTTCCTTGAAAAAATCCACCACCTTGACCTCTTCCTTGATAGCCTCCTCGACCTTGAAAACCTCCTCGACCTTGATAGCCGTGATGTCCATTGTCCTCCTGTGCACACTCTTCTGCTTGCATTCTATAAGTATCATCACTGTGCTCTATCATCAGGTCATAATTCCGACAGTTATTTTCATCATGTCCTACTGACTTACAAAAGAAGTTTCAAAATATAACTCTTTGAGTTTGCACATATTTCTAAAATAAATAACACTCTTCTAGGCGATGTTGGCCTCTAGTTCTGCATATCTCACACCATTGACTGCATCCAGTATTTAATGGATTAAGTGCTCCACTAGACAAATAATCTCTGAAAATAGGGCATTGTTCCTTAGAATGGCCCTCTGCTTTGCACTTTGTACACCATACTTCTTCTCTAACTTCTTTACCCTTCTTGATATTGTGTAACTGCAATGTCAGTTTTTCCAGTTGAATCCAGATCTATTGCATACTTACATTATTGTCTCCTATAAGCGAGGCTTCCAACTTCATTGCAATTTCCAAAGCTTCGACTTGAGTTGCTATCTTTCGTTGCATTAATGGTAACCTGATATGTAGAAACAACGCAACTATAAACCATTCTTTATGCTTCTCTGGGGGTATGCTGAAGCTTACGTGATCTAATAATACCTTAAAACTTTGATCAAGCTCCCAAAAAAACTCATTAGCTTTCTGTTTGATCTCCTTTAACTCACTAATACACTGCTATTGAGACTTTGTCTTCTTGAACTCCTGTATCAGTGCTTGCTTAATATCTGCAAATGTACCATTGTGAGTGGTCGAATACTTCATATACCATGTCAACACTCTATCTTGCAGCATCGTAATGAGTTTCACCTTCTTTATATCGTCGTCATTGATATGCTTTATTATCCATACAACTTCAACTAGAAACCAAAACTTCTTTGGCTCCTCTGAACCAGTTCCTCTGAAAACATGTCGCTTAATGTCATCAACCATACCTATTTTTGGGGTGTAAGGGGGAGGGGTAGGGGGATGGGGATGGGGGGTAGGAGGGGTTGGGGGAGCAGGGATACCACCAGAACCCTGACTACTACTGGATTCTGACTTCAACGAACTTTCAGGGTGGAAGGGTGTATACTAGGGAGTTTCCTTGGACTTTTATGTGTATTTTTTTTCTTTCTCAACATCAGATGCAATCAATAGGGGGCTATAATTAGTCTCTCTGAAGGTCTTCTGATATTATTCATGATATATCTTTCTAGTATCTACTCTATACTTTTTCCCACTTCACGTTGTATCGATTTCTTGCTCGGATTTAATTCTTCCTCCAAACATAAGTAAAATAACAATTTGATTACATCCAAAAAACTCCCTTTTCACACAAAAGAATCTTAATCCATAGTTTCGAAGAATTCAAATAATTACCTCGTGGTCCTTTGAATAATAATAGCTCTGCTTCATTGTAGGACACATTCGAGTCTACTGTGAACTCAGTAATGAATTCACTCGAGATGCTTTCAATCCAGAAATCGAAAGCCCTTGAGATCTTGTTGTTAGTGCTATTTAGTTGGTGTATCAACTCAAGAGTCCATGTTGAAGGCTCGTCTCTCTTAAAGCAATCATTTCTTTCAGTCAACCTCGACACTCACTGATATAATTCACCAGGGAATGATCCGTAGAAAATTTCATACTTCTTGGTCAAAAGATACCTTTGTAGCCATGCTTCAAATGCCAGACGAGGGTTTTTGATATCTTGATCTGCAAATTCGTGTTCCTTATGGACTATACAATATTGAATTTCCTTCTTTGATGAGTGCTTCATCCACATATCCCTCAAATAGATATCATTCCCCACAAAAAAACCATTTGTTGGTTCGTTTGGGATTGACCCAGGTTCAATCTATGCAGTGCACCAACAAAAACCTTGATCACCGACCCTTTCGGAAACAACCTGCAAACAGATCGTAGTCTCGCCTGAGGTGATTATGGGTGGTTGTAGAACCAATTTTCTGCAGCCTTGAGGGGTTGCACGATGTGGAAAATCTATTGTGCTACTATTATCTTTTAACTTACATAAATTGACTGCGCATGATTAAACCCTTTACTTACTTCTCCACATTCAAAAAAACATATTAAACAATATCATAAACTACACTGTTATAAAACACACCTATAAAAATTACTTCGCAACAAATGATACTTTGAAACTAGACAAGAACACATAAGAACACATAATGTCTTCGAAAAAATTCTTCTTTTCTATTATGGTGGATATTTTAAGTACATTGAGCTCTCCAACCCACGCACACAGCTGCAGGTGGTCTCCGTACACATCTGCAAAATCTTCCATGGTCTCTGCACACTCAACTGTAGATCCTTTCCTTCACTACAAAATACAGATACAAACTAGCTCGTAACCATAGAACTTACATTAAGTATATTCACATTTTGACTACCTTAACATAGCATTACACCGCTTTATATAGCATTACATCATTACAAAACCATGGTCCAAATACCATGGGATCCATAAAACAAGAAAATCTAACCCAAACCCATTACAAAAAGGAGGGGCTTTGACCCATCCTGAAGCCCCTAAGATACCACACAGTATATCCAAAATGTTGTGTTGTGCAGTATACTTTGCGCTCTGCTCCTCAAAATGTGGGGACTTAGGAAAAATCAAGGCCAATTTGGGTTGCGCCCAACACAAGCCTTGGCAAATACTTAACTAATTTTTTGCTTTCCCAAGTCCCTATTTCCTATCATTGTTTCCTTGGGAATTAGACCCCTATTAATTAGGAAATTCCTCAATGGGAATTGCGCAATCCATCATAGGCCTTCCTCTAACTGTATGCACCACCTGTACAATTTGGATTATTATAAAACTGATAGTACACCACCCTTGAAATTAAATCTCAACTAGGTAACTCATACATCACACATGCATGAATTAATTATGGCTGAATTTATCATTTAACTCGTTGATAACTAAGAACACACCCCACTACTAGATCCCACACTAATTCCTCCAATAATTGGAACTAGTTTAACTGATTTTAACTTAGTTCAACTGAATTAATTTTTACAACTCAAAGTAAACTCAACCTAGGCTCCTAAATTTTAGGAACCAATATACATGACTCAAGTTAGGCCCTCAACTAGAATTAACTGAACTAACAAAGTCAAACTAACTTAGTTAACACATACAAGTTTTCATGTGATGTGGAATTACAATTTTCTCCTAGTTTAATTCAAGAGAGAATTATTTTAGGAATTTCTTGTTGCTATTTTTAACACTCACTCTCAACAAGAAATGGATTATCAGATACCCCAATCTTGTCTCTATTGAAATTGAATTTTCCTCTTGAAAAATACTTCGTCAAAATATTTGCATCTTGTCTCTCTGTACGAATGTACTCCAACAACATAATAGGCCTTTGCATAAAATATCATAGTTAGTGATACCAGATTTTGATATACTTGGACCGATGATGAAAAAGTGCATTTTCAGAGAGTTTGATACAACTATGATTGTCACAGTAAACCACAGTAGGATCCATCATCTGACCAAATAATCCAACAAAATCTTCCTCATCCAGATAGTTTGTGACAAGTTGCTTGACTAGAAACCATGTACTATGACTCCGCTGTACTGAGTGAAACTGATATTTGTTTCCAATTGTACCAATAAACTGTTATTGACACAATATTGAAGACTCCTCTTGAAGTGCTCTTCTGATATGATCAACTATCCACCCATTCTGCATCTGTGAATCCTTAAAGCTTCACTCCCTATGTTCATCTTTACCAAATACTATACTGGGTAGTGCTTTTGAGGTATATCAACAGATGTTTAGCTGCCTTCCAATATAGTTTGGTTGGATTAACCATTACTTGAATAAATTGGTTAATTGTATAACATATGTTTGGTCGTGTGTTCACCAAATACATGAGTGAACCTATAAGTTTCCTATAAATAATGGCCTCCACCTCCTCACCTGAAGTGGCATCCTCTTTCCTCCAACTGCCTGCTAGAGGAGTGTCCATGGGTTTGTTGCTCTAAATGTGGAACTTCTTCAGTGTCTCGTTGGCATACTTTCCCTGAAAGACACATAGTTCCCCATCTCTCTGCCATACTTCCAAACCGAGGAAATAAACATAGTTACCGATCAAACGAGAAATATTACCTCAAAACGGGAACTCTAGCCCAAAATGACTCACAAAACATGAAACAACGCCCCCAAAAAAAGTATGTATTCCAGAACGCGTTTGTGCTTTTCTCAAGGTCAAATTTCAACATTTTTTAAAATTATGCTAAAAACGAAATTGTTTCTTGAAAAAAGGATTGAAAAAACACCCTCGAAACAAAACGAGTTGATGCTGAAATAACAAAAAAAAAAACATTGTATCACAATTTTGACACATTGTAACAATGGAATTAAATACAACATATTAAGACACTGAAAAATCGTAAAATTCTAAAATTTTTGATACATGATGTTAAAGATAAAAATATCATGTCTGAAGGCCTTATCATTTCTAACAATTTTCATCCATGTTGTTAAAGATAAAATATCTTGACTCTAAAAAACCCTAAAATTGTAATTGTTTTCAACCATAACATTAAAGTTAAAATATCGTAGCGCATAAAAACCTTATTGACATGTTGTAAAACTCAAGTTTTTAAATCTTAAGTTTTCAACATACTTGAAACATGAAATTATGGAGAAATTATATGACTTAAACAATTTTTAAAAATGAACAAGTAAATGAAATATTTATTATTCCAAGAGTAAGTTTTATTTTAAAGGATAAAAATATATCTCTTTTCAAATCTTAGCCTAAGAAAAATTTAAATCTAATTGCAAGCAAAACCTAAAAATCAACCATCAAAACAAAGTGTCCCCTTTCAATGAGACATATAATTTTAACAATTTTAGAAGTATCTTATACCAAATGGTAACAATACATAATATCATGACAATATCACTGCATAATCTAAAAATTCAACATTAATTCCTATTTTATTTTTTACTTTTAATCAAAATATAAACATTGGTATATTGAATATAACATAAATTATTTTTGTAATTCATTGTTGCGCTGTGGATATTCTAAAGAGATGAATTCTTCATAATTAAAACATATAATCCAACAAACATATAAATGCCTCATAACTTCATGAAATATCACATGGAAGTCAAAATATTTATTTCAAGTTACCATGCAAACATCAATTACATAAAAATGTCTTAGAAAATTATTCAAAATCAACCATAGGTTCTGGCACACCATCAGAACCTACATCTTTAGATGAATGACTTGATGCAGATGAAGATGATCCATATTCTTCTCTTTCATCAACTAGTGCTCCATCTGAGTCAACATGCATGCCCACCATTTCAGAGTTCAAAAGTCTTGTACATCTACCACTACATTCAACAAAGTCCCATCTTAGCAGTATTTTTTCTGGTAGCAATTTCTTCAAAATATTTATGGTCTTCAACCGAAGAGTTCCTCTCTTTTTCAAATTGAATTCATACACAAGTATGTCAACATCCTCCAATTTTAATGCATCTGTGCGGCGACGATTTATGTTTGTGCCCTTTCTTTTTCTCTTTCTGCCAATTTTTTTTTCAACTACCATCTCTGGCTTGTACACACCATTGAAAGGGTGGGTACTTGTGGCATACGAATGTACATCAACAACTGTAATATCTTCATTTTCATTAATGACCTTTATAACCTTGGTAATACAGAATGGATATCGAAGTGGATCTTCATCTGCTAACACTGCTATCATGCAACCCTCCTTAACATCCTGCACAGAACCCCTGTAAAGGTCTTCCATGGCTTCACATTGTGCATGTGATCTTCTAGAACCAACATAGATTTATCTTTCCTCTACCTGTAGAGAATTAATAATATAT
The DNA here is from genome assembly GCA_034641835.2 of Pinus albicaulis. Classification (NCBI taxonomy): domain Eukaryota; kingdom Viridiplantae; phylum Streptophyta; class Pinopsida; order Pinales; family Pinaceae; genus Pinus; species Pinus albicaulis. Next base: position 1,046,126,747 of record CM076584.1, on the reverse strand, counting down.
TGAGACTGTTTTTTTCAACAATGTGTATTTCCTCATGTTCATTTGGCATATTTTGTGGAAAAAAAGATGGAGTCTTCAAAAGCATATCCTCATTTATTGATCTTGAAATCATAACACTTTGATTATTGAAAAAAGACTCCCACCAAACTGAATCGGAAAAATCAAAGTACTCATATGTATCTCTAATACATCTTTTAATTTCCTTTAGACATTTAGAATAATTTATGTCTCTCTTATGCCTTCGTGCATTATGGAGTTCAACAACTGAATGTAATTACAATATCTTTGACGAAAATATTGGACGCTCTGGAATGAACTTCAAAAATTCTAAATCTGATGATGACCCCCATTCTACAATAGTTGAATACTACTTGCCCCATATAAGTGCTATCCCATCAATTTTTTTGATACAAAATTGATTCTGGAAGCTAATGTCATTAATTTGTTCAATGCATTTCTCCTCATCATGTGATACCAAAATAAACCTTCGCATGTCAATAGTTTCTTCCAACACATGGAAAAAAAGCTCTGGAATGTAGGATTTCTTAATACATTCAATTAATGATGGCAGGCTCCCAACACCTTTCCTCCTCAATGTTACTGAATAGCGACTAAACATTTGATCAATATGGTCATGAGTATGCCCAACAAGAAGGAAACCAACCTTTTCCTTTTTAAAAATTCCCAATTCAACGAGCATGTTTAGATACCCAAAAAGAACTTGATTATTGTTTTCACGGCTTGTGTTGTCTAATTGTAAATACATAACTTTAGGAAGAATACTAGACCAATGAGTAACCACATCATGGATTATATTTATGGTAAGATTTGCATCATTATGAATATTTGGAGCTGTGAAGAAAACCCTTGGAAACATCTTCTCATAAAGACCATACAACCAACCAAGTGAAACTAAATGAAATTTTCCTCCTGTATTTTTTTTGGCGTGCAGACAAAATGTGGAAATAGTTTTTTCTTTTGGTCCATACCATCAATTATCAAACCCAAATATTTATTTGGATTATCATAACACTTTTTTTGATGTTTATACAATTTTTTCCTTTCACTTGTTTGCTGATTGCAATGCTCTTGAAGTTCTTTGACAATGTAATCTGAACATAAAATAAAAGAAACATATGAATAAATATATTTTCATAGTTGATAACTATCCAATTTTTAAAAATAATGTTTTGAATGCATACCTTTTTCTACCCCTTGAAATTTATCGCTTTTTTATTTAAGAGAAGCACATGTGCTGCAAACCACCATCCTTGTCTTCTTAGGAATACAAACATGGTTGAATTCATTTTTCCATACCCTTGTAAAATATGAATATGTAATAAAATTACCAACTCCTTCAGCAGATTCTGCATAACCTTTGTATAAGATGAAGATTTCTCGTCTTGAGAAATTATCTAGAATATGTGTTGTGTCTTTATTTGGCATACACTCTCCATGCTTTGAAAAGAAGTCTTTCATCCATGACATAGCAGTATTTTCTAATGGCCCAGCCTACCATTTATAACGTACTTCTGAATTATAATATGTGGGACCTTTTCTAGTTTTTCTTGGATTCTTGACAAACGAAAATTACCAATTGAATGCAACATTTTGAAAGCCTTTCTGTAGATCAATACATTCCCAATATGATAATCATAACTTGCTAGTCACAGATTGCATGCAACCCATTAAATATGAATTTTGCATGCTTTTATTCATTGATAAATATATTTTCCTTTTCTCTAATGAAAAGTTGAAATCCATATGTTTCAAGCAACCCCTTCGACAACATTCACTTGAAATCAAATGAATGAAAAAAATTATTTTTTGTGAGATATGTTGTCCTCACCCTTGTATAACTGGAATGTTTTGGACTGATATGAAAAGGTATACTCCTACTCCTAGTTACAATATTTTCTTGCAACAAATTCATCATTCCATTATCCTTTGTACAAGTAGTTCCACCACGATTAGGAGGAATACTATCCCCACTATCATCATTCTCAACATAATTAAGAAATTCATGAACATCATTGCCTAAAAAATATTCATTACCATCCTCACTTGAAGAAAACATTTCACAAGAATCATCTACGCTTTTGTAACCCTGACACAAACAAAATTATTCACCATCTTGATCCATGCTTTCGAATTCTTCCTTGGAGGATTCAATTTATTCATCACCATGAGTGTCATTGAAACGGTCACTTAGAGAGAATGCATTATTCAGATATGTGCCTCTAAAATTATCATTTGCAAGAAATTCTTCATCCTACCTTTCCTCAGTGGTGCTCTCATAATCCTTGGGATTAGACCTAAGTGGAAGCTTTGAATCTGTATTCACTATAATTTCTTCATCCCGCCCCTCCCCTTCCTCACTGGTGCTCTCATAATCCTTAGGATTAGGAATAAGTGGATGCCTTGAATCTATATTTATTGGAAATTCTTCATCCCCCCTTCATTAGTGGTGCTCTTATAATCGTTAGGATTAGGATGAATTGGAAATTTTTACTCTGGAAATTCATCCCCCTTTTCATCAATGGTGCTCGCATAATCCTTAGGATTAGGACGAAGTGGATATTTAGACTCTGCAAATTCTTCATTCCCCTCTTCATCAGTGGTGCTGGCATAATCCTTAGGATTAGGACGAAGTAGATATTTTGACTCTAGAAATTTTCCATTCCCCTCTTCATCAGTGGTGCTCGCATAATCCTTAGGATTAGGAGGAAGTGGATATTTTGACTCTAGAAAATTTTCATTCCCCTATTCATCAGTGGTGCTGGCACAATCCTCAGGATTAGGACAAAGTGGATATTTTGACTCTGGAAAATTTTCATTCCCCTCTTCATCAGTGGTGCTGACATAGTCCTTAGGATTAGGACGGAGTGGATATTTTGACTCTGGAAAATTTTCATTCCCCTCTTCGTCAATGGTGCTCACATAATCCTTTGGATTAGAATGAAGTGGATATTTTGACTCTGGAAATTCTTCATTCCCCTCTTCATCAGTGGTGTTCGCATAATCATTAGGATTACGACGAAGTGGATATTTTGACTCTACAAATTCTTCATTCCCATCTTCATCTGTGGTGTTTGTATAATCCTTAGGATTAGGAAGAAGTGGATATTCTTCATCCCCCCCTTCATCAGTGGTTCCCTCATAATCCTTAGGATTAGGACGAAGTGAAAATTTTGACTCTGGAAATTCTTCATCATGCCCTTCATTGTTGGCACTTTCATAATCCTTAGGATTAAGAGTAAGTGGAATAACGGACTCTCGATTTACAAAAATTTCTTTTTGCTGCACTTCATCAATTCCGTTCTCATCATCTTTAGGATTACGACCAAAGTCGATTTTTTGACTCTCTATTCATGGTGAAAAAACTCCTGTTATATTCATCAATGTGAATAGAGTTGTTGTGTGACGAAGATGTTGATGTTGTAGAAATAAAAAATTCACTATCAGAAGAACCCGTGGCTTTCAACAAGAATATGTTGAATGATACAAATGCGCTCTCTCCGAATTACAATATATAGCTTAAAGACTAAAAATTTCCGTCTAAAATTCCCCCCCAAAAATTATCTCTAAAAGGTTTCCCTCCAAATTTTTCCCCCAAAAATTTTCGCTAAAAACTTTCCCTCCAAAATTTTCGTTTCAAATATTTGGTACAAAATATTCGTCTAAAATGTATTTAAACACATTTTAATAAACTGTTGGTCTTGAAATATTTCACTGTACTTTCTATTCAAAATATCCACAAAATATTCCTTTCATGCATGCCTTCCAAACTAAAATAAATTTCTTATTTGAATGATTTAACATTGAATACATGTAAATAGTAACTATAATATTAACCAGGGAAAATTTTAGGGGCGAATTTTAGCCCAGGGGCGAATTTTAAAGGATTTAAAATTTTATTAGGGCGAATTTTTTATATAAAACCATTTTCTATACTTTAATAAAGTTAGCCCAATAAATATTTTAAAAATTATTAATTCTTAAATATTAGCCCACCAAAAAAAGGGCGCATAAAACTGGAAACATGAATTTCACCTCCAATTTTCTAGATTTCCATTGCATTCGCCTGCATTTACAGGGTCGGAGGGAGAGGTTACAGTGATTCGCCCCATTTTTTCACTGGTTCGGAGAGGTGGCTGGGCTTTGTGCACACCGATCTTCTTGCTGGCTGAGCGAGGTCGACCCTCTCTGGTCCGTCCCTCTCTCGTCCGTTAGGGCCTCCCATAGTTCAAGGTTTTTGGGTGCAAGATCAGCACAGACCCATCTAAACCTGGGTCTGATATCTACCTCTAGGTTGTGAAGGTTGAGGTTGCATATCTGAAGGTCCATACGTGAACAAGGTTTCGATTGGCTGTGCTAGTGTCCATATTCAGGGCACCCAGTTAACTGACATAGCGGATCGAGTGAAACAAGTCGTGGCGACAATTAGAAAAGGTGTTCGAGGATTTTGGGTGGTGAATCGTTCCTACACAGCTACTTTCTTGGGATATCTTTTGTTAAAAGATAAATGTTCAATCTTTGTTCTCATTTTTGGAATTTAAATCTTTATACTCTGCTATGAAGATGAATTTGTGCATAACGTACATGTGAATTCATTTAACAATGAAATGGCCATGTGTTTTTCATGATTTCAATTTGTTGGGTTTTCATTGGAGACCAAATTTGGGTTTAAATGGTGAACTGTGTTGTTAATGGTCCATAATTTTTAATTGGGTTCAAGCGGTGTAATCGTTTGCTGGGAAGGCATTGATGGGGATGCCATATTATAATCAATGATCTATGAAGGGAGGCAATTACATTGTAGGATGTCTTGTACCAACTACTTTGGGAGCAAAATTTTTTTAGTCGATTTAAGGGGTAAGTCTCATCACACAGGGGAAGGATATACCGATGCATGCTTTCACATAGATCTCTCCAAACTTATTACAAAAGTCCATTCTTTCCCTATTATCGATAAGGTTAATCTTGCTATGACAAAGATAAGCTTAGTGGACCAATTGATCTCTTTGTTGATAATTTTGGTATTGGGATTGCTTCAATAGAAAAAGCTTCTCTCACTCTTAATCTACTTTCTCCAGCATTATGTTCAATCCATGATGCAGACGGTTTGTTGCTTCGAGGGCGGGTTATCTAGATTGTGGGTATTGGTATATGTTCTTTGTGTATGAGAAAAAACTGCAATTTTGGTTTCAATATCACTACTCTCAGCTGAGATTCACAATGGCTTCATCATCAACCAGAGTAGTGAATGGTTAGGAGTTCACAAGGCTAGCCTAGTGAAAATTAATGATCTTGTCTTGTGGAGGCCCCATCATCATCATCTCCTTATGGTGATGGTAGTTGTATAACTCTTGAGGGGACAACCTCCATTGGGGTTGGGAGTGTGTATGGATGCCTTTCTTGGAGGAAGTGAATCTCTCTTCTTGGAAAGCACTTTGACAATCCTCAAGTAGCGTTCGCTTGAAAGGTAGGACATAGTCAAGTAAGGTAAAAGGAAGAAATTATTCCCTATAGATTTATCTCCTTTGAGCCCCTGCAAAAGGGGTGCAAGATCATGAAGGAAGTGCTTGATGCATCCAGGGATTTTTTCTTCTCTCTCTCTCTCTATATATATATATCCCCAAGGGAAACCTTGCTGGATTCCCCCCTCTTCTTTGGAATATCTAGATGGAGGGAAACTTAGCTGCTAGCTACAATAGTGGTTGGTGACCTTGAGAGACTCTATTGGGTTTGAACCTATGAGTATGGCCTCCCATTAGCAACATGCCTCGGGTGGAGCTTTCAATTGATTGAGTTAACCCTCAAGGGTTTAGAAGTATATATATGTATATGTGTTTGTGTATTTTGTTTTTCAAGGAAAATCTCATAGGGAAATCCAAGGAATGATTCCCCACATTTATATATGGCATCCCTAGTAAAGCCATTGGCATAGATTAGTGCACCTCAACCAGGGGGGATTTGAGCCATGTAACTGCTGGCATAGAACTAGTCAAATTTCTCCTAGCACCATTGGCAACAACCAGTTGAGTTAACCCCTTGGGATATATATATATATATATATATATATATATATATATATATTTACTCCCATATTGATGAAACTATCCAGGACAATCACAACCATTTGAAATGATTTAAAATTTAAAATACATTCCACAGCCTTTGACAGACTATAAAGTTAGCCTAGATCATGTTGTAGGTTAAGATGTTAGGGGTTATGGTTTTGTAAAGTTGTACATCAAGTTGTGAATAGGGTCTAGTTTTTGAACCAATACAATTTTCTATTATGTGGTGACTCATGTGGATACAGTGAGGCAAAATGCAAAACTAAACTCTGTTTTTCCAGGTCTGATAAAGTGTTAGTTATCCATGGATTGAGGAAGAATTATTATTAAGGTTGGAGATTAGAACTTATATACGTTTTCTTGTTCCTAAAATTGTTTCCCCTATATCTTATCAAGGCCCGTTTCACCTGTGTTTTTATTGATTCAAATTGAAAATTAACTCGATAAAGCTATAAAAAGTCAAATGAAAAATCAGAATCATATTGATCCATTTTTATAGAATCTGGGTTTGGTGATTTCACTAAGTTTTTTGGTAGTTCAATTTAAGTCCTATTTTCTTATTCCAGACTTAATTTTCTGGGTGAACACTATGTTTTCCTGACAAAGGATGAAAATTGTAAGTTAGCACCTGTTTATAAATATAGCAAATTATCTTACTTTCATCTAGACTGGATGTACAAATTTAGGAGTGACAAGCTAGAATCCTTCCAAACCATTCATGGACTAATTGGTTTTATCTTTCGTTTATATTGGATTCTCCATGCTATTTAGGTTGACCTTTGAATTGACATAGTATGTTAAACTCCCATTGCTTGATATGCTAAACTGACATTTGATGTTTCTGTAATAGGTGATTCATTTGGTACATTATTACCCCATTTTTCTTTAACATAACAAGCCATAGAAAACACCTTTAGCCTTTAGGTAGTAGTTTAGATAGATTAATCAGAGGGTCAACCATTTTTTTATTTCTTATTCCCCTATGTTATATTCTTTTCTGACTAATGTATTCCACTATTTCCTTTGAATATTTTTTTTACAGGTCATTTCCCGAACTCTTTGATTGCTAGTATTTGATCTTGTTTTTTGTTATTTAATAAAGCCTGATGCAGTGAGGAAGTTCCTCTGATTTCTAATATGTTAATAGGTGCATTTTTTTCCTGACATTTCCTCCATGTCATTTTAAGTTTTAAGTGCAATCATGCTTCTCATACTATGCAGGCACATTCATAGAGCAAGGTGAAAGTCCACAATTCTACTTTGAGAAGTATCCAGAGGACAATCCTACTTTCGGCTTTCTCACATGGCGTTGGGTCTTGGGGCTCTGCTTAGATCATGTTTACATAGCCCCTTATTTCCTTGGTCTATGCATCTTGTTGGCAGCATCATTGATGGCTTGTACTACCACAACACAACTTCCAATGGTTAAAGTTGCTCGCAGATTTGCTCTCTTTTTGAGCTGTATCATCATGCACCAGCCTCTCTGTTCTGGAAGATGATATTTGAATGTAAATTGCAATGTTGTTTGGTTCTTATACCTTGTCTAAAAAGTGCATTTACTTTGCTGTTCTTACCTTCTTGTTGTGATAGATAAGACTGTGAAGCCTGGACCTCAGCCTAGTACAGGTTTTAAGTTGATATGGGAATATTTTTGGGATGCCCTCTTCCTTTGCCACACCTTTATCATAATATCTTTTGATGACTACTAGGTTCTTGAATTATATTTGACTATCTTTTTAAATTTGTATACATTGACCTCACTGACTCTCACATTCAGAAATTCACATAGACTCGGTTTTCAGTTGTGAGTTTACTTTTAATCTTGAACTGAGAATCAAAGTATATTTGACTTGTCACTTGAAAAAAATTCTATTCAAATCTGGTCTTCTCTAATAGTGATAGATCATTTCATGTAGATGGTCATTCATGAAGTCTCGATCAGCCATCCTAAAGCTTGATGTGGCAGATTCACTTCCCAGAGCTCACATTCAGGATCTTGGTGTTCTCCTGATGGGTGCAGGATATGAGGTAAATTTTTAAAATAGTCATACCATTGGGGGAAATGAGGCCATCTCATGTATCCTGCATTTGATCTGTGACTAGCTTTCTTAATAATGCCGTGGATGATTTAATCTTGTTTGGTTTCTTAACATTCATGGATTGCAGGTCTTTATGAGTAATTCAGCTCTGTATGGATTCAAAGGGCTTGCTGGTAGGCTTGCCCCTATTGGTGTCCATGGAGCTCTTTTTCTCATAATGGCAGGAGCAACCTTTAGTTCCACGGGGGCATATCGGGGTTCAGTTACAGTTCTTCAAGGCCTGAACTTTAGGATGGGAGATGTGCTTAATCCAAATGGGATTTTATGAAGGCCAATCTCTGCTTTTGCGACTGAAGTCCACGTTAACAAATTTTACATTGATTACTATGAAAATGGAGAGGTATTTATCTTTCTCAATTGAGAAGCACAAAGAGCTTGTGTTATTTCAACCCCTTTCCCCTCTTAAAAAACCTGTACACAAAAAAATGTTAAAAGAAAAAGGAAAGGAAAGGCATGCTAGCTGGCACTATTAACACACTATTTCTCTTCCTTTTACGTAACTTGACTTTTTACTGTTGAGAATCTAAAATTTATGGGGTAATTTTTTTTTTTTTTGAAACAACAATGTTGAAGCAGCTCTCTCTTTATGACATGGTTTGTAGGTATCCAATGGATTAAGATACAACTCTCCTTTGTTTGTATAGGTATCCCAATTTCACTCAGACCTTTCTCTATGGAATATGGATGGCAAGGAAGTTTTAAGGAAGACAATCAGTGTGAATCACCCTTTACGATTTGGAGGGGTAACTATATATCAAACTGATTGGGGTATTTCAGCTCTTCAAGTACACAAAGATGGTGCAGGGCCATTCAATCTTTCAATGGCTACCTTACAGAATGGGGATAAAAATCTTTTTGGTACATTCTTGCCACTAGAAGATGACAGTAGTTATACCAAACCTAAAGGAATGTGAGTTGACATTGCAAACCTCTTCCTGGCTTGTAATTTTCAAATTTACTCTTTACGTGTGTAATTTTTTTTTAGAGTAATTAGCTACAAGTTTCTAACAGTATGTCTAAGCTGGTCAGTATTCTATTAATATTTTTGGGCACTGCAGATCAATTTTGGATTGGAAATATTGGCGTCAGCAAAAATAATGGATCATGAACATGCAAAGAGAATAGAGTGCCTACATCTTCTCTATATGCAACAATCCATATCCAATTCATTTTTGTCCTTGAAGTTGCCCAGGTTATAAATGCATCAAATACTGAGAAATTCTACATATGTAACCTTTGTCTAAATCTTTGGTGCACATTGAAGCAGCGCTAAAATGGATTTGTGCTAAGTATATATATTTTTACATAGATAAGCTAAATACATCGTGGTGGGGTATTGATCATTTTTTTAAGGGGTATATGTATAAAATTTGGGTGTTTCTCAAAGATTGTGTAGTTCAAAGCAGTATTCCGAGCCTTGAAGTGATCTGTGGTATTCCTGTTCTAATTATGCAATATTTCCTGTTCATAGTTATGGTACGCATTAGCCAAGACACTGTCAGAGAGGGCTACATGGGCGCTGACCATGGAGAAATTTGTGTCAGAGTATTTCTAAGCAAATATATTAATCTCCAAAATTATTTAAGATGGGGCATTCAAGTCTTTGGAAAACATGTTGATAAGCGCTCCTATGGTGCTTTTAGGAAATGGGATATCAATTGCATGACAAGTTGTTGATGTTCAAATCACTGGCCAAATTCTTGCTCAAATCACTAAAGCAGCCAGTCTGTGGGCGTTGGAGATATCAAACAATCAATTCAGTGGAACTATTCCCTCTGGCATTGGACAACTGTGGAATCTCAGCAGCTTTCTGACCAGTCACAACAATATATCAAGGACTATTCCAGTGGAACTCACTAGTTTATCCTCACTATCAAGGCTTTCTCTTGATCACAATATGTTGCATGGGGAGCTTCCTGAGACAATAATATCATGGAAAGGTCTTTCTCAACTCAACCTTGCCAACAACCGCATCATCGGATCAATTCCTGCATCGCTTGGGTTGCTTCCTGTTCTTAACAGCCTTGACCTCTCAAAAAATTTTCTTTCAGGGAAAATACCTCCTGAGTTAGACAATCTCAAGTTGAGTTTTCTGAATGTGTCTGACAACCTTTTGTCTGGCTCTGTTCCTTTTGGTTACAATAATCTGGCCTATGATTAAAGTTTTCTTGACAATCCGGGCCTTTGTGGAGGCGAGCCATTAATCCTACCTTCATGTTTCCAACAGAAAGGAAGATCTGAAAGCCATCTATATAGGGTATTAATTTCTGTTATTGCTGTGATAGTAGTACTTTGCTTGATTGGTATAGGTTTCTTGTATAAGACATACAAGAATTTTGTTCGGGTTAAATCAAGTACAGAGTCATGGAATCTCACAGCCTTTCACAGGGTAGAATTTGATGAGTCAGACATTCTGAAGAGATTGACAGAAGATAATGTTATTGGAAGTGGAGGTGCAGGAAAAGTGTACAAGGAAACACTGGGAAATGATAATATTTTTGCTGTGAAATAGATCTGGAACAACAGGAAACTGCAATCTGCCCAAGACAAGGGATTTCAAGCAGAGGTGGAGACTCTAGGGAATATTAGGCATGCCAACATTGTCAAGCTGCTCTGCTGCATATCTAGTTCAGATTTACTAAGGCATGCCAACTTTGCCTTTGGATTTACCTTGAAAAAAAAATCTCTGTTTTTTTTGCTACTTATTCCCACAATCTGTAGACTTTGATACAAATAAGTAGTGATTAATGACAAATGAAATGTAATCAAGATGTTTCTTTAGTCTAGATATTATTGCTGCTACAATCACTCTTTTTAGAAATGTAACACAACACATCTCTTCACCATTCCTCTACTGTAAAATAAGCTACACTAGAAGATACAACTTGGGTGTTAAAATATCCCTTTTATGTGTAGCTTCTAAAATGTCCTCATTTGTTCTAGATAAATTTCCCACATATTATAAGCATAAAATAAACCGAAGTCCTCAAGACAGTTGGGGGATGTTAAAAGTTCATCATTACTAATGCAAATGTTACAACCACCTGACAATTTTTCAAACAAGCTTGAGAATCTGAGTGATATTTTTTATTTTAATGTTATAAGGTCGATCATTATATTAGCTTTAAATACCATCATTAGAATGGTGGAAATAGTTCCACATAAGACATTTCAAATCGGGAAAAATTCTGTATCAAATCTCTAAACAATTATTAACTGTTTGACCTTGTAGACCCTACAAACAATTTATACCATATTATGTATACCTAAAGCCATTTGAAAATTCCTTATGAAATATTTACAAATGAAATTATTTAGTGTTAGTTTCTCCTTTTGGGATTATCCTTCCTTCAAATAATGCTATAAAGTCCCCTGTGATAAAAAATATTGCCTATCAGCAATTTTTGATCTCTTCTTCCCAATCGGTTTAGGGTCCTTTTTCGTGGTGGTAAACATCATATTCCTTGGTGGAACACCACACAATATTGTTATTTTTAGATTGAAAAGGAAATTTTATGGGTTTTTTTTAGTTGATTGATGTGAATCATTTTCTACTTTCTTTTCCTAGAGGTTATATAAAATGAATGTGCCACTATTGTAAGACACATTGTAAGTTCCATGTTGCCATGACATTGATCATGAAATACGAGACTAAATTAAAATTATTTTGTTGGGAAGGACACTTTTTTACCATGGAATTTGGTTTATTTAAATAGTTGAGAGAGAAATCTTAGAGGTTTACTCACAAATTCATTGAAATTGAAAGAAGGTATAATATTCTAAGGAAAGCGTCCCTGATGTGCAACTCAATTGTCGTATTATGTAAATAAAGAGACTTTAAATTCAAATCCTTGGAGGATACAAATATAATGATATAAGAATATTGGTTCTATAAGTATAATGAAAGGGACAATTAAAATTAAAAATAAATAAATAAATAAATATGTAAACAAAAACATTCAATTCATACACCCATTTCTCTTTTCTTTGATATGTTCGCATCTTGCCAACCACAATGAGAGAGGAAGAGAACATGCATCCAACTACCCAAATATGTCAAACATATAAGTATCAACCATTTCACTATGAACCATTGTCAACATTGTCAAGCTGCTTTGATGCCAGATGGGAGCCTGTATGAACAGCTTCATATTTGTCAAGGGGAAACGTTGGATTGGCCTACTCGTTATAAGATTGCTTTTGGTGCTGCTAAGGGAATGTCCTACCTGCATCATGGTTGTTCCCCTCCAATAATACATAGGGATGTTAAATCATATAATATATTTCTGGATTCTGAATTGGAGGCCCATATTGCAGATTTTGGTTTAGCTAGAATTGTAGAGAAGCTGGGTCAGATGAATGTAATGTCAGGGGTTGCTGGAACATATGGATATATTGCCCCAGGTAAGAATTTACCCGGTACCAGGGAAGTTGTGGAAATGCGGCTTTCCTGCAGCACAGATGAGCGAATTAGAAAGAAAGCAACTACCACTTTGTCTCCTCAAGAGGAATCCCAGTGCTTTTAGATATGCTTCCCCTTCTATATGCACTAGCACATGTCTATTTAATGACAATAAATGTGGCATAGAATTGTGACCTTTACCTTAATTTATAGTCAATATTAAAAGCATTGTTCAGTGATGCTCTTTACCTTCCTGAACTGCAGTAGAATTTGATTCACAAAGAAGTACTAGATCTCTATCTTATATTGGCTTTATCAGTTTGTTCCAAACAGGAGATACATCTATCCCTGTGGAAACATTTCACCAATCCCTTGCAAAGAAGCAGTTGTTATCCCCCAAATCACCAAGAACAAAGTTGCAGACAAATAATAAACCTGTTGGGTATTCAACAAAGACATCAGGAGATCCACTAGCCAGATTTGGTGACAAGTCATATCACAGCTAGAATCTCACTCTCTCGATAGCAGCACGCATATGAGTTGTTGTTCTGTAGCATAGCCTTCAAAACAAGAATCAAGTTGAGTTTAACATTCCTTTAGTGTATATAATAGGGAATTTTTGCAGCACAAATGTGAAACATTATATGTAGGGTAGCCTGTTTTGAGATTGTTCTATCAAAGAGATGATGAAAAAGGAATAGATGTAGAACAATGCGGTACATCATGGATGAATGATTGACATTAACTTCACTGAATCTCTTCTATCATTTAAAGGTAGTCATGAGGCTTTGTTGTTTGGTTATTGTATTGAGAATTGTAGTGTATTTTAACCTTTAATTAGGCATCTGCAAAAGAGGAATTGTAACCACAAAAAGTAGTAGCTATCAAAGGAGGATATACAAACAGCCTACCAGAGTGTGAAGATACCTCCAAGAATTGTATGAAGTAGAATAACGTTGAGTAATTTTCATTTTGTCACTGAAGATTGTGTCTATATGGCATGTTTTATTACATGCTTCATCTTTAATGCAAGTCAGATATTAAATTGGATTCAATTGGTGTATTACTGTTAAAGTCTACACAGACTTCCTACGAGAAAACACTTAACTTTAACCCTTATGCACTTCATTTTTGGCCATCTATCTAATAATTAGTTATGTTCTCTTACCACCAGTTATGTTCTCTTTGAGGAAATCAAAAAATAAATTTACAACCCACTGATTACTTAATTCACGCACAACTTAACCAAAATAGGTTTCCTTGTTGTGCAGGTGTTTATTACTGTTGTGAATTGTGTGTGGCACTGAACTGGGATTGAGTTTAATACACAGTTCAATGCTTAGATTTTTTTATAATCCAGAGTCAATTCATCCCTTTATATTGTCCATTTTGGCCACATTTCATGATTGAAAGTAAGATTAGGTCAAGGTTCATCCAGGGTGAAAACTGTTTCAGTCATAATTGACTTCATCATATCCATGGACAACTTGCCAGTAATTGATATTTGGCCAGATTTGTCATGCCTATAGAACAAGATGGTTCTTTGGGTTATATTTTATTTGGACTTATAAGTTATAACTATCAGATTTGAAAAGATGCATATACTGAATATGTATCTCTCCTTGTACAAATTTAAAACAATACATCATTTGTACAAAAATACTAGGAGAGCATTGGCAAGTTCTAGAGTGGACCTCCTCTCCAATCAATGGAGCTATCAGGTAAATACAGGGTGCCACTGCTACTACTTGTGGGATTCTGCTACAAACAGATTCATGGCATGGCATGGGCATGACATGGGGAATTCCGAATTGAGTTTTTCTAATGGTTCTCTTCATGTTGATGGTTATAATTTTAACAGATTCAACAGGGTGGCTGCAACTGGCACATATTCCTTTCAATATCCAGATTTTGAAGGCATAAGAAGGAATAATATTTTGAAGAAGTGAGAAGCAGTTCACCTTATTATAGTTACCATGATAGGTCTTCCTTTAAGAGATTCCCAGCATCAAATCATTTCCATAAATATGGTTGTGTAAGAGTCGTGATGGTGTTGTAATGTAAATTATGTTTCCATAGTTGATCATTTGAAGTATTTTGCGATATTGTTATGGTACCATGGCACCTAGATCGGATCCAATGTTTATCAACACTTTTTTAATAACATGTTTTCTTTTCTTCCCATTGTTGTTCATTTCTCCTCAAAATCCTCTCCAACCTCAATATCAGTGCTAGTAGTAGCATGAGCAACAACACTACGCTTAGCAGAACTAGAAGAACGTGTTTTCCAAACTGCATGAGAACTACTTCCCTCATGAGTCACCATGTGCCATGCTTGGTCTCGATGGTTCTCTTCCTTCTCCTCTTGGTTCAACTACCATATCTTCATTGGAACCAACACCCTGAACTCCACTAGACAACGATTCACCATTTTGTAGTAGTGATTCGCCATTTGTACTGGTGATTCACCATGATTTTACAAGATAATATAATCTCATGAGAAATTCGCCAAAAAATTATATATACATATTATATTATTAATAAAATTGCCTTCCATTTTTCCTATGTATCATGGGGATTCGCCAATTTATTATATATATAAATTTAGGGGGGTTCTTAAAATTTTCCCTGATATTAACTATAATAACTACATGCAAATATTAACTATTCTAACTATAATATTAACTATAATTAACCACATGTAAGTATTTTAAGTTTTAAATTTTAATCCGACATTATATTCGTCTAAAATGTATTTCAAAACATTTTAGTAAACTGTTGGTCTTGAAATATTTCACCATACTTTCTATTCAAAATATCCACAAAATATTCCTTTCATGCATGCCTTCCAAATTAAAATAAAACTCTTATTTGAATGATTTAACATTGACTACATGTAAATATTAACTATAACATTAACTATAATATTAACTATAATAACTACATGCAAATATTTACTATTTTAACTATAATATTAACTATAATTAACTACATGCAAATATTTTAAATTTTAAATTTTAATCCCACATTCGCGAAACGGTAAACCAATCAAACAATCTTCGCTATATAATAACAATCATTTTTTCTATTCCTCACATCACATCAACTCTTTTGGGTTTTGTTGGAGCAATTTTTTGGATGTGTTGTGTCGGTATTGGTAATTTTGTGGAGCCGTTGCATTCGCATTGGAGGTGTTGCGTTGGCATTGGTAATTTTGTGGAGGCGTTGCGTTCGCATTTTTTTTCTTTCTAAATAAGACTAAATTCTATTATGAAACATATAATACATGGAGGCACGGGCCTCAGCAGTTCTAGCCTATTCCAGAGGCATAGTTATACAAAAATTCAAAACTGTTACTGCCCCTGAAGGGGAAACCAACTAAATTAGCTGTTTTATAGCTGCCCTGAGTGGGAAACCGAATTTGAACATGGAGAATATCTGAGTATTTAAAAATATCAAAAGGAGAAAAAAATAAGGGTTTCAAAGGCATGGAGCCCAAAACCAGAAATCAGAAAGAACCTGAAAGTTTAGGTGGCATTTCCAGGAGGAGGTGTCTCTTCCACGATGAGGCACCGATACTCGTTGGTGTCATCTACATGCTTATCACATGTGTCATCCTCCGTGTTCTCGGTGGCGTTGGTAGGGCGTGCGCTGCCAGAACCCCCATGGTCGCCCGACCAATCCTCACTGCTACTGTCGGAGCTTTTTCTTCTACTGCTGGAGATCAGAGCACCCTGCAAGACAATAGATGGAGCACCCAGAACCTCCCCCTTACCAGTGAGCTGCTGTGTCATAGAGTCTGAGATGGACTTCTTGGGAAATTTTCTGGGACGAGGGATTTCAGTGCTAGGAGCTTCCTCTTTGAAGCTAATAGTGATGGTGGCTATAATGCGTGGTCTGTCCATGGTGTAGGTGTAATGGAACTGAGCATACTAAGCAGGCAACGAAGAGGCCACCATCTCCAGGCGAGGTAGATTCGAGGGAGAATTCGTGGTGGGAGTAGTCGAAGGCAGGGAGTGAGACCTGCATGAAGCCTAGTCACAGCCCCGACTGCTGCGGGTGGTAGGGTAGCGTTCGAAGTGATTATCAAGAGAAGGAGAGGAGGAATCAGAGCGAGCAGTGATGGGAGGTCTAGAAGCTCTACCACTACTGTTTCCTCTGCGGAAATGCATGCGGTGGCCGCAGCGAGGCATGGTGGAGCTAGGGGGAATGCAGTGGCGGGAAGGAGACCACAAAGGCGGAGGAGCAGCAGAATGTGAGGGTAGAGGAGCGGAAGGCCAGGGAGCCGGAGAAGCAGAAGGAGTAGGAGGCCTGCAAAGAGCTGAAGGAGCCGAAGGAGCAGAAGGCCTGCAAGGTGCAGCGACAAAATTCAGATTACAATGGAAGCTGTGGGAGAAATTCACACTAGGAACAAATTCGATACAACAGAGGAGACTGTATCATCTCCCTGTAGGCGTTTGAAATCTCGGCTCCGAGACTCCAGGGGGACAATTGTAGCTCGACGGCAGAGGTGAAGGAGGGAGATGGCCACACAAAGACATTTTGAAGAGCTGGTAGATGCATTGACTAGTGAGTAGCATAAATGAGCGCCGGTGAGCACAATAAGGGCAATTAAATGCCCACGCTTGGAGACCATGGGTGGCCATGTGTCTGGGCCACGTGCTGCCCCATGTGCCCTCCAAATTTCTATCCTTAGATGTCACCCGCATCTGGGAGTATTGTGTCTTTATGCATCAGAGTAGTGCATTCTTGAATGAGAGAGGGATCGTGGAGAATTGTGAGGGGACCATAGTGTAAGGTTTGGTCACTTTCCACTCCCTTATTCGTAAGCATATCCGCAAATTTGTTGCTTGATCTCTTAACATGTTTGAAGGAGATTGCCTGATGGTGTTTCAGCCACTGTTCTATGAGTTCCAATCTTGCTGCCAGTCTTCAGCTGTTAGCCACCTTGGTGGCTGATGCTCCCATGAGGAGTTGAGTGGCGGCATTGATGAGAGTTTGAGAGTCTCCTTCTATTTCAATGGGAGAAAAATTGTGATGATGAGCCAGGAAAATCCCTTGCCATAAGTCCTCTAATTCAGTATAATTGTTGGAGTCCCAACCTATAGAGCCAAATAAAATCAAAAGGGGGTTGCCATTAGAATCTCTGAAGATGCCCCCCAAATCCTGCCTCTCATGGGTTTCCTTTGGAAGTTTTGTCAAAATTAATTTTAATCAGACCAGCGGGGGGGGGGAATCCAGATGCTGGGTGATTCAAGAGGATTGGGAGAAGAACTCTTGCTGGAGTGGCCTGTAGGAAGCGAGAGATGCTAATTCTCCCAAATTAGCTTCTCTTGATCTTGAGTAGGAAAGTCAGAATCCTGCCATTATTGAAGGGCTATGGTTTCTTGGAGGTTGATGCAGAGGTTGTTCCATATTGTATCTAAGGGAGTACACTAATTCTTGAATATTCTCTTGTTCCTTTCTTTCCAGATTGTCCAAAGAAGAAGACCCAGAAGAAGAGTACAAAGAGAGTTTAATAATTTGCTGTTGTAAGGAGCCGATGGCTAGTTACATATGGTGCCGACAATGTCCCCTGAAATTCTGTTGGATTTCCTGCATCTGAAGCTCATTTTTTCCCACAGTTTTTTAGCTAAGCAACAACTGTCCATGAGGTGCTGAATGGTTTCAATATGTGTTGAGCAATTGGGGCATCGTGAGGGGCCAATGAATCCTTTTTTAATAAGATTGTCCCAGGTGAGAATTCTTTTATGACATAAGAGCCATAGGAAGGTAGAGACTTTGGGCCAGATGCCTGGTATCCAAATTTGTTCCCACAGGGAGTCTTCTGGATCCTTGGTGGAATTAATCAGCTGATATGCTTCCTTAGTAGTGAACTTGCCTCGTGGAGTGTATCCCCATCTAAGAAGATCTTTCTTTTCTGAGTGTCGGATCTTTCTGTTGTTAAGTTCTGAGTCGATTTTGCTATTTATGTCCTCCTGCCAATGATGTCCAAATTGGGTTGCTGGTGCCCATTGCCGATATCCCTGAGACGTGGAGGGAAGGCAGTGTTGGTTGAATTTGTTGTTTAGCTGATTGGTCTGATCCACGTGTGGTTGAAGCCGTAAAATAGTTTCCAATTTGGGTCTTTGCTACCAAGAGTCTACCCAGAAACGTGTTGTGCCCCCATCTCTGACCTCCCAGAAGCTGTGTTCCTCGATAATGGTACGATGTTGTTTGGCCACATTCCATATAAGGGAGCCTGCATCTGTCGTTGTCAGCCTGATAAGATCCTCTGATGGTCTATTGTTGGCATATTATGCATTCCAAAGGACAACCCATGGTGTGTTTGGCACAAATAGCCATTTCCACCATATACAAGCTCCCATGACTGCATTAATGTGATGCAGATCACGGAGGCCTAGACCCCCATCCCTTTTTGACTTATAGACGGTTGACCATTTAACAAGAGCCCATTTGCGGTTTTTCCTCGCGGAGCCCCAGAGGAAGTTGTGTTGCAGGCCTTTGATATTTTTGAGAACCCATTTGGGTGCTGCCAGAACTGAGAAGAGATACAGGGGCATAGATTGCAAAATAGCTTTGATTAGAATGAGATGGCTAGCCATGTTGAGGGATCTATAAGTCCAGGAGGAAAGACGGGCTTCCAGCTTCTCTAGAATAATTTGCCAAGAGGAATGTTTGATAGTAGAATCAATCAAAGGTGCACCAAGGTATTTAGCTGGTAGAGAGGCGATGGAGAAACCGAGAATTCTAGAAATGTTCCTTTGAGTTACGATGGGGGTGTTGAAGAAAAAAAACTGGGATTTTGTAGCATTGATAGAGGTGCTAGAGGCTTCCGAAAAGGTGTCAAGCAGGGATTTGAAGGTGAGAGATTCTTGGACTGACGGATGTCCAAATAACATGTTGTCATCTACGAAATGCTGGTGGGTAGTGGCTTGAGAGCCATGAACAGAAATTCAACAGAGCTTCTGAGAGTGAAGAGCATGTTGGATGAGGCAACCTAACCCTTGATCCATAAGGACAAAAAGGAAGGGGGAGAGTGGGTCTCCTTGGCGAATTCCTCTGGAGGGGGAGAAGGGACGGGAGGGGATACCATTGACAAGGATGGAGAAGAATGGGGAGGTAATGAGGGTCATAACCCATCTGACCCAAGTAGGACAGAAGCCAAAAGTGGTGAGCATCTGCTTGATATAATTCCAACTCAATTTGTCAAAAGCTTTAGAGAGATCTATTTTAAGGAGCATACCTGCCTTCTTGGTGTGTTTCATGGAATGAATGACTTCATGTGTGAGAATTATTCCATCAAGGATCTGTCATCCCTCCACATATCCTATTTGTTCAGGTGAGATGAGTAAGGGAAGCAAAGTCTAGATCTTGTTGGCAATTACTTTAGAGATCACCTTGTAAATGACGTTACAGGGAGCAATGGGCCTGAATTTTTCCGGAGTGTTGGAATGATCTTCTTTTGGAATGAGAGCGATAAAGGTAGCATTGAGGGTCGGGAGCATCCAATGCAAAGTCCTTGATTCCTCTACTAGTTGCTAGACATCCAATTTTATAAGATCCCAGAAGTGATGGAAGAAGTTGGAAGTAAAGTCGTCTGGTCCTGGAGCTTTGCCATCTTTGCATTGTGCCATAGCTTGTTCTACTTCCTGAAGGGTAGTTGGATGAAGGAGCATCTGATTATGTTCTTCTGTTATGATCTTGGGAACGTGCTGAAAAATCTTACTTATGGATGGCTGTTTGCTTTCTTGAGTTTTAGTAAGAACGGTTTTGAAGTGATTGAGAAGATTTCTCTCAATGTCCTCATGTTCTTCCAGTCTTTCTCCTTGCTGATTCTGTATCTGTGCAATCTTATTGTGCATACGCCTTTGGATGGTTGAGCGGTGAAAGAATTTGGTATTCCTTTCCCCTTCTTTTAGCTATCTTATTTTGGATTTTTGCTTCCATAGTATTTATTCTTGCCTTCTTCTTTCTTCCAGCCAAATAAGAAGGCTTTGTTCCTGAGTAACAAGTGACTCACTTCTTCCTTCATTGATTATGCACCGCTGGGGTGCCAACATATTTTTTTCTAGAACCTTTTGCTGTTGGAAGATGTTTCCAAAAGTGGAGTGATTCCATTGCTTGATCCAAATTTTAAGATTTTTGAGCTGTTGTTGGAATTGGTGCATTTTGGATCTTGCAGGAGGAATGAAGCTTTTCCACACATTAGTGACCATGCCCTTGAAGTCAGGGTGAGTAAACCAAAAAGCTTAAAATCTGAAGGGTCGTTTGGTGGAATCCCTAGGTCCCTGCCATTGTAGGAGGATGGGCCAATGATCAAAACCTGAAAGAGGCAAAATGGAATCTTGAATGTCTCCTCCTAAGTGGATTGCATTATCCGATATGAGGAAACGATCGAGTTTGGAAGCAATTTGCTGGGATACTGAGCGTTTATTGTTCCAAGTGTGCATGCCATTAGAGAAGGGAAGGTCGATCAACCAGTTTCTTTGGATAAAGTCCTTGAAGTGGTTTCTTTCCATCTGTAACTTAGTTTGCCCTCCTGTATTTTCTTCTAGCTTGGTGATCATATTGAAGTCTCCTCCGATTATCCAAAGAGGATATAATCTGTTGGAGTTTAGACTTTCCATGGTGGTTAATAGCGCCATCTTGTGCATCAGATCTTGAGGGAAGTAGACATTGGAAAGATGACCATGTATGTTGGATCCTATAAGATGGAAAGTAGCTTGTATGAGATTATGAGAGGCATGGAAATCGGTAAGAGAAATTGCCTACGGATCCCAGGCAATGGCTAGGCCTCCAAAGGCACCAGATGCATCAACTGCAATGTAGTGACAACTAGGCCAAGCTTTGGAGATGATAGAGCCAAGGGTGTTGCTGTTGCATTTAGTTTCTTGCATGAAGAAGACATAAGGTCTCTCTTGTTGAATCATGTTTTTTATCATTCTGTGTTTCGAGGGGCTGTTGAGCCCTCTTATATTCCAGGAAGTGAGCTTCTTCGGGAACCATTGGAAACCATCGAGAAGAACTTGGTTAACTTAGGATATCTTCCAGATTCCACCAACATTTCCCCAATGAGTATCGTTCTTTGCAGGTCTGTTCTTCTTCCCCTTTTCTTGGTATATTTGAGTATTTTTTTGCCATCCCAAAGGCTGCTTGGTTGTATGCCAAGTGATCTTTGCTGTTGTGCACGAAATAGGATCACCTCTAGGCTTCCTATCTGTCTTTCATGTATTTTGTCATATTCTTTCTTTTTGCAGGCCTGCTCTAAGCCAAAGATATCCAAATCACCCAGGTCAATGCTCTCAGGTTCTTCTTCCATAGGTTTAGAGTGACTGCCCTCTGGGACAGAGCCATCCGTGGGGAGTTTAGCTTGTAATAAGTCATCTATATCCATACTATTCGGCTGCCAGAGTACAAGATCTGAATCCTTAGTGAGAATAGGAGTGGATCTAGTATTTTCTTGAGGATCTTTTGGGGGGATTTGGGAATTAGGAGGGCCAGGGGAGGGTTTGGAGGTGGATGGCTTAGAAGAAGTCTCAAGTTGTCGCAAAGGTTCACTGTCTGGCTGTGTTTGCTTGGCAAGGATGTCAAAGCTGTTGCTGGTGGACGGAGCGGAGGGAGTGTTCTGAGGAGCTTTGGAAGCCGAGGAGGGTTTCTTATGATGCTTTTTGCAACTGGAGACTTTCGTAAATCCCTCTGCATTTGAGTTTTCCGTGGTGACATTGGTTTTGGGGGTGGGATTTAAAGGATAGTCCCTAAAGAGGTGTCCATGAGCATGGAATTTTCTGCATTTGAAGGGTACATGTTCATAGTATATTTTTTGAATCCATTCAAAATCATCATGATACAAACTTACTGAATCCATGAGGGCCTTGGCTAGATGCATGTAGACACATATTCTTGCATACGATGTGTATCTTCTGAGCTTTGTTTCCTTGGAAACCTTTATGAACTCTCCTAAGCCATTGTTGATAGCCTCCAACGAATCTTCATCCTAGTACTCCACAGGCAGGGAGTACATCCTGATCCAGACAGGAGCCCAGCTGAAATCTTCTTTATCTGGGTTGAATCTTTCAACCCAGTCTCTGAGATAAAGGTCTGCTGAGTTGAAAAAGTAAGGTCCTCCATCTAAGATGCGGTTTCTATCCTCTATGCAGTTGAAGATAGCATTGAAAAAATATTTTGGTCCTAATTGAAGGCTGACATGTCCTTTTGGCTTCCATTTGGAGGTGATCCAGCCATTCAGTGCCTTCTCAGTAGGCCATAATCCAAAAAACTTGTCGATGACTGCATGGTCTTTCATGTACTGTATCTGTGCATTGATACGGTGGCTTGACAGATCCATCTTTGGTCACTCTGCTGCAATGGGAAAACAATTTGCATAGGTCGCTTTTGGCAGCTCCGTGTTGCTTGCAGGCTCGTGAGTCTTGTCATTTTGAGTTGTTGTAGAATCATTCTGGTGCTCTGCAGAGTCAGAAGATGTGTTCTGTTCCACGTTAGGAATGAAAATGTCGTTAGCACCTAAGAGGGGAGGGATACCATCCCCCCCGTTGGGAGGGTCATTGGTAGAAGTCAGGGGACTGACAGTATGCTTGGCCTGAGGGAATGAGGGGCAACTGGTGTGGTAGACTGCGCGCAGACCAGAGTTGTTACAGGGTCTGTCAAAAACCCTAGGAGTCCATTGGGGAGCGCCCGCTCAGTTCAGCGTCGCGTTCGCATTGGTAACATGAGTTTTTCGCATTTCAAAGGTTAGTTTTCCTTCTATTTTGTCCATTTAAAGACGAGTTTGGGGAAAATTTGTATTTTTATGATTTTTATCCAAAACTATTTTTTATGGTTTTTAGGTTCAAAAACCCTAATTTTTTAATTTTTTTTAGTGAAGAAAATGAAAAAAAAAAACTCAAATTTATAGGGTTTTTAGGACAAAAAATTAGAATTTTTTTCTTTTCTAGTGTTGCTAGTTTCCTCCATGAAAGAAAAAACCAAAAAATGGCCAAGCACATCAAAAAACAGTTAGATATATTCTATTTTTATTTTTTCTAAAAGTGCAACTGAATTTGTATTTATTTTTTATTTTTTAAATTTTAGAACATAAAATTTTATTTTTAAAAATATCATTAGATTTATTATTATTATTATATATTTAAAGGAAAATAAAGATTTGTTTTAGTTTATATTAAACTTGTTTTGTTTTATTATAAATATATTTGTAAATTAAAAAAACAATTTAATTTTTATGTAATTTAAGTATTTTGTTTTTGTTTTTAAAATTTTAATAAAATAAATTAAATTTAAAACATTTTAATTTTTTTAAATTTCTTTTGGTGATTTTATTAGTTAATTTATTTATTTTTTAAAAATTTAAATTTTTTTAATTTAAATTTGTTTTAATTTTAATTTTAATTTTTAATTTTTAATTTGTTTTTTAATATTTAAAAAAATATTATTTTATTTTATTTTTGATTGTTTTTTAAAATTTTAAAATTTATTTCAAAACATTTTAAATTTATTTTTTTAATTTAATTATTTAAATTCTTATTTTATTTTATATAATTTTTTTAGTTTATTAAAAAAATTATTATTTTATATGTTATTATAATATATTTAAAATATATTTTATTATTTTATATATTATTAAATTATTTGTTATAATTTTTTTAATTTTAAATTGTTTTAATTTATATTAATTTTTTTTTATTGTTTTATTTAAAAAAAAAATCAATTTGGTCATTTGCCGGGGATCGGAGGCCAGCTGTGCAGCCCTCCACGGCACCGCCATGCCGCCTTATGGCCCTCGGCTGGGCAGAGGTCTATTCTAGGAATCAACCTCCACTGTGACGAGGGCTGGAGGCTGGCCGGGCGGGGTTGTGGAGGGCTGCCCAGCTGGCCTCCGGCCCCTGGCTGGGCGGAGGTCGATTCCCATAATCGACCTCTGCCCAGCCAGGGGCCGGAGGCCGAATGGGCAGCCCTCCTCGGCGCCGCGCCGCCAGCCTCCGACCCTCGGCGGGCGAAAAAAGCGATTTATTTATTTTTTAAATATAAATTTTAATATATAATTTTTTAAAATTTAAAAAACATATATAAATTTTAATATATAATCTCTTTTTTTTTATAATATATAATTTTAATATAAATTAAAATTTTAAAATTTATTTTAATTTATAATTATAAAATAAAATATAATTTTAAAATTTTAAAATATAGTTTAAAATTTTAAGTTTTAAAATTTAAATTCTAAATTTTAAAATATATGTTTTAATTATATTTTAAATTTTAAATTTAAATTTATTAAGTTTATATTTTAAAAAACAAAACAATTAATATTAAAACAAAAAATTCTCATTTTTTTTAGTTTTAACTTTTAAAAAAAACTTAATTTTAACATTGGTTAAACCTTTATTTTTTTGTGTTTTTTTTATTGGTTAAACAACTTTACATTAAAAAAATTTAAAATAAATTTTATTTTATTTATAATATATATATATATATATATATATATATATATATATATATATATATATATAAAATTTGATTTTTAATATTTTGTTTTTAAATGAAAAAATTATACAGTTAATTTGTTTTTTTATTTTCATTTTATATAATTTTACAAATAAATTTTGTTTTTTAATTGATTTTATAGACATTACTTTTCGATAAATTTTAAATTTATAGTGACAAACTTATTTTTTTTTGATTAATTAAGTTATGTGTATTCTCATTAACTAATATATATATATTTCTTTTTATCAAGAAAATGGCATCAAAAAAATTTATGTGAATGTTTCTACACCTAGGGCAGCAACTCCCAAATCTAAAGTTGTCATTGGACGCACTATGGATACTGCTGGAGGCACTATGGATACTACTGGACGCAATAAGGACATTGTTGCGAACACTATGCATACTGTTGAAGAATAAAAAATTGAAAGACGTAATAAAAGTCAAGCAAGTGGCCCACCAAGTTCATTAAAGCTTATTTCTGAATAGAAGAATGCAGAGGAAATAAATAAAACTGATTTTTCATGGTATCTTGAAGACAATGAAACAGAGGCTGATATACATATC
Organism: Pinus albicaulis; assembly: GCA_034641835.2. NCBI lineage: Eukaryota > Viridiplantae > Streptophyta > Pinopsida > Pinales > Pinaceae > Pinus > Pinus albicaulis. The sequence continues at coordinate 1,046,101,095 of CM076584.1, read as the reverse complement.
TATCTGATTTGTGGTATGATTGAATTACATGCACCATATCAGATGAGGGGCAGAGTATGAGACATATGTATGGTGCCAAATACAAACACTATTTATGTTCTTGCAAGGATGGCTAATAAACGTGACAAGGTTAGATATCGTCTATCAAAGGTCAAGTATGCACAAATGAAACATCTACAAAGTTGTCTGTAGAAATCTCAAGCAACATTGTAAATAACATTGTAAGTATGCTTATTGATATTTATGCTATGCATTATTGTAAGGATCATTCATTTTTTTATAATTTATTGATCATTGACATGTTTTATTTTGTTTCATAGGATTTTGTTGCGGATCTTCCAAACATTTTTGAAGGTATTTATTATATGGAGTCAAATGTTATGACTGTGATCAACACTTTCCACACAGACGAAGAAGAGGAAAGGAGAATAAAGCAAAGATCAATAGCTCATGACATTGCAATAGTACAAAGAGGGGATCAGCCAAGAGTCAATAATGTGGGTCAATATAGTAAACTTAAACATGTTTCTTTTGAAGATGTGGAACATGAAACTGAAAATTATGATAGAATTAGTGAGGAGGAGATTAGAACTGCTGTGCAAAAGGAGAAAACAAATCAAACACCATAAATAAAAATGGGCAAAGATGTCTCTCTTTCACCTAATGATGAAGAGCTTGTTTATAAAAAAACTGATAGAGAATGTCATTATTAAAACAAAACAAAATGCCATTCGATATGAGTTGAGGAAGAATAAATTAATTTATGGTGGCCAAAAATTTGAGCTTAATGTTATCCAATTTTATAGGCCAGATGAAGGACAATCTCAGTATCAAATTAGAAATACCCATCACCTACATGTACATAATCTGAAAACATTGTTAAGGTTCAATCCATATGCGCATGTGGTGGATTATGTTGTTCTTGTAGATCCCTGTCAGGTTCCCAACAAACAGGAATTTGACAAGACAAAATGTTTTGATTATAAGTATTATGTGATTGGAGGGAACCATTTGGTAGAGGCTAAAATACAATTAATTGAGTAATATCCCAATAACTATATTTTTCAAACAGTGAAATGCATCATTTACATTGGTTTAACAGAAACAAAATGAAAATTATTGGCATGGGATCATAATGCAGATAATGAGTATAGAATGAAAATGAATTTCATCCAAAGGGTCAGATTGATTCATAATGAATTCAAAGAAAAATGTGATGGGGATAACGCACAAGTTAGTCTAACATTTTGGAAGGAATTTTTAATGGAAACAGGTTATCAAATTAATGAAAAAATCAAAGAAAAAGATGGAAAGATGCATTCAAATATATTCAGAAGCATGGATAACATTTTTCAGTTGGCATTTAGAATTGGGGAGATATGGGATTTGATTGACGATATTTTTGTGTGGTGGGAGAATATTTCCATAAAAAATTAGAAGGTTAAAAAGAGTAAACCCATAATATGTACCAAAAGTAAGACAGGTCTTGAAATGAAGCAACTTCCAGAGGATATGATTATCACACTTTGGAGAACAATGCAAGGAGTGAAGGATGAGAAACCAGTCAAATCAGTATAATCCCGTGTGAAGTCGGGTGAATTATCAATGAATGAAATGTGCATAGAATTTAAAAAGTAAGCTTTTTGAATTATTTATTATTTTCCTTTCATTATAATTTTATTTTAAATAGAACATAATGTTGTTGGTAGAATTTTTTATACATGTCACTATATTAACAATTTTAAATTTATTTATTCAGTCAAAAGATTTATATGAAAATTCAAGAACATATGGTTAAAATGTTGAATGAAGACAGTTGGGATGATGTTGTGCGCCACTACCCAGAATCAAGTTCTACAACAACACTTAAATATTTTTATATTGCATTCAAGAAGGTATGTTGATTTCTACATTCATTTTATTCATATTTAAACTATTTTTATTTTATTACTTATATATATATATATATATATATTTTTTTTTTTTTATGTCATTAAATATGTCGAAGAAGGATGGAAATGGAGTACCAAATACTTTCAAAAGCTTTATTGAAAAAATTAAGTTGGAAAAGATGAGAAAGAAGCGTCTTATGAATGTTGAACTTGATCCTACTCTTAATCATTTCATTTGGAATGGGCTCGACAATATCCAATATCAAATAATACAAGGTGACTGTGAAGACATTTCAAAACTAATACCTAAAAGGGGATATTCCCTAGTTATTGTAGATATTCCTCATGGTTTCAATTTCCTAGACATTGAATATGATAGTGAACCATATACTTATCAAGATTTTAGTAAAATAGTTACTGGTTTTCAAGAAGTCACAAAATCACCACTTTGGAGATTTGCGACATTTCATTCAGACACACAGTTTGCAATGTCATTAACAAGCTTCAAGGAAAAAACAAACTCAAGGATGCAACTTACATGGTAAGAATTTGAAATTGTATGTTCGATTACTGTTAATTTTTTTTTATTTATGTATAATTTAATTGAAATTTTACTATGTTATGTTATAGGCAGAAGTCAAATATTGTTTCTTCCGAAGATCAACCTATTATAAATGATTGTGAGTTCATCCATGTTGAATGTTGGAAAAAATAGGATAGCTATAAGCGTATTCTTATGAATCAAGTAGATGGGAAGAGTCATATTCAAGCATTGGTTCATGATGCAGTTGTAAGAAAACTAACATATGAGGATAAAGATGCAAAATGAGATATAGTTAACATTTATCAAAAACCGTAAGCATTGATTAACTATCTTATAGATCTATGTTCAAATGAAGGAGATTGGGTTTTGGATTTATTCTCAGGTTCAGGTAAGTTTTATTATACAAATTTGAATTTAAATATTTTATTTTTTACTTTTTATGTGTTTATACTAATTTTATTATTTATTTCTTTTGTGCTTGATGATTAGGTACAACACTAGCATGTTTCCTACAAAAAGGAAGAAATTGCATTGCAATTGAGAAAGACCCAGTGCAATGCAAATTTATTCAACAAAGAATTAACGCTCTTCAATTTCTTCCAGATGCGAAGCAAGAAGTTCTTTTGAGGAAAGGGGGTTTTAATGAATCACGTGTGGAAAAAAAAGAAAAGGAACCTCAACCGCCATTATATGGAATGATTGGAAAAGGGCACTTTGGAAGATTTGCAGACATGAAAGATCCCTTAGAAGATGACAATGACCAAAATGAAATAGAAAATGTTGTAGAAGAAGACATTAATGATGCTATAGAAGATGTTGAACATGGATTAGTTGATCTTCTTGATGATCTTTAAGTTATGCTTGCAAATAAAGCTCACTTTTGAGAGCTATTAATCAATTTTACTTGTAATGTGACTTTGATATTTTATAAGAAGAATCCTTATTTTTTGCAAAAAAGCGTGATTACTATTATATTTTGACATAAAATTCATAAAAAAATGTTATTTTCTTAAGTTTTTTTGTTAAGATTTTCCCAAAAAATTAGTTTATTTAACATGTTTTTTTTTTAAAACAAAAAGTCTCTAAAAGTGTATTTTTTGTATTCTTTATATATTGAAAATGTGTATTTTTTTGTCATATGGTTCAAAATATTGGTTTTTTAGCGACAATTATTTGATATGCATTGAAATATTAATTAACGATACATAAACATATAGAAAATATAAACTTTATAATATTGACCATTTTAAAAAAAATTTATCTATGTGAAAAAATGAAGATGTCATTACAATTTTTTATTTATTTATTTTTTCTTTTTTTCTTTTTTCTTTTTAAAACTTAAGTACATAAATTCACTTAAAAATAAACATCTCTGGGAAGAAGAAGACATTAGAAAATGTATAATTTCAAAATCAATCCTCTAAAAAAAAGTGGGTGATGATACACCGAAACTATTCAAAATCGACATGAAAATCATCACATAAAAAAAAAATAAAAAAAATAAAAAAATTAAAGTGCCAAAAACATGCTCTAGAAAAAAAAGGGTGATTCTGCATCACCACTTTTCAAAATAGGGTGTTTTTTTGCTACCTCAAAAAAGTAGGTACCAGTTTAGTTACCTATTTGATAGGTAGCTATGCTAATGATGTATGAGCCCCATGTTCTTCATCTCAAACTATCTTGCAAGATCCTCTTTGCAAGATTTCATCAAATTCTCATCACGGGTTAGAATCAAGTCATCGACATATAATACTATAATAAACAATTTACCTTCAACAACAATATGGTAAAGGTTTGCATCTGCTTCACTTTTGGTGAAGCCCAACCTGGTGAAATAATTGTCGATCCAGGTGTACCAAGAACATGGTTCTTTTTTCAATCCATACAATGCTAGCTTGAGTTTGCACACATGCGACTCTCTATCAAGGTATCAAATCCTTCTAGTTGTTCAATGTACACCTCCTCCTCAATCATATCCTTGAGGAATGTTGTCCTCACATCCATTTTATGGATCTTCCATCCCATCTGCATTCTAAGTGCTAGAATAGATCTGATAGAAGAGTACCTTGCTACATGAGAAAAAGTCTCCTCATAAGCAATTCCCTCCACCTGAGAGAACCCCTTGGCCACAAATTTAGCCTTTTTTTTCTCAATGCTTCTGCCTGCTGCTTGATTCACCTTGTAGATCCACCTTGAACCTACCAATGAATTTTTCCCTAGTCTTGGGATGATTTCCTGAACATTTTTTTTTGACTATGGAATCATATTCCTCTACCATGGAATCAACCCACAATGGCTACTACACTTCTTCCTCAAATGACGATGGTTATGTCTCAACTAGATCACTCATTAGATCCATGTACCCAGTGTACCGATATGATGACCTCCTATGCCTGCATTATTATGTGGGTGCTCCCACATTCTATCTAGCAGCATGCAATAATTTTTTAGCTTCCCTGGTGCAATTCCTTCCTTCTCTAGATGTCTCTACATGAGTGGGTGTTTCCAATCTCTGTTCCTCTTCTTGTGCCTGCTCCAAAATATCCTTAGGTTCTTCCTTTGGAGCTAAAATATCCTCATCTACATGCAAATACAACTCCCTTTTGAGGGAACATCTCATGGCCATATCTTCATCGAACTTCACATCTTTACGAACCACTATCATCCTGTGAGATGGAAGGTACACCCGAAAATTGTAAGGTGTATTAGTGTAGCCCACAAATATGCCTAACTCTGTTGTTGGCTCTATATTTTTTCATGCATCCTTGGAAACATGACAATAAAATAATGAACCAAGGATCCCAAAGTGTGACACATCTGGTTTATTCGATGAGGACTCATGTTCTAAATATATATTGTTGTGTTGCAGGATTTATCCCACAAGTGCAATGGTAGGCCCTGATCATGCAACATCGCCCATGTAGCTCCCATAATACTTCTGGTATAACTCTCAAAAATCACATTATGTTGTGGGTTATGGGGTGCCATCAAATCCCGCTGAATGCCTTCTTTTACACATAATTTATTGAACTCATTCGACACATACTCTCCATTTTTATTTCTCCTGAGATCATTCACTTTCCTGCCAATGCCTTTCTCAATAAGAGCTTTAAATTAAAAAAAAATTGAGGATGTCTCGTCTTTCTTATACATGAAGAATATCTAACACTTACGTGAGAAATCACTCTACAAATATATCATAATACCTGTGTTTGGTCATGGAGGTTGTCAAGAATGGTCCACACACATCTAAGTGAACTCTTTCAAGGACCAGTTACACTCGACTATCCTTATCATAAAAGGTGGTTTTGGTGTACTTCCTAATTTTACACCCTTTTCATGTATCTCGATCCTCTAGTGCACCCTTGGGAAGTCTTGTAGAAATTTTCTGCATGATCTTCAAAGCTCCATGGTGCAAATGGATAAGTATCCTGTGCCATAATCCATCAATGTCTTGGCTCTGCACCTTCTCTACTCTAGTGCTCAATCAACACAATATTCTACATCTAATTTGTAGAGGTTCTTCACTCGTACCCCTATCCACTTCACTTGTCTCATGGTGATGTGATGAAGGAAAGTATTTCCTTTGCTAAATATCACATTGTAACTATTATCACTAGTCCGGAGTAAGTTGGGTTGTTCAACTATCAACTTAGCACAACTATTTCAAACCACTTTTGAGTGGAAGTTAGACCTTCCAATCAGAGAGGGCTCTCTCAAAGAAAACAATGGAATATTCAAGATAAAATATATATTGTAGATGGCTAAGTCTGTTTATGTATTATGTGAATTTTTTTGCAGGTGGAAGAGTATATGATGTTTACCATTGGGCATGGAATCAACTAAAGAAATTAACTTACTAACAAATTGTATTGATGGAAGCTGAGGAAAATTGGCTTAAATATAAAATTTTAAAGCTAACATAGCATATGAAGGAAATTGGAGCATTAAAACATGAATTCAAAGTAATCATAGTACCATGAAACTGATAAAAATACATAAGGTGAAGAATCAAGAGACAAAAATACATAAGCTAAGGATAATTTCATGTTTTGAAGACAATCTGTTGTAAACTGTGTATTGGCTTGATAAAGAAAAATTTACATAGAAGCTTCCTCATAACATTCAACAACCCTTTCAAAATGAAAAAAATCCCTCATTTATAAAGTGAGGTATATTTACAATAGTCTGCCACCTGGGCTAGACTTGACACCTTACCCAAGAGACCTAATTATAGTAGGATTACATCACATGGAGAACTTATAGGGATATTTTCTGTTTTGGCAGAGTTTAAAAAAAAAGGAATGTATCATCATTTAATAACTTTTACCAAATTCTAATAGACTATGCTAGTAATCCTTATCGATCCCAACTGACTGCTGAGGTGTTGGAGAGTTGTTGCACCAGAGTTAAGACCTCGTAGGCTTGAGCTGGGATGATGAGCTACAATCATGAGTTGACTTGATGAGTTGTAGTCTTGAAAAAAACAACATATGATGTGTATGCTCTTTACCTATGGTTTATCCATTTTTTACTGTTGAATGCCCCAAAATCATGAAAAAATCCACAACACTGGAAAAAACAGAGTACAGGAAATTCAGTAGCAAACTTCAGTAGAAAATGTCAAAATAAACCCTCTACATAATTTTTGAATTTTATGATTGTTCCAGGGTCTTCTTTGATGTCAATTATTTAAACACATGCCTTGAGCCCTCCATTTTCTAACTAGTGTTTACCTCCTTGGAGTACTGCAACACTTCCGTCGCAAATTCTACCTTCAAGCGTGGGAGTTGCTACAGACGTACCTAGTTTCTAAAATTTTATACTTTTATCATTCTTTCGCCTCCAAAACATTTATAAAAGCATACATAAGCCTGTATAAGCCATAGTATAGTTAAAAATGTGTATTATTACCATACTTATGGAGTATCATCATTAACAGTAATGAATTTTAGGCCCCTCTTCAAAAGTTCAACTTGTATCATCTCCATTTGTGCTTCTAGGTCTTTGGCTTGATCCTACAACCTTCTCCTCTCTTCCTGCAACCACCTATTTATTTTTCATAGATGCTTCATAATTATGTGTAGAGGCATTGTCCTCTTTAACATCTTTCCCGATCTATCTTCCACTTCATTGTAAAAATCCAGTTGCTTAGAAATGTCTTTCTTCAATTCCTCAAAAATCAATTTTGATTCTATTACCTCATTTCGAGCATATTTTAAATATTCTTGTAGCATATCCACTTCACCTTTCTCTTGAATAAGCTCTTTACATTTCCTCTTTTTTCACAGGTTCCACTTTGGCTGGAGGAAATTCTGGTATCTCCCTTCTAATGACAACTTCTCCATTAACGGTTGCTCATGCATCTTTCCCTTTAACTATTGTGATCTTCTGAATGGCTTCCTAGGCTTTAAGATAAAACCTAAATCCTCTTGAGAAAAGTCCAATTTCTTGGCTCTTTTATTTTTCTTTTGATTTTCTGTCTCGTTGATCTCAATCGACTGTTTAGTGGGGCTTTCCTTAATTTCAACAACCTCTAAGATATTTTATGTAGAAATTTGAATAATAGATGAGTTATTCACCGAGATTATCCTGATTACACACTATTTGAGCTTCATGCATAATACATAACCTCTTCTACCATTGATCATCAATTTGCGGAATTAAAAGAAATCGCATGCGCACATTGAAACATTAATCAATCACACATATCAACATAGTATGTAATGGGGAAAGCTTACAGCTGAAAACCCCCAACTATCTGTATATTATAATGATAGAGAACATGTAACAATCATAGTACAAAATCATCACAAGCTCTTAGAACTATCTCCAATTGTTACACACTACACAAGCTCAGATATGAACAAGTCACAAGTTCAAATCTCCTCCACCTGTTAGCCTGCCTCTACTGCGCAATCCAAGATGGTTAATTTTGAGATCCAAGTTCGAATCCCCTTGGCTTGTACTGCGCAATCCTCATTGGAAATCTCAATCAATGTGTGTGCAAATCTCATGCACAACTATAGTCATAAGCCCGATAGTAGACTCACCCTTTCACCACCTCTAACAACTGGTCTCCTTGCCTTTGTCCTTTCTGGGTTCTTCAAATCATATTCTTTTAATTGATTCATGAGTTAATAATTAGTGAATTAATTAATAATCAATTCACAACACTCATCACTAGTGTATTAATCAGTTTGACTAAATACAACTAGTTCAACTAAGTTAAACCGAACACAACTCCATCAACTGTCTCATCAACTCCACCAAACTCTGCCGCATGAGTTCTAACTGAAGTCAACCATGCAATAGCTCAACTAAACTCTAGGAATAGCGTAATTCCTTCTGTCAGCTGCATGTGCCACATCCATAGCTCGAACTGAAGTGCTGCAAGAGGATAAGATAATGTTTATAGTCCAAATATTATTAAGAGTTAATAATATTCGGCTGATCTATTTTTAGACTAGCAGTCTAAAAATAGACTCCGCCCAGTATGTCTAAAAATAGAGGTCCATATATTTTTTCCAACTTGACCAACCATCCACAAATAGCATCCTGCAACTCATAGACCATGATCCATATGTCTAAAAATAGACATTGCGCCAAAAATAGCTTGCGGGCCCACTTAGTGAAGGTGACTTCTTTTCACTAAGCTCTATCATCTTGTTGCATTTTCAGCACTCCCTCTCAACAAGATATGGATTATCTGCAACCCCTATCCTGCCTCTATGATATTCTAATTTTCTCCTGGTGAGCACCTTCGTCAAGATATCAGCAGCCTGATCCTCCGTGGGAATGTATGAAAGTAACATGATTCTCCGCTGCACACAATCTCTGATATGATGGTACCAATCCGTGAAGAAATACCTCAACTCATCCTCTTATGCAATACCACCACAATCCATATCCCGATGTGCCTCTAAGATAACGCAATACATGCTTTCCTGCCTTCCAGAAGAGCTTGGTAGGCTTAACCATAGCTTGTGAAAGCTGGTTAACAGCATAGCATATATCGGGTCGTGTATTGACCGGATACATAAGCGACCCCACCAACTGTCGATAAACAGTGGCATCCACTACCTCCGCTGAAGTAGCATCCTCCTTCCTCCAACCTCCAGGAAGAGGAGTATCAACAGGCTTGCAGCCATGCATGTTGAACTTCTCCAGTATCTCCCAGGCATACTTACCCTGAGAAACAAACAGTCCATCACTGCGCTGCCAAATTTCCAATCCCGGGAAATAATGAAGGAGGCCCAAGTCCTTCATCTCAAACTCTTTTGCAAGATCCTCCTTGCATGAGAGTATCAACAGCTCATCACCTGTCAAAATCAAATCATCTACATAAAGTACAATGATCGGCAACTTACCCTCCACCACAATCTGGTATAGGTTAGGATCCGCCTCACTCTTGGAGAATCCAAGTCCGGTGAAATAACTGTCTATCCGTGTGTACCAAGCACGAGGTGCTTGTTTCAACCCATACAAAGCTCTCTTGAGCCTGCACACATGCGACTCGCTGCTAAAGATCTCGAAACCTTTGGGCTGCTCTATGTACACCTCCTCCTCAATGAATCCATTGAGGAACGCAGTCTTCACATCCATCTGATGAATGTGCCACCCCATCTGCGCTGAGAGAGCAAGAATCGTCCGTATGGAAGAATACCTTGCGACAGGTGCAAAGGTCTCCTCATAATCGATCCCCTCTATTTGTGAGAAGCCTCGGGAAACAAATATTGCCTTATACTTCTCCACACTCCCGTCAGCTGCCTGCTTCACTTTGTAGATCCATCTCGAACCCACCACTGATTTCCCCTCTGGTCTTGGGACAATCTCCCATGCACTGTTTCTGACAATTGAATCATACTCTTCCACCATGGCATCTACCCATGCAGGGTCCCCCACAGCTTCCTCGAAAGAGGATGGCTCTGTCACGACACATTTTCTCACAAGAGCCATGTATATAGTGTACCGGTTCGGTGACTGTCTCTGTATGCACTGTGCTGTAGGTGGTCCTACCACCTTCTCTGCATCTTGAGCCAGTCGCTCAGCTTCTGTAGTGCGCTTCCGCCCTCTGATGGTTGGCATTGCATGAGTGGTCTCTTCCACTCCATGAACTTCCTCTTGTGGCTGATCCACATCCTGAAGCTCATCCTTAGGAACTAATAGCTCCTCCTCTGCATGCAAGTGTAGCTCCCTCTCAAGCGAACACTTCATGGCTTTCTCCTCCTGAAATTTGATATCCCATCGCGCAACAGTCTTGCGACTGTTTGGAAAATACACACGATAGTTGTGGGGCGTATCAGTGTATCCCATAAATATCCCAACCTCTACGGTCGGCTCCAGCTTCTTCCTGGCATCCTTCGTCACATGAATGTAAACAGGTGAACCAAAAATCCTCAAATGGGAAATATCAGGCCTCTTACCAGAAAACGCCTCCTCAGGTGTACTCATGCCAAGTATCTTGTGAGGATAACGGTTCTGCACATATACTGCAGTATTGCATGCCTCCGCCCACAAGTGAATGGGTAGGCCCTGATCATGCAACATCACCCGTGCAGCACCCACGATCTTTCTGTTCTGCCTTTCGGCTCATGGATCCTGTTGTGGGTTATGAGGTGCTATGAGCTCTCTTCGAATTCCGCTTGCTTGCAAAAGTCCTTGAATTCACCAGAGATGAATTCACCACCATTGTCGCTCCTAAGAGCCTTCACCTGCTTCCCCGATTCCTTCTCAACCAGCGCTTTGAACTCACAGAACTTTGAGTATGTCTCTCTCTTCTTCTGCATGAAGAAGATCCAGCACTTTCGAGAAAAATCATCAACAAAGATCACATAGTACCTGTGCTTTGCTGTCGAAGCTACTGAGAAAGGTCCACACACGTATGTGTGAATTTTCTCAAGGATCGTTGTTGAGGAGGTAAATCCCCTCTGCGGACAGAGGCGATCCCTACTAGCCCAACAGGGGTCTAGCAAAATCAGAAATGTTACGACGCAAGTTCCTAGTTACGAATGAAAATACTAGAGATAGAAGCCTACCTGGATTCCAATGCTACGATCTGAAGAAGAGAGCGTTCCCGTTCCTCAGCCTCGGCAGATCACGATCCTCCAACAATCTCCGTGGGTGGACACTTGCACATGTAAGAAACAAACAGATACAAGCATAAAATCCGGCATACGTAACTCAATATCAGTCAGAAAGGATACTACTCATATTAACATCATTGAAAACAGAGTGGAACCATAATCATAATCATTCATTAAATAACGATCGAAAGAGATTACAACCAAAGTTCTGACGTCGTGGTCTCCTTCGGATGGGTCTCCAGTCGTTCACGTCTCGCAAAGCTCGCCAGGGAAAGGGAAAACCTCTCTTGAGTCTCTCGACAATAGTCTCCTTACTTGAGTCGGCCTTAAGGGAAGAAAGAGGGCTCTTATAGCACAAAGGCTCTTGGGAATTTGGAGATTCAAAGCTTAGGCACTTCAAGACTAGCTTGCCATAGAATTGAGCAGGATTTTATAGATGGGGAAGGAGGGAGTTGGGATCCCTATTATTGTGGGATTGGCCCTATCAACAAGGAAGGTTCCATGGGAGGTGGAAAAACCACTTCCCTTCCATAGAATTCCCGCAGCCAAACCTCCCAACTCAAGATAGGCAATGGTTTCTGAGTTTGTTGAAACTCAACTTCCGCCATCTTTATTTAAAAAACACTCCTTAAATTGGCTGGTGCGACTACTGCTCTGGGACAGAGCGCCAGTTGGCGCGGCCTCTTTGCAGGATTTTCCCCATTGGCGTGAGTGTTGAACTGTCTGCCCGCGCCAATGCAAAAAGAGATGTTTTTCATGATTTTTGCAAGGAGATGTCTTTAGGGCAAATGAAGCTCATGCTTATAGGAATGCATTGATGATGTTTTCAAGGCATGAAAATGTTCACAGGTCACAAAATGGGTCCTCCATTGTGCGGGACGGGGAATGGTAGGGACGGTGACAAATTATTGTGTAACAGATGCCCCCTAAAGTATGAGGCCTGAGAGAGAGAGGGGTGAAATGCTTTACGAGAACATGTTCAACTGAAGCTCCGCCGTCGGAAAACCTGCGTAGAAAAATACAACTGATATCTCAAGTACATGATGTATATGCGGTATGGGCGCAGCCATCCGAAACAGAGTACACTATAATCCGGATCCAGGGTATGGGCGCAGCCATCCAGCGAGGATCAAATAAATAGACTTAGGTATGGTCGCAACCATCCAATCAGTGAGTCATGTACATAATGATAATAATCCACAATCGCAGCCTGGATTACAACAGACACAATCCAGGGTCTTGCGCTCTGTCTCGACCCAAACAAAGTACAAGTTCGGGCATGCGAATATGTGAGCTGAAGTCAAACATGCAAGAACATTGTCTGATTACCAGCCAATGATGAAAGCTGTTAACAGACGCGAGAGGAACCACCAATAATGACAATGGCCCTCAAGGTACTACAGGTACAATCTACGGCGTGTGAATAAATGAGTTGATGTCGAACACCCGCAGAATCACTCGATCGGAGGTCAATGATGTAAACCTCGCGTCGAATGCGACGAACCTGCCATTGAGGCATGCAGGCTCCAAGGTACCATAAGGAGTCTCTAGATCAACTTCCTAGATAATGAGCTGAAGTCGACAGGAAGTGACCTTGATCGAAGGTGGGCCATAATGTTTCCCACATCATCGACACGAGACAAAGGAACATGATGTTTTTGTTGTGAATCAGGATCGTATGAGAATCAGAGGAAGGTTGATATTTGCAGAGGCCAACTTCTCTTGAACATATAAACGGCACGACAGTGGACTTGGCAGTATTTGACATCAATAGATCAGAGGTCATGGTGACAAGGCAATGAGCAGAGGAGAGGTCAAAAGGGATTATCCAAACCCACGGAGGCAAAGTGAAAAAATGAGATGAGATGTCCCCAACCCGACACGAATGTAGACAAGTGCCATGTTCAAGAGCGACATACTGCCGACGACAACGACGATGGTTCCATTTCCCCCCCACCATTTCTGGCGAGTACCTCTTTATTTTTACACAAGCTTGAAGAGGATACCATATGCTTGTCATATAAGTCCGCCCTTTGGGCGAATCCATCCTAGTACATTTAACGAGCCCTAGGAAGGAGGAACTCGGAGAACGTTATTTCGACTGAGTCCGATGTCATCAGGGTTTAACGAGTCTGACAAAGGAAGAACTCGGCGTCTTTTCATGTTTAGAGAGTTTGAAAAGACAGCAGAAAAGTAAACTCCATGGGTCCCTTTTCGTGAATAGTTCCTCAGATCCGAAAAGGTAGAAAACAATATCCGAGAAAACCTCCTAGTCGCGATAAGCTAGGGTATTCCTTTTTCGTAATCAATCCATCCCAGCCTGAAAAAGGGTTAAACGTATACTAGGTAGATGTCGATTCATGTCCAATTTAACGAGATCGAAACGACAAGGGCCTCGGCAATCTTTTCATATTTAGAGAGTCAGAAAAGAGCTAAAAGATGACTCCTCCTGGAGGAACGAGTGGTATAAAGGGTAGCTACTGGTTCCGGAAATGATGGAACTGCTCTGAAAAACTAAAGGTCAAGAGGCTGGCTAACAAGACCACTCATCGCAGCGGTTCCTCAGGAACGGATAAAACAACCAAGTGAAGGCATATGATCAGCCAAGCAGATAGTGACGATGGAGTGAAAAACCAAGGCTCATCTGGTAAAGACAGGCTGATAAAATGGCCATCACAAGAAGTAAAATGGGAGAGGTTTCATTTCTACACAAGCTTGAAATCAGGAAACTCTGCTTGAAGTTGGTTTCATTTTTACACAAGCTTGAAACAAAGATAAACTATGCTTGAAACCGGTTTCATTTTTACACAAGCTTGAAACGGAAACAAACTATGCTTGAAAAAATAAGCATGCCCCCAGCATGGTGACTCAATTCGAGGTATATGCCCCCCAAGCTTTAGTCCATATGAAAGGCAGATGGAGTGAAGGTTCAAATTACGAGATCAAGAGAAAGACTCGACTGGTATTTTACGAGATCTGATCAAAGACTCGAATTGAATAGGAACATGTTTCATTGTTTTAACGAGGTTGACACATTAAAAGAACTATCCTCAGACACTCGTGTTTCATTTTTTAAGGAGCTTGACACAAGACAAGGAACTCTACTCCGACAACCTTGCTTCATTTTTTAAGGAGCTTGACACAAGAAAACGAACTGTGCTCCGATAACCTTGTTTCATTTTTTAAGGAGCTTGACACAAGACAAGGAACTCTGCTCCGACAACCTTGTTTCATTTTTTAAGGAGCTTGACACAAGACAAGGAACTGTGCTCCGACAACCTTGCTTCATTTTTTAAGGAGCTTGACACAAGAAAATGAACTGTGCTCCGATAACCTTGTTTCATTTTTTAAGGAGCTTGACACAAGACAAGGAACTCTGCTCCGACAACCTTGTTTCATTTTTTAAGGAGCTTGACACAAGACAAGGAACTGTGCTCTGACCAGCTTGTTTCATTTTTTAAGGATCTTGACACAGGAAAAGAACCATGCTCTGACCAGACCTCATCATAATGAATAAGAAGTCATGCCATCCAAGAGTTCCACTCTTGAGGGAAGGAAAACATCCTGGAAGTCAGGACCCAATGCCCCCAGCACCTGATGCACGACGGCATCATCACTGAGCACAGGCACAGGGTAGGTAGCCACATAGTTGACCTGCGGTGGGGTAGATACAATAGGTGGATAGAAACCAGGAGGGGGTGATGGTGGTCCAGATGCCACATTAGGACCAAAGGACGAAAGCTGATCAATGGTCACAATCCTTCCTTCATGCGGAAAACAGACCACACGAAAGAGGGAGGAGACGAGCGCTCCCATGGCATAGGTGTAATCGCGCCCCAGGAGCAGATTGAAATCCAAGGGGCCTGGAATGGCGATCACGTCCATATGGACGGTTTTACCTCCCAAAGTAACCGGTAACCTTGGAAGGATCCCCAACGGTTGACTCGCCCTTCTGTTAAAGGTCAAAATATTCTGCGTAACAGGCGCAAGCGGTGGCGAACCAAAAGCTTGCCAGGTAGTTGAGGATAGAATACTAACAGAGGCACCTTCGTCTATAATGGTGCTGGGTACGACCATACCAAGAGCCTGTACAGTGATCTCGAAAGGCACGTAAGACAGAAGGAGGAATCCTGCAAATCGACTCCAATCAAAGGAGGCGACCAGACTACTCGGAGGGGCTACCATCGAACCGAGATGGTCTTCCCCTGGTGTTACAGAAAAAGAAGGAGCATCCTCCATGACCTCCATCTCGAAGGTGGGAGGGGAATCCTCCGGGACCCTCATTACGGGAAGCAGAGGAGCAGCTTCTTGAAGTACGGAGACAGGAGAATCTTTCTCCAAGTCCGAGGAATCTGAAGAAACAAGAAGAACCTGAGGGATGTGAGGTCCACTCTCAACGGAAAAGACCTGGTGTACCGCAGATGGGGCCAGTTCAACCGATCCCATGACCAATGGTTGGTCAGGAATGGATTCCTGAATACGAATTTCCAAGTGAACGGGATTGACCAAGGATGATTCTTGACCAATCGTAGAATCAACTAGCGGAGGACTCAAAGAAAGTTGTTTATAACCAACCGAGAGGCATGGTGTAGAAACAGTTGAGTTGTCCAACACTCGCTTGGCTTCATCCATATAAGGACAAAGGCGAATGGCATGGTGCCCTTCACACAACCTACAGGGATTGGTAATCTTACCCTGCTTCTTAGGAGCCTTACCAGCACCAGTTGAAGACGTGCCCCCAACCTGACTCCCAGAAGCCAAAGGCAATGGTGGACGACCGCTGGACCATTCTTCAAGCACCTTGGGAATGCTAGGGCAGTCTCGAAGAAGATGGTCTTCCGAGCACAACATGCAAGGGAACTTGACTTTCCGTGGAGGGTTGGAAGGTTTATCAAGAGGAGGTGCATTAGAAGCAGCAGCTGCAGCCCGAGCCTCTCTCTCATCAGACTTCTTCTTCTTCTTCTTCCTAGCCACCTGGTTACTTGAATCCAAACTTTCACCAGGGGAAGTAGAAGAGGAGGACGCAGAAACAGGAGAAGAAGGGGAGAGGTCCACCTTGGAATCAACATGATGTTGTTCAGGTGGAGAAACTGATTGAACAGTAGTGGAGACATTCGGGACTACAGAGGTTGAGAACAACCAAACAGGCAATCCGACAACTAACCCAGGAAGGGACAACGTCGCCATGTAAGGAGCGCCAACATTTCCAAAAGGAGGAAGATGACCAGGATTCCCTTCTGAGGGGATTCCTTGGTTGGTGAACTCTGAAAAAGTTGCCATCAAACTCAAAACCACACACGGGCTGAAAAAGAGTTAAGGGCAAACGATCAAATGGTCAACAAGCAATATCTAAGCGGGCATGTAATCGTGGGTGATTAATTTTTTCCACATTGAAAAGTAAGAAACTCTATCGTTTCATATTTTAAGAGTCAAGAAACAATAGAAAGATGAGTCTATCTCTTTCAGATTTGATACAAGCGTGAAAGGACAAGCGCTCGACGGTCTTTTCAAGTTTAGGGAGTCAGAAAAGACCAAATGACTGCTCAGGAAAAACTAGGCACAAAGGGTGTACCAAATATCCGTGAACTGCAATATACACCTTGGTTTCAATAATGAAACAGAAATCGACCAAGGACTTCCCGTACGTGCAGGTAGTCTCCCCGAATGCTGTGTTCGGTGTATCATGGGTATAGGGCGGCAGACTCGGCTTCCTGTGGATAAAGGATTGAAAACCTAGAGGGGTCTCCCTTTATATACGCGACAGTACGGGGAGCACAAGTCCGTACTAGCGCTGTCTAAAGCCAAAAGGCGAACGACAGCTGCTAGGTTTAAAGACGCCGGAACACGTCTCTAGCCTAGACCTCTAAAAATGTTTCGTTAAATTTCAATGCTGCCTTAGGTTAATTGAATAAATTTTAAAGTTGATCTTCGATTAAGTTTCAATTTTCAGGCCCTATCGTATGTAGTGTCTTAAAGACTCCTAAATGCAAAGCTACATGCCACAGTCCAACATTTCGTTCGATGAAAACTAATTAGAGAAGAGTTTAGAGCTTTTACACAAACGAAATGAAAGGAAGACAACAATGAGATCTCTAATGCAACTAATGAAATTGAAAACTTTTCATTCAGATCACTAATCACTAGCAAAATCGAAAAGATCACAATTTGCACTAATTCAACCAAAAGCACAAGAGATTTTTTTTTTACAATTTTCAATGTTTGATAGCTAATATGCACTAACCAAGCTTGAAAACAAATGGAACAATTTGAGAAATGATACTCAATAGAGCAAAACAAACAAATTTCACTTAACAATGCAAGCAATCAAATCCCAAATCGACCAAAGTCTCTCAAAACCAAGAAAAGACTCAAAAGGCTCCAATGGGCTGTGTGATCTAGGCCCAATGCAAGACCAAATGAAATTCGAATGAAGGAATGAACAATCACCCAAAAATCACAACAAAACAATGAACAACTACTAAGAGGATGTGGAGAATCAATCAGAAAGTTGACCGGACAAACAAAACACCAAAACTCCCAAGGAGGGCTCGATACATTAGGCCACTAGATGCCCTAGGGCTCAAAACGTGAAATCGATAGATAAAAGAAAACAACCAAAGGACAGAGGTGAATTCCCAGTCAAACAGGACTCCAACACACTCAGGCAGTCAGAAAATCAAGAAGAAAAACACTGACCAAACCCAGAGAGCTCAAAAATGAAGAAACTCAAAAACCTTATAGGAGTGGCGCGACTGTAAGGATGAAACTGGCGCCAGAAAGCAATTGGCGCGGGCTAAACAAAAGCAACATGCGCCAATTGGCGCGAATGTCGAGCTAAAAAGCGCACCAGTCGAGTTTCTCAGCCAAAAAGAAAAAGAACTACTCCAGAAGCAGATCAATGCATACTAAGCAAACCAAGAAGTAAACAACAGCAAAAGAACCCAACCCAGAAGGCTCATCAAGCAAGGAAAAACATAAAATAATCAAAACGAGACAATGAAATCTAGACGATCCCCAGTATGGTCGCCAAATTGTTGAGGAGGTAAATCCCCTCTGCGGACAGAGGCGATCCCTACTAGCCCAGCAGGGGTCTAGCAACAATCAGAAATGTTACGACGCAAGTTCCTAGTTACGAATGAAAAGACTAGAGATAGAAGCCTACCTGGATTCCAATGCTACGATCTGAAGAAGAGAGTGTTCCTGTTCCTCAGCCTCGGCAGATCACGATCCTCCAATGATCTTCGTGGGTGGACACCTGCACCTGCAAGAAACAAACAGATACAAGCATAAAATCCGGCATACGTAACTCAATATCAGTCAGAAAGGATACTACTCATATTAACATCATTGAAAACAGAGTGGAACCATAATCGTAATCATTCATTAAATAACGATCGAAAGAGATTACAACCAAAGTTCTGACGTCGTGGTCTCCTTCGGATGGGTCTCCAGTCGTTCATGTCTCGCAAAGCTCGCCAGGGAAAGGACAAACCTCTCCTGAGTCTCTCGACAATAGTCTCCTTACTTGAGTCGGCCTTAAGGGAAGAAAGAGGGCTCTTACAGCACAAAGGCTCTTGGGAATTTGGAGATTCAAAGCTTAGGCACTTCAAGACTAGCTTGCCATGGAATTGAGCAAGCTTTTATAGATGAGGAAGGAGGGAGTTGGGATCCCTATTATTGTGGGATTGGCCCTATCAACAAGGAAGGTTCCATGGGAGGTGGCAAAACCACTTCCCTTCCATAGAACTCCCGCAGCCAAACCTCCCAACTCAAGATAGGCAATGGTTTCTAAGTTTGTTGAAACTCAACTTCCGCCATCTTTATTTAAAAAACACTCCTTAAATTGGCTGGCGCGACTACTGCTCTGGGACAGAGCGCCAGTTGGTGTGGCCTCTTCGTAGGATTTTCCCCATTGGCGCGAGTGCTGAACTGTCTGCCCGCGCCAATGCAAAAAGAGATGTTTTTCATGATTTTTGCAAGGAGATGTCTTTAGGGAAAATGAAGCTCATGCTTAGAGGAATGCATTGATGATGTTTTCAAGGCATGACAATGTTCACAGGTCACAAAATGGGTCATCCATTGTGCGGGACGGGGAATGGTAGGGACGGTGACAAATTACTGTGTAACAATCGTCGGTAAGTAGCGACTATCCTTCTCAGTGAAGGTGGCTTTCACAAATTTTCCCACAAGGTACATCCCTTACCTTGATTTGTTGCCTTGAGTACCCTTAGGGAAACCCTAGTAGAAATCTACAACTGCAGTATCTTCAAAGCTCCATGGTGAAGGTGGCCCAATCTCCGGTGCCACGATTCGCCATCATCCCTGCCTCACCACTCCTTACGCCTTGCATGCCATTCTTTGCGCGACCATATCTTTGCAATTGATAAAGGTTCTTGACTTGAACCCCTATCTTCCAGGTTTCTCCAGTTGTCTTACTGCGCAGGAAAGCCTTTCCCTCGCTGAAGACAACATCATATCCCTTGTCTTCTAACATCGCCACAGAGATAAGATTCTTCTTCAATCTTGGAACATGCATCACTTCCTTCAATACGAAGGGTTTACCAGACTCCCTCTCAAAGGAAATGGTACCGATACCGGTCGCACTGTATCTACCATCATCACCCATCTCGATGTGCACTCCAAGATCTTTCTCATCCAGATCAGAAAACAAATCTCGATCTCCTGTCATGTAAAAAGACACACCATTGTCCAAGAACCAAACTGAACCCATCACACTTGATACCAAGCATGCGATCAGTGAAAAATCCAGCTCAAACTGCAAGGCTAAGGCCTCTCCCGCTGCAGATCCAGCAGCCTGCTTATTTTTCTTCTTCTGCGGACAATTTGGGGCATAATGTCTGTGCTGGTGACAGTGAAAGCACTTCACCTTGGACATGTCCTGCTTCTTGCCTTTCGCACCGGATTGAGAAGATTTATTTCTCTTCCCCTTCTTTTCTTTGGCAGCCAAAGCGCAATTTTCTTCATCAGATGCCTTTGATGAAGATCTGTCCCTGGTATTTCACCTTATCTCCTCTTGCACAAGATCAGACCAAAGTCTCTCCCATCCTGGCAATTTCTCCCAACCATTGACAGAATCCTGATAGGAATGCCAACTCTTCGGAAGACCAAGGAGAGCCAAGCTCACCAAGTCCTCATCATCTACAGTCACCCCCACACTTCCAAGCTCATCCCTGCATTGGGTGAACTTCGTGAGGTACTTGGGCATACTGTCGCTTTCTCCATCTTTATGTTTCTGAGTTTATCCTTGAGCGCCAACTTCCTCTGGTCGCTCTTGCTTTGGAATAAATTTGTCAAGGCTTTCCACATCAAAAATGGAGAAGCCTTACCATGCAGGCTGGACACTATGTGATCCTTCATGCCCTCCAACAGAATCCTTCGATATTTTGTTGTTTTCTTTTGCCATGCGTCCAGTGTGGCAGCATCGCTAGAAGCAGGCTTTTGGAATTCAGAATCTATGAAATCATTCAGCTCGTTGTCATCTAAGATCGCCTCCATCCTATCTCTTCATGCAATATAATTCGAGCTGCCTTCAAGAGCATACTCCAATCACAATCCTTGATAAGACATTTTGACTTCGACACCAAGAAAATACTGCTGCAAATTCGAATTCCACCAGCTCAAAACTCAACTGCTTCTGATCTGAAATTGTGAGAACAAAGTATTTCTAGTACAGAGATAGACTGTAGGGGGAATTTACTAGATATTTCACCTTTCAAAGAAGGGATGAATCCAGAGGCTACCTGGCCCTCTTACAGACTCTGCCTAAAGAAATAAAATGTAATCACTGTAATAGATCCGATGATCAACTTTGCTCTAATACCATGTAGAAATTTGAATAATAGATGAGTTATTCACCGAGATTATCCTGATTACACACTATTTGAGCTTCATGCATAATACATAACCTCTTCTACCATTGATCATCAATTTTGCGGAATTAAAAACAATCGCATGCACACATTGAAACATTAATCAATCACACATATCAACACAGTATGTAATGGGGAAAGCTTACAGCTGAAAACCCCCAACTATATGTATATTATAATGATAGAGAACATGTAACAATCATAGTACAAAATCCTCACAATCTCTCAGCACTATCTCCAATTGTTACACACTAACTAGCTCAGATATGAACAAGTCACAAGTTCAAATCTCCTCCACTTGTTAGCCTGCCTCTACTGCGCAATCCAAGATGGTTAATTGTGAGATCCAAGTTCGAATCCCCTTGGCTTGTACTGCGCAATCCTCATTGGCAATCTCAATCAATGTGTGTGAAAATCTCATGCACAGCTATAGTCACAACTGATAGTAGACTCACCCTTTCACCCACCTCTAACACTGGTCTCCATTGAATTGTCCATGCATTGCAGTTAACTGATGTATTCTTTAGTTGATTTATGAGTTAATAATTAGTGAATTAATTAATAATTAATTCACACCACTCATCACTAGTGTATTTATGAGTTAGACTAAATACAACTAGTTCAACTAAGTTAAACCGAACACAACTCCATCAACTGTCTCATCAACTCCACCAAACTCTGCCACATGAGTTCTAACTGGAGTCAACCATGCAATAGCTCAACTAAACCCTAGGAATAGCGTAATTACTTCTGTCAGCTGCATGTGCCACATCCATAGCTCAAACTGAAGTGTTGCAAGAGGATAAGATAATTTTTATAGTCCAAATATTATTAAGAGCTAATAATATTCGACTGATCTATTTTTAGACTAGCAGTCTAAAAATAGACTCCACCCAGTATGTATAAAAATAGAGGTCCATCTATTTTTACCAACTTGACCAACCATCCATAAATAACATCTTGCAACTCATAGACCATGATCCATATGTCTAAAAATAGACATAGTCTAAAAATAGACTTTGCGCCAAAAATAGCCTGCGGGCCCACTTAGTGAAGGCAACTTCTTTTCACTAAGCTCCATCATCTTGTTGCATTCTCAACATTTTATATCTTTCCTCTTCCATTATTTTGGCTTCTAGTAACCCTCCTATGTGTTCTTGTATAGGTTTTTGTTTGAATTCTTGTAGAAATTTTCTCTGGTACCACATGTCCTTTCACTTGTTCAACCTATAGTTCCATAGGTTGCATCTATGCCTCATGGTCAAATACAGGCTCTGCTTCATATTTTTTGTCTTTCCTTGGAGTAATGGGTTTGGATCTTGGTGTTTTCCTAGGAGTGGCAACATCAACTTCATAGCCACTTAAAAACAAAAATGTGGTCCAATCTCTTTTTATTTTATTTAACTCTTCAACCACTGGCAACTTGATAAGATCATGATGAAAAACTGAGGTATCACTGGCCTCAGGCTTGGCCTGAACCTTGTCTGCCATTTTACCCAAGTTTCTAAACAAATAAAAAGTCATATCTAAAGGTTGTTTATCTTTAAAGTGTAGAAAAATTTGAAGTGGTATTGATATACCACGTTGAATCTACCCTCGTAGGTGAAATATTTCTAGATCACCATCAGAAACTTGGAAAAATACTCTTTAAGGCATGTTCTGGGGATGCCCGTAGCCATATTGATGCCTCTATCTTCTTCCTTCAATAATTCATCACAATTATGTATTTTAAAATTTGTCACCTTGAATCATGGCTCTCTTAATCTAGGGATCTTAGTGGCTTGAGATAGTGTCAGGAGACACAAAAAAAATTAACATGCGCACTTTTGATCCTGTGCCTATAAAGTTGATGGAAAAATCTTTTGAGATTTTCCCATGATACCCCTACAATGTTTGATAGAACCAGAGGTAGCCCACATTGGATAATTCTTGGGAGAATGTGGGGTATTATTCTAGAAACCTCATGTCCGTGGGCTCATACCTAACCACATACCCTCCTTTATACTATTTCCTTCGAGCTACCATGGCTCCAAGATGTAATGAACAACTCCTTGACACCAGAAAAATTTTTAGTGACAAAAAACTGACCTTTAACACTAATAGATTTTACCCTAAGACAACTACATAGACCACCAAACAACCAGAATGATGCTTAGACAACAATAGCTGCTCACAAGGAGGATATGGGAACAGATTTGTGACAACAAATAGAAAAGAAAAAGTGTAAAGAGAACAAAGTGACTAAGAAACTATATGGTAGATGCGTTTTACAAATTGTGGATAGCTAAAACATGGAGCAATCATGACCCAATATGATCTGACCACCTTTGACCATACCCTTTTTGATACTTTGTACTGTTTCCCTACTGATAGCAGAAAAACCGACTTTCGTAGCGAAAAATGTGTTGGAGAAGACATATTTGCTAAGGAAGTGTCAGGAAATTCCATAGAAAATCATAACCCGTTTGAACAAGATTTGCTGCTGAAGTGTGTAAATTGTCAAACTCACAATGATGACCAGATCAGCTCGTGGAAAATGAAACTTTGGATTTTCCCTTGATAATGAATCACATAAAGACTCATACATTTCAAAATCACTAAAGGACCTTTATACATGTGATTTTTTTTTTTGAGAATAAAAGACTTAAAAACCCTATTAAACCCTAACTAACCTAACCATATTGACTCAAAACAAACCTAATTTTTATCTTGGATAGAAATGGCTCCAATGGGGATGATGGGCCCTTGTGGTGCAACAAAGACCCAACGGACCAGTTGCCTTATCTATTAGGAAAATCCCAACCCCTTTTCATATTCTTCAGCCTGCATTCTATCCTTGACATGCTCTTGAAGTAAAACATTGTACAAACCGAAACTTGCAACTACATTATTCAAACTAAATGCTAAAAGAGATGCTTGCCTATTAAGCTTGTTTATGTACATTCCAATCCTACTCTAACATTTGAAAATCCACCTGCTTAACTCAAGCAATATGAAACCTCCAGTATAACCAGTCAAACAACTGATCCAACACCTAGGCTTCTTGATTGTGCTTGAACAAAATCATAATTCGATCATCTATTAGCAAATCAGAATAAAAATTGAATCCATACTCCATAAAAAACAAAAAAAATTCCTTGACTGATGACTGCAACATACTTACCATTGGATCTTGGAAACCATGAAAATTATCCTCTTTTTGATGAGTAAAACCATGAGCACTAGAAAATTTGGCGGAAATTCCGACGACCAATTCGTCGCTATTCCGACACATAATCGTCGCAAGAGCGACAGTTCGAGGGCGGGAAAAATGTGATTTGCCATACCGTCGCAGTTCCGATGCAATTAAAAAGTGTCGCACTATCGACACTTTTTTCGTCGCTTCCAAACAAGCGTCACTCTTCCGACGTTTCCCAATCTGTCGCACTTCCAACCTTTGTAAACTGTCGCACTTCCGACGAAATGTGGTCTGACGTTTTGAACGTCGCTCTTCTGATGTTTGTAAACTGTCACAATTACGATGAAATGTGGTCCAACGTTTTGAACGTCGCTCTTCCGAAGTTTGTAAACTGTCACAATTCCGACGCAATGTGGTCCGACGTTTTGTACGTCGCTCTTCTGACGGTTGTAAACTGTCACAATTCCGACGAAATGTGGTCCGGCGTTTTGGGCGTCGCTCTTTCGACGTTTGTAAACTGTCGCAATTCCAACGAAATGTGGTCTGATGTTTTGAACGTCGCTCGTCCAACTTTTTTATAATGTCACTCTTCCAATGTTTTTAATCTATCGCAATTCCGACGCTTACAAGGCGTCGGTATAACGACGGTGGGTTAAATTTAAAAAAAAAAATGAAACTTTAAAAGAGGAAAAACGTTGTTTTGAATATATTATATGAAGTAAAACAGTCCATGAAGTCATTACATTTTCACATCTGAAGATTGGAACCCAAATATCCATCCAGAAAAGTGGAAGTCCCACCCCAGACAATGATAGAAAAATACCCTATGTCACATACAGGGACATGATATAAAACCCAGTAACGGTCCACATGGAGATTATCGACAATCTGAGAAAGCATCCAAATATGCCCGAGGCATCTATAAGAAAGTGAAATAGCAGTATGTAGAATAGTAAAGCAACAGATAGAGTACTTACGTCCATTGTTCCAAATACAAATTAAAGTACCCAAAATCCTTGAACAGAGAAAAACGCTAATCATGTGAGGAGTGTGATATGTCCAAAATATAAAAAGACCATCAGACCATATCAATAAACCAGCAACATAGACCAGCATCGCTAGTTTTGAAGGCAGAGTGATAAACATTAATATTTTTTTTTCACAAGAGAAAAAACGTTGTTT
Organism: Pinus albicaulis; assembly: GCA_034641835.2. NCBI lineage: Eukaryota > Viridiplantae > Streptophyta > Pinopsida > Pinales > Pinaceae > Pinus > Pinus albicaulis. The sequence goes on along the minus strand of CM076584.1, from coordinate 1,046,075,323 downwards.
TGAATATATTATATGAAGTAAAACAGTCCATGAAGTCATTACATTTTCACATCTGAAGATTGGAACCCAAATATCCATCCAGACAAGTGGAAGTCCCACCCCAGACAGTGATAGAAAAATACCCCATGTCACATACAGGGACTTGATATAAAACCCAGTAACGGTCCACATGGAGATTATCGACAATCTGAGAAAGCATCCAAACATGCCCGAGGCATCTATAAGAAAGTGAAATAGCAGTATGTAGAATAGTAAAGCAACAGATAGAGTACCGACGTCCATTGTTCCAAATACAAATTAAAGTAACCAAAATCCTTGAACAGAGAAAAACGCTAATCATGTGAGGAGTGTGATATGTCCAAAATATAAAAAGACCATCAGACCATATCAATAAACCAGCAACATAGACCAGCATCGCTAGTTTTGAAGGGAGAGTGATAAACATTAATCATTTTTTTTTTCACAAGAGAAAAAACGATGTTTTGAATATATTATATGAAGTAAAACAGTCCATGAAATCATTACATTTTCACATCGGAAGATTGGAACCCAAATATACATCCAGAAAAGTGGAAGTCCCACCCCAGACAGTGATAGAAAAATACCCCATGTCACATACAGGGACTTGATATAAAACCCAGTAACGGTCCACATGGAGATTATCGACAATCTGAGAAAGCATCCAAATATGCCCGAGGCATCTATAAGAAAGTGAAATAGGAGTATGTAGAATAGTAAAGCAACAGATAGAGTACCGACGTCCATTGTTCCAAATACAAATTAAAGTACCCAAAATCCTTGAACAGAAAAAAATGCTAATCATGTGAGGAGTGTGATATCAACCATCTCATAAACCTACTCGCTTGATTCCAAAATTGGTGTCCATCCGTTGCATCCGAGATGTAAGGTTCGTGCTCACTTGTTTCATTAGTAGCTATTCCGCTACAAAGATCCACCCTGTTCATAGCAAAAGGGTTCCTGTACTAGATATACAGAGAAAGAGTATAATACGTAGACCATATAAACATGGCTCTGTATTTCAAAAAACAGGTTTAAAATAGAAACAGGGCAACATTTTTTTTTCTAAGTAAAGTTAATATATTAACAGTGGGAATAAAATTACACCAAAGTCAAAATCATTGCCCAGACTCATGGCAAATTTGTCATCAAAAAATCAAAAAATTAAGAAGACTGCCCTCATACGGGGAAACCAGTCTTGAATGTTTAATTTACAAAATTCAAAAATATTACGAAGGTCCAGCACAGTAAAATAATCTAAAAGCAGCCCAATTAAGTGGGCCGTGAAGCAAGAAAAATAAATTAACCAAACTACTACTCCTCTGGCTCCTCGACGATTTGGCACCATCCTTCGGAAGGTCCAGGATCGCTAGGTGCTACCTCCACATTCATGCCACGACTCCCCTCCTGAAGGCCTGAATGCTGGCCAGATTTTTCCAAGCTCAGACCCGCTGGACGGGTGCATTCTTCCTCCGTTTGGGCCTCCTCGCGGAAAACCACAGTGACTGAAGCTGTAATTCGTGGGCGGTTGAGAGAGTAATTAAAGGAAAATTGCGTAGTGCGTGTCGTGGGAGAAGGTGAACTAGCGGTGAGGAAATGAGGAGCAGGGGAATCCATACGGTGGCCAGATCCTACAACCCGACCCCGCCCACTCCTAGTATTTGGATAGCGACCTACGTAATAATCACTGGACTGGCCAGAAGACAACTTGGTTGAGGGGCTGGAGGGAGAGCGCAGGAGTTGACCTCTAGTGCTCCCCTTGCGGAAATGCATCCTTTGACGCACGTGAGGCATGGGTGCAGTCTCACTAGCAGTGGGCACAAGAGGAGACGGAGAAGCAGAATTCCAAGAAACAGAGGAAGACAGACAAGGACCAGATCGAGAGAAATGCAGATATGCAGCAAGGTCTACGCAGCAGTTCAGCTGGCCACTTCTCCTTCTCGTCACAGTGAGCAGGCAGTGTAACCCAGCAACCGGCTCGTCTGAAAAACCATAGCGAAATGCCATTTTATCAACCCGACTGCAATGCAATCGAAGGACGCCCGTCATAATTAATCTCTGATCATTAATGAGAGCCAAAGAATGGATCATATTGGAGCATGCGGAATCGCTAACAGGAGTGGAGGTCCGATCTTGAACAATGTTAAAACTTAATGCGATTAGATGTGAAAACCTTGGAACTTAATTGAACAACATTAAAACTTAATGCGATTGATATGAAATCGCCACATCCATGTCCCATCGCCTTAAACGCCATCGAATGCACCCGCAGCCAAGAGCAGGGCAAGTTCTGATTGAGGACACGTGGCAGAAATTGATTGGAGCGGATCTTTGTTTGGGTTCCTCGCACAGTGGAAATCCAGACTCGAAAAATATTAGGGTGAATTTGATAAGAAATTCGCGTCACAACTCTCCCTCCGTATGCCAGCCCAACTTCAGACCCGAAAAAGATTAAGGCGGAATTCATTTGGTTTTCGCGTCACAAAATTGGTTGACGTCAGCGGGCTATTTTGGAACACGAATTTGGTTTGAATTATGGTTTATCGCCGTTTGAAGTCCGACGGGCTTGACTTAAGAACAATTTTGTTTGATCCCATATTATAAAATTTGTGTTGGTTTTCTTTGATAATACACATATTTATAATAAATCATGGGAATACCACACTAGTAAACATGTGGAAAAGTTATATAAATTATTGAGAACAATTATTTTTATGTAAAAATATCCAAATGTGCTTTTGAGAAATAAGAATTCGAGTATTTGGTTCATATTGTTTTAAAGGAAGGAGTGAAGTTGGAGCCTCAAAACATGCAAGCTATTACAAAATGACCTATTTCTAAGAAAATCAAGGTTCTTAGAAGATTTTTTAGACTTACATGATCAGTATGATGATAATTATGATAATTTCACAAAACAATCACTAGCTATTTTGAGGGATGAGATATTAGAACTTCAGCTTGATAAGGATTTTTTAAGAGCTTTATTTCTTCTTTTGAAATCAAGAAAATATTCTCCCAAACTGAAAACATGTGTTCTTGAGATAATTTCTGAAAATTATGAAAATGAAATTAAACTTTTGCATTCTCAAATTCAGTCATACAATTTCCGAAATCCTAAAGAATTCTTTGAAAATCTTCCTTCTCCGAAGCAAGAGGAAATTGTACTATCTTTTGACTTGCATATTGAGGATGATTATTCTTTCAAACACAAGACAGAAGAAATAGTTTCAAGGCTTAATATTCAGAATACAACTGAGCAACCAGTCATTGAAGGCCTAGAAGTAAATAACATACATCATACTTTTATTGATCTTATATCAGATTATATGGAGAATATTTTTAGCCCAAATCTGCAAATATGTTTTCTCTATAAGGATCAAATACGTCAAAAGTGGCCTTTACACATCATATCATTTATTATAAAGTCACATGATCATAATATACTTCCAATATTGATCACAAGCAATCAAGTTATCCATTTATTGTTACAACTACTTGATTGGCTTCATTGGAATTTTCGTATTACCTGATTCAATAAGATTTTTAGTAGATTGAGTAGGTATATGAGTGCCAATAAGCTCAGAATTTTGAGCATTTTTTTTTTAGTTTTCAATTTTCAGCTAGTTTTTCATTAAGTTGGTTTGAAAACTTTTGTGTGTTGTTTTAGTTTCAGATCAGATTTCAGTTTGCAGAAGACAGAAGACATTTACAGGTTCACCAAAGTCAATGGATAAGGACAACTGACCTGCTGTTCTTGAATTTTCACCAGGAAAAGCCATCCCCAAGTGGAGCCAATATTAGACTCCTATACCAATAGGTGTCATATTTCATGATTGACTTGATGGGCTATGTAATATGTTCATACCTTTTCTTGTTGAAAAGGTTTTCCATATTATCAAAAAATAAAAAAAATTTTAAAAATGTAAAGAGAGTATACCCTAAAAGAAAAATCAAAGGGTAAAAAGAATAAAAATGGCCAAAAAAGTAAAAGAAAATGAACCCCACCAAAAGAAAGGCCAAGGAAAGTGTGCAAGTCTAAATGCCACTACTTTTTGCTCTTATGTAATAAATAAAATTGTGTGCAACTTGTATCCTATGCCACAATTTATGAATAGTCAAATAGTTTAAGCTTGGCTATTTCATCTTTCAATTTCATGTTTTAGAGATAGAGAATAAAATCTGACCAAACTGTTTAATCTTGGCAGATAAGTAGATAGGTAGAGTAAATAAAAGAAAAGAAAGTGTGATAAGGGTTTTCCAGTCTAAGTGCACCCTAATAAAGAAGAAAAAATGGTAGAGTAAAGTAGGTAGGGTAGGTAGATGATGTTGCAGAATTGCATGTGATGGACAATGACTCTAAATGTCTTAATATTTACTTTCATCACAAAGTGCAAAGGCAGACACTATACTGGAAGAAATTCAAGGCAAAGCAAAGTCAAAGTTATTAACTTCCCTTCTCATCTTCCCCTAAAGATTTCACTAATTTTTCCTAAGTACTAAGGTATTTGAAAATTAGAGGGGCTCAAGGCATTTCCTTGACTTTTGGAGGGACCGGACCCTCGGCCCAATAATTGGAAAAGCCTAAGTACTTGAAGTCATTCTTCATAACATTCACTCATTTCTAAACATCTTTTCCTATGTAAAATCCCATTTTACTTAGGAAAATTATGCATTATTTCATAAAAAACCCTCAAAATCACATTTTATTCCAAGTCTAAGTGATGAAGTGATTATAATGCAATTTGATTTTAAATCTTCACTTTCTTAGTTATATTAATGCATTTTGAGTTTACATTGTCCCCTTTTCATATTAACATTGATTTTATGTATTAAATCCTTACAAAAATAACCTTCTCCTATTATATATAACTCCTTTTTATATAATATCCCCAAAAACCCATTAATAAATTTTAGCCAAAGTTATTTATTCCCACATGTTTAAATAAAAAACCCACTTTATGCCCCCTTGGCTAAATATATCGTAATATTAAATTCCGCCCCCTATGGTAATTAGATTAATCTGATTTAATTATCATATAATAAAAGTATATTGAAAAAATAATTAAAACATGTTTTATTACGTGTTTTAATACAAAAATAATTCTTCCCCTGTGTATTTTAATCCCTCGACTCCCTTTCCCAAGGTTAAAACTATAAACCCTTTGTAAAATCCCCAATACCTCCCTTAACCGCTAACCTTGGTTAAATCATTTCCCGATTACTTTCCTGCATTTTTATAAAAAAATTGATTAATCCTCACGATTAATTAACTCCTCCAATCAGATTCCCCCCGATGAGATTAATTAACGTTTAATTGTGTCGGGCCCTCCATATTAAATCCCTGTCACTTCCACGTCCCCATCGCCGTTTGATCAACCCATCTGAGATCAACGGTTATTAATGATATCGCTAGCCATCCGCGTCCGAACAATAACGCGTGATGGCCCGACGGTTGTAAAACAGTGCCATGCCACGCGTCAATCATTCTATGGAATCGCTCGCCCTCTGCCTAAAACCACTTTTCCCCAAAAGCGGTGCGATGGAAACTGCTTACCGCTTGCCTCCCGTGACTCATCCTCCGTACCTGCTGACGTCATCCATTAAATAAATAAAAAAAACCCCGTCACCCTTTGGACTTTGTGAATAAAACAATTTTGCCTGCATCATTTTCATTATTCTGTGAACGACCAAAGTCTCATGCAGAGAATTTCAAAAACAAACTGTCAAGTGCCATCAACTGTATTTTGCTGAAGACAATTGCATACCAGTAATCCATAGTTCGTACGCCATAGCCTGTACCTGTTTAATCACTGTTCATCTCCCAAAAAACAGGTATTTACCCCAATTCCCGTTAAAACTCTGTGAAATCCTAGCTTTTGTTTTAAATTCCGCACGAAAGACATAAACAAAGTTCAATTTGGTCTTGTTCAATCCACAGAATTGTAAATTGCATTCCCAAAACTTGTAATTGTGTTTGTTCTTCACAAAAACCCTAAATTCATTTCTGAATCCACAAGAACCAGAAATGGAGGTTCCAGTGGCTCTGACCGTCGCACCTTTGAATGCCCCTCACAGAGATTTAGACTATCTGCCCCTAGCAGATAGAGATTTTCAAATTAAAGACCTCGTTCTTAGTGATAATCCTCTTCGAACCTTTTACTGCTGCAGAGATAAATTTATAAACGGTTATGATATTATTGGATTATGGGAATCCAATCTCCCCATGTATCTTCTCCCCTTAGTCCATACTTTTCCTGCGTTAATTCATTACTGCCATGCAAACTCTGACCCCAATCAAAGAGCAGTTTTGTCCCTGAGTTAGAACATCCTTTTCCCAATCACTACTGAGTCGATAAATGAAATGCTGCAATTTAAACCTGGTCAAGCCCTCACTCCCCTGTCCATGGGAGAATTACTTGAAAAGTCTGCCAATTTGTCCCATGAAGAGTTAAATCGCATTTGTCAAACCGTCATGTTACCAGAGCATCAGCCCAAAGGCCCTCCCCCCTATGGTTATACTTTTTTCACTGATGTGGGCAGGCTTATTCTGAATATGATATCCTTTATCATGGGTTTCAATACTAGTGAATATGTTGATCAATTAACCCTATTATTGTTGTCTATATTTACCCCTGGATAGTCCCCTGTTGTCAAGTATGATTTTGCATCCTACATTGCTGATAAAATCCATGATCAGTTCATGAGATTTGAGAATGAAAAAGTGTTCAAATATTCTTCTGTTATATATCATCTCATGATTTATTACCAATCAGAAAGTTTCCCTTTCCATGTTCAGAAATTTGATGCCAAAGGAAATCCTAGGTTTGTGATATTTCGGTCTGCCATCACCCATAATTCCTCTGATTCTCCTTACTCCTATAATGAGTTTATTGACCTATTTCTACACCCTGCAACCACTTTTTTAACAAGATTTTCCCCTCCTAGAGTCAATAATGAAATCAAGAAAATTCTACAGCTCTCAAAACAATATAGGGTAGGTGACTGGTACTTGTATTAAAATCACACTGAGATCAGAATATATGGATGTGAATTGTGCCCATTCAAGTTGCCCAAATATGTCCCCATGAGAATATTTTCACTAGAGTATTTTAGGAAGATGATTAACTCAGATATAGTTCATTTCTGCAATGCAAAGAAAAAGGCTCAACTCAGGATCAAAAGTCAATTAGGTCCCTTTGTTTGTAACTCTAGAGATGCTGGAAAGGAAGCAGAAAGAATCTTATAAGAATATCTTAGATTAAAAAAAAGTTTTTACTGGGTGCCTTATGACCCAAATAGCTTTATCTGTGATAGAAGAATGAAAAATAAACTATCACCATACATTCATCACAAAATTCCAGAAATTGAACAATATGCCAATATGGATGAATGGATGGAAGGAACATTGGTAGAACATGATAGTGAGCAGGTCAATGTTGAAAATGTAATGAAATACCTTGAGAAAATAATTTACCTATACTCTTTTGGACAGGTGCAGATACCAGGTATTGGTCCTTCTTCTGTAGGGACTTCTCAGCAAAATTTACAGGAGATCAGTGCATTGGCCACAGTACAATATAAAGGAAAAGAAAAGGAGCCTGACATACAAGTATTTGAAAAATTCACAATGACAGAGCAACCTGAGACTTCTAAAGAACAGGGTCAAGTACAAATTCCTCCTACTCAGATCAATGAGCCAGAAATTTCAATTTTACAAACTCCTATCAATATAGAAAAAGGCAAGAAGAGAGATGCTGAAGTTGCTACCCCTGTTGGTGGATCTTCAGAACAGCCTCATGCTAAAAGAAAAAAAGTAAATCCTCTTCCAGAAGTAGATTTTGTTCAGGAAATTCCTGATAGCTAGAGAGAAGATTTGGATAGTCAACAAACATGTACAATCAGTGGGACATCCACTACTTTACAGAGAAAAGAGCTACAAAACCAACATAGTGTTGAAATATCTTCTTTCAAACCACCAGTTAAAGATGCAGGAGATATAAAGAAAACCTTTATCAATATAAAAGCCAGGAATGATCCACTAAGACTCCAGGTTTACAATCAGTATTTGAAGATGGCTCCTAAGAATCAAGAAAGATTGATGTCAACTTATGACATTCAGCAAGGCAAAATGATTATGAGTCACTTCAAACCAAAAGTGCAGCAGCCTCAAACAACTGCAGATTATATTAGAAAAAATTTTGAAGTCTTAGCAAAGGATATTCATCCTTTAGATCAGATTGAGTTACATAAGCAGACTGGTGAAATTATCTATTCTACTTTGACCAATAAAGCAATGGCAACTCAGAAGTTGCAGGATTATTTGGAGAACACTAATGTACAATTGCAGCTTGAAAAAGCCTCTTCTCAGGCCAAAGACAACAGGATAAAGACATTGGAGGAAATAATCATTGGATTGGGTCACAATCCTAAAGATGTCAAAGGTATAGAGGCCCTAATCAAGAAAAAAGATGATGATATTGCAACTTTGAGAAAGCAGTTGAAATTGCCAGCTTCAAGACATCCACAAACTGAAGAGATGATAAAGAAAAATTCTGAAGAAGAAATGATGGACTTGCTTTTGAAACTGAATGAGCAACTAAATGAAATAGAAAAAGAGCTTGAATAGGCATTAAAGAACAAGTAGTATACTATTCCAGCATCAACAACAGAGGCAATTACAGGTACAGGTACATCCACAATAGGTCAGCCAACAGAGCTATCACAAGTAAATACTTCCAATTTGAGTTCTGAAAAATTAATAAATTCAATGAATGAATTGAAACTTCAAGTAACAAAACTCCAGCACACAAAGTTACAGCTTACTAATTTAGAACAAAGATATGATCTCTCAAAAATGAGTGTTGCTGATAAAACAAGAGAGGTCAAAAGACTAGAAAAATTGGTTAAAGCATTTGAAAAGGATCTCACATTGGAGAAACCTTTAAAGGAAATAAATGAAATTCTCTGGAACAAAATTATCCAATCAATAAAGGATGTCTGGTCTTCAATTCAGATTATGTATGAACAGAATGATTTAGTCAAATTGGCTATAGAAGAAGTTCAAAGTACAAGAGAAGAATTGGGAAATAGGCCTGAGGAAGCCAATCAACTCATATAGTTTCTAAACACTCAAACCAGACACCAACTTGAAGAACTTGGTATTCAGGACAGGACCAGAACAATTTTGGAAATAAAAAGAGTTTTTACTAAGAGAACCCTTATGCAGAATCTAGAACGAAGGTGCTCAGATATGCAAGAAGAAATCATTGCCTTCAGAGAAAGATTTGATATTTTGTTGAAAAAAGGATTGCTCAGTCCTATAGTTTCAGAGGATAAGCTAATGAACCTTGAAAGCTATGTTGAAAAATTGGACAAGTATGCTAACAATCAGGCCAATTCTTCAACCAGTACATCAGAAGCAGCATTGCCAACAGGAAAAAATCTTCATGACAGATTTTAAAATTTATTTTATCTTGAGCATGAAGTAAAAAATTTGTTTCCAATTCAGCCTACCTTTTTCAGATATACTGAGGCTGATGAAACATTGAGAAAACTTCAATGGACCAGAATACAAGAAGATAAATGGTGGGAAGAACTATTGCAACTTTTGTAAAACTTATCCTTATATGAAATTTTGCCTAATTACTACAGTATACCATGATAAAAAGGATAAACAGAGGTCAAAGTGTATCAGTGAAAACAAAGAGTATCAGTAAAGCAAGGCAGTCAGAACAAAATTACTGAGGATGACAGCAACGGGCCAAAACATAGGGCCTGCCTCCAGCACATTCTCAAAAGAAGGAAATAGCACAACATTAGTTACTTTTTATCTTATCTACGAGACCATTTGTCTCTATTTTTATTGTAACTTATTCATGAGTCACCCTAGATTATATCTCAATTTGTTATGAGATATTTTTGATAATTTTTTGTATAAATACTCCCTCAATTAGAGTATTGAGGGTGGATTCTTATATTTTGCTGTAATATTGACTTTTTCGGAATAAAGAGTTGTTGGAGAAATTTTTTGTGGCTTGTTGGATGATGAATTGATGCGAACATGCTCATCAATCCAAACCATGAGTATTATGTGACAATATTCAAGCAGGCACTGAATCGGATTTCTGAAGCTATGTTAGAGAAACCCTAAAATCTCACTGAAAATAGGTGAAATGTGGCACCACTTAGAGATTGACATGTGCCAATTGGTACAAGTGGTAGACAATTGGCATGCTCAAACAACGAGGTGATGCAGGAATGACATGAGGGAGAAAATATCAAAAAATCCCCAAATATGGAGAACTAAAGCTCATCACCAACCTGAGATTGACAACTTTACATGATGTAACCTATGAAATCGTAAATGGAGAAATCATAGTAACAATGAAGTAACCTATGTAACAATAAAGTCGGATTCATCTTGGGAGTGGTAATGGGAGAAATCATAGTGAACAACAGGAAACATGCATAGTTTCTTACAATCAAATAGATGAAAAAACACATACAAAAAACCTAGATAATAATCATGAACAAGCTTAATATTGAATTATGAACTATAAAGGAACTTACAAAATGTGACATTATGAACCTGGTCAAGCGCACAAGCAAAAATATCCTGGACATGACCCTGGTTAACAAGTTGTATTTCTCATGATGCAAGAGGATTTGTACCTGCACTGCCAAGTCAATCAAAATCCATCATTATCTATACAATAAATACAAGTAATTGATGTAGTATTTTTTTACTCTAAGATGCATTCTTATGATAATGTTAGAACATATGTTGAAAATTTCAAAACATACCTGAATAAGCTCCTCTTCGTTTCAAGAACAATTTATTGGAGTCGCATGAACTTGAAACAAGCCTCCCACGATCTAAAAGAGTAGCAACTAAGTCAACAATGACTTTTTTGTTGCTACGCTGGATTGAGGGAGGTTTGCTCCAAGATTAAATAACTCCAATAAATTATTCTCTACTAAACAGGGCCAACCACGTGAAGGTGGAAGCTCTTATGGCCCCTCCCCGCCCCCCCTCACATCACTCTCAATTCCCCAATACTCAATCTATATTTCATTTTTTACTTTCATGAGCATAAAAAAAATATTCAATAACTAATAAAAAAACAATTCAACAAAAAGTACGCAAGGAAAGATTGAAATTAATGCTTGACATAAAAATAGTATGATAAATGAGTTTTTTATATAACACAAAAAACGTTCCAAGTATGGTAACATTTGTCTTATAATAATACAATATTTTACATTATCAAATTTTCTTTTTCTTTTTCTTCTTCCTATTTCTAAAGCTCCTAATTACATCATCAAAATCATCATCCTCTGCTCCTGTTTCATGCCTTTCGACCCGCACTGCTGACCTAGTTGCGTAGTCACGATGTCTGGTCTCATCCAGTGATGGGGCATCGCCTACAAAAACATATAATATTAAATTTTAATTGTCAGTTTTTAAATATCATTGAAATAGTTCGGTAATATTAATAAAAAAATTGCAATGAGATTATTTACTTGGTGCACCAGTTGTCGCCGCTGACCTAGTTGCGTAGTCACGATGTCTGGTCTCATCCAGTCACGGGGCATCGCCTACAAAAACAGATAATATTAAATTTTAATTGTCAGTTTTTAAATATCATTGAACTAGTTCGATAATATTAATAAAAAAATTGCAATGAGATTATTTACCTGGTGCACCAGTTGTCGCCGCTGACCTAGTTGCATAGTCACGATGTCTGGTCTCATCCAGTGACGGGGCATCGCCTACAAAAACAGATAATATTAAATTTTAATTGTCGGTTTTTAAATATCATTGAACTAGTTCGGTAATATTAATAAAAAAAATTGCAATGAGATTATTTACCTGGTGCACCAGTTGTCACCGTTGGGACTGTTGCCCTGTCTTCCTCTCTGGTGGTAAGATCCTCAAGTACAACATTCTCTATCATTTAAACAAAAAACTTTATAAGGACAACCATTAAGGTATAATTAGAAAAAATTATAAGTGGAAATTAATTACTGTCATGACCCTCACTGATAGTAGCATTGTCGGCCTGGTCCCCACTACAATGATCAGGTTGCACGTGAGGATCATCTACATCTGGCTCTAAAACTGGGTTATTTGCCTCGTTGGTAGTGCTGCTCCCCTGATTTAAACAAAGTTGTTAGACATTAAATTTATGGACGAAAACAAACATATTGAAAGGTTAATGTTTTACCTTATCAAGCATTCTAGATCTTGGGACCTGCCCCAAGCTTCTGCGACGTTCAACTACGACTTGATAGCCGAAATGGAAAGTGATATTTTTATCTTCCTCTGTAGTTTCTGTTCCGAATTCATCACCCTACATTACATATTATTGTGTATTTTTAATCATATTTGATAGGATTACAAAAACGTTGGAAGGCGATACAATTAATTATAAGATGTTTAGCTACTTAATTACAATTCTTGCAGCTAATTTCAAGTAGCCGCCCTGGCCTAGCTTGTGATGGCCCTTTTTTTCAATCCTAGCTTTGGTTGCCTTTTAGGTGTCAGACAACCTAGCATCAAAATATTGAAGTCAGATATGATGTAGAACACTTTTATTTTAGACATAGAGAAAATTAAAGCTACTGAATTAAAGTTGCAATTTACCTTGCAGGTCCAGTTGGCATTTTCCCTTCTTTCTTTGCCCTTTTCTCTTTTCCGTCATGGATGAGTGCTCTCCAATCACTCTCTAGAACTATGAGAGGACACTCATATCTAGGGTTAAATTGCAATTGTGTCCTATAGGTGTCCCTGGTATATTTCAAATATTTTCCGGCTACCCAAGCCACCGCTGTTCTGTCAAATGTGCCGACCCCAAAAAGGGCTTCTAGATAATCTAGAAGTTATTTTTTCAGGTTGGAATTCTGGGAATTCCACCCTGTGCATATGGTTGGGCCAAAAATTACCAACGCATGGCTCTCCAGAAACCTGTAGAACTCATTGTTTCCTACACAGAAAAAAAAAATTTATTATCATTAATTTAAAAATAAAAATCAAGATAAATATGTTTTAGATAAAGTACATGAAATAGTTAAAATATTAAAATTTACCTGGGAGTTGTACATGCTTTATAGGGACACCTTCATCGTTCACCAACAACGTGCCATTAATGGTCCCTGTGGAGCTGACACGTGTAGCTCCAGGAAACGCAATAATGTAGTTGGCCATATCAGCCTCATCATTGCCAACATGTTCAGCGGTTGGCTGGGTGTTTGCTTGGGTAGGGTGTGTTTCTTGGCTTGCACTTAAAGGAGTAGAAGGTGTACGAAAGGGTTTTTTGGAAATATCTTGTCCTTGTGTCCCACTACCACCAACACTGGGTTCAGCAAGTGCGAGAAAACGCTACATACAAAACAACTTTTTGTTAGTTTAGTCAATGTAAAAATTAAAAATCAAACTATCACAATTCATCTCATGCAGAACAAAAAAAATATCCTTTTGACTTTTTATTATTACCTGATATGTATCTAGCTAGCTCATAAGTTTTTTTATCCTCTCTTCTGTTTCAGGTGTTTGAGGTGCGTCTATCAAAGTATTAAATTCCGACCTTTCATCTCGTGCCTTTTTTCGCAACAAGAACACTGGAGATAGAGATGAAGAAAGCTCTTCCTCAAAGAGGGAATCATCAGACGTACCATGGCTAGGTGTCTGCATATTTGAACAAAATTAATATTATTTCAATTATGTAAATAACTAAAATACCTGAAGATAGAGCAATTCTGTCACTTTACATGTTCTTCCGCTGGCCTCTTTCCGCGATCATCCTGTCTCGGGGTTGTTCCTGCACTGCTCTGATCAGTCTGCCACATTGCAATAAAATTATAAATGTAAAAACTTGAAAACAATATCTAACTTGAAAACACAAAATGAAAACTGAAATAATTTCTAATAAGACACCGGAAGACAGAGTTAGAGTTTCAAATATGCCTTGCATTGAATTCAATCCTGGAAACATGTCATTGCACATTAAGACACCCAAACAAGAGACAAGTTGACAATGAAGACCTTATTGAATATATTGTTGGAGCAACTTCTAGTAAACTTGTTGTGAAGACCTTGAGGACATTTTTGGAGCAACATTGTTGAAGCTGATGGTATAGCATTGTTGGAGACGATCTTGAAGGGCCTTGAAGTGAAGCTTTTGGAGCAACTATTGAAAAATCCTTAGAGCATTTAAGTAGGGCACTTTCTATCTTCCATCACCTTTTTCCTTTCAATATCCTTTAAACGATTTTGTTGATATTTAATGTTTGAAATCACGTTATAATTCCTTGATTATATGTGTTTGGGGACTTTTCCTTTGAAATTACCCAAAAATACCCTGGCAATTTTATCTTCAGGATGCATGTCTGACCCTATTGTTCAATATTTTGATTGATAGTAGTAAACATAGAGAGTTAGGGGGCTCTTGACTTGGTTTGGTTGGGCCATTAGAACCCTAACATCTACTAGGGAGAACCCCCCTTGAGTTGGAGGAGAGCTAGCCCGAAGTGAAAAGAGGTTGGTGAGGAGACAATGGGGCTATTGAATTACACATGGTATCACACTTCATCTTTAGGACTTTATCTTGAGAAGTGCGAGATTTTGCTATATCAATTCTCAAATTGTTTACAACACTATTGTTAAGAACTAATAAGAAGTGATGTTGAGGGGTTTTTGGGTATAAGAAACAATACCATTTAAAAACTAGGTTTCTCAGTCCTTGGCATTCCTTCACCTGGGCCTAGGGGCACACTAGAATAATTTCACACTAAACCATGCAAACTTAAAAGTAACTTAACGGATCCATAAAGTAATAATAATCATAATTCCTAATTTCCTATTGTATGATATGATGCAAATTATTCAAACATGAAGCAATGAAGACATGCAATGTCTTAATTTCAAGATTGATGAACCAATACAAGAAGTTAGAAACTACAACTTTGATTCAATACTCGGTGTCCTAACTCTAGGAAGGAATCTAGTTTGTAGTACAGAACATGCATCGTGTGTTATCAATTCTTAATTGACAACAACTAAAGGTCATCTACCTCATCAATTCCTTCCCATTTTGTGTTTTTATGTTATATTCCTTATAAAAGTGTCAAATTTCTCTCAAAGTAAGCAACCACCGAATAAAATAAAAAATAGTTGAGATATGATTGAGAAATGGTCATTTATTTCTTGAAAGGATCTTCACAATTTCTTTGGTTGTTTTTCATCTCAAGAAATAAGAAATGACCTAAGAAACTATCGTGATGTAATATAAGAAACAACATAGTGCAATGGCCATTTCAAAGCCAAATGATGTCCATTGAGGACATGGCCTTTATTTGGTTCCTGTTTCATAGGAGTTTCGGGTAGAAATGGAACTTTGTTGTACCATTTCCAGTAGTAAAAAGGGAAAACCTTCTTTTTCCATGGGAAATAATTTACCTTTCCTTTTTCAAGATAATCTAAATAAAAAAAAATATGAACTATATTGCACACATTCTTGGATAATGTGAAAGTGGAAAAGGAATACCCTACACAAGTGATGCACACATGTACATTTGAACACTAATAGATTTTTGTAGTTGAAATGAAATGCTTGTTTTCATTTAAATGTAGGGTTTTTAAAGCAGGGAGAAATAATGGCTGCCAAATTAATAAGCGTTTCTTTGGGAAGAATTTAAATCTTGTATTGGGTGATGAAGATAATAGAGGGTATTGAATCTTGACTCTTGACATCTACAGAGAACCCTACAGCCTAACAAAATCCAATGGAATTGACCAAAAAAACCCAAATAGAGTCAACCCTACTATAGGAGGAAGGGCTTGCAGTAAGAACTTACCATTTTGCAAGAGCTGAGGGCGAATGCTGTTCTGCAAGAGCTGAGGAAGATGCGAGGAAAATCTTTGTTGCAAAAATTTGAGAGGCGAGTGCGGGGTGAATGCTGATACACTGCAAGCTGGGGGCGAATGCGGGGGCGGATACGTTGCAAGAGCTGGGCGAATCTTGAGGCCAGAATCTTGTTGCAAGGCTGGGCGAATCTTGAGAGCGAATCTTGGTCTCTTGAGCGGAGGGCGAATGCGCGCGTGATATCAGACGTTAATGTAGCACACATGTACATTTGAACACTAATATATTTTTGTAGTTGAAATTCAATGCTTGTTTTCATTTAAATGTAGGGTTTTTAAAGCAGGGAGAAATAATGGCTGCCAAATTAATAAGCGTTTCTTTGGGAAAAAATTAAATCTTGTATTGGGTGATGAAGATAATAGAGGGTATTGAATCTTGACTCTTGACATCTACAGAGAACCCTACAGCCTAACAAAATCCAATGGAATTGACCAAAAAAACCCAAATAGAGTCAACCCTACTATAGGAGGAAGGGCCTGCAGTAAGAACTTACCATTTTGCAAGAGCTGAGGGCGAATGCTGTTCTGCAAGAGCTGAGGGAAAATGCTGAGGGCGAATGCTGTTCTGCAAGAGCTGAGGGAAAATGCTGAGGGCGAATGCTGTTCTGCAAGAGCTGAGGGAAAATGCTGAGGGCGAATGCTACGGGAAAATGCTGTTCTGCAAGAGCTGAGGGCGAATGGAGGGCGAATGCGCTCGTGATATCAGACGTTAATGTAGCTATTGTGACGGATACGAAACAATAAAATCATTTTTATGTAGCGCGCATATAAGTTTCATATTTTTATGTAGCGCGCATATAAGTGTCGTTATACCGACGGAGGACAAAGCGTTGCTATTGCGACGGGTGCCTCCAAACGTCGCAATTACGACACTTAGACATTGTGTCGCACTTGCGACGTTTGGAGGCAGCCATCGCAATAGCGACGCTTTGGGCCATAATGTCGCAATTGCGACGTCTTCCTCCAAACGTCGCAATTGCGACACTTTGTCTAAGTGTCAGTATTGCGACACTTTTCTATAAACGTCGGTATAGCGACAGTTTCGGGCGGGATGGAAAAAATTTGGGGAAATTTCCGACATTTGGTCAAAAGCGTCGAAACCAAGTGTCGGAATTTCCGCCAAATGTAGTAGTGGAGGGTTGAATTCATTCATAACTGATGGATTCTTTTGTCCAATGCCTTCAATTCCAATAACATCATCAAATAAAAAGGCAACAATATATTTTCCTTCCCTTTCATGTAAATCAACAAAACCATCCATGCATCCTTGAACATCTCCAAACATGACATCCATATTGTGTGTATCAAAACTAATATTTTTCTTATCAAACAAATCAGATATAATCTTTGGTAGTTTTTCTTGAGGATTGTTATCTTGATTCTGAACACTAAAAGCTCCTATACAAACAAATTTATGCATAATATCCATGTAATTTTGATGATACCCAAATAGAATAGGTAAAACCTGTATATTTAGATCTTTATGTAGCTCGGGTTTACCTAAAAATGAACTTTCATCACATGTTACCTGACTGTTCAGAATTTTCATGCATGTATTTTGCACAACCTAGTCTTGAGGAGTTGATACTTATACAAAATTTTCGTACAAAATTATACAAAATTATGAGGAAGAAAAGAAACTAGTCAAAATTATGAGGA
Source organism: Pinus albicaulis (assembly GCA_034641835.2). Classification (NCBI taxonomy): domain Eukaryota; kingdom Viridiplantae; phylum Streptophyta; class Pinopsida; order Pinales; family Pinaceae; genus Pinus; species Pinus albicaulis. Next base: position 1,046,057,724 of record CM076584.1, on the reverse strand, counting down.
AGAAAAGAATTTTAGTTTGTACAAAATTTTCTTCCTCATAATTTTGTATAAGTACCAATTCGAATTGGCCTCTAGGGGCATGTATTTTTTAGTCTTATTGTGGAGAAAACGTGTTTTCTGGCAGCTCAACTTTCTTTTCTTGCAGGGATATAATTGGACAGATTCAATAATGAATATTAGTGTCATTTTTAGCTTCTAAGGATTGGTTTCTTCCATAGGAATCTGAGTCCTCCTTGGGCTTTGCCATCCCAGGAGCCTCATAGCCCTCTTGCACAATTTCTTTATGTTATTGTCACTTCTTATTCACATGCATCTCTTATTTATTTATTTCTGTATTTAGTATTGTTTCTTTTCTTGTTGTAGGATTGACTTAAATGATTGAAGTGAGTTCGTTTGCAGGTTATAGTGAAATAGTAGTAAATTTATACTATTTTTTAGAATTTTTTAATGAGCTCCATTTGACTTGATTCCACTTGGATTAGGTCATAATAATGTTAAAGTTAATAATAAAATTTATCCCATTTCATTTATAGTTGATTAGGTTAGGCATTTGATAGATTAACTAGCTCATTAGTTCTTGAATTTCCATACTTTAGAGGTAATTTTCTGTTATTTTTTAGCACGTGTGACAAAAGGTATTTTGGAGTGATTCCACTTGTAATGGAGACCTAATACATCATACTTAATAAAAAAAATTGTCCCATCCCATTTGCATTTGATTTACTTAGTCATTCAGTGATTTTTAGGATTGAGTTAAACGATTGAAGTGAGTTCCTTAGCAGGTTGTTTACAGGTTCGAGATCATTATTCATCCTTGGAATAACTTTGGAAGGTCATCTTAATCATTAATATACTTGGATTTGGTTATTGGTTCACGAATATAATATTTCTAGAAATGCCTTGTAGCGAAATAGTAGTAAATTTTTGTTATTTTTTAGAATGGGTTAATTAGCTTCATTTCACTTGATTCCGCTTGGATTAGGTCATAATAATGTTAAAGTTAATAAAAAAATTTGTCTCATCCCATTTTCATTTGATTTATTTAGTCATTCGGTGAGTTATTTCCAGAACATACTTTCCTGTAGAAAAAATAGAGTTTCCTATAACACTCTTGTAGCATGTGTAAACTTGGCCATATTTTCTCCCAAAGGTTGGTTTTTGTATGTTAGGCTTGAATCCTGACCCCTAATACCTAAATACATGATTGAGGAAGAATAAACACCACTTAAGACATTCATTTTCGCAAATTAGATTAGGTCGTTTTATTTGAATTAATGCTCTTAGGATTTCAGTTACAATTTGTTGTTCTTTCTTAGGATTAATTTATTTTCAAAGAAACACTTCCATATCTGCAATTAGTTTAGGCTTTGATTTCATGAAATTCACTCCTTTACATAAGATCAAAAAAATAAGGACACATTATGCTGCACATATAGTGTCGATACCTCTTAAGTTTGTACGAACCCCGGGTTGATAATTAAAGTTGGTAGCCTCGGTAGTTGCCGCATTCTTGTTGAAATAATGAGGCTCACCACTAACCATCAAGGGATCAAAAAAGTATAACCCATTAATTCTTCGATTTTGTAGAAAAGATAAGAGATTTCATGTTTTTTTCATGACCACTTGTCCTAATCTTTAAGACTTTCTCTCTACTCATTTTATTTGTGATTATTAATATAAACAAATGTTCTTTTTTATCCTCTTGTTTTTATTGATATTCATAAAAATAAACTCTTCTTTTAGTAGGAATTTTGGTTTCCAAGAATTTAAATGGAATCTTGAATGAACTCACAAAATTATGGAAGGGATGAACTTTTTGAATTTTTTGAGTAGATTGTGTTAGGGTCCTATATTTTACAGGATAGATTGATAAATATATGTGGATTTGTCTAAAGATGTTGTAAATAGTATTTCATCTTTCATATTATTTCCAAGAAAAGAAAAGAAAAATAGAAAATAGAAATAAAAAGGGGATAAAAAATATACATTAGTGAAAGAAAATAATAAAGTAAAAATATGAAAAAATGAAGAAAAACCCTGAAATAAGTGAGGCAGTTTAAATGCCACTTAAACAAATAAAAAAAATGATGTTTTAGAAAAATAAAAAATAAAGGCTTGCTAGTCTAAGTGCTGCATTAGAGAAAATTATAAAGTTTGATTAGACTAATCGCATCATTTAAGTGCGATTAGTCATGTAATAAAGTGAGTTTGTGGGTTTCTTGATTAAGTGTGATTAATTAGTCTAATCACACCTTAATTGTGATTAATTTGATGTAATAAAGTGTTCAAAATTACATTTTGTCTCCTTGTAATAAATATTTTATAAGTTTCAACGGTTATGATCTGGCCCGCCCAGATCGACGACAGACACACCACTCCGTGCTAGCCAAGCCTGTCTGATGGTTATCCAACAGGGGTGGGGGGTGGGGTTCGGAGTGGTAGTCTCCCAAATAAATCCTTCTCTCTATGTCACCCCCTCATCCACTCTGCACCCCCTCATCCAAATACCCTTTACCGTCGCTACCCCCATCCGGGCTCCCCCTAATCCGCTTCCACTTACCGCTTGACCACCCAACACTGACCTTGCTCCCGCTGCTCCACTCTTCCATCACCACGTTTCAAAATTTTTACCCTATACCTGAGTTCCAAGTGTCCCTCTCCCCTTTCCCGTTAGAAATTTACCATTCGATAATAAATCCCCCCCCCCCGCTCCATGGAAACGAAAATTTGATAATGGTACTCACAGTAAAATATAAAAGCCCTACATCTCAAATTGTTGAATGCCTGTTCCCTGGAAATTATACTCTATCAAACACTGTAACTCTCTCACAAAGCGCAAAAGCGGCCACGCAACTAGGATCCTGTTCAACTCCTCAGCGAGCTATTCAAACGAAAATCCACCATGTAATTACAACCAAATTCATTCCTGTGAATTATGTCTTCAAACAAGAAATCCACACCTGAAGAAAACCCCATGATACCTCCAACTGTTGATTTAGACAATCAACTTCTAGTCGACCAATTATACCAAGTCAGAGAGACCAATTATTTCCTCGAGTTTGTAATTTAGTGCCAATTTAGATATATTCCTAGTCATAGAGAAATTATGGCCCACAATGGAAAAGTTCTCACAAATGCTCCAAGTCCAAACCTCTAATCCCATACATCCCTTTCACCCATATTTTCTCGAGGAGATATACAACAAACTTGATTTCCACTAGAGGGCCAAAGTATTTGAGACTTTCTTACCAGAAAATTCTCAATTACCCAAAACAAACCCTCCTTATACCTCCTCTATGTTCTTGAGATGACGAAGAAAATAATCTCCATGGTTTCATGTTTATTAGCTTACCACTCTAACCAATGGGTCGATCAAACCATTTTAGCCTTTATTTTTTCTTTTCTGCAAGCGAAAAACCCCCTATCCTGTTTTGTTACAATGAGTTTTTAGTAGAAGCCATCCATGAACAGTTCATGAAGTTTTCAACTGAAGGAGTATTCAAATATGATTCTATCTTAGTATATTTATTTCTTTACTATCAATTGGACAAGTTTCTTTCCACCTACATAAATTATACAACCAAGGAAACCCTCCATCAGTTATTCACTGGAACTGCTTGGTTAGAAAGAACATCTCTGAATACACATTCAGTGACTTTGTAGATAATTTTTTACATGTGGCTGCCAATTTATTAAACAGTGATCCAGAACCAAGAATACAACCAGAGATCAACAAAATAATGCACTTAAGTGACCAAAATAAGAGAGGGTATTGGTATATATACCAAAGTTATACAGAGATAAGAGTGTATGGGTGTGAGTTACCCTCATACAAACTCCCCAAGTTTGTGCCAATTCGCTTCGTTGCCATGGAGTATATTAGGCATATGATCAACATGGACCAGCTACACTTTTTGGTAGCAAAGAAGAAGGCACAGTTCAAGATAAAGACTAAATTTGACCCCTTCATATGCAATGCAAGATCAATAAGACAAGATGCAGATTCCACTTTAAAGCAGATGAATTTCAAGTACAATTTTACATGGTCCTATAATCCTTTTGGAGTAATTTCAAAATTAAGTGTAGAACAAAAGTATGCTCCTTATACACACACTCCCAGACCAGAGATAGAACAATATATGAATCAAGAAGAGTGGAAGGATAATACTTTACAGGAGGCCAAAGAACATGTATTTTCAGCTTCACATACTCCATTACCTCAGGAAAAACATGAAAAGAGACTCAGGGAAAAAATTTCCCCTTCAGTATCATATATTTCAGAAAAGGAGTTCAAAGTGTACAATAAGAGACAAAATTCCAAAGACATGGGTGAGACACAACAACAAAGTTTAGAACAACGACAGCCTATTGTTCTAACAGGCTTATGCACACCATCAATTTCAGGGAGAGAGGAGAACATTCCTGGAACTCCTATGACCCAAATAACAACAAATATACCAATTTCACCACCAACAGGAGAGCTGGAGAAGAACAAGAAACACCAAAGAATTTTTGATAAATACAAAGAAATTTAAAATAAAAATGAGATGCTCAAGGCTACTACTTATACACAGTTTTGGAAATAAGAAACAACTTCATAGAACATACTTTTTTATTCCTTTGACACAAAGAAAGGACAAATGCATATTGCATTCCTCCAAGCATTAGTCCCTGCTCCCAAAACTGTAGGTGAATATAAGAAGACTGTATTTTCCTTCAAAACTTATCAAATTCATCCTATTGATCAAATGGACTTGCACAAACAAACAAGAGAGATGTTTTATTCAACCTTGACCGACAAGGAAATGACAACTTCAAAATTGCAAGCTTGAGTCACTAATATCTAGTCTTAGTTAAAGCTTGAAAAGATATCCTCTTTGGCCAAAGGCTCAAAGTTTAAATCATTGGAGGATTTAGCGATAAAATTAGGATATGATCCTAAAGATGTAAAAAATTTTGAGGAAATTATAAAGAGTAAGAATGTAGACATAGCAGCACTGAGGAAGTAGCTCAAGCTTCCATCCACAGAAGATTCGTAGGAAAACAAAATTGGATACTTAGAGAAAGATAAAGAAGACATGTTCAAAATCATTATTGAACAAAATGTCTAGATTAAACAAATGGAGTTTGAGTTGGATAAATTATTTAGAGAAAATGAATAGTCATCTCAGCTAGCTATTATTTCACTCATAGGAGTTCCCATTGCAGGCACAATTCCAGTAACAGGTACAACAACTGCGGAGGCATCAATTTCAGCAACGATTTCAACAATAGAGGTGAAATTCACTGCTACAACAACATACCTAACCAAATATACGAAATACTTGTCCATTAAAGGTCAAGAAATCGAGAAATCAACTGAAAAAATGAATATTTTGCAGGAGCAGAAAATAAAAGTGGATAACACTTATTTTCTGAAATTACTGAAGACATGCCGACTCACACAAAGGATTGAGTATTTGGAGAACGAATCCATAATTTCAGACACTATTGCACAAGCTAAGGAGAGAATTTAGGTGAAGATAAATGAATCTATTGCTAATATATGTCCATCGATTGAAATCATCTTTGAATAAGATGAATTAGTGAAAAAAATCAAAAGGAACGATAGCTGATGTGAAGAAAGACCTTGGCACTAAACCAAGTGATTCCACTTTTTTGATAAAATTGTTGAATTAAAAAACCGGAGAACAGTTGGAAGAATTGGATATCGAAGTTTGATTGGATATAGAAGTTTAATTGGATATAGAAGTTGGAAGAATTGGATATAGAGGAAAAACTTGATGCTAAAATTGGAAAGAAAATGCAACAGTTTGGAGACTGCTACATAGAGGTTTCACAAAAAATTTAATGTATTGCATAAGAAAGGTCTCCTTGGATTGGAAGGAATGGGAGGTAAGTTAATAAAGCTTGAGGATTATAAGACAAAAATGTACACTATTGCTGCAGATAAATCAAAGTTTTCCAGGATCAGAGGTACAATCAAAGGGAAGGCATTCATGGAAGGCCTAAACTATGACTTACTGATTAAACATGAGATCAATTATTTTTTTCTTGTTAAACCTACCTTCGAAAAGTATACTGAGGTAGATGAGACTTATCGAAGGTTAATCAAGTCACCACTTCTAGATGAAGAGAGATGGGAAAAATTATGTGAATTACTCGAGTAAAACAGTCATCAAGCCTAAAGGAAGAAAGAAACAGCAAGGCATCTATTTTTCAGATCCATTCATCAACAACAACACCTGAAGATAGTGCTAGCCAGATTATGCAGTTTTAATGACCTATATTTTTGTTCTATTTATGTAAACAATTTTATATATTTTGAGTGAATCTTGATATTTTAAATCAAGATATTTTGTAAAAGATTGTATAAATATTTCATAATTCAAAGTACTTTTGTGGGGACTTGTATGAAGAAATAATATTTTTGATGTAAATTTGTTCACTAAGGTAAAGGTGATCATTTTCAAAAATACATAAATTTGTTCCATGATTCATGTGTAAGATGATTTGGATATTTCTTTCCTCTTATGATTGTTATTTCTTTGTTTTTCCATGTGTTATTATTATCTATATTGTTTAAAGAAAATTATGGGTTGAATTTATTTAATTACACTCTTCTCTGGATTAATTACACTTTGCTTTGGCTTGTTTAAACTGAAATTAAATATAGAATTCATTTCTAAATTCTCTATGTTTAATTGAATCCTAATCTTTTCCTCCAATTCACTCCACAAATGCTCTAAAGATCCAATAGTCTACTTACCTTTCCCTGCAACACTTCATCTGTTATTTCTGCACTTGATTTACTTAAAATTTTATGACTTCATTTCCCAATGGATTATTCTTAAAAGTTTCAACCAAATATTTCAAAAATCAACCCTTGAACTCAATAACTAGCCTGATACCTTTAATCAACAAATCTAAATCATCAAGAGAGATCCCTATCTGAAGCTGGAAGGGCTAGATCCCAACTTCCAAAGTGGTTTTGTGGTTACCTCTGGATTTATCTCACATCCTTGGGAAATTACGAAATGATAACATAGTGGCGACTCCAGTGGGGAACAAAACTTGAATACATCATATTTAAAATCAACTTTTCCCTGGTAACATTTGTTTTTATGCTTAAAGATATTTCAAAGTGTGTGGTTGAGAAATATACCTCCTTAAGGTTGTTTTCCACTTAAAGTTGTACATATTTTGCATTTGTAAATATACTATTGTAGATCTGGCTCCCAAATGGACATATACCAGATCTAATCTAGATCCTAACCCTCCTAAAACTGTTGAAGGTCCTGAAAAGTTGGTAAGGAAGAGGAATCCCATAGAAATTCAAGCTAGTAGCAACTCCTTATCAAGAACTAATTCTTTGCTAGAAAGTCTTGTAACAATTGAAGATATGGATTTTGACTTATAGTTTTAGAATAGTCTTTTAAGATCTAAATCATAGAGTTTTACACCTGAAACTGTTTTGGATGAAACTCAATTGAAACCTTTTCATAAATTCCAAAAGACAAAGGATTCACAATCTGATACAAATATTGTATAGCAGTTTGAAAAACTTGAATATCTGGTTAGAATTAAATATGAATATTGAAGGTGTTGATCAACACTCTTCTATTATTACCCCTTCTTCATTTCCAATTCCTATATTTATTCCACCATCATCTATCACTCCATTTTCATCCATCCCTCTTTCAGCTTAACGTTTTATTCATAACATACCAATTATACATACTAAAGAATTCCCATCTTCCTCTACAAATCCTCCACCTCTTACATCATCCACAAATTATATTCCAGTCATGGAAAGACGATATGATACTTTTGCATTGCAAGCACCATTACAGGACATGCCACAAAACTATGCACAGAGAATGCCCCAATTTGATGGTACATGTCCTATAACTGCTCAACAACACATTGATAGAATAAATGACTTCTCTGATCTAGAAGAAGTGGATCATGATGATGTGAAAATGAGGTTTTTTGCACAAATGTTAATGGGATAAGTAAAGAAATGGTGTTGAACCTTACCAGCTGGAAGAATTTCCGATTTGCAACAGCCCCCCAAAATTTTCTTACTAGATGGGAAGTTAAGAAGAGCCCCCTTCAAATTCTTGTAGAATATGAAGGTTTAAGAAGGGCCCCAATGAAATTGTCCAGGATTGCTGCATTAGATTTAACAATGTTTATAATTCTATCTCCGCTGCAAAAAAACCTCACCTGGATTGGCCCTAATCCATTTTCCAGAAGGATTTCATGCTGATATAGCCTATTAGTTAAGAGAACGAAACCCAGTCACCCTTGTAGAGATGCAAAGTAAAGTTTTTAGTTTAGAGGTTAATTTATTAGCCAAAAGAGCTAAGATGAGAACTGAAAGAAGAGTCACTATCAAAGAAGAACCTTCTTCTTCATGAGACATAAAACTAGACAATCTAGTTAAAACTATGGAAAAAATGATGGAGAGAATGTCTGTGGCAGATAGAACACCTCCTAGAGAACCACAAGGGGGACCTCAAATTCAAAATCCAAATTTTAGAAGACCACAAACTCAGCTTAAAAAAAGAGAAAAAAGAGGTGAAGCTGATTAGAAAATCAGACACCCTTTCCAAGTAAACTTTGTTGAAGAAGAATAAAAAACTATGCAAGAACTAGAAGAAGATCAAATAAATCTTTTTGGGGAAGGTGAAACAGACCTTGTTTTTCTAACAAAAGAGGAACACGATATGTTCCAATCTTCATTACCAGAGGATATGCCTACAAATTCACTAAATTATCAACAAGGATATCAAAATTCTATTATGGAATTACATAAACAATACAACCGAGGAAGAAAAAAGACAACAACAAACCCTCCCAAAAATTCATCCATTGAGACAGCTTCTACTAGTCAAACAAAGGAAGTCACTCAGAAAGAAACACCTAAAAAGAAACACTTCAAAAAGAAACACCCGAGAAACAAAATCCAAAAAAACAAGAGATAATTATTAAGGAATTAGAAAGGTCTCAAACCTCTTTTAACATTGAAAATGAGCTTTCAAAGGTAAAAATCTTAGTTCCATTGCTTGAATTATTAAGAAAGGATGTCTATAGAATTCAACTTGTAAAGGAATTACAAATTGAGGAAGGAAATGATAGTGTTAATGTAACTGACAATCAACCCAAGTTACTATTCATACCTGAAGAAGATGGTATTCCACAAGGTTACAATGTACCTCCATTTTATGTTAGTCTAAATATCCATGATTTTATTCTACATAATTCCATGTTAGATTCAGGTGCCTCAGACGATATTATTATGAAATAAATTATGGAAAAATTGGGTTTAGACATAACAAGACCTTATAAAGACATTTACTCCTTTGATTCAAATAGAGTAAAATGAGTAGGATTCATCAAATATTTGTGTTACTCTCACTCAAATCCCAACCAAAAGTTTAGTCATGGAAATTTTTGTTGGCTAATGCTCCTCCTAAGTATGGCATGCTTTTTTCAAGATCACAGGGAGAAAAATTATAGGGTACATTACAACTAAACATGACATATGCAACAATTCATGTTTTTGGCCAACAAAGAACACTGTATAGGGAGACCTTAATGAAATAAATGGTGAGCAGCCAAGACAAACCTAACAATTATCCTATTTACTCTATGAATTCAAATATGTATTCTTTCATTTTTCACAATGACGTTTTTTTGGAAACATAAGATTAGGTTATAGACATCGAACCAGAAGAGAAAGATGTTAAAAAGGAACAAATGGAAACTCAAGAAAAAGTAAAACTGGATGGGTTATGGAACATGGATTTTGATGGGGTAGTGAGTAAAGAAGGAGATGGTATTGGAGTATGGATCTCTAATACACAGTGATTACAAATAATCTTCCTTTCAGTAATTTTGGTGCCTGAGCAGTAGAAGTTGAGAATGAAGCTTCTATTGGAGATGAAAAACTAAAACAGAAATTAGAATTATTAAATGGAATGAATGAGAGCCTAAATAAATGTTGTTTTAGATTTTTTGCAGTGCTTTCCAGAATATAATCTGTTATTAATCCCTAGAGATCATAATGTTTTTACTGATGCACTAGCTACTTCTGCAAGTACTTGCAAAATGGCTTTTAGAGTAAGCAGAAAATTATAAATTGATGTGAAACATGGGCCTGCTATCCCTGATAATATCATATACTGGCAAGTTTTTGATGATGATAAACAAACTGACAATTTCCTGCAACTAAAAGGGGACTTTGAAAATCTAAACATCGACATAGGACAAGATAGTGAATATGTCGAAAAAGGAAACATTTTCAATCAAATTGATGAGAAATTTGAGGATTCTAAAATATTGTAATTAAAAATAATCAAGGGTTCTTGTACCGCTTGAAGAATTGTTTGATTTCAATGATGTAGCAAATAAACCTTCAATTCAGCCAACTAGATATGAGGTAGAGGATTGCAATATAGGAATTGAAGAAAATCCTAAAATTGTTAAGCACTCAAAATCATTACCTCCTGAAAAAAAAAATATACATAGATGTGTTTAAACAATATACAAATGTCTTTTCATGGGGATATCAAGATTTAAAGGTTTATGAGAAATCCATAATTCAACATACCATACCCATCAAAGAAGATAAAAAACCCTTTAAACAAAAATTGAGGAGAGTTAATCCTACCTTAATTCCTTTGATAGAGAAAGGGGTTAAAAAGTTGTTTGATGCAAACATTATAGTACCACCCATATTTTCCAAATGGGTGTCAAATCTGGTACCTATAAGGAAATATTCTAGTGAGATAAGGTTGTGTGTTGATTCTATAAACCTAAATAAAGTCTCTCTCAAAGATAACTACCCCTTACCAAAGATGGATCATATACTTCAGAGGGTAGTTGGATCAAGCATGATCTCATTGCTGGATGGTTTTTCCTTTTACAACCAGATTTTAGTACATCTTGATGACCAAGATAAGAAAACTTTTACAACACCTTGGGGAACTTTTATGTATGCCAAAATGCCTTTTGGATTAATGAATGTAGGGGATACTTTCAAAAGGGAAATGGATATAGCTTTTGTAGATGAAAGAGATAGATTCATTGTGATATACTTAGATGACATAACTATTTTCTCCAAAGTGGATGAGGATCATTTACATCATTTTAAAATTGTTTTTTAAAGATATAGGAAATATGGCATATCTTTGAATCCAAATAAATCTCTGTTTCATTAAGAAGAAGGAAAATTTCTAGGTCATATCATTTCAAAATATGGTATTTAAATTGACCCCACTAGAATTGAAGAAATTGTGGTAGTGTATTTGACGCATGGGCATACGAAATACACTTTTCATAGTAGGCAGGCTGCTTACCTACATAAGAGTCATAGGCCAAAATGGTTTGTTAAATGTTAGTGGAACAAGTTCAACATGTAATAAGATAGGTTAGAGAGGAAACATAGAATACTGCATAAACAATAAAAAAAAAACAAAACAACCTGCACAAGATACACGTTTGGTAGAAAAAAGACACTAATAACTCAAAATGGAGAGCTTCTCCCTTTATTAGGTGCTGGTGGTGATATAAGATAGAATGCTAAATCTCTTGTAGTGGATCCTTTGAGCTATGGAGATCCAATATCCAAGACAATGAGGTCTCTTTACCTCAAGTTTTCTGCAATCTTCTCTTCCCTCCCAAAGGATGGTAGATCAACGAACTTGTGGTGAACTCCTCTCTCTTGGATTGAGAAGTTGGGTGGCCAACAACTGAGTCCTTCCAATCCCTCTGTTTCTGGACAACACACACCGGTTTGATATGTAGCAATTTGGCCATCATAACAATGTGTCTCCTATTCTTCTTCCAAAGGCTGGCTTTTATAGACCGTTTTCAAATTCTCCCTCCTTCTCTTGGCCCAAGATGGATGGTGACACAAGAGTGGAGGTATGATTCCTTTGTGTGTTGCATTAAAGCCTCAAGGTATCTCAAAGACAAATTTACTTGGTTAGGTTGAGTGAGTATCGTTTTAACCAAGTGTGCCAAGTGGTCTGGGATGGTGACATTATATCATCCCCAAGACCGCACGACTATCGAAGGGATAGTCGCATTGTGCATGAATATAGAAGAAAAAGCCACACTATGTGCAAAATTTCCTTTGACCTTAGGAATAATTAAATTTTTTGGTTGTTCCTAATGTATTCCTTCTCTGGAAACCTTTATCTGTACCTTCTGCTTGAAAATTTTAGTGTCTTTTTCCCGTACGATTTTCCAGTGTTAACAATTGCCCCCTAATGTATGAGGTCTAGGAAGAATTGTATAGTCGAAATACATTATGGTTTCTTTTCTGTGTGATCCTTTTGAGAGAGAGAGAGAGTAACTTGCTTTGGAATTGAGTTGGGAGACTCCTTGTCTTAAGTAAAAAAAACAACATGCTCTGTTGGAAACCTGCAAGAGATAGAATGAATAAAATATTTCTATGAGGTGGGAATGTCCCATGCTCATGATGTTTTGACTAGTTAAGCTTATTTGATAGATAATTGTTTTGTTTATGCCACATTTTGTAGTGGACTGTTGTTGGTTCATGACGACGGTTTCTGATTCCCTCGGGGGTGTTTTTCTTTGAAAGAAGGTTGAATGTGGTGCCCACATGCATAATATTGGTATGGCAGATTTGTTTATAATAAGTTCTCATTGTATGCATGGGTCTTTTAATGTTGGGGACCTTCCCATGTAAGCATTGCTGAAAGAGATGCTTATTAAGTCACAATTCTTCGACGAATTCTGACAGAGTGCAATGGTTATGAAGTACGATACCATCTTGACATGAAAGCTTATCTTGAAGTCGAATGTCAAGAGAATTGATGACAGCAATGGGAAATTATGATTTCCATAGTGCCATCAAGGGGTGCCCCTATTGAGGTGAGTAATCATCCAAGGTACTACCTCCTTCTTGGAAAATGGTTGTTGTAGTCGACAAGAAAGAAGCATCAATCGATTGAAATGAGTATTGATGAAAGGGACCAGGTTTATGATGTATCGGGGCGTGGTTTGATTGGTTAACTAGGTATGATGACGAGAAATTGTTATAGCTAATAATGGTAGTTAAGTGGCTCAAGGTTGGAGTTGTAAATGCGAGTGGTGGTAGTCATAACAATTTTTGGTGAGGAAATCCGTGGAGTCGGTAGGACATCTAGGGTGGATGTATGGTTTCTATGAGTTTCATGGTTGGGTGTGGTAAAATAATGCGTAGTTCTGACCAAGGGTGATTAGGGATTGCTTCCAGGTGAGAAATGTAATTGGATGGGTGGGATTTATCTCCTAAAAAAATCTTTGTACACTTACCAAAAGAATATAAAATGGGTTTGGATGTACAAGCATGGATATGGGTGCCCCTAAAAACGTGAATAATCATTCACCATGGTTTCAGGAGTGTGTTTTGTTGAGGGTGGGGGCCCACTGGTTGGTCTCGATGTGGTGGTGATGAAGCAGATGAAAAATGTCGCAGATGGGATATGCTGATGGGGGTGTGATAGGCCAAATGAGAAACCCGATGGTGCATTTTTTCTTATCAACTTGTGAGAATGGTAGCCCAGGAAAGGGGTTTTAAAAATTTGACTTAATGTGTGATGGATGAATGACATGAAATTCTTCTCGGGCTAGGGGTTTTATGGCCATGGTTCCAGACCTTTGGAGTATGGTCTATATGAGTGATGGACACCATGGAGAGTGAGGTTCTACTAACCTACAAGGTTTTTTATCATGTGCAAGATGGGGTGATGATAAACATAGTCGGGTGAATGAAACCTATGGTATATTTCTTGTAAAAAAGGATGTCAGGATATGAATGGCTTCTTGGGGAGCCTCTCATGCTGGGGGTAGAATGATACCTTCACTTGTACCTTTATTGGCTGGGACATATGGTGATTTGGCATGTTTGTAATATCTGCAACCAATACCCCAAGTAAAAAGAATTTTTTTCATACAAACAAATTTTAAATAATTGAATGTAAAGCAATAAGAGAGGGCATACCTGAACTGTAGTATGGTGGACGTTATGCTTGAAAATAATTTTTTCTCAGGTGTGGATTTATGGGGTTTGGTTTGAACATGATGAAATGTTCATCACTGTGTTTCTCGCGGTTTTGCGATTGGGTACTCTGAGCTTCAGTTATGGTCTGTTGAAAAATGAGAAAAGGGTGATATATGGGCCAATATGGTTAATTTCAACTCATTTCTTTCTTTTGAGGGTCTGAGCTCAGAGCTAACCTCCTGTTCTAAAGCTTCTCTTGTTATTGCAGTAAACCTGAGTAACCAGGATTCATGTTGTTAGTGTCAGGTAGGACCTTAAATGTCTCACTTTTCATTTTTGTCATTTTTGGAATGGGGGGTACATACAAATATGGATTTGTACGGACTATATACCCATTTTTGGGTAAGGCTGCGTGGGTTATCAAGGATGACCCATGCGGTCCTTGTGAAAAAGGTAATTTTTGTGGGAGGCCCTCACAGTTAGGAAAAATTATGTGCGATGGACCGCATGTCTGTATATATTACAGGTACGCAGTCATCACGCCTAAGTTTTTCACAGGCGCGGGGAAGTAAGTTTTTTGAAAAAAAATTAATATTTTTTTGTAAAAACTGATTTTTGGTGTTTTCTCTGATTGCAGGATGTTGTGGCGGGAGAGAAACTGACCTAATCTCTATGCGGATGTGGCCCAAGACCCCAATGCTCAAGGGATCCTGGCTCATTATCGCTTACTAAAGTTCTTATAGAACAACATACTTAGGTCCCAGGATGGGTTATTACGCTACCTGGTTCGATGCTGGAACATGAGACGACGCGTTATGGTCCTGCATCATAGAGTAGTTGGGATCCAGCCAAAGACCATCGTCTATTTTGTGACTGGTCTGTTGCCTCAGGTGTTGAGAATGCAACAAGATGATGGAGCTTAGTGAAAAGAAGTCGCCTTCACTAAGTGGGCTCGCAGGCTATTTTTGGCGCAAAGTCTATTTTTAGACTATGTCTATTTTTAGACATATGGATCATGGTCTATGAGTTGCAGGATGCTATTTATGGATGATTGGTCAAGTTGGTAAAAATAGATGGACCTCTATTTTTAGACACATCATGGACTTTATTTTTATATTGCCAGCCTAAAAATATCACTTAATATTATTAGCCCTTAATAATATTTGGACTATAAACATTATCTTATCCTCTTGCAGCACTTCAGTTTGATGCTTGGATGTGGCACATGCAGCTGACAGAAGGAAATATGCTTTTCCTATGGGTTAGTTGAGCTATTGCATGGTTGACTTTAGTTAGAACTCATGTGGTAGAGTTTGGTGGAGTTGATGAGACAATTGATGGAGTTGTGTTCGGTTTAACTTAGTTGAACTAGTTGTATTTAGTCTAACTGATAAATACACTAGTGATGAGTGGTGTGAATTAATTATTAATTAATTCACTAATTATTAACTCATAAATCAACTAAAGAATACATTAGTTAACTGCAATGCATGGACAGTTCAGTGGAGACCAGTGTTAGAGGTGGGTGAAAGGGTGAGTCTACTATCAGTTGTGACTATAGCTGTGCATGAGATTTGCACACACATTGATTGAGATTGCCAATGAGAATTGCGCAGTACAAGCCAGTGGGATTCGAACTTGGATCTCACAATTAACCATCTTGGATTGCGCAGTAGAGGCAGGCTAACAGGTGGAGAAGATTTGAACTTGTGACTTGTTCATATCCGAGCTAGTTAGTGTGTAACAATTGGAGATAGTGCTGAGAGCTTGTGAGGAGTTTGTACTATGATTGTTACATGTTCTCTACCATTATAATGTACAAATAGTTGGGGGTTTTCAGCTGTAAGCTTTCCCCATTACATACTGTGTTATATGTGTGCTTGATTAATGTTTCAATGTGCGCATGCGATTGTTTTTAATTCCGCAAATTGATGATCAATGGTAGAAGAGGTTATGTATTATGCATGAAGCTCAAATAGTGTGTAATCAGGATAATCTCGGTGAATAACTCATCTATTATTCTAATTTCTACATTAGGGGGAGGCCCTTCCCTATCCACTCCCTCATGTGGGAGTTAACCTCCATCACTGGGTCAAGGATGAGGAGCACTGTGCTCCTTATGTGATCACCCAGGGATATATCCGTTTGAGCTATGTGACGGACCGGGCTGAGAGAGTTGCCTTGGTGATAGTTCACCTATCTGGTTCAATGACGACCCATCGAGTGTTGGGTCCGAATCTTGAGGTTTTGTGGCAGCTTCAAGCCAGTCACTTTTTTGACTGGGCTTGCTATGTTTACCAGGGCATGGTCACTCAGCTGGGAAATGCCCAGAGGGGGACTATTTCACTTATGCGAGCATCATTTTTAGCATCATTTACGAGAGGTTTGTGATGCTTCAGAATTTTGTGGTGGTGCCTATGGGTTCTCCGAGGGATCCTTGGATGCGTCGGTGGTAACTTGTGATGCCCCGTGGTGGTGGAGGAGAGGTGGGGTATTACTGGGACATGACGGTCGAGGCATGGTTCAAGTTGAACCTACAGATGTTCCTCAACTTCCCGTATTCGGGGATGGATTTTTGGGGGGATTCAGATATGGTTCTTCCTGCCGGCTATGTATGGGGTCTGGCAGGTATGACTTTTGATGTTTTATGCATTTTTAGGATTTTAATTATCTATATGTATTTGATGGTGACACTAATAATGTTTTTTTCTTTCTCTTGTAGATGTGGGTTTGGCAGGGCATCCTACCGCTCATTTGGTGGGTCACTAGCCTAGGAGGAGGGTCCCACTTGGGGCTGGTCATGCCCCGGTTGGGGGACAGGGTGGTGCAGGGGGTCCCTCAGGAGAGGGTAGTAGCACTACAACTGTCGGTGGGGATGCTACTCTCATTGCCCATGCTGAGTCAACCAAAGCACGGGTGGCAACAATCGAGGAGTTGTTGGCTGCTGCTGACATTAGAGTGCTGGTAGCAGAGGCTCGAGTTGAGGCTGTTAACGCTCGTGTTGTAGGTCTAGATGATTCATGGAGTCAGTTGGAGAGGTTAACCCAAGGCATGTTGACCAGGGGTTTTGATGACCTAGATGACATCTGGTTGGAGATGGTGAGGGCTCGAGAGAGGGTGCATCACCCGACCTTACGCAAGGCGGCACTTGCGGTTGTGGTTGTTGCACCTATACTGGCAGCAGGTGCTTCTGTGGGTCTAGAGGACCCACCAGGCAGGGCTCAGCCATAGATATTTTTGTATGGTTAGGGAAATCACCAATTATGAGGATGCTTCCTTGTATTGATGACAGCTATATTTTTTATTGACATGATGGTCAATGACTTATTTTGTATACTGGGACCCATATATTTTTTTATGTATATATGCGAGATGTATATTTTGCGGCTCTTATCATGTGTCTATGTTTTATATTTTGGTTTATGTTTGGATATGTTTATGATGGATGTTATGTACCTATGATGGACATTTATGATTTATGTATTTTATTTTTATGGATGATGGCTTATACGAGATGCATTCTAGTCTAGGATATGGTTAGTTATGCGATCAATTGTCTGATTTTGGTTTCTTGGTATATGTGTAAATGTAATGAGATGACACGTTATGGTCCTATGTCATAGAGAAGTTGTGATCGAGCAGGATACCATCATCTATTTTGTGACTAGTATGTTGCCTCAAGGGGAGGCCCTTCCCTATCCACTCCCTCATGGGGGAGTGAACATCCATCGCTGGGTTGAGGATGAGGAGCACTGTGGTCCTTATGCGATCACCTGGGGATGTATCTGTTTGAGCTATTTGACAAAACTGTCTTAGAGAGCTGCCTTGGCAATAGTTCTCCTATCTGGTTCGACGACGACCCATTGAGTGTCGGGTCCGCATCTTGAGGTTTAGCGGCGGCTTCAGGCCGGTCACTTTTTTGACTAGGCTTGCTATGTTTACCAGGGCATGTCACTCAGCTGGGCAAGGCCCAGAGGGGGGATATTAAGGCCTTTGCTTATGCAAGCATCCTTTGTAGTATCATGTACGAGAGGGTTGTGATGCTTCGACCTTTTGTGCCGGTGCCCCTGAGTCCTCCAAGGGATCCTTGGATGCGTCGGTGGGCACCTGTGATTCCCCATGGTGGTGGAGGAGAGGCAAGATGTTACTGGGACGCGACGGTTGAGGCGTGGTTCAAGTTGAACCCACAAATGTTGCTCGACTTCTCGTATTCGGGGATGGATTTTCGGGGGGATTCAGATATGGGTCTTCCTGCAGACTATATATGGGGTCTGGCAGGTATGACTTTTGATGTTTTCTACATTTTGAGGATTTTTGTTGTGTAAATATCTGTATGTATTTGATGGTGACACTGATACTATTTTTTTGTCTCTTGTAGATGTGGTTTTGGCAGGGCAGCCTACAGCTCGTTTGGTGGATCACCAACCTACGATGAGGGTCCCGCTTGGGGCTGGTTAGGCCCTGATTGGGTGACATGGTGGTGCAGGGGGTCCCTCAAGAGAGGGTAGCAGCGCTACAATTTACGGTGGAGATGTTTCTCTTCTTTCTCGTGCTAAGTCAGCTGAGGCACGAGTGGCGGCGATCGAGGAGTTGTTGGCTGCTGCTGACATTAGAGTGTTGGCAGCAAAGGCTTGAGCTGAGGCTACTGATGCTCGTGTTGCAGGTCTAGATGATTCATGGAGTATTTTGGAGAGTTTGACCCGAGGAATTTCGACCAGGGATTTTGATGACCTGGACGACATCTAGCTAGAGATGGTGATGGCTCGAGAGAGGGCACATTGACTGACCTTACGCAGGGCGAAACTTGCGGTTGCGGCTGTTGCACCTATATTGGCATCGGGTGATTTTGTGGGTCCAAGGGACCCACCAAGCAGGGATCAACCATAGAGATTTTTGTATGGTTATGGAAAGCACCCATTACGAGGATGCTTCCTTGTATTGATGACATCTATATTTTTTATTGACATGATGGTCAATGAATTGTTTTGTATGCTGTGACTCATATATTGTTTGATGTATATATGAGATATGTATATTTTTTGCGGCTCTTATGATGTGTCTATGTTTTATATTTTGGTTTATGTTTGGATATGTTTATGATGGATTTTATGTACTTATGATGGATATTTATGCTTTATGTCTTTGCTTTTTATGGATGATGGTTTATACGAGATGCATTCCAGTCTATTATATGGTTAGCTATGCGATCAACTGTCTGCTTTTGATTTCTTGGTATATGTGTAAATGTAATGTGATCAAAGTGATGAGTCAACCATTGTGCATGCAAGTACTTCCTAAATAAGTGTGAATCTCATGCTTGAAAATCTTGGTTTAACTATGATACCACTTGCTGAGAATCAAGAAAGACATGTAGATGGTGAATGGCTTGGTTGGAGGCATTGCTCAACAAACTGATCCAATACATACTCCGTTGGTGAGAAATGGTGACCGATCATGAGAGTATATGGCCCAGGAAGTTGTTGCTAGATTTTGTGAACATCGAGAGGCTCCATTAGCGAATCCAAAATAGTGGATTGGGGGACGATCCATCTGTGACACAAGATAATTTCTTAGAAAAAGACCATGATGATTGCGATAATCACAAAAATTTATGTTACATTCATATTATCTCTAAGGCTGAGATTTCTTGCCCTATGGGTGTAATTTTTTTAGGTAGAGCACATTGATGGGATTAACTAGGCATGTATCGTCAGGCTCAGAGATAATGTATGCTCCTTTGAGGAGTCAATGTTTGATGATCTAAGGACCCTTCCATAATGTTTCGAACTTCCCGGATCCTAAGGCTTCTTTTGCAATTCATAGCGGAGGACTAACTCCCCCTCTCAAAATGAGCGAGGGATGATGTTGTGGTTGAATGATGCTTTTACCCTTTTCTTGTGCACCTCATTATGTTGGAGAGATTCTCGTCCACTTTCTTCGACGAGCTCTAATTGTACCGACCACTGTTATAAAGGTTGGTTATCATCGAGGGATTTGATAGATGCGTGTAAGTTGGGGATTTAGCGTTCAATGGGAAGCACGACCTCCACTCCGTATACAAATTGGAAAGGTGTGAATCCCGTTGAAGATTTAAACACTGTGCGATATGACCATAAGACTAAAAATACCATATGGTGCCAGTTGTTTTTATGGTTTTTGATCATACGTTGTAACATCGCTTGGTGTACTTTTTTAACAACTTCTACCTGACCATTGGAATGGGTGTAGTATGGTGACTCAAACTCGTGCATAAATCATATATGATGGGATAGATCCTAGAATATTTCATTCTCAAAATGCTTTCCATGGTTGGAGACTAACTCCTTAGGTACACCGAATCATGTGATTACATGGTTGAAGAGAAACCGAGGTGCGGTTTCTGCTGTGTTGTCATATGTAAGCATGACTTCTTCCCACTTGGTGAAATAGTCGACGACCAAAATAATGTGTTTATGGTTAGCTGACAAGGTAGGGTTGCAATTCATAAAGTTGATTCCCCATTTACAAAAGGGACCTGCTACAATGACCGAGTGCAGAGGAGTAGGAGGTGCTCTTGCCTTGTGGGTGAAGTGTTGGCATCGCTCACACATTTTGATTGCTTGATTGCAATCGTGGAATAAGGTGACCCAAAAATAACTAGCCCGTAAGAATTTTTGGGCAGTGGCCATCCCTGAGAGGTGGCCGCCGCAAGCCTTGCTATGGAAATCATTGAGGGATTTCTCAGCTTGGTTGTGTGTGAGACATCAACATAAAATAGTGTGAACACCTCTTCGATAAAGGATGTCCCCCATTAGAAGGTACCGCGGGGTCTGATGGTGTATGCGCCTTCGGTCGTCACAAGTGAGATTTGATTTGAACTTTTGGGTTCGAAAGAATAGAAGGATGTAACTGTACCAAGGGTCCTCAATCGTCACTAAGAACATATGTTCATATGGTAGTGAGTCGTTAAATAGGGATCCTCGAGTTAGACTTGGAAGGTCAGTGATGAATTCAGTTAGGATTAATTCTTTTTTTTCTCTCGGGGGAGCTGAACTGTAGGTCAAATTCCTGCAATATGAATACCCTTCGAGCGTACTTATGATTCATCATACGGTGTGTTAGCAGATATCGCATGGGGTTGATAGTTGCTATGACCGTTGTAGTCCTTAGGATGATGTAATGTCGATGTTTTTGTACTGCATGTACTAGGGCTAGGGCATATTTTTCTTCTGATTTGTATTTTAAAGCAAGACTAGATAGTTTCTTGCTAACATAATAGATTATGTGCTCTTTATTGTCAGGCCTGTCTTAGACTAACACCCCATCTATGGCAGTGTATGATACTGATAGATATAAGGTTTAGCCTTTGTCATAATTGGGTGGGCTGATCAAGGGGGATGAAGAAAATTTGTCTTTCAGTGCCTCAAATTACTTTTGAGCCTTATCATCCCATTTGAATGGAATGTCTTAATGGAGTAGGCATAGGAAACCTTGCATGCAAGTGGCATAGTCGGGGATGAAACGTCATAAGAAGTTGGATTTCCCTGCAGGATTTGAATTTGATTGAGACTTTTAGGTGGTGGTAATTCTTTTTTTTCCTGTACCTTGAGGGAGTCAACTCTGATCCCTTGTTGGGATATGGTGAATCCTAATAGTCTACCTGCATTAACACAGAAGACACGCTTGAGGGGGTTCAAGCGTACGCTGTAGTGTTGACACCGTTTGAATACCAACCGTAAGTCCTCCAAATGGTCACCTTTTTTCTTGGATCGTATGGTGAGGTTGTCCAAGTAAGCTAAGATGAGGTGAGATGGATCGTGGAAGATATAATTCATGGCCTGCTGGAAGGTGGCTCTAGCGTTTTTAAGACCGAAAGGCATAACTTGATATGCGAACGTACCCCAGGGGGGTAGTGAACGCTGTCTTGTACCGATCTGTGTGTCGGATTTGAATTTGATTGTTCCTTGAGAATCCGTCCACGAAGGACAAGGCCTTATGACCGGCGCAAGCATCAATGATATGGTTGATAAAAGGGGTAGGGTAGCTGTCCTTGGGATGAGCTTTATTTAAATCTCTAAGATCGGTGCAGACTCAGATGGTGTCCTATTTTTTCATGACGGGTATAAGGTCGGAAACCCACGATGTTTATAAGCTTCTCAATCTCAATCTCTTATTTTATTACTTCTTCTTTGGATTGATGTAATTGACACTACTTTTGGCAGACTAGTGATATGTCAGGCCAAGTGTCAATGTGGTGTTATACGATGGTGGGGCTTAGCCCTGGCATTTTCGAATAATCCCATGCGAAGATATAACTGTAATATTGTAATAAGTCTGTATAAGCGACTACCTCATTTGGGGAGCATGGTTCCCCTACAGATATTTCTTCAATTTTGCCTAGTGTTATTGAGATATTCACCTTAATGGTTGGCGAAATATTTGACATCTTCCCTTCTTTAAATGCATTGGGCACTGGAATAGGGTTTTTGAACCAATATACCTTCCCATGCATGATGAGATGAATCGTATATGGTGTCGTGTGTCGTCAGCATTATATAGTGGAAGAATTTCCATTATGGTTGTTTGTTTAAGAGAAAATTCCTACTCTTTTGGTGTTGTACTAAGGGTACACACACCTTCCTTTACTTGGCAGTTGCGTTGAATGTAGAGGTGCCGAAATGTTTTCATCATGGGTCACATCTATGTTTCATGGTTATGGCTCATGAAAATGGTACATGGATTAAAGGTACCTAATGAGTAGATGGTGTGAGAACCAACACTACTCTCCACGCCAGATGTGGATGCTCGGAGTTGGTTGGGCATTGGTGCATTTTTGTGCTTCTGCCATCTCCGAGTCTTTGGTCTTGGGTGGTGTGGCTCCTTTGGGGAGTCCTAACTCAATGATGATCTTGCTGCTCGTAACCTTGGGAGGTATTCACACTTTATAGTCTGGTGGAATTGCATGCATCTATTGCAATATCAACGTGTGATCTTATCTTGATTAGAGAGATGGATATGTGGTATGGTTGTGACCATGCGAAGACTGTTGGTAAGTTTCTTGAGTTCCTGACATTGATTGACCATGTGGTCCTTTCTACCACATAGAGCACATGTTATTCTTCGTTGTTTTCATTCCAAACTAAGACATTTGGTCACCTTAGCTTTCCTAGGGTTTTGGTGACGATGGGGGAAAGCCACATTGCACCTGGCTGCCTAGGCTTGAAACTAGTTACATTTAGATAATTGGTGACCAATGAGTGTATGACGTCTAACATGGGTCTATTTTGGGGGATGTAAGTACAATTTTGAGCATGATGGTTGTCTTGGAAAATAATACAAGACCGTTTCTCTTTGGTTTTCCGCTCCCTTTGGACTACTAGAGTGATTGGGTACCATTTGCGAAATGATCGTAAATTTCGGCATTGAGCGATCAAATGATTGTGTGCGTCGCACAATGCGCAGGCTAGGATTATCCGTAGAGGGTGGTTGGGGATGATGATCTACCCATTTTTTGGTTGTTTTTCTTTCGATATGAAGACGATGAACCTGGTTGCCTCATTCTCTTGGGATGTCGAACTTCCTACTGAGTCTGAATCCGATCCGTCTTCTGAAGAGAGATGGGTTATGGCCCGATGTAAACAATTTAACACCGAACAAAAGTGGGGGAGGTAGGGACAATGATGAATCGGGTGGTTACCTGAACACACTCGGCAATAATATTGGACTGCTCCTAGGCCGTCGTAGTACACCGGGTTGACTAGGTACCATCTTTGAAACAACTCTAAAGCTGCACAGTCTGCGACGAAGTGATCTCGTTCATCACAGAGTGCGCATAGCTGGACTAGAGCTTGAGGAAGGTTACGGGGAAGAGGTGGTAATTCAAGTGACCATCTATCCTCTGACACAGACGGTATTATCCTCTTTGCTTTTGCCCATTGAGTTGTAGTTATGTTTGTGGATTTTGTGTCCGAGTCGGCTAAGTTGGTGTTTTCAGCGTTGAAGCATTGCATGAAATCCAAGATAGATCGAAATCGATAGTTTGGGGATAACGACGCACATGGTGGTTACTCTGAAAAATATGACACGTATGTCGTCTATTCCAAACTAAGTTTCTTTAGGCACTTGTGGGATTTTATACCAATGGTTAAACACCCTTAACTCGGGGCACTGTGTGATTAAGTGATCAAGCTCGTCACATAGTGCACAAACTAGGACATGTGGTGTGGTATTTTTTTTCCACCTCTGGGCCATTGGGTGATCGTATCTGAGCTAGATGTAGGTTCCTCTCATACGTACAATACGATTTTGGGTTCACCCTTGTCAATTTGCATGGGTGGTGTTGAGGGCCCTCCTGGTAATATTGTTCTAGGGATTGCAAGGCATCCCTATATCACGGCATATCTGGGAAGTGATAGGTATAATTCTCATAATGGTCGCATATGGCACACACATTATTGGTGCGTAATGCTTTCCCTTGGTTTTTCGTGGCCTGTTCTGTTCTATGGGAATTTGAGGTCGCGACATTTCTTTCGGTGTGTAGAAGGGGTTTCAATTCTTCTAACTTCGGGAAAATATTAGTAGGATGACCTACAATATCACACAATGCACAAGGTTGTAATTCCCTAGGTAACTTGGGGGTTTCGACTTTTTTCCCTTTTTTGTTATTCTTCTTGGTCATGCTAGCTGGCGCCGCTACAGGTGTTTCTTTAATCGCTATGACCTCTTGAGGGTCAAAAGGGGTTATTCCTGTAGAGGTGATGCCTAGACTTCCCAGCATGGCTGAAGGGACAAAATACCACATGGGTATTACAAAAGCCATATTCAACAATGTTATAGTTTCCATGAGTTGTTTTGATACAAAACCAAGCGTGGGATACAAAAATTAGGTTTGCGAAATGGTGTATGGTAGGAATTTCGTGCTAGTGGCTTCGACATCCGTACTACCGGGTTCTGAGTCTGGGATAGTTTTGGTGTTTGATGAGAGCATAATGCACACCAGTGCCCCCGTGATTTCCAGGACTCCCTCTGCTATAAGAGGGGGATCTCCTAGGAATGACCCTAGGATGGATGATGGTTTGAATTGGCTTGGGCCGAATTTTGTATACCTTGTGAGTGGTTTTGTGGTTGTGTCTACATATGGTAGCACAACGCCAAGAGCGGTCATGGGTTTCTTGTCGTATTATGTGAGCTGGTCGATGGTGATGATTTGATAATCATGGGGAAACATCATTACCCTAAATACAGAGGATGCGACTGCGGTCATGGCATAAATATAACTTCGCCCGATGAGTATATTGTAGTCTAGTTGTGTGTCTAAGACCTTAATGTATATAAGGACTATTTTTCCATCTAGGTTTACTGGAACATTTTGATACAAACCAATGGGGGCTGATGGGTTCCTGTCGTATGCTTTAAGCATAATTTCATATGGTTTTAATTTGGGTGATCCTAACTTTTTCAAAACATATTTGGAAATGATACATGTGGATGCTCCTTCATTGACGATGCATCAGTGTATGGTGATGTTTTGAACCGAAACCGGTATTTGGAAATTGACTTGAGAAGGAAGCCTCAGGCTTGCCTTTTCAAGGGTTAAAAACATTAGGCATGAATCAGAAGGATCGATTGCACCTAATGAAGAAAGTAAGTCTTTCCGTTGTCTTAGGCATGATTTCGGAACTTCCAAAGCTAACATAGCAGCTAGTGATTGAGCTAAATCATCCACTATGATATAGCTATGAGCGGCTTTAGACTGATGTCTTGTGTGCCTGGTTGGTCCCTTGAACCTTTTTGGAAGGGGCTCAATAGGTACTTTGGTGATAGTTAACGGTGCGATAGGTGCACTCATACTTGTACCTGTTGGGTTGGTGTATGAAGGTGTATCGTAGTTCCTATTCCCTGTTTGGAAGAACAATTCTTCGCTAGCCATGTAGATCTCGTGACTACGTCCTCCGGTATTTTTTTGGGGTAATTTTTGTTGCTGGGTGTTAACCACTCCTTGGTGGGGGAAGGGTTCCTGCATTACAGCAAGTTGTTGAGTAGGTCCCCCTTGTCCTTGGTTACCCTGAATTTTTTTCAATTCGGGGAGATCGGGATAGTGGTGAGTGTAATGGCCATATTCACCACATATGGCACAAGAATGATTTTTCCTTAGACTGGGTCTCTTGTTTTTCCCTTGGGAGTTAATATTTGGCTCTTGGTTTTGATTTCGGCTGGGGTGGCCCCCAAACTGAGATCGCGGGGGGTATTGTTGATTACTGCCCCCTTGTCCAAAGTCTCACTTTTTCTTATTCCTAGGATTCCTTTTTGTAGCATTTGGAGGATTATTGTCATTCTCCTAGTCATAATACTGTCGTTGTTGAGCACGAGATGGTTGCACTAATTTCACCGGTGCATTGTTTTGCTTTGGTGGTGGATTTTGTGCGTGAAAATGGGGTATAGGTTCCCCTGTCCCTGATTGGTGTAATATTGTTGGGGAGGCTCTCTTGTATCAGGATTCCTACCTGAGTACTGGTTCCCTTGCAAGGGAGGGTATGAGCCTCCCTCCTATTGATGGTATTGTATTACCCTATTCGTCATATTCTACAAAGGTGTATACTAACTTTGAAGGTAGCCAAGTTGCGATACGTTCGGAGTAGAATCGTACAGGTATCCTGGGTACTGATTACTGCTACATAAGTGACCTTGGGTAAAGGAACTGATTAAACCGTCTGTAGTATTTGACGCGCCTAGTAAATCTCTATAAGTTTGCAGGCGCGGGGAATTTTGTAGGACATTGTAAATATATCCTTACTAGGTGTAAATGAGTTCAAGCTGTTCGAACTTGCTATTGGCATCCTCCTCGGAGGTGGGTTTCTACGTCGCCACATATTTTGAAATCTCAGCTATGATATTTTTCAAAAATAAGTCCAAAAACACTCTCGTTGAGTTTGGATTTACACAAACTAAAATGTCGCCACCATTCATGGAGATGGTCCGATATATGGATGGCTGGTGTTTTCCTAAAATGTGTCAACAGTTCCATTCCTGAATGATGATGAATGGGGAGCTGAAAATAGGTGAGGAGCATGGTAGCGAGGGCGCTAAAGGTTCCATGAGAAGCAGAAGGCTACTCAACATACCATTTCGTCACAGGCCCTGTTAGGGAACGTTGAAAAGTCTTAGTCTAATGGTATCATCAATGATATTATTGGACGAACACCACAGGTGGAAATTTATGATATGAATTCTTGGGTCTTCCGCTTGCTTCCCTTCAAATTTTGATATATCTGAAGGGAGATTCGTGGGAATGGGAGGCTAGTTAAGGCCATGAGAAATGGGGTCATTAGTAAACTTCGTTAGATATGGAAGATTAAGTGATGCTAAGAAGGGTAACTGTGTATTGAATGCCATTTTGTACTATGGAAAAACAAGTATCTGAATGTGATGGTTTAGGGGAAGTGCCTGGGGAATATTTCCCTGTGGCGTGCCCTGATGGATGTTTTGTTGATTCCCCGAAGGAGTAGCACTCCTCTGCCCTCTAAGGGTTGTAGGAGGGGTTGAGTGTGGCGACCCTTGGGGGATTCCAATCACAGATGCCCCAATAAAGGATGAACTGATAATGGTGGCAGTGTGTCATATTCAACGCCTAAATGGTGGGAGACCTGACACTCCTTCCTCTAATGTGGGGAGGTCCAAGAAACGCCTAGATCGACGGGGTCCCTTTGGGTCCGTTATGGTGTCGAATAGCTTGATCTTGGTGATATTTTTGGTTTTTTGGAGGAGGGAAGATTTCTATCAAAGAAAATATGATCACATGCATGAAACAAAGCGAAAAAACAAGAGGTTATTTTTCCTTTAATTTAAAGCTATGTGATCTATCAAGAAAAAAAAGTGGGTTTTTTTGTTTTACGTATGATACTGAAAAGCCTATATATACCTACTCATCCATACACTCTCAACGTAACCGGGCCTTGCAAAGATATCTCCTAATGTGTACTGGGGCTAATGTCCTGAAAGAACTGGCGACGCCTTCCAGTAGCCAAAGAATCGACCAAGTTAATGGTATGAGGATCAAGTGTTGTCTGCACCATCACCTATAAGGAAGGATGGCCCAGTTTTTACCGCTAAAGTACCGTCGTCCCACATAAGAATTTGAGTCTTGAGCTTCTTAGTAATCAAGTAACAGTACCAAGCACTATATGGGTCAGGTAGCCCCAAAGAGTGTTGCACGCACTGGGCATAAGCTTAACCCCCTCTGAAACGGGTCTCTGGTAATGCTCGGGTATTCGTTCCGTGGGCAGATAGACATATTTGAAGCTCCCTAAAAAGTAAACATGTATGTTTCAAAATGTATTATGACCACAGTGGCTTATTGGATGCCTACCCACGATGGTCCTAACCTGAACTATAATTTCTTTTGTGGTCCCTTTTGGGGGAAATTTAGTAAGTTTGGAAAATGATTATTTTTATAGAGTCTCAATTTTTCTTAGGGTGTGCTTTGGTGAAGTAACTGTAAGAAGAGGATAAAGGTCCCACCACACTAGGTTCCTTTTGGTCCAATTCTTATCGATGCTTCCTGTGTGCTTTGGAGTGTACAATCACAAGTGTTATGAGATGTGGATATGCACTGATCCTTTACAATCCTTTTCTAATTACCCTATGTGTGATTGTTCCTTGAAAAAATAAATGATGTGGGGATTATGGGCCACTTACACCTTTCCTAGTTAGACTATGTTTTCACTATAGGGAGATGGAAAATTGTCTTAGGAAAGCGTTCATGTGCATACCCAGGCTCACTGTGAGGTGCAAGGGTGGAAGATATTACTTGCTTTATTTTTGACAGTTTGGTCCTAGTCCCAATTCCTAATGAAAAATTGAAATATTCTAATGAAAAAATTGAAAAATATTGAATTAGCTAAAGATATGTGGATATATGGGCCAATTACTTTTTCCTACTTAAACTATGTATGATTTGCAGAAATAAAAAACTAAAATTAAAACTACTTAGTTGCTAAGCTAAATTCTAGCAAGTAAGAGTCGTAATCAGTCATGAAGTACAAGAACATAGTGATGGAAAATTTTTTATGGGTTTCCAAGCACTTTACAGCTAGAAAAATGGAAAAAACTAAGTAAAAATTAACTTTTTGGCCTACCATGCGGGTTATCTTCCCACAGGCGCGAAGCACACATCTGTTAGAGCATAATGAGCGCAGTTGGGCAGAATGAAACAATTCCGTCCTCTGTTGTGCCAACTTCTCACTGAGTGTGATTGGAGATGCTGAGAGGATGTAGGGGTGATTTGCAGCAAATAGAGAAGAAAGAAGGACCTGCATCAACAACGATTAACTCAAAAGAAAGAATCCAGTGGAGTCGCCATTCATGTGGTAGTGTATTTGGTGCATGAGCGTTCAAAATACACTTTGCTTAGTAGGCAGGCTGCTTACCTATATAATATTCGCATGCCAAAATGGTTTGTTAAACGTTAGTGGAACAAGTTCAATATATAATAAGATAGGTTAGAGAGGAAACATATCATACTACATAAACAAAAAAACAAAAACAAAACAACATGCACAAGAGACACGCTTGATAGAGAAAACATACTAATAACTCAAAATGGAGAGCTTCTCCCTTTATTAGGTGTTGGTGGTGATAGAAGATAGAATGCTAAATCTCTTGTAGAGTATATTTGAGCTGTGGAGCTACAATATCCAAGACAAGGAGGTCTCTTTCCCTCAAGTTTTCTACAAGCTTCTCTTCCCTCTCAAAGGATGGTATATCGACGAACATGTGGTGAACTCCTCTCTCTTGGACTGAGATGTTGGGTGGCACACAAATGAGTCCTTCCAATCCCTATGATGCTAGACAACACAAGCTGGTTTGCTATGGAGCAATTTGGCCATCATAACAATGTGTCTCCTATTCTTCTTCCAAAGGATGGATTTTATAGACCATTTTCAAATTCTCCCTCCTTCTCTTGGACCAAGATGGATGGTGACATAAAAATGTGGAGGTATGATTCCTTTGTGTGTTGCATGAAAGCCTTAAGGTAGGTCAAAGATGACTGTACTTGGTTAGGTTGGGTGAGAACATTTTTATTCAAGTGTGCCAAGTGGTACTGGATGGTGAAATTTTGTCATCCCCAGGACTGCACGACTATCGAAGGGATAACCGCGCTGTGCGCGACTATCGAAGAAAAAGCTGCACTGTGTGCCAAAAGTCCTTGTTGCCTATGCGTTGTCAATAAATTTGTCCTTTGAAATTAGGAATAATTAAATTTTTTGGTTGTTCCTAATGTATTCCCTCTCTAGAAACATTTATATGTACCTTCTGTTTGAAATTTTTTATGTCTTTTTCCTGTATGATTTTCCAGTGTTAACAGTAATTATGAAAATTGATCCTCCAAGAAATGTAAAAGAATTGCAATATTTCATTGGAAGGATAAATTTCCTAAGGATATTTATACCTAATTTAGCTGAACTTTTAAGGGCCATAAATAGCATGCTGAGAAAGGACACTAAAGTAAGATGGAACCTAGAAGCAAAAAATTCATTTGATGAAGTAAAATAAGCATTGACACGAGCTCCTGTGTTAATTAGCCCTGAATTTACAAAGGATTTTATGTTTTTTTCTTTTGCATCTGAACACACCATTGCAACAATTTTGTTGCAGAAAAAAAATGAAGGTTATGAACAACCTATTGCTTTCTTTAGCAAAGATTTGAGGGATGCCTCATTGAAATAAAATATCGTTGAAAAACAAGCCTTTTCTTTAGTGAAAGCAATCAAATATTTTGGATTTTACATTCTACATTCCCATGTCATTGCATTTGTCCCAAACACTGTGGTAAAAGACATCCTTACACAAACTAATCTAGGCGGAAAAAGAGGCAAATGGATTGCAATTATTCTAGAATATGACATTGAGATAAAACCCACTAAGCTTTTCAAAGGTCAAGGATTGGAAAAACTATTGGCTGAGTCCAATTTTCATGCACTAGATATAAAATTTGCAGCTACACTTGATGAACAGGAAGAGAAGGCGACACCACATGTATCAGAAGAATTTTCTACCTCTCCTTTGTATGAAGATATTATTTTTGTGTTACAAAGTTTACAAGCTCCTCCTAGTTTAACTAAGACAAAGGCTATATTTCTCAAGTTAAAAGCTATTAAAATTTTCATTCTAGATCAAAATGTGTATTGGAAAGACACTGGAGGTATTTTGCTAAATTTTTTATTATAGGATGAAGCAGACAAATTCTTGCAAGAATTCCATCAAGGTGACTCTGGAGGAAATTTATACTGGAAAATTCCAACCAATAAAATCCTAAGGGTTGGTTTTTACTGGCCTACCCTATTTTCAGATGTTCATAAGAAAGTTACCACATTCCATCAGTGCCAAATATTTGAAGGAAAAACAAAAATTTTCCCTTTCCACTGAAACCAATTTCAGTAGAGGATCCTTTCCAACAATGGGGTCTATATTTTATTGGAGAAATCCATCCAATCTCTTAAACTCAACATAAATGGATTTTTATAGCCACTGTCACTACTTCACCAAGTGGATTGAGGCTATTCCAACTAGACAATCTATAGAGACTATAATCATTCAATTTTTAGAAGGTAAGATTCTTTCTAGGATTGGATGTCCAGATAAGATCATTACTGACAATGCTACTACTTTCAAATAAAAAAGAATGGTTGAATTTTGTCACAAATACAACATGAAATTAAGACATTATACTGCTTATTATACACAAGGTAATGTGTTAGATGAGTCATCTAACAAGAGTTTATTCAACATCATAAAGAATCTATTGCAGGAAAATAAAATGTCTTGGCATAAGAAGTTGATTAAGGCCTTATGGGATTACAAAATTAGCTCAAAGAAATATATTGGAATGTCTCCTGTCCAATTAGTATATGGAGTGGATACAATTTTTCTTACTTCCTTGGGAATACATGTGCTAAAAATTTTGCAGGAATAACAAGTAGAGGAAAATGACTTACAGAGAAGAATAAATCAAACCATACAGTTGGAACAATCTAGGGAGGAGGTCTACAAAAAAACTCAATTAATTTAGGACAAGATCAAGAAGACCTATGACAAAAGGACCAAAACATATGATTTTAAATTAAATGATCTTGTTTTGAAGTGATATGATAGGAATGAAGGTAAAGGAAAGAATGGTAAATTTGAAAATATGTGGAAAGGACCCTTCCAAATTGAAGCCTACCGAGGGAACAATGCATTATTTTTGAAGGACTTGGCCGGAGAAGAACTGCCAATTGAACTTGTCAATGGCAGACTCCTCAAACACTAATTTTCTTAAGAAAATATAGCTTTTTCATTCATATCATTGTTAATATCATTTTATTTTTATAACTGCAAGTGTGGGTGCCTAACATCACAGATTGAAGCCCAAAGAGAAGGCCATAAGTTTATGATGATTTGTTTCCATATTTAGAATAACAAAAATGAATCAATTTAGCTGCAAAACAGAGATAGTATGCCTAATTGTTATGGGATGAATTACCCTAGCCTCTCGGTTGAGGACCTCAACAGAGCAAGAGGCATACATCAAAAAAAAAAAGAAAACAAGCAGTCCTAATGCTTTAACTAGAAAACTTGGAAGAAGTGACCTTAACCGTAAGTCCTACGTTTGAGGTGATTCCCGCAGGGTGAAAACCCTTTGCTTCTCCACGTGCTTCAAAACCTACAACTCATTCAAGAAAATCACATAGAATAGTAATAATATAAAGCATGTTCTATATGTAAATGGTTAGATCATATAATCTTATAGAAAATAGCATGAAATCAACCATAACAATATCATTAACATGTATAAAAGCATTAAATATCACGAAATAAAGAATGATACAAAGCTTCTTTATTGATATATGTAAAAGATGTGGAGTAATACCACCTGATTCAGCCACGACTCCAAGCAAAAGCATCCTTCGGATCCGTCTAGCCCAAGCCTCAACAATCTTCTTCCATAAAGGCACACAAAGATGTCACATAAAAGAGGTGAACATCTCAAAGAGGGAAAAAAGGGTTTCCACAACCTGGGAAGTGCAGGAGGCACATGGATAATCAAACTTGATCTGGGACTAACAGGTTATAGTATCAATACCTATCTCTCTCCCCCCTTTAAGTCTTCCCATGAGGTGTATTTATACTTCCTCAATACCATTTTTTCAGTTGGGGAATAGTTTGGCCACAGGATCCTATAGGTGGGCTTCCATTGTAACCCGTAAACCCCACTTAAAATATGGAATTATATATTTTTTCATATTTTTAATTATATACGCAGGTTGGGTATAGTTGGACCCATGCCTGCACATGCTTTTGAGAGGGCATAGTCGCATATGGAATTCAAAATAACGTTTTTTAGGTAAAGGAACAAGTCTGAATGGAAAGGGTTGCCCCAGGCCAATACATAGATAATCAAGTATATAGAGGTGATAAATGATGCTATAACACTAATGGATCAGGATACTAGTCTACAATGTTCTTAGCACCTCACAAGGAGGATGCCATCCCAATTAGAGCCAGTGTTAGGGTCCTATATTTTATAGGATATAATGATAAATATCTGTTGATTTGTCTAAATATGTTGTAAATAATATTTCATATTACAAATTATTTCCAAGAAAAGAAGAAAAAAATAAGAAAATAGAAAAATAGAAAAATAGAAAGAAAAAGGGAATAAAAAAATACATTAATGAAAAAAAAAAAAAAAAAAAAATGAAAAAATGAAGAAAAACCCCCAAATAAGTGAGCTAGTTTAAATGCCACTTAAGCAAATAATTTTTTTTTGATGTTTTAGAAAAATAAAAATAAAGTCTTGCTACTCTGAGTGCAACATTAGAGAAAAATTAGACAAGTTTAATTAGAATAATCACACCATTTAAGCATGATTAGTCATGTAATAAAGTGATTTTTTGAGTTTCTTGATTAAGTGTGATTAACTAGTCTAATCACACCTTAATCACAATTAATTTTATGTAATAAAGTGTGTGAAATGACATTTTGTCGCCTTCTAATAAATATTTTGTAGGTTTCAACTGTTATGATTTTGCTCACCTGGATCAACGACAGACACACCACTCCGCACCACCCAAGCTCGTCCGAAGGTTATTCGACAAGGGGGTTCAGAGAGGCAGTCTCCCAAATACTGTCATCACTATGTGTCGCCCCCTCATCCACTCTATACCCCCTCCTCCAAATAACCTTTATTGTTGATACTGCACTGCGGGCTCCCCCTAATCTGCTTCCACTTACCGCTTGACCACCCGAAGTTGACCCTGCTCCCACCGATCCACACCTCCATCACCACGTTTCAAAATTTTTACCCTATACCTGAGCGCCAAGTGCCCCTCTCTCGTTTCTCATTATAAATTTATCATTTGGAAATAAATGCCCCCCCTTCCCCCTGCCACCCCCTCCCCCCCCCACTCCATATTTACATTACAGTTAACCATTACCCATTTAACTTACCCCCCCCCCCCCCCAATCCCCCCGCTCCATGGTAACAAAACTTTGACAATGATAGTCACAATAAAATATAAAAGCCCCGTATCTCATTTTTGAAATCCTATTCACTAAAAATTATACTTTTTCAAACACTGTAACTCTCTCGCAGAGCGCAAAAGCGGCCACACAACCAGGATCCTGTCCAAATCCTCATTCAGTTGTTCAAATGACAATCCACCAGGTAATTAAAGTTAAAGCCATTCCTCTGAATTCTGTCTTCAGAAAAGAAATCCACACCTGAAGAAAACCCTATGATACCTCCAACTGTTGATTTAGACCATCAACCTCTCGTCGACCAATTATACCAAGTCAGAGAGACCAATTGTGAGTTTGATCTCTATGAACTCTACAATTGGATCAAACAAAAATATCTCAACCTCAGTGATGAATTGGGATTGTGGGACTCATTCCTACCCCAATTCATCTTTCCCCAAACCTATTATTTCCCCGAGTTTGTAACCTAGTGCCAATTCATATACATTCCCAGTCAAAGGGAAATTGTTGCCCACAATGGCGAAGTTATCTTTGCCATTAATGAAGCTTCAATCTCATAAATTCTCCAAGGCCAAACCTCTAATCCCATACAACCCTTCCACCCATATTTTCTCATGGAGATATACAACAAACTTGATCTCCCCTAGAGGGCCAAAATATTTGAGAATTTCTTACCAGAAAATACTCAATTACCTAAAACAAACCCCCCTTATCCCTCCTCCATGTTCCCTGAGATGACCAAGAAAATAATATCCATGGTTTCATGTTTATTAGGGTACCAATCTAACCAATGGGTTGACTAAACCATTTTAGAATTTCTTTCTATCTTTTCTACAAGCAAAAAACCCCCTATCCTCTTTTGTTACAGTGAGTTTTTAGCAGAATTATTCCATGAACAATTCATGAAGTTTTCAACTGAATTATTATTCAAATATGCTTTTTTCTTAGCATATTCATCTCTACTATAAATAAAATAGGTTTTCTTTCCACCTACATAAATTAGACAACCAAGGAAACCCTTAATAAATTATTCATTAGACCTCCCTGGTCATAAAGAACAACACTGAATACACATTCAGTGACTTTGTAGAACAATTTTTACATGTGGTTGCCAATTTATTAAACAGTGATGCAAAACCAAGAATACACCTAGAGATAAAGAGAATAATGCACTTAAGTGACAAAAATAAGAGAGGGGATTGGTATTTGTACCAATTTATACAAAGATAAGAGTGTATGGGTGTGAGTTAGCCCCATACAAACTCCCTAAGTTTGTGCCAATTCGATCCTTTTCTTTGGAGTATATTAGTTAGATGATCAACATGGAATAGCTACACTTTTTGGTAGCAAATAAGAAGGCACATTTCAAGATAAAGATTCAAGTTGGCCCCTTCATATTCAATGCAAGATCAACATGACAAGATGCAAATGCCAATTTAAAGTAGATGAATTTCAAGTACAATTTTACATGGTCCTATGATCCTTATGGAGTAATTTCAAAATTAAGGGTAGAAAAAAAGTATGCTCCTTATATCCACACTCCCAGACTAGAGATAGAACAATATATGAATCAAGAAGAGTGGTAGGAGAATACTTTACAGGAGGCCAAAGAATAGGTACTGTCGACTTCACATACTCTAGTACCTCAGGAAAAACATGAAAAGAGACTCAGGGAAAACATTTCCCCTTCAGTATCACATATAGAAGACTGATAAATGATGTTGAAAGATATATGATAGCTAAAGTCACAATTGAATCTCTAATTACCAAATCATAAGTAGTGGAACAATGTTACTACACGCAACTCAGGTGCCAACATATAGGATTTTGCTATGATGAAATGCAACATATAAGGTGGATGGTATCACTGGAAGAAAAATGAAGGAGTTGTCAAAGTGAACCAAATCATGAAAATGCAAACCTGAAGTCTTCACCAATCACAATGGTACAATTCTACACTATGGGAATAAATGAGTTGAAGTCGACCTTTTAGAAATTGTTCAATGATTGGTCATTGAGGTATATTGTTAACAAATGCGAGAAAACTCATCGATAATGATGATGAGAATCAAGTTACCCCAGTAAAATATAACAAGTGTGAATGAATGAGTTGAAGTCGAACACTTGATAGAATCTACCAATCAAGAGACATTGATGTATTCTCACTTTTGATAGCGCAGTAATTTTCCAAGGATGACTGCAAACCCTAAGGTACTGAAAAAGGACTCTAGACCTTGTTCCTAGAGAAATGTGTTAGAGTTGATGGGAAAATATCTTCTTGAAGGAAGGAATTAAGGCATCCCACATCAATCCAGCGCGAGTGTAACCTGTGGGCCAAAATTTGGTAGGAATCAGATGAAGAAAGATGAAGTAACCAACCTGAAGCACGTTTCTGGCGTGCACTAAATGTAGCTAGTGCACAACAGAAACCCTCTGAACCAACCAATAATGAAAGAGGGTCAAATGGAAAAAAAGGTACTGCATGAATCCTAAGTGTGATAATGAAAGCTGACGTCGAACACAAGGGAAACCACTCAGTCAA
This sequence comes from Pinus albicaulis, assembly GCA_034641835.2. Taxonomy (NCBI): domain Eukaryota; kingdom Viridiplantae; phylum Streptophyta; class Pinopsida; order Pinales; family Pinaceae; genus Pinus; species Pinus albicaulis. Next base: position 1,046,020,666 of record CM076584.1, on the reverse strand, counting down.
AGACCCATGGTGTTGATCAAATGATGAGCACAAGGTCACCTATCAATGATGGAAATAGGGATAGGGTGTGGCTCTAGGTTTACTCTCAGAGCAATTTGTCAAAGTCAATAAGAGAAAACCCACCAGCAAGAAGTCAATGGAGACCTTCTCAAACCAGCATGAGCAAAGGACCAAATAGAAGATGTGATAAACATAAAGATGATAGACCGGGGATGGCCGACTGAAAAATGAGTCAAGAGACACTGCAGAAAGGCCGACTCAGGTTTAATTCCATTGAAAAAAAACACGAATCAAATGTGACTATGGCAACATATGATAACTTTGTATAAGCTTGTCATGTACGAGGCATGAACAAACCCTCCATATGATTGTATGAGATAACCAACCGGGGTAGTACTGACTTAATAAAAAGGTTATGGCTGTCCTAAGTCAAACTTAAGCTCATCGCAATGAAGAAAAGACTTTGCTTTCTTTGTTCTTTTTTCAAGGGCGACACAACTGAATCTTAACTGCCATCAAGTATGGAAGTAATGTTCCATTCACACTCTTTTTGGGATATTTGATTTTTTTGTCTTTTTCATATTGAAAGCTTGAAAAAGAATAAAAGAATGCCTATAGTACAGTGGATAGAATGAGTGTCAGGAAACAGATGCACTAGTTCCAGGGATAGGAACAATCCTATGCTCAATGCAAGGTGGCAAAACTGGTAAATGACACTCAGAGGAATGTTTTGTCCATGGTAAAAGGGTGTCAAGTTGCAGATGCTAAGTGATGGCAAGGCTGATTTTGTAGAAAGACATGGTCAAAAGTTGTCTTATACACGAGTCCAAGTGAAGTCGGTTTAAGGACAAGAGATAAAAATGGTCAATATGCAATGTAGTAGATCAAATCAATAATAGGGAGCCTTTAGGGTATAAAGCCAGAAAGATAGCGAAGAAGAAAAATGAAGCTTCATCGCACAAGTCATGGCGGGACTAAAGAAGACTCCTGAGCCTACACAATTTTGCAGCATGGGAAACATATGCTAGCGAGGATATAATTAGGAATCCCATGTAAAGGATGGCTCTACCATCATATCATGATTTTATAAATCGGCGAGTTAAAATGGTTTAATAATCATAACATGATGGGGTCGACCCTATGGAAATATTTCAGTATGGAGGCTAGAATGCAGAATGCAATGGAAAGTGAATTTCCCTAACCTATATGCCAATGCTGAACACAATACCTGTCATGACGGGTCTGTGGTCATGGAATCGAAGTGGTGAAAATCGTCTCAAAATCATCAAATGGTCTTGAAAACAACCAATCCCAACACCTGCAAGCCAAAAGGTTATAAAGTCTTGTTGATCAGCGGTTGTCATTGATGTCAACCCAAGCAGTACCAGGGGCTAACCCAATATTATATGGGAATTTTGACCTACCAAATTAATATATTTTTGGTCAATAACTCTTTTTATGGTTTCTACTTGTCGAGATGTTTCCGTTGATATATGGCACGCCATGTAATTCTTCACGGTTTGAGAGATATTCATGTTTGAAGTTTGTACCCCAGTTAGTGGGCTAAAACCCCATGTGGTTGGGGCATGGGTCATTGAAAAGTCATAATTAATATTTTTTAAGCTCCTTAGATCCCTCCCACGTTCACTTGTTGAAGCCCCTCTCAACTTAAGCATTCATATATATTGCGATCTTCATTTCCTCCTTATGCATGGGATTCGGCCATCTGAAACACGTCATCTTGGAATTTTCACTATAACTTTTTTTATACAAAGGGTCAGAAGCTGAAATATTTATGAGAAAAAGCTGAAATCATGAGGAAGCTGCAGTAAAAATTTCAGATCAAGGTGCACAATATTTTTGGAGATATGATCTGTGTAAGTCAAGGTTTTTGCAGGCTCCTGAAATTCATCTCAAAGAAGTGACCTTGGTAAATTCGTCATAACTCTCTCTCTGAGTATCGGATTGGAATTCTGTAAAAAGTGACGAATATTTCAAAGTCTTTAATTTTCTCTCTATCAATTTCAGAAACAAATGAAGAAACAATGACACGTGGCACGTCGTACAAGTGCGCTCTGCTGAAACAGTCCATAATTAGGGAATTGTGAGAGATTGGGTATAACTCTCTCTTCAAGAATCAAAATTGGGTCAGACCTATGGCATTGGAAAGATGACTCAGAGGAATACTACAAGAACAAAAATTAGATATTGAGGATCTGAAATGACAGAGATACACCAGATTCAATATCGAGCTCCTAGAAGGCAAGAAAAAGCTAGATCATGTGTTGTCAAGGGTTGCAAAGGACCAAAATTTCTATGGCAGAAAATAAAAGCAAGCTACAGAAGATGGTAGAATGACAAGAGCAGCAACCAAGGTGCATAACAACAGCAAGAAGTTCATCATATGAAGTCTTCAACTGGGCAGCACTGCATACAATCATTGTAAAGGTATCATTGTACTTGGTCATTGTAAATACATTATTGTACAAATTGTACTAGTGTCTATCTAAAAAGGGTTGAAGAGGTAGTGTTGGGAGGTCTAGGATCATCATTAGGTGGTTGTATCAAAGTTGGGGTTATGGTCTAGTATATCTTCTTCTTCTACATCATTCTATATCATTGTAAAGTGGACCATTTTCCCTGGTATGGGAGTCTATTCATTTTTTATTCTTCTATAGGGTGGTAGGGTGGTGCTAGGGTGAGATTTGGCTCATTGGGTGTTGGGGCATCTATTCAGTTGACTACTAAATAATCTCGGGCGTTGGAGCGTCCATCCAGTGGGAGCTGAAGAAGAATGCTTTTCTAGATTCTAGGAAGTTGGAGCTTTATTTTCAATTGGAGTTGAAAAGAATTATTAGAAAAGCATTAGGTGGTTTTTGTCCCGGAGTGGGTTTCCACCTTAAAAACTGTGTGCATTTGTGTTCCTTCTCTTGTTTTGCTGCTGTCATTTCTATTATGATATAATAATTGAAGATTAACTAATTCTCTAATTGAAAATCTTGATTCACCTCCCCTCTCAGTATTTCCAACAAGTCTTGACAATTTCAAAAAGTAAAAACAAACTTTATACAAGTGGTTTTCAAAATTTTTTGAAATTTGGGCATAAATAGACCATTTGGACTCACATTTGTCCTTTGTGTATTGGAAAATTTGAGAAAAAACTCTGGAGCAAAAAACCACCAAGTTCAATCCAAACAAATTCTTAGCCGAATCACCGCAGATCTTCCAGGTAATCCTCTCAAACCTCTTTCTAATGATTTTCTTTATCAATTCTAGTATTTTAAATATAATTTCACCGTAGGAAATATATTTTTAGATTAACCCTCTATGTATACACGAGTTGAATATGTTGAAGCTGCGTATATATGCGATTGTGTGTAAAATAAACCCGCGTATGCGCGGTGAAATTTTTCAAATAAAATATATAATGGATGAAAAAATGAATTGATGCAGAATGACCATTAGTTGGAGAGAGAGGGAGAATAGTGCAATTGATAATTAGGTAATGGAATATGCCTCATCCTTGGAAGTTCTCTGAGGATGTGGATTGTTAAAGTTATTCAAAATTCCCAATATGAAAACAAACACAAAATTGCTCTAGATGCTTGTGGATTACTGGGAGCCTGAAGAAGATGCATTCATGATTGACAAATGCCTCTGAGAATTTATATTGAAGATATTTACTTCATCACTGGGATTTCTCGAAGAGGAGAGTGAGTGAACTTACAGGGCAAGACACCAGGAGGAATGAATGTAGAGGACTACATCTCGCTATATTTCTCAAAATATACTCAGAAGGTTGGGACCCAGATCCCAATCAGAGATGTACACGAATTATATATGAAAATCCTTCTTTTCACTATTGTTTGAGTAGCCGAATCAACATCACTACACCATGCCTCTAGAGCTATCATGAGTTTGGAAACTGATTCCCTAAACACACTGTATGATTGGTGCACATCCTTATTGATCAACTTGAAAAAACAATTGAATTCAATAGGGAAATGAAATACCAAGCACTTTGGATATGGGACTATCCTTTGTACTTTATTTTTTGAGAGACTACCTGGGCTTCGACCTAAATTGATATTAGCCATCAGCAGCCCACATGATCCATGTATAGCACGATGGGTTGATCTGATGAAGAGACTAGGGGGCGGCGAGGTCCCTAGGACTACCTTCGATGATGAGTTCTTCTTGTGGTGTGGAGAATAAGTGATCGTCATATAGGATTACCCATATGCAGATATGGACTTCAGGGCAAACCCAGATCTACCCCTACCACCTGGAGCTACATGGGGAGAGATTAGTAAGATCGCATTTAATGATTTTTTATTATTTTATTTTTTGAATTTTCGATAAAAATATGAAATGAATTTTTTTTATATAACAAGTACTTACGAATTTATTGAGCATGACACAAATGTTGGACCAATTAGACCTGAAGGTTTACTGAGGTAGAGGCGTCATGGAAGAGAGGTGGAGAATGTTGCAAGTAATCGTGAGAGAGTCCTCCATGCCATATAGAGGAACTTGGATGGTTTGACCTGCAAGTGCCTATGGATACAGTGGAAGACCTCCCAAAAGCTATTTAGTGATGCACGGTTGGTGTACCACGGGATTGGGTGTGATTATTCTCCTGAGTGGCAACTTCCATAATGCTCTTCCAAGATGCTCATTCAGGGCAGGGCCCAAAGACATAGATTTTAGGATGACTAGATAACTTGATATTTTTATGATGGACATGATCGGGCATAAGCCCTAATTTTGTAGCACATTATTCTCCGATTTTGGATATTTTGAACATATAACTCTGATCTATATACAATGATTTCGTGATGTGACTGCCTCATATATACAATTATTATTGATGATTTTTTATATTTAATGTGACGAATGAATTATATGCCAATCGATTGCTTGATTAACTAATGAATCAACAAATGCATTTTCTTATCGTGGAATATGGATATGTAATATAATTAAATGATATTTGTAATAAACACACTCTTAGAAATAAGCAATATAAATATGGATCTCTGACACAATAGATGTTATTCAGTTAAGACACCATTGGTTGTGAGACCAAGTGCACTACTAATGAACCAATACCAAGAGACATTTATTCAGACAATAGAATGACCACAATGATATATTTTGCAACATCGTTCGAAGCAGGACCAATACATATGCCCCTTGAGACTAAAAACTGATTGGATGGATAGTAAATTACCCAAGCCGTGGAAGCAAGATTCCGGGTGTGTCGACTAGCACCATCGACAAAGCCAAAATGAATCATATCATCCATAGATACCTGCAAAGGAAAATAAAAAATATCAACGTCATAACGAAACTGATAGATAGATATGCAAAAAATACAATATATAAAAATGAAAGGAAATGCTAGGCACAAGCCTAGGCATAATAATTCTTAAGATAGAACCCATTTCTGGGCTCCACCAGCTCGTTTCCATCAAAATAAACCAAATCATAGGCTCCCTTTTAAGGACTCTTTTGACAATGAAAGGACTGTACCACATGGATTTAAACTTCCCTGCCCCCAAGGCATACTTGTCTTGATCATAGACCAGGACGAGGTTGCCTTTAGAGAAAACCCTAGGTTGCACATTCTTATCATATTGAACCTTCACTCATTTCTTATGAGCCTCATAAACTATGGATGCATCTTGACGCTACTCATCAAGAAGTTCCAGATAAACAAGGCATTCTTCGAGACATGAAGTGTCAGGAAGAAGTTTAACAACTAGCTTAAGGGAAGGAATATCACATTCCACAAGGAATATTGATTCCAATTCGTAAACCAGTTGGAAAGGAGTGAACTTGGTTGTAGTATTAACTGACATTCGATATGCCTAAAGCACATGATAGAACATGACATGCCAATTGGATCGAGCCTTATTGATTGTCCTCTGCAGGATAACCTTCAAGGATTTATTCACAACTTCCACTTCCCCATTGGCCTGAGGATAATAAGGAGATGAATGAACCTTCCGGAAACCTAACTTGAGAGCCAACTCAGCCATCATGGAGTTCTGAAAATGACTGCCATGGTCAGTGACAATCTCTTTGGGAATACCAAAGCGAGAAATGACTTGGTTGAACAGAAACATGGTTGTTGTTTCACCATCGTTCGAAAAAGTAGGCATAGCCTCAGCCTGCTTTGTGAAGTAGTCCACTGCTATAATAATGTACTTATGACCCTTTTCCGAAGGTAGGTTACAAGTAGTAAAATCAATTCCCCACTTTGTGAATGGACCAACAGTGATAACAGGAAAGAGCGGAGCTGGATGAGCATGCATATTCCGAGTATAAAATTGACAAGGATGAAATTTTTTGACTGCCTCAACACAATATTTGAAAATCGAGGGCCAAAAATATTCGGAACCCATAATTTTTTGGGTTGTATCAATCCCAGATAAACGACCACCACAAGCTCCATTGTGTAAATCATTCAGCACAACCTCAACTTCTTATAAGGTTAAGCAACATCTAAGGATTGAATCAACCTTGCGACGATATAAAGTGTCACCGATGATAAGATAGCTTTTTTCCAAGTGACACAATTTTCTACGCTCATCCTTTGAAAAAGCGAGGGGAAACTTTGAAGTCTGGAGATAAAAAATAATATCTCCATACTGAGGATCTTGTGAAGAAATGAGGAAAATATGTTCATAAAGGAATGATTCATGATAAATAATCTATTTTCCACAAGGAAAATCAGAGATAAATTCCGAAAATACCAATGAATTCTTAGATTTGGAAGACAAGAAATCGACATCGAATTCTTGTAAAATTAAAATCCATCTATTGTATTTCCCCCCAATCAATCGCCTACTGATAAAAAATTGAAACAAATTTACAGTTGCCAAAACATAAGTTTTGCGAAGCAGAATATATTGCCTAAGTTGTTGGACAACATGGATGGCTAAAAAAGATAAATTATTGATGGGAGAATATCATAATTTAGGGCCTATGAAGCCCCGACTTAGATAATAAATAACATGATCACAAAGAGCATAATATTCCTGAATAGGAACCATACATCTAGTTGATTATGTCGTGGCGATATACAAAAGGAAATATTTACTACAATTAGGTGGACTCAATAAAGGAGCAGAGGTCAATGCCTTTTTCAAAGCATCAAACGAGGAGAGAAGTCATCCCACAGGAATGGAATTCCTTTTTTCAAAAATCTCATAAACCATTTCGTGATCTTAGCATAGTTAACGATTAATCTCCTCAAGAAATTGGCTTTTCCTTGAAGACTCTGAAGTGGACGAATAGAAGATGGGGGAGGCAACTAAAGTATTGCCTCAACCTTGAAAGGATCAACATGAATCCCTTCATTAGACACAATGAATCCCAATGACCGATGGGATGTGATAGCGAAAATGCACTTATTTAGATTCAATTGGATTTTATAATGATGACATCTCTCGAAAATCTATTGAAGGTGAGAAGGATGATCAATTCTCTTTCGAGAACGAGCAGCTAAATCATCCAAATAAGCTTCGATGATATGCTTGATATCGTGGAAAGCATAAGACATGGCCCGTTGGAAAGTAGCACCAACATTTTTAAGACCAAAAGCATCTTCTTGTATGAAAAGGTACCCAGGGTAAAATAAAAGCAGTATTTTGTTGATCTTCAGTATGGATAGTAATTGGATTACATCCCGAGAAACTGTCCATGAAGGAGAAAATCTCATTTCTCGCACACTTGTCAATAATATGATCAATAATGGGTGTGGGGTAATTATCTTTTGGACATGCCTTAAATTCAAATCTTTGAAGTCCATACAGACACGGATCGTTCCTTGTTTCTTTTCGACAGGAACTATATTTGAAACCTATTCAGTCAAAGGAACGAGGTATATGAAACCCCCCTTAAGAAACTTCTCAACCTCAACCTTGATAGTTACAGCTTTCGTAGGATTGACCGGTTGAAGCTTTTTCCGTATAGGCTTAGCATTCTCATATGTCTTGATCTCATGATGGACAATAGATGGACCAATTCGATGCATTTCCTCATAAGACCAAGTGAGAACATCACAAAAATATTTAAAGAGATCGGTATATATTTGAATCTCTTCAGGGGAACACTCAGCTCCGATGAAAACATTCTCTATAACATTGGGATCCTTGAAAATGTTCACCGGAAGAATTTTCGAAATGACAACCATATTACCTTCAGAAAACATATGTGTTGGAGCCAAAGGGTTTAGGATCGGGTGAACAAGATCAGTTGACACAAATTTAGAAAATCTTGACTCAACTTCATGAAAACATGGTAGAAAATATGACCGATGATGCAAATCATCCCACAGTCTTTCCACATCTTTCATTGCCTCTAGAATTTCCTTCTTAGATGGTAAAACAATATCGAGTCAATCCAGAGTAGAATATGAGTTAAGAGTCTAATACAGAGCCACATCTCCATCCAAATCCTCCGGTGAAAGAGGAATTGGATTAGAATCTTCAGAATTAACAATAGATTGATAAAAAAATTCTGCTGTAGATATAGGATATGCCATTCCACCCACTTTCCCTTCTTCTAATGTGGTCGTAGAAGAGGGTAAGGTCCAAGGATCCAAAAAATAATGAGTTCAAAAGAACTCTCTTCGTGTAGGAGCCTTGGAAGATGAAATAGCATTGATATGAACAAAAGGAGGTAGAAGATAAAATGTACCCAACAATGAGGTGTACATACCGACTCTTAGATTCTCCATATGTTGCTTGAAATTCTACACCAAGGGAACAATAGAATCAGAGGATGCATTGGGATCTACCAGAGAATAGTCAATATGATCAACAGTAAAAATTCTCCCTTCATGGGGAAAACATAGGATGCGGAAAATAATGATGAAGCAATGGAATCCATCTCATAAATACAATTCCATCCCAATAGAATATTATAGTCCAAATTGGAATTAACTATTCCTACTTTGATATCGAAAACATTTCCCCCAACACAGATGCGTAGGGAAAGGACAATTCCATGTGGCCTATGAGAATAACCATCAAATGCAGTCAAGAGAGTAGGTGAAGGAACGACTTGAGGAGATCCAATAGTTTTCCAACATGAGATAAACATGACACATGTGGAAACCCCTTCATCGACTACCATTCGTAAAATACTAATTTTCCAATACGTAGATTTCTCTTCCTAAGATTTGACATATTAAATGTGATCATAAGAGAGTTCTTAGGATCTATTGCCATGATCTCAGTGAGAAACATGCTCCTTTGTGTTGGGCATGAGTGGAGTACCTCCAATGCAGACATAGCACAAGGAATTTAAGCCAAATCTTCTACAATGGAGTAGTTCTTGGCTGCCTTGGTATTATGGTTCATTGTCGAACATTTAGCAGAACCTTTTGGCATGTGAGGTATAGGCTCAACTTCAGGCCTCTCAATATGAAGTGGCTTAGAAGTATCAGGAGAAACCTTAGACTTCAAAGACCTGGATTCACCATAATCACATGATATCGTAGCGACATCAACATGAGCACTCATCATGTATACATATGAAGAATTTTCCCCTTCCTGGTTGCCCCATGTGGGAGCTCCAGTATTTTCATTCGTGCTAGAAAGAACTTGTTGCCCTTGCGGAAAAGGGTTAGTTAGGAAAGCCTAGGAACTAGAGGAACCCTGTTGAGCTAATAAGCGTTGAGAATCCTGAATATTAGGGCAGAGGTGAGTGAGATGGTCTCCAGTGCACAATTTTCTTGGAAAATTGACTTTCTTCTTCGACTCTCTCTTACCCTCTCCAACATTATTGTTGGATTTATTCGCATTACCCTTCCCATCCTTATATTTCTTCTTATTTTGTCCCTTCTTATTCCCATCAGATTTTTTATTTACTTTGGGGTTAGAGGATTGGAAAACATTAATCATTAAAGGCTGGGAAGGAGTAGACAGTAACGGCATAGCCTGAATAGAAGGATCAGATTGTAAAGACAATTTTTGTAATTGATTCAAAAGGTTAGTCATACTACTATCGATCGCACCTACAAGCTCGTCAGCATGTGGACCTGGTGATGCAGGGAAACCCTGCAATATCCACTATCTCAATGCATATAAGGATGCATCTCAAATTCTAACCCAAGCTATTTCTGAATCTGGAAATTATTTTAAAACCAAGCGGAAGCTTTCATTTTTATTTAAAGGACACTCAACAACTCAAATTAAAATCTCTCTCGTGGAAGTTTTATCACTTAAGCAATGATTATAGAACCATTTGAAATCTCATATGAGTGCTTTCATTGAATTTAAAAGGTCTTCGCCCCATTCCATGGAATTTGAACCAGCTTCATAAAATTCAATCTAAATGAGCCACAACTTCCCATAACACATATCCATATCCCCAAATCAATGTTATGAATATTTAATAAGCTTGGATTTCAAAACCCAATTCAATGAACCCAACAATTAACACATAGCAACCCAACTTACCATTTACAAGTAAGGCGATACCACTGGTTTAACGTTTCACATCCTTTTTTACTGCTCTGTGCTTCATTGAAACTTCTGCATTATCGAATTGCTATTCGATTCACGGTTCCACTATAATGTTTCCTTCGACGTTTCTACAATTTAAATGCTATAACACTTTTGACTCATGGCCTCATTATGCCAGAGCTCTACGTCCGAGCCTACTAGCAGGGCTCAACTGCTCTTCCAAAAATTCTTCACGCCTTCATAATTTCGATTCACCTTTGCTATTCTTTTCAACGCATTACAGTATTACTCTGCGTTAAGATTATTTTAACACGGCATTAATTACATAACTATGCTTCCTGGCATTTCTTCTGTGCCATCGAACTTCATTTGATTTTCTGCATCCAATTCATCATCGCAGTCGAACCTCTAAATGACTTCTTACCCCCATTTGAAATACTGCGTTCCACAAAGAAACCCGCTTCACTTAACAATGTCTTCCACGCGACTGTAACATAATTTTTACGTTTAACCCGCTTCTGCAAACACTGGGCATCGATCTTTACTGATATCGATTCCAGATAACAGAATTTAACACACATTTGACCATATTAAATAATCAAACATTGAAATCGTTTGGAATATTTATTAAAAAGACTAAAAATTCATCGATTTCCACGTACTAAGGCTGTAGCACAAAATCGATATCGATTTTTCCAAATTGAATCACTTCTTCAACAATTTAAATAGCATAGATCTGATACAATTCGATCTTAAACAATTTAATAATAGAATTCCATTCAACCAGAACCGTTCTTCCTCCAGCATGAACCAGAATCGGAACTCTCGATTTCCATTAAGAAAATGTCAACATTGATTAATATAAATTCGATATGGGTTTCAACAAAGAATCAACGTCCGTTAATTCCGTCAATCTCTATACAGAATTCAATTTTTCACAGGATTATGTCTTGTGGCTTCAACGCGCTACACCAATAACGATTAATGCAATCGATCCACTATCGATTTCACTCAGTAACACTTGACACAAAACATCGCTTTATATACTGGTTCAACACAAAACTGCGGACTCAAATGCATTAGAATACAACCATTCACGTAGAGATTTAACGCCTTTTACATTCAATGATTATGCATTGCGGTTTTCACACAAAATCGATGTGGATTCAAGCATATCGAATCATCTCTTCATATATTGAACACATAACTTCAAATATGGCATAAAATTTAGAAAATCAAATGATGTATTAATACACACAATACTTACATAAAATCTCCTTCCTTGGCCTGATTTCCAAATCATTGGCCCTTTTACAATCTGCCCGAAGGCTTCCAAGTAGAAACCCCTGCTCTCTACTCACACTCTCTCTCTGATCTCAATGCCTTTGAGGCTTGATAATTTATACAATTTTAAAATGATCTAATTTAAGTTCAATCCCTTCAACTTCTCAACAAAATCCTAAAATCACTCTTGAATCCCTAAGGATCCTCTCTCACCCATAATTAATGAAACTAATTTCTAAATTAATATTTAGAAAAATCTCTCATCCCTTTACATCCTCAACTGACCAAATTCTCTCATATTCTCAAGAATTTGAGAATTTTATTTACAATATTTAATTAAAAATACATAAAACCCACTCTCTTTGCCTAATGCTCCTGCATCAGACTCCCAAGGTTGAAAATGATCATGATCTTCTGATCAATCGTTTTAATTCTTTGTCCTTGTTTTCCTCAATCCCACACTTTGTTCTGCAAATCATCATATGCTATTGCTTGCTGCTTTTCTCTAGGTTTCCATATCTTGTTCTGCATCCTGCCTCCAGCTATACTTTGATACTCTGCTTTTGTCTTTCCCTTGCTGAGATTCCTCTTCCTTCTTGCTGTTTTCTGCTGCCTCTGAGACACCTTCATCATCAGTCTTCTGATGCTTTCAATCTCTATGTCCAGCCTTCCCTCTATCTGGAAATTTCTTTGCCTAATACTGCTGCCTCCAAATTCTATTGTTTCAGTTGTTGTCGCTGCTTCTGTTGTTACTGCTCTTCTTTCTACCAACATTGATGTCGCTGCTGTCAATGTTGCCTCAGTTGCCTCAGGTTTTACTCCTGCAGATGCTACCCCACATGTTGCTGCCTCCCAAACTTCCTGTCCCTCTGCAACATTCTTTTGCTCATCACCTGCAAATTTATCTTCAGAAAATAAATTATCATTTAATTCTCTTCCTACAGTAACATATCCATTTATCTCTGTTTGTATACTAGTAAGCAAAATCAATTTTAACAAACTAGTATCTGCTCCTTTCTCAACTTCAAGCAAATTTAATCCAATGCCTGCAACTTATTTCTCTGGTTCAAATGTATCCAGCAAACATTTCAGCCATTTCTTCTCAAGCATTTCATCAACATGCTGCAAATTAGTTCCAGCATAACCTTCGTCTTCCCCTTTGACAATCTTCAGTAATTTTCCATCATCATCTTGATTGATTTTGGCAATCAAATCAAGTTCTTCAAACACTGTAGCCTCATCCTCTAACACTGTAGTAGTTCCAAAATTCTGCTCTACAGTTCTCTCTTGGCTATACAGACAAGCCAACTCCTCCTTGTCACCCATGGTAATGATCCTTTGCATATGAGACATGATTGTCTCACCTTCTTTCTACAACAGTTCTTCTTCTTCCAAGACAATTCCAAGTGATGGACTGTCTTCTACATCACTTGTAAACAAAATAAAATTGTCAGCTTCAAAATCACAAGACCCAATGGTCTCACTTGTTGATTCAGTCACCAAGTTTTCCCTGCAGTTCCAAGTCTTCTTCAGGACTCAGAAAATCTTCACTGGCTTTCTCCTCAGCTTCCTCTTCAAAACTTCAGTATGTTTCTCTGAGTTCCTTTCCAACTCCTTTGTCAGCGCATCAGTATGCTTATTTTCATTCACCATGAGACTGTCAGTTAGTCTCTCCTTCTTTCCATCCTCTGCTTCATGATTTTCATTCATGAAGACCTTCCTACCTTGCTTCCTCAACAAATTATCCTGTACATAAGTCCTCTGCCTCTCCAATTCTCTTCTTTGAAGATCTAGTTTCCTATACAATTCAACAATTTCATTAGGAGTGGAACTTGGAAACTTCACACAATTTTCTATACCTTCACTGGTTCTTGACCAATCATCAGCTGGTTCTTCTCTCTCTGCACCAATATTCTGATTAGACTCCTTTGTCTTCATTTCCTCTTGAGATCTTGCTATCTCACCATTGATCTGAACAGATTTTAAATTCAATTCCCTCTCCTGCTCTTTAACAAAATTTAAAGCTTGCTCATCTCCCTGTATTGTACCTGCAAACATACACAACTTATTAGTTTTAAAACCACAAGACTTTTCAGTCTTGACTGCTTCCTCCAGCACTTCCGTTTGAACAGATCTGCTTGTGGAATCTTCAAATTCCATCTCTAGCTCAAGAACTCTAAGTTCCTCCTTCAATAAGGTAATCTCATTTTGTCTCAACCTCATCTGCAATGGTTTCCAAATCACTTTCTTTCCCTTCAGTGGAAAGATCCATCCTCCATTATGGTTTTCCTGCTCTTGCAACCATTCCTGTAGTACCTGCAATTGTACCTTCATTACTGCAATTTCTCTTTCTCTGACTTTATCAGTCATCTCACCTCTGTGGCATTCCTATGAACCTCTTCTCTGATCCTCCATGATCATCTTCTCTATGAGTTTATCACTCACCATGAGTTGCACTAGCCTCTGCAACAACAAGCTCTCCTGCTGCCACTTACCTCACTAATCCACTTTATTGGACCTGATCTTTTGGTAAGTACTGGTTCACTACCTCTGGAACCTCTTGAGCACTCTCTTCTGCTCTCTCTAGGCTATCTCTTCAACTCACCTTCTCTTCAGAACACTACGACTGTCCTCCCTATCCATCCTTTAGCTGACTGTCAGGTTCGCTGCCATCATCTTCTCTGCAACCATAAACCTTAATCACAAATTTCAAATCAGAAATTATCTCACCTTTAAGATCCTGCATGATCTTGTCCTCCATTCATTTCTGCGATCCTGTTCACTGCAATTGTGTACCTTTGCATATCAGATTTAGAACACATTCAAATAAAACACACTTCAGTTCTCAATAGAACCTTCCTGCACTCATTCAGAAAAACAAGAGCCTTCTTGCTCTGATACCACTTGATGCAGGGAAACCTTGCAATATCCACTATCTCAATGCATATAAGGATGCATCTCAAATTCTAACCCAAGCTATTTCTGAATCTGGCAATTATTTTAAAACCAAGCATAAGCTTTCCTTTTTATTTAAAGGACACTCAACAACTCAAATTACAATCTCTCTCGTGGAAGTTTTATCACTTAAGCAATGATTATAGAACCATTTAAAATCTCATATGAGTGCTTTCATTGAATTTAAAAGGTCTTCGCCCCATTCCATGGAATTCGAACCAGCTTCATAAAATTCAATCTAAATGAGCCACAACTTCCCATAACATATATCCATATCCCCAAATCAATGTTATGAATATTTAATAAGCTTGGATTTCAAAACCCAATTCAATGAACCCAAAAATTAACACATAGCAACCCAACTTACCATTTAAAAGTAAGGCGATACCACTGGTTTAACGTTTCACATCCTTTTTTACTGCTCCGTGCTTCATTGAAACTTCTGCATTATCGAATTGCTATTCGATTCACGATTCCACTATAATGTTTCCTTCGATGTTTCTACAATTTAAATGCTCTAACACTTTTGACTCATGGCCTCATTATGCTAGAGCTCTACGTCTGAGCCTACCAGCAGGGCTTGACTGCTCTTCCAAAACTTCTTCATGCTTTCATAATTTCAATTCACCTTTGCTATTCTTTTCAACACATTACAGTATTATCTTGAATCTGCGTTAAGATTATTTTAACACGGCGTTAATTACATAACTCTGCTTCCTGGCATTTCTTCTGTGCCATCAAACTTCATTTGATTTTCTGCATCCAATTCATCATCGCATTCAAACCTCCAAATGATTGCTTACCCCCATTTGAAATACTACGTTCCAAAAAGAAACCCGCTTCACCTAACAGTGTCTTCCACGCGACTGCAACATTGTTTTTACGTTTAACCCGCTTCTGCAAACACTGGGCATCGATCTTTACTGATATCGATTCCAAACAACAGAATTTAACACACATTTGACCATATTAAATAATCAAACATTGAAATCGTTTGGAATCTTCATTAAAAAGACTAAAAATTCATCGATTTCCACGTACTGAGGCTGTAGCACAAAATCGATATCGATTTTTCCAAATCGAATCACTTCTTCAACAATTTAAATAGCATAGATCGGATACAATTCGATCTTCAACAATTTAATAATAGAATTCCATTCAACCAGAACCATTCTTCCTCCAGCATGAACTAGAATCGGAACTCTCGATTTCCATTAAGAAAATGTCAACAATGATTAATATAAATTCAATATGGGTTTCAACAAAGAATCAACGTCTGTTAATTCCGTCAATCTCTATACAGAATTCAATTCTGCACAGGATTATGTCTTGTGGCTTCAATGCGCTACACCAATAACGATTAATGAAATCGATCCACTATCGATTTCACTCAGTAACACTTGACACAGAACATCGCTTTATCTACTGGTTCAACACAAAACTGCAGACTCAAATGCATTAGAATACAACCATTCACGCAGAGATTTAACGCCTTTTACATCCAATGAGTATGCATTGTTGTTTTCACACAAAATCGATGTGGATTCAAGCATATCGAATCATCTCTTCATATATTGAACACATAACTTCAAATATGGCATAAAATTCAGAAAATCAAATGATGTATTAATACACACAATACTTACATAAAATATCCTTCCTTGGCCTGATTTCCAAATCATTGGCCCTTTTACAATCTGCCCGAAGGCTTCCAAGTAGAAACCCTTGCTCTCTACTCACAATCTCCCTCTGATCTCAATGCCTTTGAGGCTTGATAATTTATACAATTTTAAAATGATCTAATTTAAGTTCAATCCCTTCAACTTCTCAACAAAATCCTAAAATCACTCTTGAATCCCTAAGGATCCTCTCTCACCCATAATTAATGAAACTAATTTCTAAATTAATATTTAGAAAAATCTCTCATCCCTTTACATCCTCAACTGACCAAATTATCTCATATTCTCAAGCATTTGAGAATTTTATTTACAATATTTAATTAAAAATACATAAAACCCACTCAAATCATTCATAAAAATCTAGCTCTTTTAAAAACTTAAAAACCCCTAAGTTTTAATAAATACAAAGTATTTCTCTTTGCCTAATGCTCCTGCATCACCTGGCTTCGACTTGGCTAAATCTATCTTGGAATGAGGAGCATCAGGAAAACCTTATTAAAAATCCCAGACTAAGAATATATAAGTTCCAATTTCTGGGCTCTAAAGATAGCTTGCTCCTCTGTGAATACCCCAGAAAGAGATATGTCCTTTAAGATTTCTAGTTGTAAAGATTTGAGGAACCATTCAAGAAGTAATTCATTAGGAATATAGGATTTAATGAGCCTCTTCCTTCTCCTCCATTCTTGAATATGGTAGAAATGTGTGTTGCCTTATCTTGCTGGAAGTTAGCCAAAAGCTCAGTTCTAGAATCATAATGAACGGGCAACTGAAAATGATTCAAAAACATGGTAGCCAACTTTCCAGATGAAGCAAAGGTGTCCCCAGTTAACTCGATGTACCATTTGGCAACATTTCCAGTTAAGGTGTGCTAAAATAATCTCAACCTAATTGAATCATCAATAAGGGAGTTCGATGAGCACCATATGTGGAAAGTGGTAACATGGTCAGCTGGATCCTCACCAGTCTTCCCTTAAAATTTTGAAATATATGATGGAATTTTGGTAGGAAGCGAAGGCCAAGCCAGGCTATAACGGATAGGATCATTAGTCAAATTTGATAGATCTGGAAAATTTAGGGTTTCTAGGAACAGTAAGTGCGGAGGACCCTGAGAATTCCATCCACTAGGGGAAGGATTCCCAACATTATGAAAATAATAACCTGGATTTTTTGAGGCACCAGGCTGCCATGGATTGTTTGTAGAAGAATATGGACCATAAGGAAAACCTTATGGCCCAGAGAAGTTTGGAGTAGGATCTCCTCCTACTGAAGGGTTACCATAAATAGGAACGTTCCCCCCAATCGAAGTGTTAAAAAAAGGTGAGACCCCTTGGTAAGGGTTCCATGCATTAGAAAAAGGAGAAAAATCCTGAGAGGCACCTATGGAGGAGAAAGGAACATTCCCCTATTGACTATACACGCTGATTCGCATTTCCTAAACCACTAAAAGAAGGGTTCCAACCTTGAAAAGAATTAGAACTTTGACCTCCTAGAAAAGGATTAAAACCTTGAATTTGCGCTGAGAAAGGAAAAGAACCTAAGGAAGGGTTCAAATGAGGAATATGGGCAGTTCTGAAGGGAAAACCATGAAAATAAGTTGATCCACTAGCCATAGAATACATGGATGTGGAGACAACATATGCAGTAGTGAAAGAAACAGAGGGAATTGCACTAGACCGCATCCCGAATGAAAAGGTACCACTATGGAAAGCAAAAGCTTGGGTGCCCCCACTCGTAGATGAAACGAAGGTAGAGCCAAAAATTGTAGTACTAGGTGTGACGGTCGATATAGCAATGGTACCTCCTCCTTCTACCAAAATAGGAGTATAAACACTTGAAGTACTTATAGCCAAAGTTTTGTTCCCAACAGTGGACATCAAAATAAAAGAAGGAGAAATATTAGGGCTAGCCGTCCTATGGGACGGGGGCCCAACATATAGTAAAATGTCTGAAAAACTAGCAAGAAGAGGAGAGGAAGGAGTAACTAGAGGTTCAGGAATTTCTTCAACCTTAACTTCTTCCTCCAGAAAAAGGAACCTAGAAAGGAGTGGAGTGCTCTCTAAATCACGACTAACACTAGGACTACCCTCATAAATAATATACCCAAGCAGAGGATCACTCTCTGATGCATTCACTGCTAATGATTGGAAATCACTAGTATAATTTCTCTTACGCCTTTGAGAAGAAGGCTTGACACTCAAAGGAGAAAGCCCACGAAGCCTCCTTGATCGAAGAACTGATCGATGAACCAATTTTAATTATTATGAGAACTTATACAAACTCAAAAAATTACAAAGCTATGGCAGTCTAGGAGCAAAGAGAACTCTGTAAATATGTCCCTAAAGAATCAACAATCAAGCAGCTCTCAGGTATTTTTGCTCTGGGTGATTAGGACTAGACACCAAAATACAAAAAAGTGAAAACAAGGACCTTCCGAAAATATTCTGGGGTAATTACACCCCAGGCGTACTAGAAAAGGTAACAAAAACAGTTATGCTGACCTTCAGACAAAAGCCTTTTCTGGCGCAAGTACCCAAGCTTCACTAGGGCACCCTCCAGAAGTATTAATGAAAGTGATGCAACCTCTGCCTCAAGTACCACAGGTATCCCCCCCCCCGGTAGTTACCTATGTGATACCTAGGAATAGCAACTAAGGTCACCAGTTTGTATCGGAAACCGTGCAGAATGATATTTGGTCATGATCTAGCAAGTAGGAGAGGGAGTATCTCTCTTCCCTAATTTTACTCGCCCTCGTGCTTGACCCTCTGGAGGAGAGATTTCCTAGACAGCTTAACGAGGCTAGATTTCAATCACTAATAAAATTCTAAGTTTGAAATTTAGAGTGGCCTTGGAGATTTTACTCTCCACACACCTATTCCAAGGCCCTAAAGACCTAGAATAGTTGATGTACACCAATGACAATTCAAAAATATTCTAGTTTATTTTAAATTATGCGCTTGATTTTAAGGGTTGTTCTTTTAAGTGAAGGGTAAAATGGAGATGCAACTTGTGATGTTTTTGATGCAAAGAGAAATCAATAGAAACCCGCTACATGAAAATGCAAAATTTTCTTCAATTAAAATGGATTTCTACAGAGGTTCTACGAACAAATAATGAAAGAAAATGATTTCCATTTTATTTTCAATATCATGCTCACACACTCAAAATCTAGCAAAAGAATAAAAATTATTAACAGTGCACTAAACTAATGCAAAACTACCAATTCCAAATGCAAGATTCTAGGACTACTCTAATCAAACAAGCAAATGAGTTTCTCAACAAAGAGGTCTAGACACTTGACACAAAAGAAAAGAAAATTTCAAAACAAGAACTTCCCTCATCAAAAATTCCAAAAACAACTTGATATAAGAAGAAACAAGCGCGACCAAGAGCTTCTCTCAAAACCAAGTAATACGACCAATTGACAAACTTTACAATTGCTCAAAATTGATGAAAAAACATAAAACAAAACCAAATGAAAAAGAAACGGGAAACAACAATGTTTTTTGAGCCTTTTTCTTTTTAAGGAAGCAACAAAATCTTAGAGAAAGAAAAAGATTACCCAAAACTCCAAATCACCAAGTTGAGAAAAAAGAGACCTCAAATTCCTTAAGCCAACAACATCACTTTCATGACAGGACTTGCAGAAAGAGCTAACTAACCTAATCAAATGAACTGAACAGTAGTATAAAACTCCAAAAAAAAAGATACTTCAAGAAAATAAAGAAGACAATTCAAGATTTTCTAGAAAGGCTCTTCTCAAGAAACCAAGAAAACCAAGAAAATCAACAAAGGAAAAATGAAAAGTGAAGCAATAAAAGGAAAAGCATGAGAAAACTGGTGCTGAGTCATAAAAAGGTATCTTTTGAACACCTAATTATCCCACATTAATCATCAATCCGGGAGCGTCTTTTTATTCCAAGAGTGTACTCTGTCTGAGGCTGCAATTGTCTAAGAGAAATGCTTGTGAAGATGTAGCATAGAAATACAAATGCAGAAGTAATAAATGCTTGAAAAGAAGTCTAATTGCAAATAACAGGAATGTAAAGGCTACACTACAGAAATCTTGCGGGACATCGATTAGGGATGCAGTAGCAATAAATCTTTCCCTTAGAAATCGATGCGAGATGCCTAAATCTGGGAACTTGGAACGATTAGCTCTGTCCTCTACAATTTATAGATCTCAAAGCAAGTGAAAACAACTCAAAGGAAATGAAATCTAAAAAGGAACAGCAACATAAAAGAAACAACAATTACAATTCTTTGAAAGAAACAACAACTACGATTCTAACGCAATTCGAACAATTAAATCTTGAACTCAAACCTGTCGACAGTCCAATTGTAATCTAACAAAAAACCATAAATAAATGGAACAGCAACTCACTGTAATTACAGAACAGCACCACTGATAGATAATAATAAGTTTGATAAATGAAACAGCAATGAATTAGCGTTTGCTTCGACAATCAATGAAACAACTCTGTAATGCAAATAAATATGAAACACACTTTGCGCATTAACAAACCAAGATTAATAATATAACAGCATAGTAATCCACCAGAGCTGGACCCTTAGCACTAGTGAAGTACTGCTGGGTCTAACTCAGAACTCTAAAGAATAGATGAAACCGGTGTTTTTATATTAATAAAAAAGACATTACAGACAGTGTTCTCTCATGACAGAGAGTCGAGAATTATTCGATTGCAAAGGAAATATGAAAGTCTCTTACAACAACAATCCACCGTCCCTGGTCACTAAAGATCATTGCCTTTATATTCGATCTTTGGATGGACAAATCAAGAAAGATGATAAGTTTGTACAACGATCCCTCAGGATCTTCCGATCTTGAGGGATTCTCACCTTCTTTGTTTTATCACAGTTATGTTTGCTTAGTTTAGGGCCGAGCTGTCTCTTGCCCTTTTTGGGAAATCCGTTCAGATCTTATTGGCTTCAGCTAAATATGGTTCATCACAAATGGAGTAGGAGTCAGAGTGTTTTCAGCCACGCCTTTGATATAGCTGCTCACCTCTTCGAATTCCTGATTTGAAAATAAAAACAATCTTTAGTCATCCTTTTTAGACTTGATGTAAACCTTTCCAAATTAATTACAATTATCATGATAGATTACCTTTTAAAGACAAACTGAAGTATATTTATGGTGAAAGAATGAACAAATACATAGGAATTTCATACCTCTTTCAATGCCCAACATACCCCCCTGCTTAACCTTTTTCATTTCCTCATGAAAACTATAATTTACATGGAGAGCAGTCAAGGAGTAAGCTGGAGAAGGTTTGTAATTGAGAGGCCTAAAAACATGATGTGCAGCTAACTCTTCAAAAATATGCTCTGTCTGTCCCTCGGGAAGCTCATAAATAGCTTTGTAATCCAAAGCAGGGTACCAAATAATGGGGTTGCAGAACCTACACCCTAACCAGAATGGTCCTTCTTTCAAAACAAGATGGCTATAGGCAATGAAACGGTCTGCAGCTAGCCCAGAATTCCTATAATTATATGGCTCCCTATTTTGTACATTTTGACTCGAGGTTCTCCATCGGATCTTGGCTGCTACATAAGCATGGTCCCTAATAGATGAAAAATAATTTGTTCCTTTAAAAATGATTGACTTATGAACAGGCCCCAGAGTTTGGGTAACACCTTTCCTTATCATTAGACTTTTCTGATTAGCCCATAATTGAAGTGGGTTCTGAGGTTCACTCCTGATCCATAGATCCAATTCATTTTCCTGCCTTTGGAAGGCATTGTAGGCTTTAAGCCACTTTAACTGATTTATGGCAAAAGAAATGAATGCCTGAAACTGTACATCTCCAATAAAAGGGCTAGGATTTGATTCACAGTCATTTTCAAGAATTAAATTATGCAAATAAAACTCACACAACAGACGCTGTACTTTGTCCCCGTAAAGCTTGCAGCATGATATCAGGTCGTTTATAATTCTTAGCTCTATTGATTTTCCAGCCCTAACTGCCTTGATTTTTAATTGCAAATATATTTCTAACAAAAATAAAGCATAGTTTTTGGCAGGGCACCTACAAGATAAGACATCAGTATACAGGGAGCAGAGAGTATCCATTTGATTTCGTGCTAGTTTTAATTAGTTGCTTAACTTGTCAGCTTTCATCTCTGCCTCTCGACGTTTTTCATGAGCTTCAGTTTCTGCCTCATGAATGATTTTCATCTGTTGCTGCAATTCTTGATATTTCTTCCTTGGGACAGTATCCTCTTCCAACTTTTGTCTCTCGATTCGGGCCTGTGCCAATTCTTCTTGCAGTCTAATTAATGCTAGATCACTAAAGGTTTGCTGACTGCTAGGTTGGATATTTTCACTTAGAACAGGTTCTTCTGGAACAGCTGATGTTGGGACAGCTGTTTGCTACTCCAAATCCTCATAACTAGGCTCAGGTACGGTTTCTTCTTCTACTTGAAGATTTCTATTAGCAGTTACCCTTCTCCTTTTCGATCTTCGTTTGATGACAGGGTTTCTTCTTTTAGGGATTCGCTTAGGTGTCTACTTCATTCTTAAAACCCTAATAATTTTCCTGAGCTGCTCACTCAGTTTATGAAGCTTTTTCCTTTCTCTACGAAGCTTCTCAACTTCAGCTGTTCTCTTCTTCTTTCTCAAAGGGACAACAAATTGCTCATTTGACCCCAATTGCTCAGCAGGGTTTTGAGCCATGCCCTTAGTGACATCTTCTTCCTGCACCTCTTCTTGGGGTTCTTGTTCCATACTCTCATGCTCTTGACTAGATTCCTCAGGAATCATTTGCTCAGTTAACTCTGCGGTTTCCTGGGGGTTTCCGGGTCGAAATGTTGGCATAGTATGCACATTATCCTGTTCGTGCATCTCAGGAGAAGCAACCCTAGCTTCGCTAGGGTTTGTTGTTTCATCATTCACACCCCTATCAAAGGCAGAGCATTCTGGTATTTGATTAATGTCACTGTTGGGGTCCAAATATCGTGCGTAATTGCTCATGTTAGCCAAAATCTGGGCCAATTGGTCTTCCTACAGAGGGCTCGTATTGACATTTTCGACAGGCTCTGTTTCATCCTCATTGCTGCTAAGATTATCCTCATTCGCATCACAGGTGTGATAACTACCTTCCTCCTCGTCCGAATACCGAATTTCACCTTCGACTTCTTCCTCCTCTGAATCTCCTTCAATCTCTTCTTCGTATGAATAACGTATTTCCCCTTCCTCTGATTGCTTTTCATCATCAGTATGGTAGCTTGCCTCTTCCTCATCCGAGTAGCGAACTTCTTCCTCTGTACTAGGTTGTTTTTCACTATTGGTATGGTGAATAATTTCCTCCTTGTCTGAGTAACGAATTTGTCCTTCCAATTCTTCTACTTCCTTAGTACGAGGACTTACTCCTTCCAATTGTAAAGGTTGTTCCTCTTCGCCTAAACTGTTTAGTTCCAGGGGCTGGCTACTGCTACCCGGGAGTTCCTACATTAACTTCCTGCTTCGTTTTAGTCGGAGGGGTTGTCTGTGAGTGGAGGACTCAGCTATTAAGTCGGCCATCCTCTTTCATCTCGGGGCAGGTAAAGCCATCCCCCCTTCAATGGAAAATATTAGCTCCTCCTAGCTAGTCTGCTGCTGGGCGAGGTTATAACTTACTATCAGTCGAATCAAGCAATGGTGACTAACTACCATATCTGCATGCTGGGATTTTCTAATTCCACGAGAAATATCATGTAATAAAAAGTTTAAGAATGCAGGCAGATCAATAGTACATTTCTGTTTTAGCACAGCTAACAGCTTAAGATGGCGGGGTCTTACCACATCTTTTCTACCATCGCATGTTATGTAAGCCTGCACGATCCTAGCCAATTATGTCCATGGTTCGCCTAACGACGCCGAGTGGACTCCTCTCCCTTTGACTATTAGCATCTGCCCTTCATCTTGAAAAATTTGCATGGCCTCCCGAATTCTAATCTTCTTCTGAGTCCAAGTGGTTCCTTGCCCAGGAATGCCGGATACTTTTGCAATTATCTCATCGGACACAGCTATCTGCCTTCCTCTAATTGTAGAGGAACCTTCCTGCAGATTTAACAAAAATTCAGTAGCCACTGCTTCATGGGTTTGCTGCATTCTCATAAATTATGTAATCCACCCCAGTCTTTCTAATATTTCCCGTGCGGCATCAGAGACGATCAATGTCTGTGGTTCGCTGCGAATTGGACGTCCTCCCATCTCTGTGTTTCGTTAATTGTTCTCAGCACACAATAACCTTAATGGAATAGCACAGCGTAGTTTGTTAAAGCTCGTTATTCTCTAAAAATGCGGGGGTTTTATTTCATAAAAATCTATTGCGGAGATACGGGTAAAGAAATTTCGGGTGTCAGATCTACATGCAGACATTTCCGCCCCCCAAACGAGTGAGAGGTCATGCTCGACCATCAAGTAAGGGTGGCGTGTGTGGCACAACAATAGGACAGCAGTGAAAAAACAGGCGCAATTATGATACAGTCATTCAAATTAAGTAATTACTGAAATCGATGCATAAGATAAATCGGTAATAGTGAGGAAATCGTGTTGTAATAATTAAAATATAAGGTGAAGGGACAACACAAGATTAACATGAATGTAATTGTGTTATTTACCATATTAAAGTAATATGATCGATTTATTATAATTTTCATTTGTAATGGTTCGGGGATAAGACTAAGGAATTCATGCATTTCATTTGATATTCAATAAAGATATAGGAAAAAGGGTTAAGTAACTATTGATGTGTATAAGTATGACTTCAATACCATCAACAGAGCTATGTTGCCCACAGGTGTCCATAACCTTGACAGAGTTGTTTTGTAACCCACAGAACCATTGTCCTTTATGCATACTTGAGGAAGTGCTTCTTTTTCTTTGTATTTTTGTATTGAAGACAGAGGCCATTGTGCTGGCTTGGTGACCAGATATGTCACAATGCCGTTCACTGGGAAGAAGTGAAAAGTGGGCAGGCCGGCTCGTGATGAGACTTCCTGTTCCAAGGACTTTTTCAATTGTCTTTTGGACCATTTCCCTGGTTTGGTGGCCATAATGGGAATGCCACTTCACTGTCCTCTCTATGATCACGGTAGGTTGGCTCTTAATGAGACCCCCTATCCTCCATCTACAAAAACATTAAAATATATCAATATATATATATTTTTTTTTATCAAACAACACTTTTCCTTAATTATTCATAAGGGATGGCTCAACACTCCTTAAGAGTAGGAATGGTGGAAGAAGTCTGAACATCTCAATAGAAAAAAAAATATACCCTTATTTCCATTTCAAAGATAAATATCAAATAAAGTTACAACATATGGGGAAGGAACCAATCATGATAAAAATAATCGATCAGATTAATTTAATAGTGATAAAATAAAAATATTGTGTTATTGTTTGTGCCCCTTTTCCCCCTTTTTTTATTACTAGACAATTTCCTTAAAAATGACGATTTCTTTTGATTTGCTGATTGCAGTAATCCTTAATTTGTATGATTGTTTATGATATTGTTGCCTTGAAAGAGAAAAGAAGAAAAAAATGATCAAAAATACAAAATACAAGCCAAAAACAATCATTCAAAAAGTGCTGTTACAGCAAAAACAATCTGTGAAACTGTTGTTCCTTTCAAAAGGAACAACAAAGGAATGCTCTGCGAAAATGATGTTCCTTTAGAATGGAACAACGAAAACACTACGCGAAAACTGTTGTTCCATTCAAAAGGAACAACAGAAAAATATCCTATGAAAGTGTTATTCCTTTGGAAAGGAACGGCAAAAACACTCTGCGAAACTGCTGTTCCTTTCAAAAGGAACAGCAAAGACCTTCTGCGAAACTATTGTTCCTTTCAAAAGGAACAACAGAAGTGTTGTTCCGTTAGAAAGGAACAACAACGCGAAAAAAACACAGAATTTTTTTTATTGTTTTCGTTTTTAAAGAAACTGAATTCAAACGAAATAAAGAAGTAGTAACAAAGGAAACGAATTTCATAAAACAGAAACCAAAAACAGAAAAAAAGAATGCGTTATGTACAAAAATTAAAAAACAATTTATCAAACTGGCGCGGGGGAGGAATTCTCCCCTTCAGCAAGAATTTCAATGGTGGAGTCTTCCCGTAACTGCTGGAAAAAGGATTCACGGGTAAGCAACTTATGATATAATCGAACTCGATGGCCATTAACTTTAAAGGAATGCCCAGATCCGTCAATGGTGACTAATGTGAGAGTGACGTTATCATGCACTTTCTGAATTTCGTAGGGTCCAAGCCACCTAGTCTGGAGCTTTCCAGGGAAATCCTGAAACCGAGAATCGTATAGGAGTGCCCAATCGCCTTCGTGGAAGATCCTTTGTTTAATGTGGGTGTCATGCCATTTTTCTCTCTGTTGCTGAATTAATGCTGTGTGCTGAAGAGCAAAGAGTCTGATTTCATCCAATTCGTTAAGTTGCTACAGTATTTTTGCCCAGGCTTCTTCTAAATTCAGACCCACCTTTTGAGCTGTCCTTAATGTTTGAATTTCAAATTCGATAGGAAAGATGGGTTCTTTTCCAAATACCAACTGGTATGGAGAATATCCTGTAGTAGGTCTCCATGTTGTTCGGTACGCCCACAATGCTTCTGGTAGTCTGTAGGCCCAATCTCGTCTATGTGAAGCAACGGTTTTTGTCAGTATAGATTCAATTACCTTATTCGTGCTTTTGACTTGGCCATTGGCCTGTGGGTGGTAGGGAGTTGTAATTTTATGTTGAATATGGTAATTCTGCAATGTCTCAGCCAATTTGTTACCTACAAACTGTGGTCCCCCATCTGTGATTATGTCTCGTGGGAGGCCATAGCGCACAAAAATTTGGAAAATAAACTGTATCACGGAATCCTCTGTAGCTTTTGAAAGAGGCTCTGCTTCAACCCATTTAGTAACGTATTCAGTAGCATCTAGGATGTATATTTTCTAGTTCAATGGAGGGCTAATAGGACCAACGAAGTCAAGGGCCCACTGTTCGAAGGGTTCAATCACTAGTTGAGGGTTCAAGGGCATTTCAGTAGACTGCTCAGGGCGACCAGCCCTCTGACAGCTATCACAGGCCTGCACAAATTTTTTTGCGTCTCTAAAGATATTAGGCCAATAATAGCCTATCCAAAGGACTTTATGGGCTGTTCTACGATCTGCAAAGTGTCCACCACACTGTCCATCATGGCATGCTTTCAAAATATCATATACCTCATCCTCCCTAACGCATCTTCTTATTTGCATATCTGCACCTGTATGAAATAAGTAGCCTCCTATCCAAGAAAAACGGGTGCTACGGTGTATTATTTGCTTTCGTTCATTAAGGGATAGATGTTTGGGTAATTTACCTATTGCCAAATAGTTTGCTATATCAGCATACCATGGTGTTCTGGTAGTAACAGCGAAGAGATGTTCATCCGGGAAGTGATCTTCAACTGGTTCTACATCTGTGGGCTTTGGCATTCTGGACAGAAAGTCAGCTACAGGGTTCTCTTTGCCCAGTCGATCTTTGATCGTGATATCAAATTCCTACAGTAAAATCAACCATCTAGTCACTCTTCCATTTGTAACAGGTTTATTTGCTAAAAACTTAATGGCAGAGTGATCTATGTAAAGCACTACAGGATACCCAGTTATGTAATGTCTAAATTTATTTATAGCGTGAACTACAACAAAAAATTCTTTCTCAGTCACAATATAGTTTAATTTGGCAGGGGTCAAATTTTTGCTAATGTAGTAAATTGCATATGGCTTTTTGTCTTCCTCCTACCCAAGTACTACTCCGATTGCTATGTCTGAGGCGTCAGATGAAATTTGGAATGGTAAATTCCAATTTGGGCCCCTTAGCACAGGGGTTGTTGCAACGAGCTTCTTCAAATCATTAAAAGCATTGTCACATTTGTCTTTGTCTGTGTAGTAGGTGTAGGAATTAACAAGAGTATTTGAATTTTGGCTGGATCTACTTGAATTCCTTCTGTTGAAATATAATGGCCTAAGATAACTCCATGGGTCATCATCATAAGACATTTTTCATTGCTTAAACAAAGCCTAGTGTCAATACATCTTTGCAATAATTTTTCTAGATTTTGCAATGCAGGTTCAAAATCATCCCCATAAGGAGTGAAATCATCCATATATACTTCGAGACCTTCATTTATTAATTCTGCAAAGATGCTGAGAATTGCCCTTTGAAATGTAGCAGGAGCATTGCATAGGCCAAAAGGTAAGACTCGGTAGGCAAATGTACCCCATGGGCAGGTAAAAGTAGTCTTGTCCTGGTCTTCAGGGGAAATCTGGATTTGGTTGTATCCACTGAAGCCATCCAGAAATGAAAAGAATTTATTTCATGCCAATGTGTCTAATACCTAGTCAATGAAAGGAAGAGGAAAGTGGTCTTTCTGTGTTGCCTTGTTAATTTCACGGTAATCTACACATATCCTCCACTTTCCATTCTTTTTAGGTACCACCACTAATGGGGAGACCCACTTACTATCAGATATTGGATATATAAAATTGACATCCAATAGTTTTTGTAATTCGTCTTTTACAATATCTTTAAGGTGAGGATTTAGTCTCCTTTGAGGTTGACGAATGGGTCTTACATATTTTTCAATTTAAATGTGGTGAGTACATAATTGAGGGTCAATTCCTTTCATATTGGGGTAATCCCATGCAAAGGCTGCTTTGTATTTTCATAATAATTGGACCAATTTCTCTTCTTGTTCAGCAGTGAGATTCTTGTTAATGTTTAAAGTTTTACCTGGTTCAATTTCTACAACCTTATTATTACTCACAGATGTAGTAGGTATTGCTTGATCATGAATGTCTTTAAAAGGATCTTCTTCTTCTTTATTGTTGAATGTTGCCTCAATCATGTGACATTGCAAGTGAGATTCAGTTTGTGATTTATTAATGAAATAACTAATGACATCATCCTCTATTTGATCTTTAAAATTCAAAGCTTCTTCTATAGTTAGAGGTGACCTCATGTTTTCCACAAAATATGATGCAGGTGGTTGTCTTGTTTGAATGATTGATAGACTTGGTTGGGCTGGGGGATATAAGGCTAAGTTCTTGACATAATTTCCCCTTGTTATGGTCATGTTGCCTTGTCGGCATCCAATGTAAGCATCGGCGGTTGCCAACCAAGGTCTACCTAGAATTAAAGGATGTCCATCTAGTCGGTTCTTTGGGTTGATAACTAGGAAGTCAGCAGGGTACTCCCAGGAATCTACAAATACCATGACATCTTGTAAGGTGCCTTCTGGTTTAACTACTGATCGATTGGCCAATTCCAACAAGGTTGTTGTTGGTTCCAGTGATGTAATGCCAAGTTTCTGACAGGTAGTGGTTGTTAAAATGTTGATTGCTACTCCTAGATCAACTAAGGCATTAGGGAATGATTGGCCATTGATCTGAACTGTTACTATAGGGTTTCCTGGATCTTCATATTTGATAGGTGTTTCCATTCCTGATAGTAAATCAGATAAGGTACCGACTATTTGGACAGTAGGATTGGTTGTGGTTCTCCTCTTTGGCTTTTTTATGCATAATTCCTTAATGGTTTTTGCATATATAGGAATATATTGAATGGCTTGGAGGAGAGGGATTCTGATACATAAATTTTTTAATTCTCCCAGAAGATCAAAATTAGGCTGTTCTAATGGACGGGGAATAATTAATCTTTCTGGGAATGGTGGAGAGGAAGTTATTCCTTGTTGTTGTTGATTCTGTTGTTGATTTTGGTGTTGGTTCTATTGTTGAACTTCCCTCTCGTTATGTTTTGTTTGTTCTTCTAGTAACGGATTTTCAATATGCTCATCATTATTTCTCTCTGTTTCAACTATACGCCCAGACCTTAATCGTTACACTCCGTTAGTTCAGTTTCTACTTCAGGAGGTTCTGTTATTTGGACAGACTGAACTGGTCTATTGTTTGGGTTTGGGTTGGCTTGGGCTGGGAGTTGCGGTCTTAAATTAGTCTGGGGGTTTGGGTAAGGGGCTAGCAGTGTAGGTTGAGAGAGAGGAATTGATCCTGCTGGCTGATTTGGAGGTTTTTGCCAGTTTGACTGCCAGGCCTGATTCTGAGAAGTAGAAGGGGACCACTATGGAGGCTAAAATGGTGGGCAGAAAGTAAAGCTAGGCCAGTTATTCTGATTTGTCTGATTAGGCCAAGATGTGGGAGGAAATGGTTGTTGTGACCAATTAGGAAAGGGTGATTGGTTCTGCCACATTCCACTATACTGTTGAGCATTATATTGAGGCTGAAAAGAAAATGGATCATTTGGCATACCTGATGGTCGTGGCTGCCACTGTCGGCGCTGGTTAAGCAGACACACTACTTTTGATTCCTCCTCTGCCTCTTTATAAACTGCTTTTATGCCAGGAAGCGACGGGAATCCTTCTATAGGGTGATCTTTCGTACAAATGGCGCAGACTTTAACCACATCCAATGGGCATTCTTTGTGGCTATGTTTCTTTCTACACCTGGGGCAGAATATTGCCAGATTTTTCTCTGCTTCTGCCTGCTTCTGCTTGGCTTGCATGATGTCAAACTGTGTTGTTAAAGTCCCCAGGATGTCTGTCTTAAGATATTCTAACAAATTTCCAATCTCTGCATGAGTCACACCTTCGTTAGAGGCCTTATTCTCCCTTGTGATCATGTCACGTTCAGCAGATTTCAATCTCGTATTACCCCTCGAACACCTGATACACAAATCAACAATGTCAGAATAGCTTTCTTGATATATATCACCTTTTCCCATAAGATTTAGTGTTTCAACCCACTGATCTTTCATTCCCCTAATTAATGCAGTTTTCAAAACGTTATCAGGTAAGGGTGAAGACGCATATGGTGATCTTTGAAGATTGTACTGAAATCGTTCCACGTATTCTTCCAAGGTTTCACTTGGTTTGGCTGTCATCTGGAATATTTCATCTTTTAATTCTCGTGACCTGCAATAGTCTTGATATTTCTTTAAAAACGCAGTCTCCATATGATCCCAATCAGTTATGACACCTCCACCTAATCCCATAAACCATCATAGGGCTGCTCCTTTTAACGTAGAAGGGAACAGCTTTAGTTTTTAGGGGTCAGTGGTATAATCGTATCCTCTACACATCACATCAAACTCAAACAGAAATGCATCTAGGTCTTCTGATGTTAGACCATGAAAGGTAGGAATATGTTGAAGAGGGATAGCTTTCATGGGTGCGTTAACTGTAGTGTCTACTATGGGGTATTGTAGCGTAGAGGTTTGCTGCTGGTTCGGGTTTTGGTTCTGGGCCATTTGATCAAAAATATGCCAATACCCTTATGGGATCTCCAGGGAATTTCTAGGTTGGCAAATAGGGGTAGAGATAATTTTGACAACACTTCCTTTGTCTGGAACGGGTATTCCCTGTTGTCCTACTATTTGAGGTGATTCAAGACCTTGGTTTTGAATAGGTTGAACAACACTTCCCCTATTTGGGCTATTTATTGTTTGGGTAATTTTAATAGGTGATTTTGAGTTTGTGCTTTCTCCTGTCTCCCCTTCTCCTTCTTGGAGGTTGCTGGCATTCCCTTCTTGTAGAAAACTTATGAAAGGATTCTCAATTTCTTGGGAATCTTGCTTAATTCCCTCTGTTTGACTGTATATCTCAGCGAAGGCCTCAGATGGTGATTCTGTAGCCTGAAGGGAACTAGTAGGCTATCTAGAAGTAGTTCTTTTAAATCCTACAGACGGTTGAGATTCAGTTTTCTTAAGGATTTCGTCAATAAAGGTCGTGCGCCCAAGGGTCACCAGCCCCTTAGGTTTTTCATCTTTGGGAGGGTTTTTGTTTCGCTTAATTGATTTATTCATTCAAAAGAAACAATTCTTCATTCCTACCCAAAATAAAATCTTACTTACCTCTGCTATGAAGCGAGCCGCGAGCAAGTATGTTTCTTGCCCAGTGCGCAGGTTCTTACCTTCCGTCTTTAATACCCAATTCTCCACGAGCAGAAGGAAATCAGCTATGCATTACTCCTGAAAGAATGGCATACACTCTCCCCAGCAACGACGCCAAAATGTTGAGTCATAAAAAGGTATCTTTTGAACACCTAATTATCCCACATTAATCATCAATCCGGGAGCGTCTTTTTATTCCAAGAGTGTACTCTGTCTGAGGCTGCAATTGTCTAAGAGAAATGCTTGTGAAGATGTAGCATAGAAATCCAAATGCAGAAGTAATAAATGCTTGAAAATAAGTCTAATTGCAAATAACAGGAATGTAAAGGCTACACTACAGCAATCTTGCGGGACATCGATCAGAGATGCAGTAGCAATAACTCTTTCCCTTAGAAATCGATGCGAGATGCCTAAATCTGGGAACTTGGAACGATTAGCTCTGTCCTCTACAGTTTAGAGATCTCAAAGCAAGTGAAAACAACTCAAAGGAAATGAAATCTAAAAAGGAACAGCAGCATAAAAGAAACAACATTTACAATTCTTTGAAAGAAATAGCAACTACGATTCTAACGCAATTCGAACAATTAAATCTTGAACTCAAACCTGTCGACAGTCCAATTGTAATCTAACAACAAACCATAAATAAATGGAACAACAACTCACTGTAATTACAGAACAACACTGCTGATAGATAATAATAAGTTTGATAAATGAAACAGCAATGAGTCAGCGTTTGCTTCGACAATCAATGAAACAACTCTGTAATGCAAATAAATATGAAACACACTTTGTGCATTAACAAACCAAGATTAATAATACGACAGCATAGTAATCCACCAGAGCCGGGCCCTTAGCACTAGTGAAGTACTGCTGGGTCTAACTTAGAACTCTAAATAATAGATGAAACCGGTGTTTTTATATTAATCAAAAAGACATTACAGACAGTGTTCTCTCACGACAAAGAGTCGAGAATTATTTGATTGCAAAGGAAATATGAAAGTCTCTTACAACAACAATCCATCGTCCCTGGTCACTAAAGATCATTGCCTTTATATTCAATCTTTGGACGGACAAATCAAGAAAGATGATAAGTTTGTACAGCGATCCCTCAGGATCTTCCGATCTTGAGGGATTCGCACCTTCTTTGTTTTATCACAGTTCTGTTTGCTTAGTTTAGGGCCGAGCTGTCTCTTTCCCTTTTTGGGCAATCCGTTCAGATCTTCTTGGCTTCAGCTGAATATGGTTCATCACAAATGGAGTAGGAGTCAGAGTGTTTTCAGCCACGCCTTTGATACAGCTGCTCACCTCTTCGAATTCCTGATTTGACAATAAAAACAATCTTTATTCATCCTTTTTAGACTCGATGTAAACCTTTCCAAATTAATTACAATTATCATTATAGATTACCTTTTCAAGACAAACTGAAGTATATTTATGGTGAAAGAATGAACAAATATATAGGAATTTCATACCTCTTTCAATGCCCAACAACTGGCACAAACTCACTGTCCAGAAATGTCAGAACAGCCAAGAACTTCAGAAAGAAGTTCCGGTGCAAAACCCAAAACTGAAACTCCACAAATCAAGGTAAACCCTAGGTTGACTATGTTTTCAATCAAGAAAGAGAGAAATTGATATCCAACAGACATAAATAATTTCCAGACATATCAAATATTCCACAGGAGTGACCAAGAATAGGCAGAAAGGCCTTACAAGATTCCAAAAATCAAATTTTCATTTAAAACTAGCCATATGCAACTTGGTAGTGAACAACTAGAGTGCATACGCAACTTTGTACAAGGAAACCCATGTATACACGTCTCTCTTTGGACAAAAATGCATATATATATGCGACTGTGTAAACTAAAAAACGTGTATAAAAAGGGCAGTAAAGAAAAATTAAAAAATCTAAGCCTAATCCAGAAGATCAGGACTTTTTCCTAGATGGATAGAACCAATAAGATTGGGAAAGTGATCAGACCAATAAGAGAACCCAAATCCAGAAAGAAACAATCCAAACTAGGAATTACATGGATGTAATACCCAGTGGAGTCACAAATTTTGTTACGGGA
Source organism: Pinus albicaulis (assembly GCA_034641835.2). Lineage (NCBI taxonomy): Eukaryota > Viridiplantae > Streptophyta > Pinopsida > Pinales > Pinaceae > Pinus > Pinus albicaulis. The sequence goes on along the minus strand of CM076584.1, from coordinate 1,045,986,252 downwards.
TGAATTACCCTCAAGTCTGGGTTGAGGACCCCATCAGAGCAAGAGGCACACACCAACAAAAAACAAGAAAACAAGCATTCCTAATGCTTTAACTAGTAAACTTGGAAGAAACGACCTTACCCGTAAGTCCTACGTTTGAGGTTGTTCCCGGTGGGTGCAAATGCTCTGCTTCTCCATGTGCTTCAATACTTGCAACTCATTCAAGAAAATAACATAGACTAGTAATAATATAAATCATGTTCTATATGTCAGTGGTTAGATCATATAAGCTTATAGAAAATAACATGAAATCAACCATAGCAAGATCATTAACATGTATAAAAGCATTAAAGATCACAACATCAGTAATGGTACATAGATTCTTTATTGATTTATGTAAAATATGTGGAGGAATACCACATAATTTAGCCACGGCTCCAAGCGAAACCCTCCAACCCAAGCCTCAACAATCTTCTTCCGTAAAGGCACACAAAGATGTCACATAAAGGAGGTGAACATATCAAAGAGGGAATCAAGGGTTTCCACAACATGGGAAGTGTAGGAGACACATAGATAATCAGACTTGATCTGGGACTAATAGGCTATAGTATCAATACTTTTCTCTCTCTCCCCTTTAGGCCTTGCCATGAGGTGTATTTATACTTCCTCAAAATAGTTTTTTTCAGTTGGGAAACAGTTTGTCCATGGACCCTTGTAGGTGGGCTTCCATTGTAACCCGTAAACCCCGCCTAGAAAATACGGAATTATATATTTTTTCATATTTTAAATTATATATGCGGGTTGGATATAACTGGACCCGCGACTACACGGGCTTTTGAGAGGGCAGAGTCGCAATTAATCACGCCTTAATCACAATTAATTTGATGTAATAAAGTGTGCGAAATGACATTTTTTCGCCTTGTAATAAATATTTTGTAAGTTTCAACGGTTATGATCTGGCTCGCTTAGATCAACGATGAACACACCACTCTGCACCCCCCCAAGCTCGTTCGATGGATATCCGACAGGGTTTGGAGCGATGGTCTCCCAAATGCCGTCGTCACTATGTGTCTCCCCCTCATACACTCTGCACCCCCTCCTCCAAATAAACTTTACCATTACTAATGCCCTGCAGGCTCCCCCTAATCCATTTCCACTTATCGCTTGACCACTTGACATTGACCCTGCTCCCGCCGATCCACTCCTCCATCGTCACGTTTCAAAATTTTTACCCTATACCTAAGTGCCAAGTGTCCCTCTCCCATTTCCCATTATAAATTTATCGTTCGACAATAAATTCCCCCCCCCCGCTCCATGGTAACATAAATTTGACAATGATACTCACAATAAATTATAAAAGCCCTGTATCTCAAATTGTTGAACCCCTGTTCACTGAAAATTCTACTCTGTCAAACATTGTAACTCTCTCATAGAGCGCAAAAGCAGCCACACAACCAGGATCCTGCCCAACTCCTCATCTAGTTGTTCAAACGAAAATCCACCAAGTAATTATAGTGAAAGCCATTCCTCTGAATTATGTCTTCAGACAAGAAATCCACACCTAAAGAAAACTCCATGATACCTCCAACTATTGATTTATACCATCAACCTCTGGTCGACCAATTATACCAAGTCAAAGAGACCAATTGTGAGTTCTATCTCTACGAACCCCACAATTGGCTCAAATAAAAATATCTCAGCCTCATTGATGAATTGGGATTGTGGGACTCATTCCTACCCCAATTCATCTTTCCCCAAACCTATTATTTCCCTGAGTTTGTAACCTAGTTCCAATTCAGGTATATTCTTAGTCAAAAGATAATTGTGGCCCATAATAGTGAATTTCTCTTTGCCATTAATGAAGCTTCAATCTCAGAAATGCTCCAAGTCCAAACCTATAATCCCATACAACCCTTTCACCCATATTTTCTCATGGAGATATACAACAAACTTGATTTCCCCGTGTTCTGAATATGGGAAAACTAGTTTTGTTGTTCTAGCTCCCTCATAAGTATAAAATAAATGTGTTTAGGATTGTCTCAAATTAGCCAGTTATGTGAGGGTGTCTGTGTCAAGTTTTGGTGTTTTTTATGAGAAATTCATGAGTTAATTAGATGTTAAAAACACATGTAAAACAAGTAAATTGTAGAGAAATAACACACAACAAACACATTACACAATAGCTGATAACAAAGTCACCCCTCCTGGGCTACATCTCCATGGACCTGCTTCAACTGGTTAGGCCCTCTTTGGATTAATGGGAAATTATCTGATTACATGCACCTAAAATTCTCCAATGGCTTTCAAACCTGCTCCATTGGATTCAGAAGTCCCAAAAACCTCAAAATAGACTATTCAAGCTCTGCAAATGGTATTCAGCTGATCTAGGCATGGCCTCCTCTCCTGGTGGCCCTAGTCTTCTTTAATATTCAAAGTGGAAATATCAGTTACGGAAGTACTCCAACACCTCTGCAACCTACACCATCATTCTCAGAGCCTCAAAATAATCTAATAGTGACTCTTCTTGAGCCAAAATTGGTCGAAAAATTCCAAAATTATGGCTCATCCAGTTTTCCCTAGGAAAACTCCTCCAAAACTGGAGAAACTCTAGTCAACCGCGCCAATTTTGGTAGTGGCGCCGAATCTAGGGACTCCGCCATTTTCCCCTCCAAGTTAAATTGGATTTTAATTAAATGATAAGTGTGCATTAGGTGGTGACTAGCACATTTAAATTGGGATTAAGGGTTAATTAACCCTTTTTTAAGGTCTAATCTGCGCTTTTAACATTGGCCCTTTGCCATAGTTGCACGCAATGGTCATATGGTGAGGGGGTTGGTACCCTACTTACCCCACCGATTAAACCTTGTGAATTTAAATATATGCAGTGGGCATAATATGTTAAGTCTAAAAGAGTTGGTATATTGGTATCGTGGTGCGCTCGCTTGGGGGAGGTCATGGGGTCGAGCCCCTACCTCCACCCTTCCATTGGTAGTATATTTTTCCACCCAAAATAATATAATTCGACCATGAACCTTACCAAATTCGTCCTTGGAGGGAGGGGGGGGGGGGACATGGCAGCCTTCGGGCTTGCCATGTGTCCTCTTCCCCTTGGCTTAAAAATTAAACCAATAAAAATTTCCATGTGCTAGAAATTCGGGCCACTTAGCCACTTAGAAATTGACACTTTCCATCTTATCATTGGGCTGGAGGAAAACCCAAATTTTTGGCCTTTGACCCTGTTTAACCCCTTTTTTTTTAAATTCGCATGTTTGGCACGACGAACAACGATCTATATCTTCCTCATACGGACTCGTTTTGAGTGAAACAAAGTGTGCCAAGCACTATCCAGTCATTCTGGTTTCATTAGGGGAATTTTGAGGTATAAAATGGGCCTCCTAAGGAAATTATAAAATAATAGTGGAAATAATAAATTAAGATTTGATTACATCATCAAATTTTAGAGGGAAAAAAGAAAAAAACTACTTTTTCAACTCATATTTTCAACTTATCTCCCAAATTTTTTACTCAAATTTCGAGCAAGAGTACTCGTTGGATGAAATTATTAATTCCTTATCCAAGGAGTACCCATGTTGCATACTTTCGATGGGTCCTGCTACACAAAAAAATAGATATACATGAAAAACGTGATTTTTATGTCTTTCTCATTTTTTGTGTAGCAGGGTCTATCGAAAGTATGCAACATGGGTACTCCTTGGATGAGGAATTAAATTTTTCATCCAACGAGTACTCCCACTCGAAATTTGAGAACAAAAATTTGGGAGATAAGTTGAAAATACGAGTTGAAAATTTAGTTTTATTATTTCATTATTTTTTAATATTTTTACCCTTTTACTTAAAAAGTGGTGAATCATCCCCCATGGTTGACATCATCATTTTGAATCCTATTGGTTCTTAGAAAGTTTATTTTTGTTGTACATTTTTCCTGAGGAGGCCCATTTTAGACCTCAAAATTCCCCTAATGGGTGCAATTCTGAGCACTTTGGATTTTTGGAAAATGTTTGCCCCCAATCTAGATTCCGATCACCCCTAGAGGGCCAAAATATTTGAGACTTTATTACCAGAAAATGCTCAATTACCCAAAACAAACCCTCCTTATCCCTCCTCCATGTTCCCTGAGATGACCAAGAAAATAATCCCCATGGTTTCATGTTTATTAGAGTGCCACTCTGACCAATGGGTTGATCAAACCATTTTAGCCTTTCTTTCTGTCTTTTTTGCAAGCGCAAAACCCCCTATCCTCTTTTGTTACAGTGATTTTTTAGTAGAGGCAATCCATGAACAGTTCATGAAGTTTTTAACTGAAGGATTATTCAAATATGCTTTTGTCTTAGTATATTTATTTCTCTACTATCAATCATACATGTTTTATTTCCACCTATAGAAATTAGACAACCAAGGAAAACCTCAATCAGTTACTCACTATACCTCCCTTCCCAGAAAGAGAAACACTGAATACACATTCAGTGACTTTGTAGATCAATTTTTACATGTGGCTTCCAGTTTATTAAACAATGATGCAAAACCAAGAATACACCTAGAGATAAAGAGAATAATGCACTTAAGTGACCAAAATAAGAGAGGGGATTGGTATTTATACCAAATTTATACAGAGATCAAAGTGTATGGGTGTGATTTACCCCCATACAAACCCCCCAAGTTTGTGTCAATTCGCTTCTTTGCTTTGGAGCGTATTAGGCAGATGATCAACATGGACTAGCTACACTTTTTGGTAGAAAATAAGAAGGCACCGTTCAAGATAAAGACTCAAGTTGGCCCCTTCATATGCAATGCAAGATCATCAAGACAAGATGCAAATGAATTTCAAGTAAAATTTACATGGTCCTATGATCCTTTTGGAATAATTTCAAAATTAAGGGTAGAAAAAAAGTATGCTCCTTATACCCACACTCCCAGACCAGAGATATAATAGTATATGAATCAAGAAGAGTGGCAGGGTAATACTTTACAGGAGGCCGAAGAACAGGTACTGTCGACCTCACATACTCCAGTACCTCAGGAAAAACATGAAAAGGGACTTAGGGAAAACATTTCCCCTTCAGTATCAGAAATTTCAACAAATGAGTTCAAAGTGTACAATAAGAGACAAAAGACCAAAGACATGGGAGAGACACAACATGAAAGTTCATAACAGCAACAAGGCTTATGCACTCCATCATTTTCAGGGAGAGAGGAGATCATTCCTGGAACTCCTATGACCTGAATAATAACAAATACACCAATTTAATCACCAAAAAGAGAGTTGGAGAAGAATAAGAAAGAACAAAGTATATTTGTTAAATACAAAGAAATTAAAAAGAAAATTGCGATGCTCAAGGCTACTACTTGTACACAGTTTTGGAAACAAAAAAAAAATTCACTATTCATGCTTCTTTCTGCCTTTGACACAGAGAAAGGTCAAATGCAGATTGGATTTCTCCAAGCATGAATCCCTACTCCAAAAACTATAGATGACTATAAGAAGACAGTATTTTCCTTCGAAATTGATCAAATTCATCCTATTAATCAAATGGAACTGCACAAACAAACATGTGAGATGTTGTATTCAACCTTGACCAACAATTCAATGACAACTTCAAAATTGCAAGCTTCATTCACTAATATCCACTCTCAATTAAAGCTTGAGAAGATATCCTCTTTGGAGAAATACACAAATATTAAATCATTGGAGGATGTAAAATCTATTGAGGAAATTATAAAGAGTAAGAATGCATACGTAACAACATTGAGGAAGCAGATCAAGCTCCCATCCACTGAAGATCCGCAGGAAAACGAAATTAGACACTTAGAGCAAGATAAAGAAGACATGTTCAAAATAATCATTGAAAAAATTGTTCAGATTAAACAAATGGAGGTTGAGTTGGAGAAATTGTTAAAATAAAAGGAACAATCATCTCAACTAGCAATTATTCCACTCATAATAGTTCCCATTGTAGGAGCAATTCTAGTAATAGGTACAAAAACTGTAGAGGCATCAATTTCATAAATGTTTTCAACAACAGAGGGGAAATCCACCACTACAGCAACATATCTAACCAAATCTATGGAGGACTTGTCCTTTAAAGGTCAAGAAATCAAGAAATTATTTGAAAAAATAAATATTTTGTAGGAGCAGAAAATAAAAGTGGATAACACTTATCTGACAAAATTACAAAAGACATACTGGCTCACACAGAGGATTGAGTATTTGGAGAACCAATCCATCATTTCATACACTATTTCACAAGCTAAGGAGAGCATTTGGGTGGAGATAAATGAAGCTATCATTAAGACATGGTCATCGAAATCATATTTGAACAAGATGAATTAGTGCAGAAATCAAAAGGACTGATAGTTGATGTGAAAAAATACCTTGGCACTAAACCAAGTGATGTTATTGCTTTGATAAAATTGTTGAATTCAAAAACCAAAGAAGAGTTGGAAGAATTGGATATAGAAGACATAACATATACCATATTGGAAGTAAGAAGGGTTCTCACCAAGAAAAACTTGATGCTACAATTGGAAAGTAAATGTAACAGTATGGAGGCTACTACACAGAGGTTTCACAAAAAAATTAATGCATTGCATCAGAACGGTCTCCCTGGACTGAAAGGAATGAGAGGTAAGTTAATAAAGCTCGAGGATTATCAGACAAAAAAGTACACTATTGTTGCAGATAAATCAAAATTTTCCAAGATCTTAGGTACAATCACAGGGAAGGCATTCATGGAAGGCCTCAGCTATGACTGACTGATTAAACTTGAGATTAGTCATTTGTTTCTTGTTAAACCTACCTTCAAAAATTATACTAAGCGAGATGAGACTTATCGAAGATTAATCAAGTCACCACTTCCAGATGAAAAAATATGGGAAAAACTATGTGTATTACTCGAGTAAAACAGCCATGAAGCCTAAAGGAGGAAAGCAACAACAAGGCAGCTATTTTTCAGATCCAGCCATCAACAACAACCCTCGAAGATAGTTCCAGCCAAATTATGTAGTTTCAATGTGCTATATTTTTGTACTATTTATGTAAATAGTTTTAGATATTTTGAGTGAATCTCGATATTTTAAATCAAGATATTTTGTAAAAGATTATATAAATACTTCATAATTTGAAGTAATTTTGTGGGGACTTGTATGAAGAAATAAGTTTTTTGATGTAAAGTTGTTCACTAAGCTAAAGGTGATCATTTTCAGAAATACATAAACTTGTTCCAGGATTCACCTGTCAGATGATTTGGTGATGTCTTCCCTCTTGTGATTGTTATTTTTTTGTTGTTCCATATGTTATTCTTATCTATATTATTTAAAGAAAATTATGGGCTGAATTTGTTTGATTACACTCTACTCTGACTTATAAACAATATTTGTGTTTTCAAACTGAAATTAAATATAGAATTCATTTCTAAATACTCTATGTTTAATTGAACCTTAATCTTTTCCTCCAATTCACTCCAAAAATGCTCTAAAGATCCAATAGTCTGCCTACCTTGCCTTACAACACTTCATTTGTTATTTATGTGCTTGATTTACTTAAAAGTTTATGATTCCATTTCCCAATGGCTTATTCTTAAAAGTTTCAACCAAATCTTTCAAAAATCAACCCTTGAACTCAATAACTAGCCTAATACTTTTAATCAACAAATCTAAATCATAAAGAGAGATCTCTCTCTGAAGCTAGAAGGGCTCGATTCTAGCTTCCAAGGTGGTTTTGTGGTTATCTCTGGATTTCTCTCATAACCTTTGGAAATTACAGAGTGATAACATATTATTCACTAGTTTTTGTTGTGATAGTGACATGTAAATTAAGTTGAACTCATCAAAAAATAAGTTAACATAAAATATAAAAATATCGATAAATAAATATTATACCAATCTTAATCTTATTAAATTTATAAGACGTTGAGAGCGATCATATTCTTTGAAGTACAAATATCAAGTTTATACATCCCTGGAAAAACTTGCAGATTTATATATCCTTGAAAAAGATTGCACCTCAAAAAAATCCTCTTAGTGTTTAATAAATTTAAACTAATTATAACACATTCACATGATAAACACTCCCCATATACTTATGTATATTTTAGCATTCAAATGATATCTAGCATCACATATTTATAATATTCCCAATGACTAGCTAAACATCTCACATCATATGAGTCAAATAAGAAAGTCCACCTTTGCATATACGTTTTCAAGATATGTTCAATAAATCAGATGGGACAATTTTTTTATAAAATGATAGATGAGCTAAATAATATAAATAATATGAGAAACTATAAAAAAAAACCCTTTACCAGCCTATTTGGTAAAAGTTAAAGTAGATGACTTTTCTTTATCAATTTCACCAAAGTATTTACAATATCTAAAATAATGTTAATATCATAACTCCTTTACCAAAGTATTTGCAATATATAAAATAATGTTAATATCATAACTCCTTTACGTATGTGTTCAACCAATAATCACGTAGTTACCATTGAAGTTGCTATTGAAAAAGCATAAAGAAAAGTCATCGCGAATAACTTTTCTTTATCGATTACACTAAAGCATTTGATACTATGTCTAAAATAAATCCGCGAAAAAGAATAAATGAAAAACAAAATTGAGAAACCAGATATATCTGATATTATATCTCATATTTATTAAAAGAAATTAACATAAATTTTTTTAATTAATATAAAAATGTAAATAATTTATTAAATTTATAATTAAATATATAACATTTTTATTATAGAAATGTTTTGATTTTCTTTCACTTATAATTTTAAGTTTTAAAAAACTTAAAATTTTCTTAAAAATAGATATAGTCTAATTTATAAATAACTTTTTTAAAGATATTTTTTCTAGTTAATTTAATCAAAATCTGACAAAAAAAAATTTAAAATTTTGAATTTAATTTATTTAATCGGTATAATTTTGGTGTCCCAAGTTTTTCAGGATGCTGAATCTATTTATTCATTCTAAAATGTATAAATTATATTGCCAAATTTTAGTGAAATCCAGTAAAAAAAAGCTATTTCTTCTATAAATTAGAGACACACATATATAACTCATAAATCCTACCTCTTTCATAAATGAAAATAGAAATATTTATATTATATCCTATAAAGTTAGAACCTACAATTAAAGATTATTTAACCATGCATCTTAGTACAAATAAAGTATCATTTCTAAGATTTTACTCTAATTAAAAAATAGAAATTGGCTTAATTTTAATATTTATGTTCATGTGTGGAAATTTGTGACATATTTGTATATATTTTTTAGTTGTTTTAAGTGTGTTTTTTTGGAGTTTTCAATGGATTTCTCATTAGAATCTGGCCAAAAGAAATTAGTGGTGAAATTTTGATTTGTGTTGTTTAAATTGACTTTTATACTGTATATTTAGATTTAACACCATTAAATTGTACAGAATTCACCATCAAACTGGTGATTTAATAATAAATCCATGCCAGATTATAAACAAATTAAATCAGAAAATAAACTAGAAATTTTTTCAAAAAAATCACATTTAAAAATAACTCATATTTTTCCAAGAGTATTTATATTGATGTGTGCAAATTGATAATATATTTACAACACCAATAAATATTTTAGATAATTATAATTTTTTGTATATTCCATTAAAAAGCCTACCTTTCATTAAATTCCATCATAAATCTTATTTAACTTCACTCACCATTCATTAAATTCCATCATAAATTCAATTTAAGTTCACTTTTATTTTTCAAAAAGAGTACTGTGATAATTTCACCAAGTTTGAAAGTGACATATATGAATGGAGTAGTCTAAAGTAAAAATAGTAAAAATAACTTTTTAAACCAAATTTCAACAGAGAGAAATTGTGACCTCTGTTGACAACGCCTATATGTTTTTTTTCAGCCCATCAGCAATCAATCACTGCCTATCAACTTCGTTGGGATTTTCATGTCAATACAACAACTTTTTTTCTTTAATTAAATTCAAACACCATGTTGTCTAGGTACGGAGTTAAACCATTTAACTCTTGAGAACTAACACCACGTTGTTTTGATACAAACATTGAAGAAAAGCTATGCAAGTAGATAATCCTTGCAAATGATATAAATCTATGCAGTAGCTTGTACGGCGAGTCTTATTTCCACTGCCATAAGCTCATAAATGCTCCTAGGCAGGAAATGCCCGCCGTCAGAACAAAACTGTAGATCATCGTGCGGTGATCTGTCTAGGCGCATTTATGAGCCTATGGCAGTGGAAATAAGGTTCACCTAGCTTGTACTAGCTAATAATAAAGTTTACAGCAATATTCTAATACAATGAAATATGAAGTTTAATTTCGATGACAATGACAACACAATGAAATATAAATACAATATAAAAGCATAGATGAACATATTTTTTAATAATTAAATGTTCATTTTTTTAATTTTTATGGGAAAGGGAATCAACAAGCTATTATGGCTTTGGATTTTTTTCAAAGTTTTATTATCATCTAACCAATACCAAATGCAATGGTATTTTTTTAATGGTAAAAACAAATTTTCTTTCTGGGAAAGGAATCAACAACCTATTAACACAATGAAATAAAAATACAATATAAAAGCATAGATGAACATATTTTTTAATAATTAAAATTTCATATTTTAATTTTTATGGAAAAGTGAATCAATAAGTTATTATGGCTTTGGATTTTTTTTAAAGTTTTATTATCATCATACCAATACCAAATGCAATGGTATTTTTTTTTAATAGTAAAACAAATTTTCTTTATAGGAAAGGAATCAACAACCTATTATGACTGGAATTTTTTAAAGTTTTATTATCATCCTACCAATGCCAAAGGCAATGGTATTTTTTTATGTTAACAAATGTAATAATTATTTAAACTATGTTGTAGTGTATTAATGTTTTAAATTTAAATTTAAATTTAATATTTTATGATTAAAAATTCAGTATTTTTTAAATTATTATACATTGATTATCAATAATTTCATGTAATATATAAGATAAAACTTATATAAAATTAAGGGTAATAGTTGCAATGCAACATAGTCTTTACTAGTAGTTAATTGATTGAAGTGTGGAGTGAGGAGAAAATTCCACACAATGAAAGTTTATTGCACAATGAAAGCTCTCTACACAATGAAATCTCTCCACACAGTTCTCTATACACCTATCTTGTTGTCTGTGTCTCTCCACACAGTTCTTGTGTATTAATATTATTATATTTTATTGGTAATATTTTAACACTAAATAATCCATATAATGAAATATGTAAGCACAAAGCTCTCTTCACAATGAATAGAAAGCTCCCCGCACAAATCTCTCCACTTTTCTTGTTGTCAATGTGTTTCTGCACTCCATTTCTAGTTAATTGATTAAAGGTTGTGCATAGTGCAGAGAAAACTCCGCACAATGAAAACTTTAGGCACAATGAAATCTATTCACACAAAACTCTCTACACAACTTAGCACAAAATATCCACATAATAAAATCTTTCCACACAAAACTCTATGCACAATGATATCTCTCCCCACAATGAAAACTCTCTCCACAAAGCTCTCCACACAATGCAAGTTTTCCGCACAAAGCTCTTCACTTGTCTCGCTGTCAGTGTCTCTCCACAAAATTCTTCCACACCAAATCTCTCCGGAGAAGCATTTGTTAATAAAAAATACAAGTGTGCAACTATATTGTTCCACACTTCCGTATGCATTATCTTTCCACGCAATTCTTTTGCATCATTACTATTATATATTATTGGTGATATTTTAATACTAAAGAGTCTAGGTCTTCGTATTCTGAATACCGTTAATTAGTTATTAAAAGTTGTGCGGAGTGTAGAGAGAACTATGTACAATGAAAACTCTCCACATAATGAAATCACTTCGCATATAACTCTGTGCACAATGAATTTTCCAATATTAGATGAGATTTCTTAATAACAAATATTAGATGAGATTTCTTAATAACAAATACAAGTGTATGGCACTCTTTTGCACTTCAACATGGATCCTCTGTCCGCACAATTCTTCCACATTGTATCTTCGTATTCTGAATTATGTTACCGTATTGTTCTATACTTGTGCATGCATTCTCCTCCTCATAATTTTACCGCACAATTTCCATACTAGTTTTTAAATGGTTATAAGGCTCTTAACATTATAAATGTTTTAAATACAATGTGTTATTAAGGCTATGTTTCTTTATTAATCGAATAATTAAGCAAGGATTACTAATAAACATTGGTGTTTATAACATATTGTATTATCTAATCTTTCTAATGATAATAAGTAACATACAAACTATTGAAAGCATTTAGTACTAGAGCATGTAAGAAAGGGTAAGTGTGTAGTGCAATTGTATATGCAAAATTAGTTTCTAACACAAAAAGTTTGCGAAGATGCGGAAACCTGGAGTGATGAATACTGATCGTGTTGTAGACAAATTCACACTTAGCATTAAATATTTAATTAATTCTTAGCAGTTCTATCAAAAGATGTAGTCTAACAAGGCCAAAATGTTTCCCAGAAAACTATGGAAATTTCTGTAGGATTTTGAGAAATTCTAGTAGAATTTTTTGGAAATTTGGGTTACAAATGTCAAACTTCAGGATTTTGGGTGCCCCAGGAATTCTTGATGGTCCTGAATCCATTTCCACCATCATGAAAATGATTTGAACACTCAAAGGATTGAATTTCTTGATTTTTTTTTACCAGATTCCAACAAAAATTTCGTCATCTGGGCGAAATTGCCTTATTAATATCTATTTATCAAATTGATATATAGTCACATTATTTCCCAAATGCTTAATAACATGTACTTTGTTGCATTGTGTAATGATTGCTCGTTGCAAGCATATCAATAAAATTGTATCTATCGTTATAATAAAATAATCTTTTTGACATTTATTCAGTGAATTGAAGTATATGCACAGGTTTCCGCAGTAGTATGCTTCATAGCAAATTGAAACAGTGTGTGAGTCTCCTTCCTTTAGTTTTATTTAATAATTTCACAATGAAATTGTATTCTGCATCTTCATAGTCAGCACATGTATAATGATTATTGGTTATAAACATATCAAGAAGAGTATATTTATCATTACTATTCATCATTTATTCGGTGAATCGACATGAAATTATATATTATAAAATAGTATTTTTGTCACATATTCGTTGAATCAATATGTAATCATGACATTGTAAAAACCTAATTAAGATTTAATTCTATCATTAATAGATATACTTTAAGATATTAATAACAGGTACTATTGAAATCATAAGTATTTGTAGCAGAGTAATGGTAAAATCATTATATGTTTTGTACAAATTGCATGAATTGTGGAATTTGTTCTTAACTTCTTATTGCATTTATTCTAGTTATCGTTTACTAATTTTTCTATTAACGATATAATGAAAAATGAGCAATGATTTAATGTGAGTCATAAAGAGTTCATTATTAGCCCTAATTAAATTTTTAATATTCAATAAGCCAGGCTCCAAAAACTTGGTATGTGCATATGGGTAACATATACGAAAGTTTTAAAAAGAATGAACAAAGATTATGCTACACATATTGCTTTCTGCACATCCCTCTACCATTCCAAAATAGAAACTGGTTGCAGAGCAATGTTTATGCATGAATTTGATGAATAAACTATGAAAATACTATTTTATAATATCGATCGATTTGTTCAAAAGCGATAATCATTATACAATGTCAATTTACTAAATAAATGCTTACGTTAGCTCGGAAGAAAAATAGAAAATTTTGCAAAGTAAGTTACATAGATATTTAGAAATTGAGGAAAAAAAAATTGGCTTGTGAAAAGATTGGAAAAATAAGTTTTAACATTGAAATCAAAGTTGTGGCTAAAGAAATGGCGATTTACATTGACGTAGGGTATAACCGAAGAATTAAATAAAGCGATATAGATAAATGTCGCGCATGAAAATTAATTATGGTATTTTTGAATTGGATGACGAACTAAAGTGAAACGTTTTTGTGCTCTGGTTTCAATATTTTTTCTTATTCTTATCATTTTATTTTGTGACCTGGTCTTGGTTCATTGCAACACAAGTCTAACTGGGTTGTCATTGTTATTAGTTGACACACTATTTAGTTTAATGTAAAATCTTTCTTTAGTCTGCATCATTCATAGCATTATTGTATTGGAGTCTTTTCTATCCTTTGGTAAAATACAAGATGCCACGCGAATGAGGTAGAGTGGGGTGTGGAGTTGGTGAATGAGCAGATTCAATTTGACATGACTTGAAAATCATTGGTTAGGGGGAGGCTATAGATCATAGCCCTATCAACAAGTCTAATTTTAACGATTCCGCATTTGATCAACGAAACATTGGTAATGATCTTGAATATCTCAAAATGATTATGGAACATCTCCTAAGAAACATACATGATGACCGAAATTATATAATATCATTCATGAATAATATTCAATGCAACCAATGACAAATGCATGACATTAAAAAAATTGCAGAGGGGTCAGGAGAATTTACAGGAAAAACTAAATTTCTTTTAAGGCAGATTGATTCATATGGAGAAACATGTACACTGTGAGTTTTAGCTTCCGTCGTTAGCGAACTCAACAAAAAAGAATGAGATTCCATAACTACCCCTCATAGTTAGTAGCTATTGATTATGTAATGATTCTGAAAATTTTCTGGACCTATGTTTATTTTCATTTTTTTGGTAGTGAATCATTTTTTTGTTAATATGTTATCAATATTGTAATCCTTGCTTTTTATTGGCATAAACTGATACTTAGTTTCATTTGAAAACACTTACAACATTGTCAATTGTTCAAGATTTTCATTTTCTATATTATTTGATTCTTTTGATCAATTGAAAACAATGTTGAAATGCAAGAATGAATAAAAAAACATAAACATCTCTGCATACGACACCTTTACAAACTTCTGTAAACATGTGTCAGTTGTAATGCTAATTATAGTTGCAATGTTAAATTCCATAATTGCTAATGCTTAATCGATTTAGAATGGTAAAATTTCTCCCGGATGCTGGTGGCCAGCATGTGTGAAAGGTGGCAAAGGTGGTGGGTTGGCACGTGGGGTTCTACCATCGCCACCCTACTCTTCGTCCTCCAGGCCATTAATTTCATTTACTCCGAGCCGCCCAAGGCATTAACGATGCACATTTTCCCAGACTTGCACTCGCTCCACAGGGATATGGCTTCTTCGGGAAGTCACAGGCTGGCATTGATGCCTCTTTGCTCCTGCTGCTCCTCAGCGGTCTCTGAGCCAAGTTCTCAGACCAATAATGGATGCAGGTGCTCGCTTTCTTGCTGTTTAAACCTTGCTCCGGGTCTGCACGTCTCGCAGAGCTTCCTTTGCTCTCAGAGTTTCGGCATTCGCTCTGATTCCCTCCCTGTGGAGTTCGACTCTTCTTTGCCTTCTGTCCTCAGAATTGGAACACCTATCCTGACCCAGCCCTCTGTTTCCTGCTCTTTCAAGCTCAGCTTTTCTCGCCTGAATCCCATGCCTCAGTTACGCCATAGGATGAGATGCAGACGCAGCTCGAGCCATTGGAATCCTTCCCGACACCCTCCTTCCACCTTTCCTAGTTCCTCTTCGCCATCATCTGATTCCCTGCGGGGTCGTTACCCTGAGACTCGCAGTGGGCGTGGCTCTCTTGTGGGGCGTGGGATTACTCAGCCTGCTAGAGGCATCTCCAGTCTCCTCCTGGGTCAGCTGCACAGGGCTCAGTTCCGCTTCCCCTGCTTGCTTAACATGCCTA
This sequence comes from Pinus albicaulis, assembly GCA_034641835.2. Taxonomy (NCBI): domain Eukaryota; kingdom Viridiplantae; phylum Streptophyta; class Pinopsida; order Pinales; family Pinaceae; genus Pinus; species Pinus albicaulis. The sequence continues at coordinate 1,045,970,490 of CM076584.1, read as the reverse complement.
CTGTCACAGCCACCATAACCATCGACTTCAAAGAAGAGCCACCTGAGTTGACTGTCGTGATCACTGACTCTCATCCGGCGCATTTGACGACTGATAGGCCTTGTTATCCCTCCAGAGGAGGTCAGAAGCGGAAGGAGGTTGAGGGTAGCTCCTCGCAGGTCCCCAACTTTGCTTCAGGTGCGGGCGACATCAAACGAGGCTGTTTCGCTGCTTCTAGAGTCAAGGCGGGGGCGGAAGTTTCCAAACAGGATGTTCCAGGTGATAATGTTGATGTGCAGGCAGAGGATGACCCCTACGCCTACGCCTGTCATGTGGTCGAGTCTCCTCCCTCCTCTCAAGGTAATTAATGGCCATTCTTCTCTCTGGCTTGTTTTTGGCTTTTCGTCGTGCCAGGCTCAGCTCTGGTATTTGCACGTTGTCTCAGTTTAGCTGTCTTCACTTCCACTGCTCGTTTGATTGTCGGTTTCCCCTTTGTGGGCGGCATATTTTTCTGTATAAGATCGATCATGTTTACATTTCCGGATCTAATTACTGTGGGTTGATTTGCTGTTGGGACTTTGCGGCCGGTTTCCCCTATGAGGGTGACATTTTTTTGTTGAGATGCCTGTCTGTGCTTCATTGTTGTAACTGTCTCTTGGCACTGTGGGATGATATTTTGACAAAGGGTCATGGTTGTACTAGAATTCCCATCTCTCGGGCCAGAATTACTGAGGCCCTGGCCTCCATGTAATGTATTTTTTTGTATACTAATAGATTAAGCATATTCAGAAAAAAAAAAAAAAAAGAATGGTAAACTTTCATAATTTGATTTTCAAATTTATATTTTTTTATAACAAAGCTTCCTTGTGAAAATATTTCATTATAAAAAAATAGTTATTCGCAAAATTAGCCTAGCTTTATGTGTGTTGTAGAGGAAAACAAAACATGATTTGATATAGTTCCTACTACCTAAAAAACTTCCCCACACTTAATTTATTTTCTCACCCTTTCTGTCACACTTCCTCCACATTCTTTCTACTTTCTCTGCAACTTAATTACAAAGAGTAATTTAGAATGATTACCGCAAAGTGAAATATGAAGTTTTTTTAGAATGCTTTGAAAAATAAACCAGATAGTTTAATGTATTATGAGATCATGCTTTCCACTTCAGAAAAATAATATATTGTATCATCAGTCTATGATGTTTTTAGAAATTGATAACAAATATTAATTAAGTAAATTTGATATGGTCATAAAGTTAAAGTTAAATTTGATTTGATCACAGTCATTGTTTAATTGTGCAGAGCTTTCATTGTGTGAAGCAACCCGGTTTGATTGAAAAATCATTGTTTTTTTACAAATAAAGTAATTTCACAATTATAGAAGAAATTTGCGAAGATAAAGTAATTCCTAATCTGTACTATGGTTCGTTTATCTGTTTTCCTGCACAACACTTCTTCCTCATATGGATTGAACAAATTACATTTGATATTGGATAATACGAGCTCAATTGAAAAATATGAAATCATTAATGCATAATTGGCCGATGGAAAAACAAGTTTATAGAGTAAATGTCCTGAATACGTGTTGGTTCACTAAATAAATGTTGAAGCGTGTCAAACAGAGAAATCATGAAACATAATCGTATCAATTGGATTATATCAAATTGGAATTTAATTAAAATGAATATGATTTCAAGTAACTGATTTTAGAACAATATTTTCTGAATAAAGATTAGGAAAATCAATACTAGCGAAATTGATGATGATCACTGGCTAATGAATACCAATAAATTGATAGTAGTTAGATGTACTTTCAGAACTTTGATTTCAATTCGTAATTTAAATGACTTATCGCCTTTCACACATTATATGTAAGCATGTTGGCTCTGAAATAGTTTCTAATATCAAGACTAAAAGTTCTAGGAAACTGATTTGATTTGTTTTTTTTGAAACTGATTAGTGATTCCAGGATTTTCTTTATCATTTGTCTACTATGTTTTGAATTTGTTACTAGGAGTGAAACAAATGACTCAAAGAAATAATGGTAGAAACACATAAGAAGAGGTATATGCTGAGAGCCAAGATATCTTAATGCTTAACCAATTAATTATTAGTCAAGATATTTTAATATTAATGAATAAGATATTGGATCTTCAACAAAGGCTTAGGTGGCTTGAAGATGAACTGTACGTCATAAGAACATTGTTAGAAGAGCTCTCACAAAAAATGAACACAACAATCAAACCTTCATTTTCACAGCATAATCAGTAGAAGCATTAATGTTATGAAACTAGCTCCAAAAATAGAATAAAAGAGAGATCAACGCCATATAAATAAGCCACTTCGAGGGGGCAACATCCTTTACATTACATAAATGAAAAATTCTTCGATGATACAAATGACAAAACCTACTTCTATATATAGGAGTCCAAGGAGTCAAAATATAATCCTAGCTGACCTAACAATAATAATGTTAGGGCACAATAATAACAATATTGGGGTTACAGGGGTACAACAATAATAATAAGGGGGCTACACTAACAACAATAAGGGACTACACTAGTAATATAAAGACCTAACATGCCCTTCTCCTTCAAAAACGTGTTGTCCTCAACGCTTGAGTAGTTGTGGGTGATTCTGTATAAAATTCTCATCCTCCCATGTAGAATCTTCAGTGGGTAAGTTCTTCCACTTGATGAGATACTTTGAAATTGATCGATTTCGTCGCTATCGAGTTCTTGTTTCCGTGATTGCTTCAGGTTCCAATATGATTTTCCTTCCTCATCAATTTCTGGAAATATTGTTTGAACTGGAATTTTTTCACCTATAACCTTCTTTAAGCATGAAACATGGAAAATTGGATGCGCTTGCGAAGAAGCAGGAAGCTCCAATTTGTATGCCATAGTACCCATATTTTGCAACACCTTGTAAGTACCATAGTACTTTGGCGATAATTTATTATTCTTCTTAGGTTGCTTGAGGGACATTTGTTTGTATGGTTGTAGCCGTAAAAATACCCAGTCTCCTACATCAAAACTTCTCTAGCTGCGATGTTGATCTGCATGTTGTTTCATTTGATTTTGTGCCAAATTTAGGCTATCCTTTAAGAGTTGGAGAACTTCTTATTGATGCTCGATGTGATCTTCCACTACTTGAACCTTATAATTTTCTCTTAAAGATGATTTGATGGATGGTGGATGATATCCATAAAGTTCCATAAATGGGGTCATTTTTTCTGCAGTATGGAAGGAAGTGTTATACCACCATTCAGCGAGAGGTAACCACTTGACCCATTGTGTTTGTTTATCATATAAAAAACAACGAAGATATCCTTCCAAACATTATTTACTATCTCAGTTTGACCATCAGATTCAGGACGATAAGATGAGCTATGAGCTAGTTGAGTACCCAAACAAGAAAATAATTTCGTCCAAAAATTTCCTGTAAAAATGGGATCTCTTTCACTTATAATAATATTTGGGTATCCATGTAGCTTTTGAATTGTTTCCATAAATGTAGTAGCAATTGTACTTTCTTTAAATAGATGAGATAATGCACAAAAGTGTGCATACTTGGTAAGTCTATCAACTACCACCATGATGACACTCTTTCCTTCGGACTTAGGTAAACCTATGATAAAATCCATTGAAATATCCTCTCAATGTTGACTTGGAATGGATAAAGGCTGTAGAAGACCCGGGGTCTTAATTGACTCAACTTTATTTTGTTGGAAAACCAAACATTCTGCCACAAACTTTTGAATATCAGATTTAAGGCCATCCCAAAAAAATTCTTTCTTCAGCCTGTGGTAAGTTTTTAAAAATCCTGAGTGTCCTCCTAAAGGAGAAGTGTGCAATTCCAAAAGAATCTTTTTTTTTAGTTTGGAATTCTTACAAAGATATAAGCAACCTTTGTACCACAAGGAATCATTTTTCCAAATAAATGTATCAGATGTACTAGGATCTTGCTGCAAATTTTGAATGAGTGTCCACACTTCTTTGTCCTTCTTCCATTCATCCCTTTCGTCGATTATCCAATCTGGTTGGATAATAGAAATGGCACAAAGCAATGCTTCCACCTCTTCATTATTTCTTGATAGTGCATCTGCAACAACATTTAGCTTCCACCTTTTGTAGATGATTTCAAAGTCATAACCCAACATCTTTGTGACCCATTTTTGTTTCTTTTCTGAAGATAGTCTTTGTTCCAAAAATTGTTTAAGACTATCATGATCAGTTTTTACCTTGAAGTGTCTTCCCATTAGGTAAGGTCTCCATTTCTTTAGTGCATGTAGTATTGCTAGAATTTCCTTCTCATAACTAGCTTTCTATAAATACTTTCCTTTGATTGGATGACTTTCAAAAGTAATGGGTCTTCCTTCTTGCATTAAAACAACACCAATTCCATTTCCTAAGGCATCAAATTCCACAATTGTTATGAAACCATCTCCAAAAATAGATTAAAAGAGAGATCAACGCCTTAGAAATCAACCACTTCGAGGGAGAAACCTCCAATAAATTACATAAATGAACAATTCTTGGATTATAAAAATGAAAAAACCTCCTTCTATATATAGGAGTCCACGGGGTCACAATATAATCCTGGCTGACCTAACAATAATAATGTAAGGGAAAAATAATAAAAATATTTGGGTTACAGTGGTACAACAATAACAATAAGGGGGTTACACTAACAACAATAAGGGACTATACTAGTAATATAGGGACCTAACATGCTCCTCTCCTTCAAAAAAGTGTTGTCCTCAACACTTGAGTAGCTCTAGATGCTTCTGTATAAAATTCTCATCTTCCCATGTAGAATCTTCAGTGGGTAAGTTCTTCCATTTGAGATACTTTGAAATTGATTGATTTCGTAGCTGTCGAGATCTTGTTTCCGTGACTGCTTCAGGTTCCAATATGATTTTTCCTTCCTCATCAAGTTCTGGAAATATTGTTTGAATTAGAATTTTGTCCCCTATAACCTTATTTAAGCATGAAACATGGAAAACTCGATGCACTCGCGAAGAAGCAGGAAGCTCCAATTTGTATGCCATAGTACCAATATTTTGCAACACCTTGTAAGGATCATAATACTTTGGCGATAATTTATTATCCTTCTTAGCTTGCTGAAGGGATATTTGTTTGTATGGTTGTAGCCGTAAAAATACCCAGTCTCTTACATCAAAACTTTTCTCGCTGCGATGTTGATCTGCCTATTGTTTCATTTGATTTTGTGCCAACTTTAGGTTATCCTTTAAGAGTTGGTGATGCAGGGCTAGCCTGCAAACCCCAGAATCTTCAACTGTTCTATGCAATCATTGCCCAATTCACTTTCCAAGAAAGGGAAAATTCATACATTTCCCATTTCGGAAGCTATCTTTCACCATATCACAGTAAATATGTCTAAAGCATCATCATTGTGAATGCTTCCTTAAACCATACCCATGTCTTAAATCCCTCATTCATTTAATCACCTACATTCATCTGTGTTTATACACATCATTTCAAAACTACAATCTGCATTTCCAATCCAAATTTACACGCTTTCATACCAAATAAATATCATTCAACCCCAGATTCAAATCTCAAATAATTCACATTCATTATGGCCAGATTCAATTAAAGAGTGCGCCTTATCTTTAACCCTAATGCTTAATTCTCATATGTTTGCCCACTACCCACATTACATTTGGTTGAAATCTCAAACAACAAATTGCTCGAAGTTTTTATTTCATCCAACTTGCCGGATCTCAATAAAAGAAATGCATCCATGACAAGTGCTACCACTACATACATAAGACTCGGATTTGTTCATTTTAATACCAGCGCTCTGATTTATATTCAAGACATCCAGAATTCAATTTCATATGCGCGCTCATCATAGCAACATATCTTACCGAATCGATCACCAATCATACGCTTTTATTTCTTTTCACATCTGTGGACTGCGCCCTTTAAAAACAAACTTGACATGATCAAATCATCATTCAAATCACAAAGTCTTGAACTTCATTCTTACCTTAATGCAATCAATCCATAATTGAAGACTTATCGCCCACGCTTTCCCACGTCGACCGGATATTTAAACATTATTATGGCTTCTGCAAGCAATCTTTTTCTGTGTCAATCAATTCACATAAGATTAGATCGAGTGCCCACAAAATATCGATCCATGTACACAGTCGAATAGCCAGAACGATTTACAACACAATTTCAATGCTTACTCTGTGTTCATCGCTGCACAAACTTACTTTTCCAATCTGCCACGCTATTCAGACTATTCAACAATTTAAAACTATATTTAAATTGAATTCCAAACAGAGTTTGAACCACAATTCTGCACCTCCATGCATTCGATTCACCAATCGATTCCACATAAAACTATTCGACTCAACATAAAACTTCTACAGCAAATGAATTCAAACTGGATTTTGTTTCCGCTGCATACGTTGCTAATGGAATGAAATTAAGCCTGCACCTATTTCAAAGCCCCATCGATTTACCAATACGCAATCTGTATGGTGTTAACACGCTCCAAGCCACTCCATTTTGCAATTAAGTTATGTTTTAATTAAAGTAACCAGCGTTTCATTAACGCTCCATGCGTTCATTTCAAATCAGTGAAGATCATTCCTTTCAATGACATCGTACTGCATTTGTAGAGACGGTAAAAAAAAACATTCAAAACAGAAATCTCGGCAAAGATATACAATAGCGCCCTTCAGTAATTGACCATTTACTTATACAGAAGTTATTTCTCCTTGAAATCGATCCACAGAGATTTTACATCCGCCACTTCAATCTATTTAATGTAGATTAATAAATAAACACCAGAATCAAACATGTAATGTAATTATTCGTTGCTTCTGGGATAAACCATTCACTTAGGATTCAACTGAATCTGAAATCGACATAATAAATAAAAACCAGTGAACTCAAGGAACAATCACAAGTCAGTTCCAATTCTACGACTTACTCATTCAATCAACAATATATATATAAATCTGAAACATTGTTTTCATACAAACAAAAGGAGATCACTTACAGCCTTTTTCTTTGGCCGGATATTCAACATTTAGGCCCTTTACAATTGCTGAAAGCTTACAGCCTTGCTGTTCAAGCCTACTCTCAATCTCACACTCTCTCACAATCTCCTCTCATGCCTTTGAGGCTTGATGAATTTATACAATTTTAAAGATAATCTAATTTAATGCTCAATCCCCTTAATATCTCAATACCACTAAAATATCTCAACAAATCCTATTATCTAGAATCTTATCCCTTTATATCCTTAACTACCCAAATTCTCTCATATCCTTTTAATTAATAAAAGGATATTTACAAAATCCTCACCTTCTCCTATTTTATTTAAAATAACAAATAAAATATTAAAAATTGTCACACCCCCTTTTCTATCATATTTACAAATAAAAAAATGCCCTTGATGCTCCTGCATCAGTTGGATAACTTCTTGTTGATGCTAGATGTGATCTTCCACTGCTTGATGAACAGGTGATCATGTCCAAGTTGGAAAAATGCTCAAAACTGAAATTTCTCAGAATTGGTTGCAACCTAAACAACCAGAAAGGCGTCGTCGCTGTGATTCTGGCGCCACGAACGACACTCAAATCCAACATCGTATGTAAAATTTATGCAGGTTTGAAGTTTTCAGTATCCTTCAAAAATCTAGTTGACCAAAGTTGACTTTGACTTTGGAAATATTAAAAAAATAATATTCCAAAGAATATTACGAGAATATTCCTCAAAATATTCCATGGAATATTCCATCTGGGCGAATGAAGGATGGACAATTGGCATTATATCATTTTATGTTGGGTTGACTTGTTTGGGGCGGACGAATCAGGAGCTGCCACGTGGCAGGCCCAGAGGTCGCCACATGGTCCAAGGTTGGACAAAAATGGTTTGTTAAAAATTTTGTTGCACTCTACCGGATTCGAACACGGGTCTAGCCCCCGCAAGCACAAGTGCCCGACCAACCGGGCTATCTAATGGTTCTTAACCATGGTGGCGAAGAAATTTTATTTGAAGTTTGATAAACATTTGGGTGGCGGAAAATGGGGGCCAGCCCCCACATCGCATATGACCAATAGTCAGGAACCAAGGGGCTCCCAAGCGGTGGTTTACATAACCGATTATGTTGGCGGTTAAGGAAAACCATGCGGCCACTCTTCAAGCGTTAACATTAAATGTCACAACTATTGTTTGTGGAACCGCCGGCAAGTAGAGCGGTGTTACCCATGTGACCGCTCTTACCTCACATTTAATGCTAACTGCAAATGGTTCCGCCTAATTTGGGTGGAATCTGAAAATTTTGGCCAGTCGGCCAACTTTGGCACTCCTATCTACAGTTTCTCCACATTTGGTGGAGTTTGTTTAGGGAATATTGGGCAAAATTGGTTTTGGACATATCTCCCTCAAATTTGAACCAATTTGGACAAAATTTTAGTCAATTTTGGATATTTTGAGCATTTTGGAGTGTTTGAGATAGGTTGCAGAGCGAACAAAGGTGTTCTACAACCATTTTTGTTTCAGGGAAGATTGGAGAGCCACCAGGGCCATCAGGGAAATGGAGTTGTATTGGGCTATACTTCACTGTTTGAGGTGAAACAAAAGCCATTTTTAGCTTATTTCTATCTTCTGAATTCAATTTCACAGCTATTTTTTACTGTTTAGGCATTTTTATCACTATATAACCAATTTGAGCAACTTAATGGAGCAAGGACATGCCCATTGGGAGCCTTGGACCTAGCAGATGTAGCCCAGGAGGGGTGAACTGCCTCATCATGTTGCTGTGTTATCTTATGGTGAAGTTTATCCATTGTGTATTTCTGATTTAAGATGTTAAAAAGTAAATTTAAATAACATTCCCTCACACATAAACTCATAAACAGTTACCAAAAACACTTTGTTTAACTTGCAAGACATGGAGAATACTTTTCACACTTAATTAAATGGAAATAGATACTTTGCACAACATTTAAAAATATTTTTTCATTTTCAGATCAGTTGGTATCAGAGCTCAGGATTTGAGTATTAGGAGCTAGAGTTTTACTCTTCATTTGTTTTGTGCAAATATATAGTTGATTGTTTGCAAGTTTTGATGCTTACTAGACTTAAACTAAAAAGAGGGGAAGGACAATTGGTTAGAGCACAAGCTAATCCTGAACCAAGGAGGGCTAGAGAGCCATTTCCTCCACCATATATTACACCCCCAAGAGTTACTGAATAAGCCTCAAGAATGTCTTCAAGAGAAGGAGAAGCTCCAGAAGATATTGATCCCAAAGAAGAAGAACGGATATTCCGAAAAGCTTTCCTAGACATGACAGAGATGGTAAGGATACTCTACCAATAAAGGAATGATAGGCTTGTTGGAGAAGGGTCTAAACATCAGAAAGAAGGAGAGGGCTCTTCAGGAGGAAAGAAAAGTGATGACAAGTCAAAGAAAGGACATGGAGGAAATGGTGATCCACCATCCCCATCTTCATCCTCTTCCTCCACATCGTCATCCTCTACTTCGGTGAATCAATCTCACAAGTCTAAAACCACTGGTAAAAGTCCATTTTTAAAGCTTGATTTCAAATTTGAGTTGCCTATGTTTAACGGTGAAGTCAATGCAGAGAAACTTGACAATTGGATAAGATAGTTGGAAGTTTACTTGAGGATACAAAACCTTCATGAAGACAAAACCAAGATTCAATTAACCTCTTTAAGAATGGAAGGAGCAGCATTGGTATGGTGGGAAGCCAAGACCAAGGATGAAATTAAAAAACATGGTAAGATCACTTTATCATGGGCTGAATTTGTTTCTGCAATTAAGCAAAAAATTTATCCATTAGCTCATTTACAAAAGGCTATCATGAATTGGCAAAGTTTTAGACAGCTTAAGGGACGAAGTGTTCAAGATTACACTCAAGAGTTTAGAAGAAGAGCTCTGTTGTTAGGAATTGATTTGCATAGTCAAGATACCTTGCTGAAATATATAGGTGGTTTACACAATTATCTTATACACACTATCCTTATGTTCAATCCTACTAGTCTAGATGAACTTTATGTACAAGCTACGCATTTAGAGGCTAGAGGGAAACAATATTTTGATGGGAATATGGATAGTGAATTTAAAGGAAAAGGGAGGAAAAGAAATGCAAAATCTAGGAAAGAAAATGGAAAGTTCTTTTGTAAAAAATGTTCCAAAACAAGCCATGATGAAGACCATTGCTGGAAACTTCATTCGGAGCTGAAACCAGAGAAATTTAAAAACAAAGATAAGGCCAAAGAAAAGGGCAAAACGGTTGCAACTGTTGAACAAGAAATGGGTCTGAATCAGGTGATGAAACGAAAAGCATAACCATGGTACTGAGGAACATAAAGGGAAAAGAGATTGTAAAGAAAACAAATCCCAGTTATAGCACTTTAAACTGTCACATAGAAGCTCAAAATGAAAACAGGAGGATAGAGCTATTTCATATAAGGATAATCTCAAAACACACAAAGATAGACACACTATTTGATAGTGGGTCTCAAGAAAATCTCATCTCAGAAGACTTAGTCAAGAAGCTGAAACTTGAGACCATACCTCATCCAAAGCCATATCCACTTGGATGGATTTAAAAGGGTGCTAATTTACAAGTTTCAAGGAAGTGCATGTTGTGCTTCACCATAACACCTCATTATGTTGATTTGGTTGAACTAAATGTTGTACCACTTGAAATTACAGGTGTGGTGTTGGGTAGTCCGTATTTATATGACAGAAAAGCGATCTTCCATCACCATGAGAATAAGTATCATCTGTTCAAGGATGGTAAGGAGTTTATTGTGAGAGCACATTGGAAGAAGCTAGAATCTTCTTTAGTCAACGCAGGATAATTGAAAAGGCATGTCAATGCAAGTCAAAATTTGACTTTGTTGATGGTTAAGAAAAAATATTTTGTACATAATCATTTTCATGTTATTGCTGATATAAATGATGATATGTTTCAACCTGAAAGCAAGTCATCCTTGGAAGATGACAAGATGTTGCAGAAAGTGCCTTTGGTGTCAATTTGTGAAAAGAACAAAGTGTCGGTGCAAAGTGGTGCAAGAATCCAAGAAAGGGAAAAACATGCAAGCAAAGAGGACACAAAGTTCAGCATGGGTCAATATTGTTTTTATAATGGCAGGTTGGTATGGCGAGAAAACTTGGTCGAGATTCGACGCAAGTAAATGGCTCATTTGGAAAAAATTCGCCATGAGGACAGTTGGAAAGGTGGATCTTATTTTCAGTTTCCTTTGAAGTTAGACCATTGTAGGAATAGTATGTATTCTACAAATTTCAGTTGCTGTTCTGCAAATTTCAAAAAATTGCATCATGACACAGTTAAAGTTAGCAATGCTCGGTCAACATATTCAAGGAAGAATTTATCTTTTTATGAGAAGATCAATTTGATGAAGTCAGGAATATTTCAGTGGTTCAATGTTGGAAGAGTGGAGAATCAGTCTCCTCATATTCAGTTTTTGTAAATCAGAGAGATTTTGGGGTACAAAAGCTTCCCATTTGGGAGGTGTGATCAGGTGATCATGTCCAAGTTGAAAAAATGCTCAAAAATGGAATTGCTTAGAATTGGTTGCAACCTGAACAATCGGAAAGGCCTCGTCACTGCGATTCTAATGCCGTGAACGACACTCAAATCCTATGTCGTATGTGAAAGTTATGCAGGTTTTAATTTTTTAGTATCCTTCAAAAATCCAGTTGACCAAAGTTGACTTTGACTTTGGAAATATTAAAAAAATAATATTCCAAAGAATATTATAGGAATATTCCCCAAAATATTCCATCTGGGTGACTGAAGGATGGACAAGTGGCATTATATCATTTGATGTTGGGTTGACTTGTTTTGGGGCAGACGAATCAGGAGTTGCCACGTGGCAGGCCCAGAGGCCGCCACGTCGCCCTAGGTCAGACATAAATGGTTTGTTAAAATTTTTGTTGCACTCCGCCAGATTCGAACGTGGGTCTAGCCCCCGCAAGCACAAGCGCCCGACCAACGAGGCTATCCAATGGTTCTTAACCATGGTGGCGGAGAAATTTTATTTGAAGTTTGATAAACCTTTGGGTGGCGGAAAATGGGGGCCAACCCCTAAGGGCCAGCCCCCACATCACATATGACCAACAATTAGTAACCAAGGGGCTCCCAAGCGGTGGTTTACATAACCGATTATGTTGGCGGTTAAGGTGGACCATGTGGCCGCTCTTCAAGAGTTAACATTAAATGTCACAACTATCGTTTTCAGAACCGCCGATAGGTAGAGCGGTGTTACCCATGTGACCGCTCTTACCTCACATTTAATGCTAACTGCAAACGGTTCTGCCTAATTTGGGCTGACTCCGACAATTGCGGCGAGTCGGCTAACTTTGGCGCTCTTATCTGCATTTTCTCCACATTTGGTGGAGTTTGTTTAGGGAATATTGGGCAAAATTGGTTTTGGCCATATATCCCTCAAATTTTAACCAATTTGGACGAAATTTTAGTCAATTTTGGCTATTCTGAGCATTCTGGTTTGTTTGGGATAGGTTACAGGGTGAACAGATGTGTTCTACAGAAATTTTTGCTTCAGGGAAGCTTGGAGAGCCATCAGGGCCATCAGGGAAATGGAGTTGTATTAGGCTATACTTCACTGTTTGAGGTGAAACAAAAGCCATTTTTAGCTTATTTCTATCTTCTAAATTCAATTTCACAGCTAGTTTTTCCTGTTTAGGCATTTTTATCACTGTATAACCAATTTGAGCAACTTAATAGAGCAAGGACATGCCCATTGGGAGCCTTGGACCTGGCAGATGTAGCCCAGGAGGGGTGAACTGCCTCATCATGTTGTTGTGTTATGTTATGGTGAAGTTTATATGCTATGTATTTCTGATTTAAGATGTTAAACAGTAAATTTAAATAACATTTCCTCACACATAAACTCAGAAATAGTTACCAAAAACACTTTGTTTAACTTGCAAGACATGGAGAATACTTTGCACAACATTTACAAATACTTCCATTTTGAGATCACTTGAACCTTAGATTTTTCTCTTAAAGAATATCTGATGGACGGTGGATGATATCCATAAAGTGCCATAAATGGGGTCATTTTTACTGTAGTATGGAAGGAAGTGTTATACCACCATTCAACGAGAGGTAACCACTTGACCCATTGTGTTTGCTTATCAGATACAAAACAATGAAGATATCCTTCCAAACATTTATTCACTATCTCAGTTTGACCATCGGATTGAGAATGCTAAGATGAGCTATGAGCTAGTTGAGTACTCAAGCCAGAAAATAATTTCGTCCAAAAATTTCCAGTAAAAATGGGATCTCTGTCACTTACAATAATCTTTGGGTTTCCATGTAGCTTTTGAATTGTTTCCATAAATGCAGTAGCAACTGTACTTTCTTTAAATGGATGAGATGATGCACAAAAGTGTGCATACTTGGTAAGTCTATCAACTACCACCATGATGACACTCTTTCCTTCGGACTTAGGTAAACCTGTGATAAAATCCATTGAAATATCCTTCCAACGTTGACCTTGAATGGATAAAGGTTGTAGAAGTCCTGGGGTCTTAATTGTTTCCACTTTATTCTGCTGGCAAACCAAACATTCCGCCACAAACTTTCGAATATCAGATTTAAGGCCATCCCAAAAAATTTCTTTCTTCACCCTGTGGTAAGTTTTTAAAAATCCTGAGTGTCCTCCTAAAGGAGAAGTGTGCAATTCCAGAAGAATCTTTTGTTTTAGTTGGGAATTCTTACAAAGATATAAGCGATCTTTGTACCATAAGGAATCATTTTTCCAACCAAATGTATCAGATGTACTAGGATCTTGCTGCAACTTTTGAATGAGTGTCCATACATCTTTGTCCTTCTTCCATTCATCTCTTGCTTCGGTTATCCAATCTTGTTGGATAATAGAAATGGCACAAAGCAATGCTTCCACCTCTTCATTCTTTCTTGAGAGTGCATCTGCAACAACATTATGCTTTCCTTTTTTGTAGATTATTTCAAAGTCATAACCCAACATCTTTGTGACCTATTTTTGCTGCTCTTCTGAAGATAATATTTGTTCCAAAAAGTGTTTAAGACTATCATGATCATTTTTTTACCTTGAAGTGTCTTCCCATTAGGTAAGTTCGCCATTTCTTTAGTGCATGCAGTATTGCTAACATTTCCTTCTCATAAATAGGTTTCTGTAAATACTTTCCTTTGATTGGACGACTTTTGAAAGCAATGGGTCTTCCTTCCTGCATTAAAACAACACCAATTCCATTTCCTGAGGCATCACATTCCATAATAAATGTTTTTGTGAAGTCTGGCGTAGCTAAGACCGGTGCTAGGCACATTGCCTCTTTAAGATGTTCAAAGGCCTTAGTTGCTTCAGGAGTCCATGAAAATGCATCTTTCTTCAATAATGTTGTTAGAGGTGCCGTTATTCTCCCATAATTCTTAACAAACTTGCGATAATACCCTGTTAACCCGAGAAATCCTCGCAACTTCTTTATGGTTGTGGGGACTTTCCATTCCTTAATGGCTTTAATTTTGTTAGGGTCTACTTTAACACCCTCGTGAGATACAATATGACCCAAATATTCCACCTCTTGTACTCCAAAGAAACACTTGGATTTTTTTGCATATAATTGTTTCTCCTGCAATAGTTTGAGCACCCTGTCAACATGTTCAACATGATCCTTCCAAGACCTGCTGTAGATTAGTATATCATCAAAAAATACTAACACAAATTTTCTAAGGAAGAGTTTGAAAATGGAATTCATCAACCCTTGAAATGTAGAAGGTGCATTGGTAAGGCCAAAAGGCATGACCAAAAATTCATAATGACCCTCATGAGTTCAAAATGCTATTTTTGGAATATCTTCAGTCTTCATTCTAATTTGATGATATCCTGAACGAAGATACAACTTGGTAAAATAAATTGCTCCATGTAATTCATCCAATAATTCATCAATCACAGGAATGGGAAATTTGTCTTTAATGGTGAGCTTATTGAGCTCCCTATAATCCGGACACATTCACCATGATTCATCCTTCTTGTGTACCAATACTACAGGAGCAGAGAAAGAACTTTGACTAGGTTGAATTATACTCGCTTCTAATATTTCGGTAATCATACGTTCAATTTCTCTCTTTTGGAAGTAAGGATATCTATAAGGCCTGATGTTTGGAGGAACACTTCCTGGAATCAAATGAATAGCATGATCATGATCACGAATAGGTGGGAGTCCTTTGGGAGTTTCAAACACCTTGGAATGATTCTCCAAGACTTGTTGGAGATCTGCAGAAATAGATGATTTTGATGTCGGAACTTCTAGTGAGCATAATTGTGCAATTACGCCTCGTTGTTCTTTCTTTAGAAGCTTTGTCATGACATTAGAGTTTATTATCCTTCCTGGCTTCCCTTTAATACCCTGTAATTTGACTTCCTTTCCTTCTGAAAAAAAATTCAAGAAAAGTTCTTGAAAATTAAAAGCTACCATCCCCAAAGATTGTAACCATTGTACTCCTAGTACAACATCAGCACCTCCCATAGGAATGGAAAGCATTGGGCTAGTCAATACATATTCCCCCATGGTTAGCTTGATATTATGACATTTTCTAGAGAAATTTATAGTTCCTCCATTTGCAACCATCACTTGACATTCTGGTGCTGGGTATAGGAAACAATTTAATTCCTTGGCTACCTTATAATGAATAAAATTATGGGTGCTACCTGAATCAATCAACACTATTACCCTTTTCTTCTTTATATGTCCTTCTATCTTGAGAGCTTGAGGAGTGGTAATTCCTGCCAGTGCATTACACGATATGGTCGGATTCATTTCTTCCTCTTCTAGGGGTGGTTCCTGGTGTATATCCTCTTCTTGTTCATTTTCTTCTTCTTCTTCACAATCTATCTAAAATAATTTCTTCTCAGCACACTTATGACCTTTAGTGTATTTGCTATCACAACTGTAGCAAAGCCCTTTTGCTCTTTTTTCTTCCAATTGTTGTGGTGTCAACCTTGTAGGTTGTGGAAATCTAGGCGTAGCAACACTTCCTTCTTTATAGAATTGATTGGTAGGCTTCCTTGTCGCCATAATTTTACATTCAACTTTTCTTGCCAACCTGAATGCCTTCTCCAATGAATCAGGTTCCAAAATGCAAACTTCATGTTGGATGTTATCCTTTAAAGTGCCTATGAAGAGATCAATCCTATGTTCCTCTGGAATATCAGTTACCCTTATATTCAATTTTTAGAAGTCCTCAATGTGCTGCCCCACTAAACCCTTTTGTTTGAGATTTATCAATTGGCTAAAGAAGGTGTTGCTCTTTGTATCTTCATAATGTGCTATCATTTCCTCCGTAAAAATTGACCAAGTGACAATTTTTTTATGGGAGCAAAGCCATTGATACCATACAAAAGTATTTTGTTCTAAATGTAAAGTTGCAATGCGTACCTTTTGTGTGTTTTCACATTATTGAGATCAAAATATTTCTCCATCTGTAGTATCCATGTTATGGGATCCTTGCCATCAAATTTCCTCATATCCATCTTTGGAATATGGTGGTTCTTCAATCCAACATTAGAGTTTATGAAATCACGATTAACATTTATTTTGTTCTGATCATGAGTTTCATCTACTATCTTTCCGCCATTAGGAATCATTTATTGTATTAAACTTGTCATCAAACCTTCCATGTCTAATTTTAAATCATTCTTCCATTCTTCTATGTCGTCTTTCATTTTTTCATCCATCTTAGCTTCCATGCCATCCATCTTAGCTTCCATGCTAGCTTCCATGCCATCCATCTTAGCTTCCATGACATTCTTCAAAACATCCATCTTAGCTTCCACGCCTTTCTTCAAACCATCCATCTTAGCTTCCATGCCTTTCTTCAAAACTTCCATTTCATTTTTTGTTGCTCTTTGCAAGAGAGAAATTTGGTGCACTTGCTCTTGTAATTTTGATATGTCATGTTGCGCTTCTTCCTCTTCATGAGTCATAGTAGAGACTTATGAAGGCTTAATGGGCCTTGAATTCTTTTTAGGTGGAATTTTTGAAGCCAATATTGATATATATGCTTCAATATGCCCTTGGAATCACTTCAAACTGATTTTTCACACAAGACTTATGAAATTCGAAAAAAAAATACACACCTTTTTCTTGCTTTTGAGGAGCTTAATATTGAAACTGAATTATCTCTGTGATTTCGGATCTTCAATATCTGAAATTTGGCACTGTAGTAGCCCTCTGAATCTTCTTTCGAATGCCATAGGTCTGACCTATTTTTTATTCTTCAAGTCAAAGTTATGCCCAATCTCCCACAATGACCTAATCATGGACAAGTTTAGTAGAGCGAACTTGTACGACATGCCACGTGTCACTGTTTCCTCCTTCAGCTATGAAATTGATACACATGAAACTATAGTCTGTGTAATTGTGGCTACTTTTTACCTAATTCCAATCCGATGCTCAAAGAGAGAGTTATGATGATTTTCCCATAGTCACCTCTTTGAGATGAAATTCAGGAGCTTGAAAAAAACCCTAACTTCCACAGATCATATCTCCGAAAATATTGTGAACCAGGATCTGAATTTTTTACAGTGAGTGCTTCAGGAGTTCAGATTCACTACATAAAAATTTCATCTTTTGAAACTTCTTAGAAAAAAATTATAGCGACAATTCCATGATGACCTGTTTAGGTGAAATTTGGGAGCCTGAAAACACCCTAACTTGCATAGATCATATCACTGAAAATATTGCGAAACAAGATCTGAATTTTTTACACGAAATTCCTCACGATTTCGGCTTCTCTTTGTAAAAATTTTAGATTCTGAACCTTCGTAGAAATTTTTTTATAGTGAAACTTCTACGATGACCTGTTTGGAGCAGCAAAACCTTAGAACCCAGAGCTTTGATACCAAATGTTATGAAACCAACTCCAAAAATAGAAGAAAAGCGAGATAAACACCTTATAAATCAGCCACTTCGAGGGGGAAATCTCCAATACATTACATAAATGAACAATTCTTGGATGATACAAATGACAAAACGTCCTTCTATATATAGGAGTCCATGGGGTCACAATATAATTCTAGCCGACCTAACAATAATAATGTAAGGGCACCATAATAAAAATATTGGGGTTACAGGGGTACAACAATAACAATAAGGGGGTTACACTAACAACAATAAGGGACTATACTAGTAATATAGGGACCTAACAACAATAAAGGTTTTTGTGAAGTCTGATGTGGCTAAGACCGGTGCTAGGCACATTGCCTTTTTAAGATGTTCAAAAGCCTTAGTTGCTTCAGGAGTCCATGAAAATGCATCTTTCTTCAATAATTTTATTAGAGTTGCTGCTATTCTCCCATAATTATTAACAAACTTGCAATAATACCCTGTTAACTCGAGAAATCCTCGCAACTGCTTTATGGTTGTGGGGACTTTCCATTCCATAATGGATTTAATTTTGTTAGGGTCTACCTTAACACCCTCGTGAGATACAATATGACCCAGATATTCCACCTCTTGTACTCCAAAGAAAAATTTGGATGTTTTTGAATATAATTTTTTCTTCTCCAATAGTTGAGCACCCTGTCAACATGTTGAACATGATCCTTCCAATACCTGTTGTAGATTAGTATATCATCAAAAAATACTAGAAATTTTTTTCTAAGGAAGGGTTTGAAAATGGAATTCATCAACCCTTGAAATGTAGAAGGTTCATTGGTAAGTCCAAAAGGCATGAAAACAAATTCATAATGACCCTCATGAGTTCGAAATGCTATTTTCAGAATATCTTCAGTCTTCATTCTAATTTGTTGATATCCTGAACGAAGATCCAACTTGGTAAAATAAATTGCTCCATGTAATTCATCCAATAATTTGTCAATCACAGGAATGGGAAATTTATCTTTTATAGTGAGCTTATTGAGTTCCCTATAATCCGGACACATGCGCCATGATCCAACCTTCTTGTGCACCAATACTACTGGAGCAGAGAAAGAACTTTAACTAGGTTGAATTATACCAATCTCTAACATTTCTACAATCACACGTTCAATTTTTCTCTT
Source organism: Pinus albicaulis (assembly GCA_034641835.2). NCBI lineage: Eukaryota > Viridiplantae > Streptophyta > Pinopsida > Pinales > Pinaceae > Pinus > Pinus albicaulis. The sequence goes on along the minus strand of CM076584.1, from coordinate 1,045,951,394 downwards.
TTGGACATAAGGATACAATAGGGGAATTTTGAGGTCTAAAATGGGCCTCCTAAGTAAATTATAAAATAATAGTGGAAATAATAAAATAATATTAGATTACATCATCAATTTTTAGAGGGAAAAAAGAAAAAACTTTTTTTCAACTCGTATTTTCAACTTATCTCCCTATGGGTTTACTCAAATTTCTAGAGGAAACATTCGTTGGATGCAAAATTTTATTCCTCATCCAAGGAGTACCCATGTTGCATACTTCCGATGGACCCTTCTACACTAAAAATGAGAAATAATTGAAAAAATGATTACAATCACGTTTTTTCATGTATTTCTCATTTAAGGTCCATCAAAATTATGCAACATGGGTACTCCTTAGATGAGGAATGAAATTTTACATCCAACGAGTACTCCCACTTGAAATTTGAGTAAAATCTTAAGGAGATAAGTTGAAAAACACATGTTGAAAAAGTAGTTTCATTATTTTATTATTTTTTGATATTTTTACTTTTTTACTCCAAAAATGGTGAATCACCCCTCATGGTTAACATCATCATCTTTAATCCTATTGGTTCTTATAAAGTTGGTTTTGGTTGTACATTTTTCTTAGGAGGCCCATTTTAGACCCCAAAATTCCCCTAATGTCTATAAGGCCTGATGTTTGGAGGAACACTTCCTGGAATCAAATGAATAGCATGATCATGATCACGAATAGGTGGGAGTCCTTTGGGAGTTTCAAACACCTTGGAATGATTGTCCAAGACTTCTTGGGGATCTGGAGAAATAGACTATTTTGATGTTGGAAATTCTGGTGAGCATAATTGTGCAATTACGCCTCATTATTCTTTCTTTAGAATCGTTGTCATGACATTAGAGCTTATTATCTTTCCTGGCTTCCCTGTGATACCCCATATTTCGACTTCCTTTCCTTCCAAAAAAAAATTCAAGAAAAGTTCTTGAAAATTAAAAGCTACCATCCCCAAAGATTGTAACCATTGTACTCCTAGTACAACATCAACACCTCCGATTGGAATGGAAAGCATTGGAATATTCAATACATATTCCCCCATGGTTAGCTTGATATTATGGCATTTTCCAGAGCAATTTATAGTTCCTCCATTTGCAACCGTCACTTGAAATTCTGGTACTAGGTATAGGAAACAATTCAATTCCTTGGCTACCTTACAATGAATAAAATTATGGGTACTACCTGAATTAATCAACACTATTACCTTTTTATTCTTGATATCTCCTTCTATCTTGAGAGTTTGAGGAGTGGTAATTCCTTCCAATTCATTACACGATATGGTCAGACTCATTTCTTCTTCTTCTACGGTTGGTTCCTAGTGCATATCCTTTTCTCTTGAAGTTTCTTGATCATTTTCTTCTTCCTCTTCACAATTTATGTAAAATAAATTCTTCTCAACACACTTATGACCTTTAGTGTATTTTCTATCACAACTGTAACAAATCCATTTTGCTCTTTTTTCTTCCAATTTTTGTGGTGTCAAACTTTTAGGTTGTGGAATTCTAGGAGTAGCAACACTACCATCTTTATAGATGTGAGTGGTTATAGGCTTCCTTGTTGCCATAATTTTACATTCAATTTTTCTTGCCAACCTGAATGCCTTCTCCAATGAATTAGGTTCCCAAACGCGAACCTCATACTGGATGTTATCCTTTAAAGTCCCTATGAAGACATCAATCCCATGTTCCTTTGGAATATCAGTTACCCTTATATTCAATTTTTGGAAGTCCTCAATGTGCTCCAACACTGAACCCTTTTGTTTGAGATTTATTAATTGGCTAAAAATATTGTTTCTCTTTGTATCCTCATAATGTGCTATCATTTCCTCTGTAAAATTTGACCAAGTGACAATTTTTTTACGGGAGCAAAGCCATCGATACCATACAAATGTATTTTGTTCTAAATATAAATTTGCAATGCGTACCTTTTGTGTGTTTTGCACATTATTGAGATCAAAATATTGCTCCATCTGTAGTATCCATGTTACAAGATCCTTGCCATCAAACTTCCTCATATCGATCTTTGGAATATGGTGGGTCTTCCATCCAACATTAGAGTTTATGAAATCACGATTAACATTTGTTTTTTTCTCATCATGAGTTTCCTCTACTATCTTTTCACCATTAGGAAAAATTTCTTGTATCAATTTTGTCAAACCTTCCATGTCTGCTTTTAGATCATTATTCATGTTTTCCATTTTTCCATCGATGTCTTCCATGCCATTCTTTGTAGAAAAAAATTTATAGCGAAAATTCCACGATGAGCTATTTGGACCAGTGAAACACTAGAATCCAAAGCTATGATACCAAATGTTATGAAACCAGCTCCAAAAATAAAATAAAAGAGAGATCAACGCCTTAGAAATAAGCCACTTCAAGGGGGAAACCTCCTTTACATTACATAAATGAACAATTCTTGGATGATACAAATGAAAAAACCTCCTTCTATATATAGGAGTCCAAGGGGTCATAATATAATCCTATCCGACCTAACAATAATAATGTAAGGGCACAATAATAACAATATTGGCGTTATAGGGGTACAACAATAACAATAAGGGGGCTACACTAACAACAATAAGGTACTATACTAGTAATATAGAGACCTAACAATTAATCTCCAGGAATAAGGTTGATCATTGAAAGAAATCATTACCAAATTTTTCCACGTGCTTAAACAATTTTGGAATTCAGTATATGCTAAAGGCTATATATTCTAATATTCTCAGCACAGTAAAAAAGCATATCGAAATATTGTTGAATATACATGTATTTATAGATGCAAAATATTTTTTGAGCTATATTGCAGTGTTTCTTATTTAATGTACAAAATTATTTCAACTCTATCTGATAATGATTTATTTAGTTGTTTGTTTAAATTTTGCATGAGAGAGCCTTTTTGATATAAAAAATTACCAATTTGATAAAATAATAAAGAAGTGTAATAAATCACATTGGAAAGAATCACACATGACGTAGGAAAACGAAAAACATAGTAAATAATGTTACTAAATATCATAGTACAAATATCAATAGTCGATAACTTTTGGGGAGTGGGGAGAGTTGGGGGAGAATTATGCAGCATGTGGACAAGAAAGTGATAAAGTGGATAGGAGAAAGTGATAGGGGATAATTTTGCGGAATGAAAAAGAAAAAATGATTGGGTGGGTCGGGAAACAAATTCCTTTTTACACCTCTGCACAATGTATTAATGTTGACAGTTCCACGAACTATGAAAATGTAAGTTAAGTGCAACATATTGTATATACAATGTAACATGCAGTGAGTGGATTACCTATGTGGAATGCAAAATGCAGATGCGTCTACATGTCACAAAATCTTTCGTACACCTCCGCACCTCTGCACACTTTTGCTTACATCATCATATGGAAAAAAATTCATCATTAACTACAATTAATGTCTCTCGATGACTCTATTAATTAACAATAATTTCAATGATAAATGATTAATCAATTATGACGTGTAATCAAGTTGTAATATTGTTTGAATAATTATAGAATTTGCAGATATGATAAACCAATAAACCAATGTAAGAAATACAAGCGCAAAAAATCAGTCACGACATAACATAACAAACCCACTACATATAAAAATCAAAGCATAGTAAATCATCTTAGTAAATAACATAGTACAAAACCGCTCGCCAATAGTCAATAGTACATTGCTTCACAATGCAAGAAAAGATAATAGTAGATTAACTAATCATAACATGAAATCAGATCCCAATCATCCAATAAACCATAAGAGTTGTTCAATAATAGTCAAATTATTCAACCAAGAAGTATAAGGTAATGTTAAGATTTATTTACAAATCTAGCAACTAGAACTGTATCGTTACTGTATTGGTCAACAATGTAAACAATGAAATCTGCCATTTTATACACATAATCATGTTTTTATGGTTTATCATAAATGTTCCATGACTCTCAAAACTGGACAAAAAATCAATAACAACTGATTAGTCCGCACAATATTGCTCATAGGAAACTTTATGTAGCTCAGGTAATACCTTTTCGAGCTCCACGCCTCTCAAAACATATTGTATTTTAGTCTTGTCTATTTCTTGTATGATACAATTTAACCAATGGAAATAAATGAAGTGATAATCCTCATCGCAAATGGTACAATAAAACATAGTTTCATTCATATTTCTAGAAATTATAATTGGAATGATGTATTTCGCACATATAGTCTCAAATGGATTCATATATGCACTAGTCATTATATAGCGTCATTTTTTATTTATACACACACACACACACATAATAACTACAATATATTAAGTTTACTATGCATATCCCACTCGCCAAAGAAAGACATTTTCTTAGATTTTCAACTTTCTTTCCTGTTTTCAATGGATATATGAACATCAATTGTGAAGTTCAAAAACTCTTTCTTGTTTTATAACTATATTTTTTAGCAATATCAACAGAAAACATTTTTTTTCAATTTTCTTAGAATTGAAATATACAGTGAAACAATTTTATCGTATACTTGAACCTCTTACGTATGAAAAATTTGTAAAAAAATACACGAAAACCATATAACAGATGGAAAATAACTCTATAACAATGAAACATTCAAATAAATCAAAACTTACTGTTACCCTGTCCTATTTTTCCTTTTCATATTTGATTTCCAGAAGAAATTGGGTTGTTAGGCTATGTTACTGAAATTTCAATAAAATTGATTCTACCAACTAGAAACAGATCTTGACTGTGGGACAAATTTGCAATGTTCATGCTTGGAAAGAATTAGTACTCTACATAAATAGGACAAAAGTTTTCTACAATGATAAATCTATTTGGACAAATAATTTTTCACAATCACCACTATCATATTTATGCTTTGGAATTATTTTGAAATCTCTAATAGAAACACCAACATTTGCAATAAGATTTTCCTCACGTTTTTCAATAAAGTGTGTTGACACAAGAAGTTTTATTGTCATTTCGAATTTATTATTTGTTAAATCTACATGGAGTATTTCTTTTGTCTTATTTACTTTATCCACAAAATGTTGATATGTAACTAAGACAATGTCATGGAAATTTTTCCCTGTTATATTATTACTAATATATTCGATCAATATGGCTTAGGCTTGATCTATTTTTTCCTAGCAATGAGCATTGGTGTTATAGGCCATTTTGTCACATCTGGTCAGTCGGCCTGTAAACTGTATCAATCAACATCCTTTTACCCCTTAACATAATCAGTGCACAAATCCCTAAGCATGAATCTCCTTAATTCCATAGTTTCTTCCTGAAATAGCCTTGAATCAACCTCTTTAACCATAAACACAGTCTGCATGCCTATGGACCTGCATTCACCAACAGGTTGTTACATGCTAGATAGGGTTGATTAGCTACATGTTGCTCCATGTTGGGGTGTGTTGGTTCTAGAAATTAGTGAAAAAGAGAGAGAATACTGAAGCCTCAATTTCTAGAAGCTTCCAAGATCTGCTGTAACTATTTACCTTATATTAAACTCTTGAATCCTATCATGCATCTCCTTGGAGCTTCCATCCCATATCATTTTATCTCATCTTCCCATCAAGGGTGGTTCTCAAAACCTAGATTGGTAAATGGATAATAACTCCCAACTTAGCCTCCTATTCTATATATTTGTGGCCTTCCAAAAGCTAGGGGTTGGATTTTGGAGACAAAATTATACCATCATTTTTCTGTTGTGAATATTAATCATTCCATGCATTAGGGTGATAAGAGGTGTATTTTGTGGCAAAGAAGGAACAAGTCAACTTGGAGGGGCTCTTCTACAAGATCAACTCCTATTTTGGTTGTAACTCCTTCTATTTATATTAATGTAAAGAGTTCTTTTTTTTCCTATATATGATGTTATGATTTCATATTATTTGATGCCATGTTGATCCATTGAATGAAGTATTTAGATGACTCTACATAGATAACGTAGATCACTGGCTTGTGTTGTCTAAATGTGCAGGTTCTAATTATAACGACAAGAGCTAGTATTGGAGCATTCAATACAAGAAAGGAGTGAAGCATACAAAAACTCATAGGTAGGATTCATCTCATTATCTATTTACTTAAAGGGAAACACTAACTAATTTTTATTTCTGTTTTTCTAGGCTAGGCCACATATTCTAGGGAATATACTTATGTACCTAGTCGTATATTCTGTATAAAAAATTGGCAACCATACTGGGAAACATTGTATTCCCTTGGTGGTTTCTTTTTCCTTCGTGATTTTCCTACCTCTTCTTTGGACCTTCATTGTCATACTCAGTCAAGAACATACATATGAAGACATTTCATTGAGATTTAATTGCACTTTTTGTGTCGGAACTTGGATTTCCTTGATCACTGCACCCCGTGGTCTAGAGATAGTGCGTTTTAGTGCGACCTAGCCTTCTTTGCACCTGCATTGTAGTGCACCCTAGCCATTTCATAACCTGCTATGATCCCTTTTGGATGAAAAAAAAATCCTTTTTGTGATCTTCTCTCTGATTAAATTTGTTCCAGTAGGTCCTCCTCGTGTCCCTTAGTGTGTCTTGGTCTCTCATAAGCCTTCATATTTTTTGCTTTTGATTTTGAGTGCCTTTGATAATAATTTGTTTAGATTTTCCTTTTTTCTTGTAATTAGGTCATTATCAAACTGAATTGTTAATCATTAAGTGCTTGAAATAATCGATGTTTAGTTATCATTATGAAAAGTTTGTTTTAACTAGTGATTAGACATGCAACTTAGTTTCCATCATATTTGAAAATTAAGTGGAATACAAAAGAAAAATCTTATGCATCATGCATTACATATAGGGATTTGATTTTGTTTGGAAAAGTGAAGTTATAGAGATCGATTGTTGCATCACTTTTTTGTTGTGTTGTTGATTTATTTATTCTTCCCCTAATTAGTTAGGCCTTTTATTGTTAAAAGGAAAATTAATTAATTTTTTTTTTTTCATATTAGTTGCATCATATGTGTGTTCATGAAAATATTTCTTTTTGAGCCTTGAAATCGAAACATAATTCAAGATCAACTCTAAAATTCATCTCAATCAACCTAAGGAGAATTTTAAACTTTATGAAAAAAATAGAGGTCTAGGCTAGATACATGTTCCAACATCGTTATATGAGTTGTCATTGTTTTCTAGCATTGTATCCTAGGGGTGATATCTTGTTACACGTACATAAGTGTTTAGGATCGTACTATGCGTACCTTTGGGTATATTAGATGGCACTCCACACATGAAATGTATATGGGAACGCTCTCATCAAACGGTTATGCATTAGAAAACACTACTACAGACTCCACTTCCATGTACCATCGAGTATATTTTGGGAGTCCCCTATAGGTTTCTATCCTCGCCATAGGTAATCGAGTCAATTTCCTTGTATACCATGATGCACCAAATACAATATTTGGGGAGATTTATTGCATTTAAGTTAAGTCCTTGGTTCACCAAGGTGTATATTGCAGTTCAGGGTTGCTTGGTAAAAATTTATGCATGTATTGCCCCTTTTTGATTCATTTTTTTTGTTAATTCCTAAAATCAAATAATTAACCGCAAAATAAGACTATATCTGTGGAACAACTTCTTGGTAGAGCTTAGGTTGGGACTAATGGAAATAGTTCTCGAGTCCACCAATCAAGGAAACCCCTTTGATGGGAATCCTGATCCTTTTCCTCCTTTTGGAAATATTGGTGCTCCTTATATCGAAACGTTTTCCCTTCCCAGATTTAACATTGGTTTCTAGTTTGGTTCTTTCAACCCCTATGGTTCCAAATGTCCAAACTGCTCAACCAAGTTCTCCTCTACCTGAATGGTATCAACCTCATGTTAATCCTAAATTTGACCCTTTTCCTAATTCACCTTTTGTTTATTCATTCCTTTCTTCCTCCTCTCCTAGTGAAATTCTTGATTCTAGTAATTAGGAAGCTAAGAAGAAGAAGAAAATGATGATGAAGAAGAAGAAAAATAAGCAGGTGGGAAACCAAGCAACAATTTATACCTTTGCAACTAGTATGGAGAAACCTTCCAATCAACCCCACAAATTTAAATTCCCTTGAATGTTATGTAAAGGTGACCACCTTCTTAGAGATTTTACTGGTTGATGTTGTCAACAGGATCACATCAACCTTTTTCATTAGCCTATGGAGATCATGCTGGTGATAAACCATCAACTAGTGATAGGTCCATGGGAAAAAGGGTAAAGTTAAATTTCCTTATAATTTATGTGAAGGGAATCATCCTATTAACCTTTTTCCTTATATGGATGAAGCCTCAAAAGTGTTGGAAAACCTTACAGATTATTAGCCTCGTCTTCCGATTGGTTATCGAAAGATTTCCCCTGATCCTGCACTAGTTGATGAAGTGATTGATCAGAATCTGAAACTAATCAATCACACTCTTGCTAAACATGAATCCCATGATTATGTTCTCTACCAACCATTGTTTCAGAAAATGGTTGACTTGATTCCACCTTCAGTTGATTGTACCTTTCCCATAGAAAGTAAACTTCATACAACTCAGGTTCTTCTCATTTCTTCATATTCCAATGAACTGGGGGAAACCCTTCCATTCCCATGGCTCAAGGGGGAAATTATCCCATTCCCATAACACAAGGGGGAAATTATCTCGTTCCCATGACACCTCCAATAAGTAGTTTGGTCACCTCCTTTGATTGGAGTCGACTGGCAGGATATCGTCTCCCCCCTTACATTCCCTTTCAGATAACAGTATAGGATTATAATATGACCATTACTGTCACAGTTATAAAAGAAGGTGCGTCTGTTAGTATTATGTCCTAAACTACTTGGAAATATTTAGGTTATTCATAGCTTGTTGCTGTTACCTAGAATCTGTTGGCTTCTAACAAAGGAAAAAGTCAACCGTTAGGGATCCTTCCTAAGTTTTCTATTACTTTGGGATGAAAAACCATCTACATCGATGTGATGGTAGTCCAAGGCATTTTTTATTTTAATTTACTCCTTGGGCGTGATTATGTTTATGTCATGGGAGCTCTTGTCTCTTCACTCTTTCATGTGATGTGTTTCCCGCATGAAGGAAGAATCATGACCATTGACCAAATTTCATTCATTGGTCCTAATTTGGCTCCCAATCAACCAGATTCCCTAAATGGTCCTTGTATGAAAGTGGTATCTCCCTCGCCACAGATTAATTATGTGGAAACCCGTCCCTTTCCCCTACATATTGATGAAGGTGATATTTTCACCGTTTTCTCAACTTATTTTTACCTAGATCTAGTAGGTGATATGTTGCATCATTTACTGGGGGAATTTGAGTTTGATATTTCCATTATATCCTTTGATCCCTTCTAGAGAATTGTTCTTCCATTTGATGGTAACCTCTTGGAAACCATGGCCTTCTATAGGTCATGATCAAGGTTCTCAGAGCGAGGTTTCTTTTCTTGTGTCAAGCTTAGTAAAAAAATGAAACAAGAAGCACGAGCAAAGTTCCTTTTATTGTGTCAAGCTTGTTAAAAAATGAAACAAGGTGTTCGAGAAAAATTCCTTTTCTTGTTTCAAGCTTGTTAAAAAATGAAACAAGATCTTATGAAGAGATTTCTTTCACTATGTCAACCTCGTTAAAAAATGAAATAGGTTCCTATGAGCATAGTTTCCTCTACATTTCAAGATCACATAAACATGAAACAATCTTGAGAAAAAACATTTTTCCTTTGTCAAGCTCGTTAAAAAATGAAACAAATCCCTTTCCAATTCTAGTCTTTGATTAGATCTCCTAAATTCCCAGTTGAGTCTTTCACTTGATCACATAAATGAACTTTCATTGCATCCACCTGTTAGCAACCAATCATCTACTTAGGTGAATGAAATGAAGTTTGGGGAGGCATGTACCTCGAATTAAGTCATTATTTTTGGGGCATGTAAATTTATTTGAACCATAATTTTTCTCCATATCAAGCTTGTGTAAAAATGAAACCACTCTCAAGCATAGTTTTTCTCATGTTTCAAGCTTGTGAAAAAATGAAACCATCTTCAAGTATTGTCAAGCATAGTTTCTACATGGTTCAAGCTTGTGTAAAAATGAAACCATTCTCATCCTATCCCTCATGGTTTCCATTGTTATCAGCCTATTTATGCTAGATGAGCCTTGGTTTTCTCATCCCATCGTCACCATCTACTTAGCCGATCATACACTTTCACTTGGTTTTTACCATTTCTTGAGGAACAACTACGATGAGTGTTCTTATTAGCTAACCTCTTGACATATACGTGTTTTGAGAAGTTCCATCATGATCGGAACTAGTTGCTACCCTTTATACAACTTGTTCCTCCAGGAAGAGTCCTCTCTCAGCTCTATTAAACTCCCAAAATATGAAAATATTTCCGAGCACTTGTATTTTCGAACTTGTTAAAGTAAATGAAAATACATCTACTCAGTATAAGTTTAACCTTTTTCCGAAATTTTATAGAATATTTATGAAAAAGGAATACCGTAGTTCTCTTAGGTATTATTTTTTTCCTTTTTGGACTCAAGGGACTATCTACGAAAAAGAACATATAGAGTTTTATTTTTCACCTTTTTTTCAAACTCTCTAAACATGAAAAATATGTCGATTTTTACCTTTGTTGGACTCGTTAAAACATCAAACAATGATGGAATTGTTGATCATGAGAAGATAGAATAACTCCTTCTCATGGTTTGTTAAACATACTCAGAGGGATTATAGATCAAGCATATGTTATCCTCCTCATGCTTGTTAAAAAATAGCTAGGTATTGACCAGTATGGTTGGGGAAATTGGGAAAATAGGGTACTCCATTTTCTAATGGTAGCGAGTTGCTCACGAAAATCTTCCACTTCATCTCCGTGGTTGTTGGCTTGCGTAATATGCTTGTATTTCCATTCATCATATCATTTTAAAATCCTCCATTTTTGGTTTTGGGTCAATGCTTCCAACTCCATTCAATGTCGCTAATGTGTTCAAGAGAAGAAATTTAGTTGATATCTATTACAATAATCTTAAGCCTTCATTCCATGTGTACCATTCTTGATCCAGTTCCATATCATCATCATTCCGTATTAAATCATGATACCTATTTAGTGTGATTGATGGGGGATACATTAAGGTTCTCCTGCGACATGTCGCTTCCTGTCGACATCAACTCATTATCTAGGAAGTTGACATAGAAACAACCCTTCGGTACCTTTGTGATTGCATAAATCAATGGAAATTTTCCTCATTATTGGCAATATGTTTACGTCATTTTCCTTCGATTGAAAGATTATGTGTGGTGTTCGACTCCAACTCATTCATTCACACCATACAGATTGTACCGCAGTACGTTGAGATCAGTGGTTTCTCTCGAGATTGTTAGTGACTTACATCATTGATCAGTAATAAAATGGTGTCTACCATATTCAAATCTAGCTCATTGATTCACATGGTTAGAATCGTACATTGGTTGGTCGTGTGAACGATATGGAAGGCCTTGGATCTAGTTTCATCTATTTGGGTTGCGATTTCAATATTAATACAAGATCACAGTGTATGGTGGCTATGATCACATAGACAATCAACGAGTCATGGGTCCACCATTTTTCATATATGGATGCATCTTTTGATCATTGTACATGATATGTTTACTTATGTGCTAAGTATGGGTATGCCTCTCTCAGCAAAGATGTCATGATGTAAATGTATTGTAATAGAAGATGATCTCACTGTGTGTTCTTGATCCTGACTTTTCACAAGCTAAAGCACTTCATTAATCAGTCACCATTTCCAACTTTGTGCTTTAGGGGAAATTCGTTATAGGCCATTTTTTCACATATGGTCAGTCGACATGTAAACTAGATCAATCAAAATCCTTTCACCCCTTAAAATCATCATTGCACAAAGCCCTAAGCATGATTCTCCTTAATCCCAAATTGTATGCCCGAAATAACCTTGAAACATCCTCTTTAAGCATCAACGCAACCTGTATGCCTATGGAAATGTTTTCACGAGCATGTTTCTCTATGCTGGACAGGGTTGATCAACTACAAGTTGCTCCACGTTCGGGTGTGTTGGTTCTATAAATTCAGGAAAAAGAGAGAGAATCACGAACCCTCCATTTCTAGAAGCTTCCAGGATTTGTTATAACTATTTACCTCAAATTAAACTCTCAAATCCTATCCTATCTCTCCTTGGAGTTTCCATCCCTTATCTTTTAATCCCATCCTCCCATCAAGAGTGGATCTCAAAACCTAGATTGGTAAACTTACCCTCCTATTCTAGATATTTGTGGCCATCCACAAGCTAGGGGTTGGATTTTGGAGATAGAATTATACCCTCATGCTACTGTTATGAAGAGTTACCATTCCATGCATTACAGTGATTAGAGGTGCACTTTGTGACAAATAAGGAACAAGTCAACTTGGAGTATCTCTTCTACAAGTGAAAATCCTATTTTTGTTCATGACTCCTTCCATTTCTATTAATGAAAAGAGTTCCTTGTTTTCCTATATATGATGTTATGATTTCATGTATTTCGATGCCACGTTGATCCCTTGAATGAAGTATTTAGATGATGTTACATAAATACCATAGATCATTGGCTTGTGTTGTTTGATTGTGTAGGTTCTAATTATAGCGACGAGAGATAGGATTGGAACATTCAAGCTAAGAAAGGAGTGAAGCATACAAAGAATCACAGGTAGGTTTCATTCCATTATCTATTTAATTTAGGGGAAACAATAACTTGTCCTTTTGTTTTTCTAGGCTAGGCCACACAGTCTAGGGAAGATAATGTTGGCTCCCCGTGATTTTCAATATTGGCAAGAACAACTCTGCAGGGAACCACATCAGACCGCTTTGGAGTCCAAGGAACTAGCCTTCCTGGACTTAGAGAGGGCTCTCTCTATGTTTGTGATGAAAATGATTTATCTTTATGCTTATGTTTTCTGATTTTATGCTAGTTATGAAGTTCTAGGACTTGTTTGTTTTGTTTTGATTGGTTAATTGATTGTATGATTAACTGATTGAGTGTTTTATTTGAATAGATAGACCGTGGGAAAAATTAATCCATTTGGCTATGGAGTCATAAAAGGATTTAATTGTTCATCAACTCTACAAGGGTTTTCATAGGGCAAGCTAACTATATCAAGTGGATCTCTTTAGCTTAGATGAAATATGCAATGACATCAAGTTGTGAAATCAGTAAAACTAAAGGGAAATTAAGAATCCTTTAACCATACTTCAACAAGAAAAACCTTTTAGGTAAATGTTTAAGAAGAACCAAAGGACAGGGCAAACCATAGACTTCTTTGGCCATACTCTATTAAGTAAACCTCAAAGAAGGCCTTGAAAATAACATGTCAAGCAAAACCAAAGGACAGGGCAAACCATAAAATTCTTTGGCTGGACTCTACTAAGTAAATTTCAACGCAACAAGCTAGGTGAAACTAAAGAGAAAGACGACCCTGAATTCTCTAATCAGACCTTGCAGAAGAAAACATTAAGATGAAAGAAGCAGACATAATTAAGGTGCTAAGACAACATATCTTAATCTAAAATTTATGTTCTTTTATTAGAGAAATGATGGAAAATATGGAAAACAGAATAGAAACAATGACAAAGAAGGATAACATCACCATTAACATAGCTCAAGAATCCTGTGAATGTGCTTGTATTTCTAATGTCCAAAACAGTTACATTACTCCAGTGCAGTAACCTTTGTAGCTCAAAGTCTGATCAAATTCAGCCTAGCAGCCAATCCTCTAATCGAGCATCCAACCAACCAACATTAAAATTGAACAATACATGCAGTATTTATCTGCAAAATGAGGAGGTTGCCCTAACCTAGGATGACAGATTTGTATTTATTACAAAGTTAATGTAATCTTGACCTTTGAGACCATGCAAGGCCCAAGGCAAAGCATTTATGAATGATTCACTGTAATAATAACTTTTAATTTAACTGTTGAGCTAACTTTGGGATATTTTTGACTTTTTGGCTTTTCATTAACTTTTACAATAATTGTTTGAGCTAATTGAAATATCTCTGACTGTTTTAATAACTATAGCTGCTTTTATTGAAGTGAAATGAGGCTGTAGGTGGAAAAATGTGTTTTGTAGAAGTAATTGCTGAGTTGCTTTATCATTCAGATCCTTTTTCTCCATTAATTTGCCTTAGATTTTGCTTTAAACGTATGATTTGGTCTTTAACTTGGATTTGTCTCTTTCTTACTTCTGCTTTCTCATTTAATTCCTTTAATATGCCTTTTATAATTAATTTTTCTTCTAATCCTTCTTTATTTGCCTTTAACCCTTGATTAAGCTTTTGACCCCTTTTTACTGTTCTGATGAATGTGCTCTTCATTTGCTTTTCATCTCTGCGAAACCATTGTGAAATTCCTTCTTTTCCTTTACTCTTTTTTTTTGGGCTTTGATCTCTCTTTTAACCTTATTTTGATTGCGCTTTGTTCTTAACCTTTCTCTTTTGATCATGTCTTCCATCTTTAATCTCTGATTTTTAAACCTTTAATCTTTGACTGCCACTGTAAACATTTTCTTCTATATTTTTATCTCGTTCTCTGTCCTTTGATTGAAGACTCGTTGACTCTGATTGATACAACGCTCCTGATCCTTTGGATGAAACAATTCATTTTGGATCATCACCGAGAGGACCTATTTAAACAATTCTTGGATCTTAGAAACACGATTTACGCATTTTTGCCGTGTATAATCACCTACACACTAAAAACAAATTTTAATTAAAATTCTGCATTGTGGATTTTCACGGGGAGATCATATGATTGGAGGCAGTGAAAAAATATGGACAGAGCCTCGGTATGGAGGCTTTGGTCCTCTATGTTTGTTTTTGGCTTATCAAGTCTTTTGGAGTGTTGCAGGGGCGTAAAGGGCGAATCGAGGTTTATCGCAATAGGTCGCGGCTTTGAAATATTTGAATGGGACGATGGTTTTAAGTTATGGGAGGGAGGCGGTAAATGGTTTTCGCACAGGATGAGAGTGGTGAGGCAGTTTTACCTGGGGGGATGCGATACCATAGGATGAGTGCTGCGTGGCATGATGTGACGGCGGGAATACTGCCAATATCACAGGGTTTGGTGTTGCTAACCGCCAGGCTTTTGGATGTGCGACGAGGAGTGACGACCGTCGGATGGGGAGATGTAGTTTGAACGACTGTCGAGTGATCCGATCGCGAGTGTGAAGTATGACGTGGGGCCTGGGGGTATTAATGGAGCAGAGTTTTTAAATGTAATGTGGGGTTATGGTATAATGCGAGTAGGAAGGTTTATATTTAGAGTGGGGTTTAAGTTTATTAAAGGACATGCTTTAATATAAAAATGAGGCGGGGTCTAATAATAAAAAAGGGGTCTGGTTTTTTAATTAAAACAAGGTTTAATTAAAAAGAGTGGGTCCCGAATGAAAAATAAGACTTATTCAAAAACAATGAAAAAAAGGTTTTTTCATTATTTTGAAAGGAAAGAGGGGGACGAGTGAAAATGAGGGATCAAGGAAAAACATGGCCCATTTTCAGAGCATGAAGGTATTCTGAAAGAGGCAAAATGAGAGATAGGGAAAGTAGGTTAAATGAAGATAATGAAGGCAGTGAGATTTCTGGAAATAAGATAATAATATAGGAATGTTATTTTCAACAGACTTGTAGGAACTCCATAATTATTTAGTCAAACTGTAGAAATACAGGAGACTAACAGTGGCTCCAGTTGGGAAGAGCATGTAGAAATTTGAATAATTGATAACTTATTCACCAAGATTATCCTAATCACACACTATTTGAGCTTCATGCATAATACATAACCTCTTCTACTATTGATCATCAATTTGCGGAATTATAAACAATCGCATGCGCACATTAAAACCATAATCAATCACACATATAAACACAGTATTTATGGGAAAGCTTAAAGCTGAAAACCTCCAAATATCTATATATTATAATGATAGAGTTCATGTAACAATACATAGCACAAAGCCCCTCACAAGCTCTCAGCACTATCTCACATGCTACACACTACACAAGCTCAGATCAA
Source organism: Pinus albicaulis (assembly GCA_034641835.2). Taxonomy (NCBI): domain Eukaryota; kingdom Viridiplantae; phylum Streptophyta; class Pinopsida; order Pinales; family Pinaceae; genus Pinus; species Pinus albicaulis. The sequence continues at coordinate 1,045,935,335 of CM076584.1, read as the reverse complement.
GCAAGTCACATGCTCCAATCCTGTCCACCCGTTAGCCTGCCTCTATTGCACAATCCAACCTGGATAATTGTGTGATCCAAGTTCGAATCCCACTAGTATTAATTGTGAAATTCTCATTGGAATCTCCATCAATATAGGGTGCAAACTCATGCACCAGTATAGTCACAACTGATAGTCAACCTGCTCTTTCACCTACCTCCATCACTGATCTCCACTGAAACTGTCCATGCACTGAAGTTAACTGATGTGTTCATTAGTTGATTTATGATTTAATAATTAGTGAATTAATTAATAATTAATTCACACCACTCATCACTAGTGTATTAATCAGTTAGACTAAATATAACTAGTTCAACTAAGTCAAACTGAACACAACTCCATCAAATCCTCAATCAAATCCACCAAACTCACTCACATGAGTTCTAACTGAATTCATCATGCAATAGCTTCACTTAGACCCTAGGAATAGCGTAATTCCTTCTGTTAGCTGCATGTGCCACATCCAGGCATCAAACTGAAGTGCTCCAAGAGGATAAGATAATGTTTAGAGTCCAAATATTATTAAGAGCTAATAATATTCGACATATCTATTTTTAGACTGGCAATCTAAAAATAGATTCCGCCAAATATGTCTAAAAATAGAAGTCCATCTATTTTTTCCGACATGACCAACCATCCACAAATAACATCCTGCAACTCATAGAACATGATCCATATGTCTAAAAATAGACATAGTCTAAAAATAGACTTTGCGCCAAAAATAGCCTGCGGGCCCACTTAGTGAAGGCGACTCCTTTCCACTAAGATCATCATCTTGTTGCAATCTCAACACTCCCTCTCAACAAGATATGGATTATCTGCAACCCCTATCCCGCGTCTGTGGTATTTGAATTTTCTCCTGGTGAGCGCCTTCGTCAAGATATCAGCATCCTGATCCTCCGTAGGAATGTATGAAAGTAACATGAACTTCCGCTGCACACAATATTTTATATGATGATACCGATCCGTGAAGCCATGCCGCCTCAACTCATCCTCTTGTCTGTACCATGATCCATATCCCGATGTGCCTCTGAGATATCTCAATACATGCTTTCCTGCCTTTCAGAAGAGCTTGGTAGGATTAACCATAGCTTGTGAAAGCTAGTTAACAACATAGAATATGTCGGGTCGTGTATTGACCAGATACATAAACGACCCCACTAACTGTCTATAAACAGTGTCATCCACTACCTCTGCCGAAGTAGCATCCTCCTTCCTCCAACCTCCAGGAAGAGGAGTATCAATAGGCTTGCATCCATGCATGTTGAACTTCTCCAGTATCTCCCGGGCATACTTACCCTGAGAAACAAATAGTCCATCACTGCGCTGCCAAATTTCCAATCCCAGGAAATAATGAAGGAGGCCCAAGTCCTTCATCTCAAACTCTTTTTCAAGATCATCCTTGCATGAGATTATCAACAGCTCATCACCTGTCAAAATCAAATCATCTACATAAAGTGCAATGATCAGCAACTTACCCTCCACCATAATCTGGTATAGGTTAGGATCCGCCTCACTCTTGGAGAATCCAAGTCCGGTGAAATAACTGTCTATCCATGTGTACCAAGCACGAGGTGCTTGTTTCAACCCATACAGCGCTCTCTTGAGCCTGCACACATGCGACTCACTGCTGAAGATCTCGAAACCTTTGGGCTGCTCTATGTACACCTCCTCCTCAATGACTCCATTGAGGAACGCAGTCTTCACATCCATCTGATGAATGTGCCACCCCATCTGCGCTGAGAGAGCAAGAATCGTCCGTATGGAAGAATACCTTGCGACAGGTGTAAAGGTCTCCTCATAATCGATCCCCTCAATCTGTGAAAAGCCTCGGGCAACAAATCTTGCCTTGTACTTCTCCACACTCCCGTCAGCTGCCTGCTTAACTTTGTAGATCCATCTCGAACCCACCACTGATTTCCCCTCCGGCCTCGGGACAATCTCCCATGCACTGTTTCTGACAATCGAATCATACTCTTCCACCATGGCATCTACCCATGCGGGATCCTCCACAGCTTCCTCGAAAGAGGATGGCTCTGTCACGATACACTTGCTCACAAGAGCCATGTATCTAGTGTACCGATCAGGTGACTGTCTCTGTCTGCGCTGTGCTGTAGGTGGTCCTACAACCTTCTCTGCATCTTGAGCCAGTCGCTCAGCTTCTGTAGTGTGATTCCACCCTCTGATGGTTGGCACTGCATGAGTGGTCTCTTCCACTCCATGAACCTCATCTTGTGGCTGATCCACATCCTGAGACTCATCCTTAGGAACTAATAGCTCCTCATCTGCATGCAAGTGTGGCTCCCTTTCAAGCGAACACTTCATGGCTTTCTCCTCCTGAAATTTGATATCCCGTCGCACAACAGTCTTGCGACTGTCTGGAAAATACACACGATAGTTGTGGGGCGTATCAGTGTACCCCACAAATATCCCAACCTCTGCAGTCGGCTCCAGCTTCTTCCTGGCATCCTTCGTCACATGAATGTAAACAAGTGAACCAAAAATCCTCAAATGGGAAATATCAGGCCTCTTACCAGAAAACGCCTCCTCGGGTGTACTCATGCCAAGTATCCTGTGAGGACAACGGTTCTGCACATATACTGCAGCATTGCATGCCTTCGCCCACAAGTGAATGGGTAGGCCCTGATCATGCAACATCGCCCGTGCAGCACCCACGATCTTTTTTTTCTTTTGCTCAGCAACCTCGTTCTACTGTGGGTTATGAGGTGCTATGAGCTCTCTTCGAATTCCTTCTACGCTGCAAAAGTCCTTGAATTCGCCAGAGATGAATTCACCACCATTGTCGCTCCTTAGACAACCACCGTCTCCCCGATTCCTTCTCAACCGTTGCTTGAACTCACGTAACTTTGAGCATGTCTCGCTCTTCGTCTGAAGAAGATCCAAAGACTTACGAGAAAAAATCATCAAAAAATATCACATAATACCCGTGCTTTTTTGTCGAAGTCGCCGGAAAGGTCCACACACGTCTCTGTGAATTCTCTGCTGATCGTCGTGGCGTGACTATCCGTCTCATGAAAGGTGGCTTTCAAAAATTTTCCCAAAGTACATCCCTTGCACTGATCTGACTGCACAAGTGTACCTTTAGGAAGCCCAGTAGAAATCTGCTGCAAAATTTTCAAAGCTCCATGGTGAAAGTGGTCCAATCTCTTGTGCCATAGTTCGCCCTCATCCCGGCTCACCACTCCTTCTGCTTTGCCTGCCATTACTATGCAGCCATCTACCTGAAATTGATAAAGGTTCTTAACTCGAACCCTTATCCTCCGGGTTTCACCAGTTTCCTTACTGCGCAGGAAAGCCTTTCCCTCACTAAATACAACATCATATCCCTTGTCTTCCAACATCGCCACAGAGATCAGATTCTTCTTCAATCCTGGAACATGCATGACATCCTTTAATATGAAGGGTTTACCAGACTCCCTCAAAGGGAATGGTACCGATACCGGTCGCACTGTATCTACCATCATCGCCCATCTCGATGTGCACTCCAAGATCTTTCTCATCCATATCAGTAAACAAATCTCGATCTCCTGTCATGTGAAAAGACGCACCACTGTCCAGAAACCACACTGAACTTATCACACTTGAGACCAAGCATGCGATTAGCGAAAAATCCAGCTCAAACTGTGAGGCTATGGCCTCTCCAGTTGTAGACCTAGCAGCCTGCTTATTTTTCTTCTTCTGCGGACAATTTGTGGCATAATGTCCGTGTTGGTGACAGTGAAAGCACTTCACCTTGGACATGTCCTGCTTCTTGCCTTTCGCACCGGATTGAGAAGATTTCTTGTTCTTCCCCTTCTTTGCTTTAGCAGCCAAAGCGCAATTCTCTTCATTAGATGCCTTTGATGAGGATCCGTCCCTGGTACTTCGCCTTATCTCCTCTTACACAAGATCCGACCAAAGTCGCTCCCATCCTGGCAATTTCTCCCGACCATTGACAGAATCCTGATAGGAATGCCAACTCTTCGGAAGCCCAAGGAGAGCCAAGCTCACCAAGTCCTCGTCATCTACAGTCACCCCCACACTTCCCAGCTCATCCCTGCATTGGATGAACTTCGTGAGGTACTTGGGCATACTGTCGCTTTTCTCCATCTTTATGTTCCTGAGTTTATCCTTGAGCGCCAACTTCCTCTGGTCACTCTTGCTTTGGAATAAATATGTCAAGGCTTTCCACATCAAGAATGGAGAAGCCTTACCATGCAGGCTAGACACTATGTGATCCTTCACGCCCTCCAACAGAATCCTTCGACATTTTTCTGTCTTCTTTTTCCATGCGTCAAGTGCGGCAGCATCGCTAGAAGCAGGTTTCTGGACTTCTGCATCTATGAACTCCTTCAACCCATTTTCATCTAACACTACCTCCATTCTGTCCTTCCATGCAATATAATTCAATCTGCCCTCAAGGGCATACTCCAATCGCAATCTGTTGAAAGACATCTCAACTTCGACACCAAGAAAACACTGCTGCAAATTCGAATTCCACCAGCACAAAACTCAACCGCTTCAATGTTTTGCAATTGCTCCAATGATCAATATCGCTCTGATACCATGTAGAAATTTGAATAATTGATAACTTATTCACCGAGATTATCCTGATCACACACTATTTAATCTTCATGCATAATACATAACCTCTTCTACTATTGATCATCAATTTGCGGAATTATAAACAATCGCATGCGCACATTAAAACCATAATCAATCACACATATAAACACAGTATTTATGGGAAAGCTTAAAGTTGAAAACCCCCAACTATCTGTATATTATAATGATAGAGTTCATGTAACAATCATTGTACAAACTCCTCACAAGCTCTCAGTACAATCTCCAATTGTTACACACTACATAAGCTCAGATCTAGCAAAACACATGCTCCAATCCTGTCCACCTGTTAGCCTACCTCTACTTCGCAATCCAAGATGAATAATAATCAGATCCAAGTTCGAATCCCCTTGGTATGTACGGTGCAATCATCATTGGCATCTCCATCAATGTGTGTGCAAATCTCATGCACTAGTATAGTCACAACTGATAGCCAACCTGCTCTTTCACCTACCTCTCCATTGATCTCCACTGAAACTGTCCATGCACTTGAAGTTAACTGATGTGTTCTTTAGTTGATTAATTAGTGAATTAATTAATAATTAATTCACACCACTTTCACTAGTGTATCAATCAGTTAGACTAGATACAACTAGTTCAACTATGTTTAACTGAGTTAAACTGAACACAACTCCATCAACTCCTCAATCAACTCCACCAAACTCACTCACATGAGTTCTAACTGAAGTCATCATGCAATAGCTCCACTTAGACCCGAGGAATAGTGTAATTCCTTCTGTCAGCTGCATGTGCCACATCCAGGCATCAAACTGAAGTGCTCCAAGAGGATAAGATAATGTTTAGAGTCCAAATATTATTAAGAGCTAATAATATTCGACATATCTATTTTTAGACCGGCAATCTAAAAATAGATTCCGCCCAGTATGTCTAAAAATAGAAGTCCATCTATTTTTTCCGACTTGACCAACCATCCACAAATAGCATCCTGCAACTCATAGAACATGATCCATATGTCTAAAAATATACTTTGCGCCAAAAATAGCCTGCGGGCCCACTTAGTGAAGGCGACTCCTTTCCACTAAGCTCATCATCTTGTTGCAATCTCAACAGAGCAGCTCCTTTAGGTGGTGTCAAGAACCTCAGATTTCAGATCTCTTGTCTTCGTAGATCAGTGCCTTATCCATTTTGGCTGATTTTCCATTTTGCAAATGTTGATCTGCTGCAATCCTTTGTAATTTTGGCTTTCAGAAATTTGAAAAACATGCTTTCTGCAAATCAATTCTACCTACCCATCATTATATTCCATATTTTTTTCTTCATTTGGGTGCATTTAGACTGGAAAACCCTTGACATCATTTTTCTTTTGAAAGAAAAAACTATCTATTTCTACCCTTATATCATCCAAAGGCTTAGATTAGACTGATGAGCTATTTTATTCTCTACCTAATCTACTTATCTATCAAGATTAAACAGTTTGACAAATTTTCATTCTCTAACTATCAACATGAAATTTAAAACATGAATGAATCAAGATTAAACAGTTTGGTCATCATGAATTGTGGCATTGTGGACAAGCTGCACACAATATTTATTTTGCAAAAAGTAAACTAAGTTGAGGGTTTTGTGCTTGGATCTGTCATTTATCATTTATCCCTCTCTTTTCCTTATTGGTTTTAGATTTAAACTTTGGAACCAATGTCATTTTCTATAGTAACTGATAAGCCAAGTTTAAACAATTTGGTAAATCTTAATTTTCTATCCTATCAACAAAAATTCAAAATTTGCTCAATCATGATTAGGCTATATGATTGAACAAGACTTCCTTTTCAAAAGTAGTGGCATTTGGACTTGCACACTTTCAGAAATATTATTCTTTTGGTATGGGGCTTTACCTTTTCTCTTTTGGTTTTCCCTCTTTTCTTTCTTTATTTTTTTATTATTTTTCTGAGATTTTTGCTTCAACAATGTTATATACAATGAATAAAACTTTAAAGTGAGATCTTCAACTGAAATAATGCTTGAGCATCCTGCCATTGACAGGACCTCCAAATAATTCCGCTCCATCCATTTCTTGTAGAAAGAATGCATTGTTACCTCTTACAGAATGGATGATGTATGGACCTTTCCATAAACTGTCAAATTTCCCATGCTTTCCTTTGTCCTCTCTTCTTGAATCCAACTTTAGCACTTTGTCTTCGATGTTGAAATAATTTCCCTGGTCCTTTTTTCAAAGAGCTTCTTAATGTTTTCTTTTACTTGTTGTGTCATGTTGTACACCTCTTCTCTGGTTTGCTATAGCTGGACAATTTGGTTTATTCTCCTTTGCATATCATTTTCTTCAGACTGTACTTCTTGAATGAGTTTCATTACTGGCACTCCCAAGCTTGTTGGGAAAATTGCATCTACTCCATAAAATAGCTGATAGGGAGACATACCAATTGATTTTTTATTTGTTAACCTGTCTGCCCATAGTGCATGTACTAGTTTGTTGTGCCATGACTTCTTATTCTCTTCCAGAAAATTTTTAATGATGTTCACCAAAATTTTGTTTGATGATTCAGCCAACCCGTTACCTTTAGGGTAATAAGTTGTAGAATTCCCCAATGTTATCTGATATTTGTGGCAAAAGTCCACCATTTTCTTGGATCTAAAAGAAACAACATTGTCAATAATCATTTTTCTATGAAAACCAAATCTAGATAAAATGTGGTTTTCAAGGAATTTGATAATTACTGAGTATGTGGTAGTTCTAGAAGGAATGAATTCTATCCACTTTGTAAAATAGTCAGTTGCAGTGAGGATCCATTTGTGCTGGGTGGAGGAGGCAGGGTGAATTTCTCCAATAAAATCAAGACCCCATTGTTGAAAAGGAGATTCAACAGAAATTGGATGTTAAGGTAAAGGCAACAGTTTTCTTTTACCTTCAAAGATTTGGCATTTATGACATGAAACTACCATTTTTTGGATGTCTTGAAAGAGGGTGGGCCAATAGAAACCATCCCTAAGGATTTTATTGATAGTGGTTTTCCAATAGAGGTGGCCTCCACATTCTCCTTCATGAAATTCATGCTTGATCCTATCTGCATCTTCTTCTGGAAAAAAATTAAGCATTATACCACCAACATTTTTCCAATATAAAACTTTGTCTAAAATGCAGAAATTCATAGCTTTAAGTTTCTATAATCTGGCCTTTTTTTTGGACAAACCAGGAGGAACATTAAGATTAAAAAGCACATATAATATACCAGTATACCAAGGTGAGTTCAGAAATGCTTCCTCAATAGGTGGAGTTGCTATCTCCTCTTGTTCATCCAATGAGTGAAACATATTTATGTCCACTGCTTGAAAATTTGTTTCAGCCATGAGTTTAGCCATTCCTTGCCCTTTGATTAGCTTGGTGGGCTTGATTTCTAGATCATATTCCGAGATGACAACAATCCACTTACCTCTTTTTCCATCAGGATCTTGTGTCAAGATGTCTTTGACCACTATGTGAGGCACAAATGCAATGATTTGTGAATGCAGAATGTATACTATGAAATCCTTCAATGCCTTAATTAAGGCAAAAGCCTATTTTTCCATTATATTGTATTTCAGAGGTACATCTCTGAGTGCCTTGCTGAAAAATACTATGGGCTGCTCCTGTCCTTTTATATTTTTCTGCAGTAAGACAACAACAACTGTGTTCTGATGCAAAGGAGAAAATGAAGAAATCCTTCGTAAAATCCGGGTTGATTAGAACTGGGGTTTGTGTAAGAGCTTGTTTCACCAAATCAAAAGATTGCTTTGCTTCTATGATCAATTTGACTCCTGTTTCTCTTTTCAGCATATTAGTGATGTTTCTTAGGAGTTCTACAAGGTTTGGTATGAACCTTCTTAAGAAATTTATTTTTCCAATGAAAGATTGCAACTCTTTGATGTTTCTTGGATGGCTAATTTGAAATATTCCTTCAATACTTATTTGGGTCAATATTGATCCCTTCTTCATATATGATGTGGCCTAAAATATTCCCTTCTTGAAGGCCAAACAAATTTTTCTTGGGATTTAAAGACAGGTCATACCTTCTACACTTTTCAAAGACCTTTCTTAAGTGAGCTAGGTGTTCTTCATCAGTTTTTGAGTAGACTATTATATCATCAAGATATATCACAATGAAATAACCTATTTCTTCTGAGAAAGAAATATCCATTGCTCTTTAGAAAGTGTCCCCAACATTCATTAACCCAAAAAGCATTTTAACATACATGAAGGTGCCCCAGGGTGTGGTGAAAGTTGTCTTGTGTTGATCATCTGGATGTACCAGCACCTGATTGTACCCTGAAAAGCCATCAAACAAAGATATTCTTTTGGAGCCTACTACCCTTTGCAATATGTGATCCATTTTTGGTAAAGGGTAGTTGTCCTTCAGGGAGGATTTATTTAAATTTCTGAAGTCTATGCATATCCTAATTTCCCCTGTCTTCTTCCTCACAGATACTAGATTTGACACCCATTCTAAGTATCTGAGATAGACTATTATTCCAGCATCATACATTTTCTTGATTTCTTTCTCAACCAGTGGCAGTTGTACACAATATATTCTGTGCAATTTCTGTTTGAAGGGCTTCTGGTTTTCTTCAAGAGGAATATTGTGCTGAATTATCTCAGTATCATATGAATTTAAATATTCATAGCTCCAAGAAAACACATTAGTAATTCCTTGAACAGTTCAATATATTTTTGTTTTATATGTGTTGGCAGTGTTTTTGATAGTTTTACCATTTTGGGTTCTTGTTCATTGTCTATATTGCATTCTTCTCCCACTGCTTCAGTAGATTCCATCTTTGGCTTCTTAGCAACATCATTAAAGTCAAAAAGTTCCTCTAGAGGAACCAGTCCCTTTGGAAAATTATTATCTCTGGACTGCAACAATTCAAAGTCTTCTTTTTAAGGGTCTGCACACAGTTCTATCTCATGTGGGTATTCTTCCTCTAACAAATTTACATTAGCCTGATCAGGAGGCTCTTCTTTGTAAGTTTGTTCCTCAGCAGAGCAGTCTTCTTCATGATCCAAATCTGAATTTGTCATTTCAAACTCATTTCTAGACTGCAGGAACTCTTCAATCTGTTTGTCATCTTCAAAAACTTGCCAATATTTTATATTATCAGGTACTGTTGGCCTATATTTGACTTGTACTGTGTACTGTTGGTTATGATAAGGTTTTTGACAAGTACTGGCTGCAAAGGCTAGACCATTGGCAAGGATGTTTTGATTTCTTGGGAAAAAGGTAAGATCATATTATTTGAATGTTTTTAAGAGGTCAAGGGCATCATTCCTATATGCTCTTAATCTAGGATGCTTAGCTGAATATTCTCCCTTAATCTGCCTAATGACTAGCTCAGAATCCCCATGGACAGAAATCCTTGGCTCCTAGTTTCTTAATTAATTGTAGCCCTAGAAGGAGTACCTCATATTCTGCTATGTTATTTGTACATTGAAAGTTCAGCTTATATGAGTGGCCTTCTGCATGGTTATTCTCAGTGTTGTGCACCCAAACACCTGCTCCTGAACTAGTTTTACCACAAGAACCATCAAAGCTCATGCTCCAAAGAGGTTCAATTTCAGATTTATCATTATGTTGGTCATTGTGGCTGCCACTATGTTTTCCATTATCTTGTTCATTCTCTATTTGGGCTAACTATTCTGACTATTCCTCCTCTTTTTCCTCTTCTTTTTTAGCTGTTTGCTCATTTTCTGCCACTCGGTCATTACTGTTTTATTCATTGTAAAGGATGAATGAATCAAGGTCTGTGTGGATAGAATAGAGAGGGGAGTTATCTGGCTTTTCCTGACTGATCACCATGTATTTCATATGAGTCTCCCTATATAGTCTTCTTGGTTGACTAAATACAGGTATAGTAGCATAGGTCATGTCCATTTGGAGGGTGCCTTGGAGTTTAGCTCCCCGTGAGTGTGAAAGGAGCATGCCATATTTGGGGGGAATGTCATCCACTACAATATCCATTACTGGGATCTTGGCTAGTATTTGTGCTAGATTAACATAGAGATCTTTGATTAGGCCTAGACATTTAACTCTACCGGAATCAAAAGAGTATAAATCTTTGTATGGTTTAGTTATCTCAAGGCCTAGTCTTTCCATTACTACCTTTGGCATGAGGTTATGTGAAGCTCCTGATTCTAACATGGCATTGTGAAGGATTTTGTCATGGATGTTCAAACTGACATGAAAAGGAGGTACACCTCCCTCTTGAAATTTTCCCTCTACTTCTGGTCCAAACAAAAGTTCAGGTCTTTCATCATTTAAATTTATAGAATCATCATTTTCTCCTATGTTTAAAGCTTTCAAAATTTGGGATCTATATACATATTGAGTAACTAATTCAGTAAGAGGTATGGAGATTTTTATCTTGGCAATTTCATTCTCAATACTGAAAGGTGTCTGTGCTCTTAGCATATTTGAATAAGTTTTATCAGACACTATTTTGATAGCAATTTCAGCTTGCTGATTTTTATTTGGAGTCTCAGTTAAAGCAGTTTTGTTAGGGCTATTAGTTGGATTGCTAGTGCTGCTTTGGTCACCACTATGTTGGCTGTTTTTGTCTCTATTTTTCTTAGAACTTTTAACCAAACCTTTTGAAGTTTCTGCTATTTTTTTAGGATTAGTTTCAAGGGTCTTCCTAGCAGAAATTTCTGGGTTGTTTCTCTTGGGAGTGTCTTGGGTTTCCTTGCTCCTGAGGTCAAATTGCCTATGTACTTCCATGATGGCATTTTTGAATCCTTTCTTATAGTCCTCAGATTCTAGGCTTTCTTCTTCATTTGGGGAAAATATGCCTTGTTCCTCTTCAGTGAGGAAAACAATATTCTCATTATTGACTCCCATTAGATTGATATGACTTTCCTCTGATTCTTCAATCATCCCCTCATCCTCATCAACATAGTTTTCTTGGAATGGAGGTCTGATTTTCCGATTGGGACCTCTCTGCGTTATTTGAGGGGGGTTTATCCTAAAGTTTGGTTTTGGTTCTGTTTTTTTTTTAATGTTTTGAGGAGCTTTTTGGTTTTCTCTAGGGGAAGCTCTCTCATTTATGTTTATTCTCTCCATCATCCTTTCCATGGTTCTAACTAGGTTATCGATCTTTGTATCAGATTTAGAGGCCACAGGTTCTTCCTTGTATGTGACCCTCTTTTCATTTCTCATTCTAGCCCTTTTGGTAATCAGATTGGCCTCTACACTTACTGCTCCCCTCTGCATGTCTTCTAATATAAGGGGTTCTCTTTCTCTTAATTGATAATCCATCTATGGATCAAAACCATCTGGAAATTTTACTAGGGCTAAACTTTGTGGGGGTTTCATGTGAGGAGGACGAGCGTTGTATACATTGTTTAACCTAGTGCATCAATATTGAACACTTTCTCCTGCATTTATTTCGAGGTTCTCATACTCTAACAGGGTTTGAAGAGGATTTTTCTTTATTTCCCACTTATTTATGAATGCTTGATGAAGAGCTGGGAGGTCATGGATGTAATTAGGGGCTAACTTTTTGAACCATTTCTTGGCTTCTCCTCCTAAAATTTGGGAAAACATTCTCATTTTGATGGTCTCGTCTTCTATTTCTTGGTAATCAAAAGCATCATTCATCTTATCTACATGTTTTTGAGTGGTTATAGGATGAGTTCCATCGAAGTGTGGGATCTTAGATTGGTAGTCCTGTGGTATAGGCAATAGAGGTTGTGGTAATACCAGTGGGGCATACCAGGCTGCCATGATTTGTGGTTGGGGAAACAAAGGAGGGTTAACAAGTGGAGGATTGGCAAAAGGAGGTAAAGGGTTAAATGGATGAAGGTGAACAGTGGGTGTATGAATGGGGGTTGAGGTTAGTACAACAAGATTCTGCTATAAGGTGGATGGGTCTAAAAATATCTGGGTTATCCAACTCTGAGATCTAGTCCTATACAAGCTTTGTTCTAGGGGTGAGTCAGAGAGGATATTCTACAATTCTTTAAGGTTTTTAAGCAGGGAACTTGCTTTGTGAATTGGTCTACTAACAGTTGGATTTTTAGATCTAAGATATTTCCTTAGGATGCTCTCAGGGTTGTCAACTATTGCAGGAGGGTTTGGGTCAGGATGAGATCTGGTACAGATTCTTCTAGAAGCCATAATTTAGACCCAAAATTTAGAGAGGTTGAGAGTGTTATAAAAGATTGAAAAAAAAACCAATCTATAAAAGAAATACTTAATCCACAAAGTATTCTTGACTGGCCCTCTATTTGAGGTTTAATGATATCATGATTTCTCAATAATTTTCCCAATGTAGTCTATAGAAAACCAGTGGAGTCAGCAGGCCTACTGAAAACCAGTAGAGTCACCAAGTGGATGATTTTTAAATGTCTTAAGGCTGGCTGTTGTCCACCATCAGCAGCCAGATACCATTCTTGGCTAACACTTGATTCATCCAATTTTGAATGAGGTTTTCTGAGTTCTTAAGGTAATATTAAGCTGTTTAATAACTTAGATTCCCCAGTATGGTCGCCACTATGTTGGCTCCTCGTGATTTGCAAGATTGGCAAGAAAAACTCTGCAGGGAACCACATTAGACCGCTTTGTAGTCCAAGGACCTAGCCTTCATGGGCTCAGAGAGGGCTCTCTCTATGTTGGTTATGAAAATGATTTATCTTTATGCATATGTTTTCTGATTTTAGGCTAGTTATGAAGTTCTAGGACTTTTTTGTTTTGTTTTGATTGGTTAATTGATTGTATGATTAATTGATTGAGTGTTTTAGTTGAATAGATGGACTATGGGCAACATTAATCCATTGGGATATGGAGTCATAAAAGGATTTAATTGTTCATCAACTCTACAAGGGTTTTCATATGGCAAGCTAACTATATCAAGTGGATCTCTTTAGATTAGATGAAATATGAAATGATAGTAAGTTGTGAAATCAGTAAAAATAAAGGGAAATTAATAATCCTTTAACCATACTTCAAAAAGAAAATCCTTTTAGGTAACTTTTTAAAAAGAACCAAAGGATAGGGCAAACCATAGAATTCTTTGGCCAAAATCTACTAAGTAAACCTCAAAGAAGGCCTTGAAAATAACATGTCAAGAAAAACCAAAGGACAGGGAAAACCTTAAAATTCTTTGGCTGGACTCTACTGAGTAAATTTAAAGGCAACAAGCTAGGTGGAACTAAAGAGCAGGATGACCCTGAATTCTCTAATCAGACCTTGCAGAAGAAAACATTAAGATGAAAGAAGCAGACAAAATTAAGGTGCCAAGACAACATATCTTAATCTAAAATTTATGTTCTTTTATCAGAGAAATGATGGACAATATGGAAAATAGAAGAGAAACAATGACAAAGAAGGATAACATCACCATTAACATAGCTCAAGAATCCTGTGAATGTGCTTGTATTTCTGGTGTCCAAAACAGTTACATTACTCCAGTGCAATAATCTTTGTAGCTTAAGGTCTGATCAAATCCAGCCTAGCAGCCAATCCTCTAATCAAGAATCCAACCAACCAACATTAAAAATGAACAATACATGCAGTATTTATCTGCAAAATGAGGAGGTTGCCCTAACCTAACGTGACAAATTTTTATTTATTACAGAGTTAATGTAATCTTGACCTTTGAGACCATGCAATGGCCAAGGCAAATAATTTCTGACTGATTCACTGTAATAATAACTTTTAATTTAACTGCTGAGCTAACTTTGGGATATTTTTGACTTTTTGGCTTTTCATTAACTTTTACAATAACTGTTTAAGCTACTTAAAATATTTCTGACTGTTTTAATAATTGTAGCTGCTTTTATTGAAGTGAAATGAGGTTGTAGGTGGCAAAATGTGTTTTGAAGAAGTAATTGCTAAGTTGGTTTATCATTCGAATCCGTTTTCTCTGTTAATTTGTCTTAGATTTTTCTTTAAACATCTGATTTGTTCTTTAACTTGGATTTGTCTCTTTCTTACTTCTGCTTTCTCATTTAATTCCTTTAATCTGCCTTTTTTCTTTAATCTGTCTTCTAATCCTTCTTTATTTTCCTTTAACCCTTGATTAAGATTTTGACCCCTTTTTACTGTTCTGCTGACTGTGCTCTTCATTTTCTTTTCATCTCTGCGTAACCACTATGAAAGTCCTTCTTTTCGTTTACTCTATATTTTTGGCCTTTGATCTCTCTTTTAACCTTATTTTGACTGCGCTTTGTTCTTAACCGTTGTCTTTTGATCATGTCTTCCATCTTTAACCTCTGATTTTTAAACCTTTAATCTTTGACTGCCACTATAAACATTATCTTCTATTCTTTTATCTTGTTCTCTGTGCTTTGATTGAAGACTCACTGACTCTGATTGATCTAACGCTCCTGATCCTTTAGATGAAACAAGTCATTCTAGATTGTCACCCAGAGGGCTGTTTTAAACAATTCTTGGATCTTAGAAACATGGTTTATTCATTTTCGCTGTGTATATTCACCTGCACACTAAAAACAGTTGTTAATTAAAATCCTGCACTGTGGACTTCCGCAGGGAAATGATACGATCAGAGGTAGTGAAAAATTATGGACTGAGCCTGGGTATGGAGGCTTTGGTCCTCTATGTTTTTTTTTGGCTTATCGGGTCTTTTGGAGTGTTGCAGGGGTGTAGAGGGTGGATCGAGGTTTATCGCAATAGGTCGCAGCTTCTAAATATTTGAATGGGGCAGTGGTTTTAAGTTATGGCGAGGAGGCGGTAAATGGTTTTCGCGCAAGATGAGAGTGGTGAGGTGGTTTTACCCGTGGGGATGCGATACCACAGGATGAGCACTGCGTGGCAGGATGTGACGGCGAGAATAACGCCGATATCACAGGGTTTGGTGTTGCTTACCGCCGAGCTTTTGGATGTGCGATGAGGAGCGATGGCCATCGGATGGGGAGATGTAGATCAGACGACTGTCGGGCGATCCGATCGCGGGTGTGAAGTACGGCGTGGGGCCCCGGGGTATTAATGGAGCGGAGTTTTTAAATGTAATGTGGGGTTATCGTATAATGCAGGTAGGAAGGTTTAGGTTTAGAGCGGGGGTTAAGTTTATTAAAGCACATGCTTTAATATAAAAAGGAGGCAGGGTATAATAATAAAAAAGGGGTCGGGCTTTTTAATTAAAACATGGTTTAATTAAAAATTGTGGGTACCGAATGAAAAATAAGACTTATTAAAAAACAATGAAAAAAATGTTTTTTCATTGTTTTGAAAGGAAAGAGGGGGATGAGTGAAAATGAGGGATCAAGGCAAAACATGGAATTTTCAGAGCATGAGGGTATTCTGAAAGAGACAAAATGAGAGATAGGGAAAATAGGATAAACGAATATAATGAAGGCAGTGAGATTTCTGAAAATAAGATAATAATTAGGGAATGCTATTTTCAACAGACTTGTAGGAACTCCATAATTATTTAGTCAGACTGTAGAAATACAAGAGACTAACAGATACTTATGTTCGTAGTCCTAGATTTCGTATAACAATTGGATTGAAATTAATTAAAAAAAAAGAAATATGATATGCAATTAATTAAATATGGAAAAAAATACCGGTTACCCACCTCCTATGGGTGACACCCATAGGAAAAAGTTTTCTCCTAGATTGTCTTTAGCTGGAAGCCACCAAGACCTTGCAACCCCCATATATCTTTATGTGCAACCATATCCGCCACCTAAGCCAACCATTATACACCCTATCGCATATTTCATGTTTGTATGTTCGAAGGTGGGCCTTCCAACCCAAAAGGTATGGATTTTATTATGTATTTAGGCATTTTTTCTTACTTATTATGGACAATTTCGTGCATGTATTAGTGGGCTGATTTAGTAGAAAGAATGGGACTGGTCTGTACTCTTGTCCCCTTGTCCAACTGGGTGGTTAACCTTGTATAGTAGTCTCGTGGGATCTCCTCCATTGGCTACTAGATTTAGGAGTGGCACTACATGGAAAACCATGATTTTGGTTGCATGGTCCCGCTTCTTGACATCACTTACATCACTCCCCTCCACTCATTATAACCCGTTTTCACATATTTCCCATCCAAGTCAACATTTTTCCATTGAGTCCACACAAAGTTACCCTCTCCCTCCCCTTGTTCACACTTTGGTTTGGGCCTCGAATGATGCCCCAAGGGTTGATGTAGCTAAAAAGGAAGTAAAAAGCATAAGTTGGCCACTCTCAATAGGAAATAAACCTTAAAATTCAAAAGGTGGTCAGGACATACAAATTTAGCACGTGGGCAAGATCTAACATGAGCTCCACCCCTATCACTATGGCCATCACCTTGGTTCCTAGGGCCCCTCATACTGGCCCCCACTACATCATTAAGGAACCCATGACTATCCCAACCCCTACTGGGTGATGAACGGTCCTACCTTAAGTGGGTATTCATTTCTATATCATTCACGTCATTCTCTCATACTCTAGATCCCCGAGAAGTTACAAAATATAAATAAATAATGGGAAAAAGGAATATGAGGAAGGGTGGAAAAACAAAGGCCGGGGTAACTCATGTACCACGATTTCCCCCTTCTACATCTATAACCTCAAGTGTGGGCTTCCCTCATCATATCTACCCTTGTACCATGGCATGTGGCTTGGAGCCTTCCCCTCATGCCCCACTCCATTCCATCATTATATCACATGACACATGCCATATGATGGATGTACCATAGACCTGTCAATCCCTTAGAGGTTGAAACCACTTAGCAGGGTCCTTGATTAGCCTATACACTTTAAAGCCCATTATGGAAGGGCATGCCACTATAAAGTGCCCACTTGGTTCCATGATTTGTAAGTTTTTCTGCTCAATTACACTAAGGATTTGTTGTACTGGAAGGTGAGGAGCTTCATTGGATCTTATACAATATTGCAGGTGGGTTTTCATCTTGGGGTTTGGTCTCCCTATATAGGGTCCAAGCCCTCCAAAGGGTCATATTTGCATGTATAGGGTGTTCATTGAGAGCCATGGGCCTCCACTATAGTAGAGAGAAGATAACCATGCCATGGGATCCTTCAACACCATTCATTTCTCACTCATGTAACACTTATTTGATGATGATGATGCACCTGAACCACCTTTCCCAGTCGGCTACACTCTTGCAGCACACATTTAATAGTTGATCCAAGGCCCAGATGGGGTTGTGTCTCACCATGGTAAACAAAGGGAGGACTTGCATCATAGTTCCGACCCTTGTAGATGGGATACATTCTTGTTTGATTTTTTTGGATACCTATGAGGATGATTTTGTGCCCCAATGCCACTTAGGGGAACCACAACCATTTTCTTGGAGATCAAGGGGCCATCCCCTTCATCACTATTTTAGGAGCCCTTTTATTCATTTGGGCACATCTTGGGCTCCATTAGGCCTTCCAACTACCCTCTTAGCTACTTATCTAACATTTTGGCACCCTTGAGAGGCTAATTATTCTTATTATGGAGATATTTGGTGGGATTTCACTAAAAGGATATTATTTTGTACATTATATTTATTTTATGGGAATTATTAGGCATAATTAGGCCATTCTAATCCCTTGGAGGATTATATAAATATGCGAGAGGTTCATTTTAAATATCATCATCACTTCGATTTCAGATAGATCTTTCCAAAGTTTTTGGACCTGCAATTTATGGAATGATTTAGATGATTAAATGAATTTTGATGTGTGAAATATTTTTTCTATCTCTCTTGGAGCTTCTATTTGAAAATTTTATGGATGGATATACTCTTTTTTCCATGTAATTACTTTTTTTATGTGATTATTTCATGTTTTATGTCTAATGTATGGAACACTTTGCTTTGATGTTGATTTTTCCCTAATAATTAATGTGAATTTATGCCAAACACTTGTAATATTGGCTCGTTGCATATGTTATTCATCTTGGAAAGAAGAAGGAATTTTCCTAGGGGTAGGTTGTGAACCTTTTACCTTGAAACTCCCTCAAATATTTTATATCGAATTATAAAATTCTAATTTTTTTGCGAATATGCATCCGCAAAGACCGTAGCTGCTTCTTTAGGCTTCCTTGAAGAGAAAAGTTCCTAAATCTTAATCATTTTGACTCGAATCTTCCAAATAGCCAATCAATCTTTCTAGATACTTAGTGATCACATTAAATTAACAAAATATTATTATTTTACCTCATTTATTCCTCTTTTATTCATCCCTTAAGGATAAGGATATTTTATAGGGCTTAGTGCGAAAATTTAGGGAGGAGGAATTTTAAGATTCCATCCAGACAAGTTTCTTCATTCATGTCTCCTCTAGGCATCCTCTAGTATTGAATGAATTGAAAAGGTGGAATTTCAAATAAATTGATTCCCTAGATATCACACAAAGAGGTAACCCTTGAAGCTTCTTTGAATTGGGGATTTCTTGAAGGTTTTCACCTTGTAGTTCATCATTCAAAACCTTTTCTCTTAACTATAGGTGATCATTGGATGAGTCTTTACCATGATATATATCTGAACCCTTGGTCCCTTATAGCATTGTCTTAAGGGTTCTTTCGTGGAAAGTCACCCTAGCTTCTCCCAAAGCTCACACTCTAATTGAATCTTTACATTGAATGAACCATCCTTGCCTCACTTTGAACCCTAGTATAAGCACATCAATCGCAAGTGAAGGATTTTTGAAATTTAGATATTAGTAATTCATCATTTTTGAATGTTCCTAAGCCCAAGGTCAATATCCTTCATAGGTCTTTCTTGGGGAGCCTTTCATATTTTCTTTAGGTATTTGAACCATTTATTGAGACTCTTCTTTGAATGGGCCTAGGAAATCACATTATTCCTTGCCATTGATCTTATCATTCAGGTGATTTCCTCCAAACTGAGACTCCTCCAATTGGTGAAAGTCTGTAAAGAGAAGGGGACATTGACTGAGGTGTCAATGGGCCCTTGTCCTGTTGTTTCCATTTGGTCTAGTATCTGTCCCTTAAAAAGCCCTCCTAAGACCCTTGCTAGATTGAGCGGTAACGTTTTTGGCACCCCTTTTGGGGAACAGAAGATGTGTTTCTTGTTTCCATTTCGACATAATAGATATATAATTCTTGAAAACTCCATTGGAATAATGAAGCCATAGTTATTCATTGAAATTTAAGGTAAATTATTTAGGGTGGAGCAAACATTTATATAGGCATCTCTAAATTCACCTTGGTGACTCCTACATAATTTGCATGTATATATCAATAGGATGTATTTCTTTAATGATTTTCCCAATTTGGACATCACTAGCATCCCTGGGCACCCTAATCATGTCATGGGGAGGATGGTATGTGGGGTGCCCTTGTTTGATGGTGATCCACTCTCTGCAAATGATCATGTAGAAATTTGTATTGCACATACTTCAAATATGAAAGTGGTCCACTAGGATGTCCTTATATTTTTGTTCATGAGATCCCTCCATGGTCAAAATTCATGGTTGCATAATCATGAACCTATGAGAATATCATCTATTGAGGAATTATTTGATGGCTTTCTTAGACATTTTCAAGTATGCCCTACACTAAACATTCAAGAGGATCAAGCCTTCATTAAGAATCATGATGAACTTTGGAATATAGGTGATGAGAAGGAAGGAGGGTTCTCCCTGGGTCCATATGATGAAGTGGGTGACGAAGATACTTTTAAAAACACGTGTGATAGGGAGGAATCTATGGAAAGTGAAGTTTAGGTTAACCCTACCTTTTTCGAGGATATTATTTCTAATAATATGCTCTTTGAAGACCTTGGAGAAGGTGATCCTGTAACCCCTTCAAACAATGATATCAATGATTAATTACATATTGAAGAAGGGAAATGAGAGGTTCATGGGAATAATTTTGACAAGAAACATATATATGACACTAATGATGAGGATATCAATAGGACCCTTGTCTGTTGAGATTCAACAAGATGATGATCCTAGTGAAAATTAAGCACCTACACTAGGTGGGGCACGTAGGCTATTTTTAGGTGTATGTCTATTTTTATAATGGTGAGAAAATTCTATTTATAGCAGGAGTCTATTTATAGATGGTTGAGAAAATTCTATTTATAGATGAGGTTCTATTTTTAGATGCATGGGAGAATTTTATTTATAGATCGCATGTCTAAAAATAGAATGCATGTTGATTATTATTATCTCTTAATAATAATTAGACAATCAATAATAATCTATTCTCTTGAAGCACTTGATTTTAGTTAAATGATGTGGCAAAACAGTTGACTGAAGGAATTAAGAGTTCTAAGGTTGGTTGGTGGGACGTTCAAGTGGGCTTCGTTGTACCTGAGTGATACAAAGTTGTAACAGAGATGGATGTGTAGTTATGTGAGTTGTAAAGTAGTTTAACTCAGTTAAGTGAGTTAAAATCAGTTGTGCTAGTTGTAACTAAAGATACAATATTGAGAGATCAGTGAATTAAATATTAAATTAATTCACATGGAGTGATCTCACATGCAACTGAAGATTTACTATTGTCAACTACATGCATGTCAGATCCAGTGGAGACCCAGTTGAGAGATAGGTGAAAGGGACATTTTGACTATCAATTGTGACATTAGTGGGTGCACTCTTGCAACCAAACACACATTGGAGATGCCAATGAGGTTTGGACATTCAAGGCAAGGAAATATCAAATTCATTCAGGGATTGTGATCAGCAGCGATTGCGCAGTGGAGGCAAGCTATCAGGAGGTAGTAAATTGGCGCATGTATTTGCCAATTTTTGTATGACAGTATGAGACGATTGTATATTGTACTGAGAGATCTTGGATTAGAGTTTTGTATGAGATTGTTTAATGATCCATGATATATACATAATATATGATAGTGGGGTTTTTATCTTTATTCTTTCCCGGTAAAAACATCTGTGTTATGTGTGATTGATATTTCTTCATGTGTTTGCAATTGGCGATTAAATTTCTGCAAATATTTAAGTAGAGGGATTATGTATTTAATAGTGGCATATAATTGTTAGATAAGGAGAATCCAGGCAATAAATAATTGTATTAAAATTTCTACATGGTATCGGAGAAAAGAAGATTGCAATTTTGAAGCAATAACTAAGTTTGTTGGTGGAAACAATTCAAATTTGCTGCAATAATTTCTTTGTGCGACAGTTGAGTAAACATTGAAATGGCTTTCAATGGTTTGCGGTTAGAGTATCCACTCGAGGGAAACTTGAAATACATTGCATGGAAGGATAGGATGGAGGTGGTGCTTGAAGATAATGGCTTGAAGGAATTCATCGATAGTGATGTTACTAAGCCCACTTCGACAGATGCTACATTACTTGATGCCTGGAAAAATAAAGTAGCGAAGACGAGAAGGATTCTATTGGAAGGTGTGTGAGACCATATTGTCTCAAGCCTTCATGGGAAAGCCACTCCATTTGCAATGTGAAAGGCTTTGACAGATCTTTTCCAAAGCCAAAACGACCATAGGAAATTGGCGCTGAAGGATAAACTTAGAAATATCAAGATGGAGAAAGGCGACAATATTCCTAAGTATCTCACAAAGTTTGTCCAATGTCAGGATGAACTGGGGAGTGTGGTAATCACGATTGCTAATGATAATTTGGTGAGCGTGGATCTCTTGGGAATTCCTAAGAGTTGGCACAGTTATCAAGACTCTGTCAATGGACGGAAAAAAACTGCCGGATTGGGAACGACTGTGGTCAGATCTAGTGTAGGAGGAGTTCAGGTGGAACACCAGAGATGGCTCTTCATCAAAGCATGATGATGAAGTGGATTGTGTTTTCGCTGCCAAGGCAAGGAAAGGGAAGGGGAATAAATCCCATTCAAAATCCGAGTCTAAAGGCAAGACGCTGGATTTGTCCAAAGTGAAGTGTTTTCACTGTCACTAACATGGGCATCTCATCACTGACTTCCCACAGAAAAAGAAGAACAAGATGGTTGTTGGAGTTGTAGCTGGTGAGTCCCTTGCCTCGCAATTTGAACTTGATTTCTCTTTTATCGCATGCGTAGTTTCAAGTGCACTGGGATTGGTGTGGTATCTTGATAGTGGTGCTTCCTTCCACATGACGGAAGATAAGGAGATTTTCAGTGACTTGGAGGAGAAAGATCTCCAAACGAATATAGAGATGGGCAACGATGGACAATACAGTGTAACCTACATTGGCACCATTACCTTTGAGAGGGATTCAGATAAACCATTTCTACTAAAAGATGTTATGCATGTTCCAGGCTTGAAGAAAAACTTGGTCTCAGTCACGATGTTGGAGGACAGAGGCTATGGTGTTGTTTTCAGCGATGGAAAGGCTTTCTTGCGACATAAAAAAATGGGTCAGGCCAAGGGGATAGGGATTCGATTCAAGAATATCTACAAGATGGAGGTAGATGGTTGCGCTGCAATGGTGGGAAAATAAGAAGAAGTGGTGAGCCGGGACGAAGGCGAATTATGGCACAGGCGATTGGGCCATCTTTACCATGGCACCCTGAAAATCTTGCAGCAAATTTCTATTGGACTTCCCAAGGGTACCCTTGCGCAATTAGATCAGTGCAAGGGATGTACTATGGGTAAGTTTGTAAAGTCCACCTTTCATGAAAAGGAGAACCATGCTTCGGTGATCCTGGAGAGAGTTCACACAGACGTGTGTGGACCGTTATTGGTTGCTTCAACAACAAAACACAAGTATTATGCTATTTTTTTGATGAATTTTCTTGTAAATGTTGGATCTTCTTCATGTAGAAGAAGGATCAAACATTCTCAAAGTTCTGTGAGTTTAACGCATTGGTTGAGAAATATTTGGGGAAGCAAGTGAAGGCTTTGCAGAGCGATAATGGTGGAGAATACATCTCGTACGAATTCAAAGAATTCTGTAGAAAAGAAGGAATTCGAAGAGAACTCATAGCGCCTCATAACCCATAGCAAAATGGGGTCGCAAAGAGGAAGAAAAGAACGATCATGGATGCTACCCAAGCTATGTTGCATGATCAGGGCCTACCAATGCATTTGTGGGTGGAAGCATGCAACACTGCGGTTTATGTGAAAAATCGTTGTCCTCATAGAGTACTTGGCATGAGTACACCTGAATAATATTTTACTGGTAAGAAACCAGATGTTTCTCACTTTAAGTTTTTGGCTCATCTGTTTATGTGCATGTGACCAAGAATGCCAGGAAGAAGCTAGAGCTGACTGCTGAAGTTGGGATATTTGTGGGGTACAAAGAAACACCCCATAATTATCATGTGTATTTTCCAAACAGTCGAATGACTGTGGTGCGACGAGATATAAAATTCAATGAGGAGAAAGCCATGAAGTTGTTGCTTGAGAGGGAGCTAGACTTACATGCATAGGAGGAACTTTTGGTTCCCAAAGATGAGTCTCTAGATGTGGATTAGCCATAGGAGGAGGTTCATGGAGTAGAGGAGTCCACTCATGCAAAGCCAAACATCAGAACTGGCAGAAGGCGTAAAAAATAAGTTGAGAGGTTGAAGCTTGATGCGGCACAGAATGTAGGAGTCCCTACTTCATAGTGCAGATAGAGATAGTCTCCTGACTGATACACTGGATACATGAATCTCATGAGAAATTGTATTGTGACTAAGCCATATTCCTTTCAGGAAGCAATGCAGGAGCCCACATGGGTAGATGCAATGGTGGAAGAGTATGACTCCATTGTCAGAAATAGTGATTGGGAAATTGTTCCAAGGCTGGTTGATAAATCAGTGGTAGGTTCAAGATGGATCTACAAGGTAAAGCAAGATGCTTATGGGAGTGTTTAGAAATAAAAGGCCATATTTGTGGCTCGGAGCTTCTCACAGATCGAGGGGATTGACTATGAAGAAACCTTTGCACCTGTCGCACGGTATTCTTCCATAAGGACCATTCTTGCTCTCTCAACGTAGATGGGTTGGCACATTCATCAGATGGATGTAAAGACAATGTTCCTTAATGGGATCATTGAGGTAGAAGTGTACATTGAGCAGCCTGAAGGATTTGAGATCTTCAGCAGTGAGTCGCATGTGTGCAGACTCAAAAGAGCGTTGTATGGGCTGAAGCAAGCACCCCATGCTTGGTACACTCGGATCGACAGCTATTTCACGGGACTTTGCTTCACCAAGAGTGAGGCAGATGAAAACCTATACCAAATTGTGGTGGAGGGTAAGCTTTTAATCATTGTTCTTTATTTGATGATTTAACACTGACTGGTGATGAGCAGCTGATACACTCATGAAAGGAGGACCTTTCAAAGGAGTTCAAGATGAAGGATATGGGCCTCCTTCATTATTTCCTTGGATTTGAAATATGGCAGCAAGATGGTGAAATTTTTGTGTCTTAAGGAATGTATGCAAGGGAGATATTGGGTAAGTTTCACATGGAGGGCTGCAAACCCATGGATACTCCTCTTCCAAGAAAATGGAGGAAAGTGGACGCTACATCTGGAGAGGTAGTGATGCTACTGTCTATCGACAGTTAGTGGGTTCGCTAATGTGTTTAGTAAATAAAAGACCGGACATATGCTATGTGGTGAACCATCTTAGTCAAGAGATGGTTAAGCCTACCAAGCTCTTTTGGAAGGCAGGCAAGCATGTCCTGAGATATCTCAGTGGCACATCTGAGTATGGCTTATGGTACAGACAGACGAATGAGGTGAATTTCCATGGCTTCACGGATGCAGATAGGGCAGGCATCCCAACAGACAGAAAGAGCACATCAGGAGGGGTATTCAGTATCAAATCTACAGTTTTTTCTTCGTACAGAAGGAAACATAGATCCATGGCACTCAATTCAGCAAAATCGGAATACATGGCAGCAAGTCAAGCTACATGTGAGGCTATCTAGATGAGAAAGATCCTGGTTGGTTTGTTTGGTTCTCATTTATATCCTACCGTGATTCATTGTGATAATCATAGTTGCATTAAACTCTCGATTAATCTTGTGTTTCAT
Organism: Pinus albicaulis; assembly: GCA_034641835.2. NCBI lineage: Eukaryota > Viridiplantae > Streptophyta > Pinopsida > Pinales > Pinaceae > Pinus > Pinus albicaulis. The sequence continues at coordinate 1,045,909,801 of CM076584.1, read as the reverse complement.
GATAGATCTAAACATATTGATATTCGGTATCATCATATCAGATATTGTGTGCAACGGAAGATCATGTTGCTTTAGTACATTCCTACGGAATATGAGGATGCAGATATTCTGACGAAGGCACTCACCAGGAGAAAATTTGAATACCATAGAGACAGGATCGAGGTGAAGGATAATCCCTTTCTTGTTGACCGAGAGTGTTGAGATTCAACAAGATGATGATCCTAGTGAAAATTAAGCACCTACACTAGGTGGGGCCCGCATGTTATTTTTAGGTGTATGTCTATTTTTAGAATGGTGAGAAAATTCTATTTATAGTGGGTGTCTATTTATAGATGGTTGAACAAATTCTATTTATAGATGAGGTTCTATTTTTAGATGCATGGGAGAAGTCTATTTATAGATCGCATGTCTAAAAATATAATGCATTTCGATTATTATTATCTCTTAATAATAATTAGAAAATAAATAATAATCTATTCTCTTGAAGCACTTGATTTTGGTTAAGTGATGTGGAAAACCAGTTGACTGAAGGAATTACAAGTTCTAAGGTTGGTTGGTGGGACATGCAAATGGACTTCATTGTAACTGAGTGATACAAAGTTGTAACAGAGTTGGATGTGTAGTTATGTGAGTTGTAAAGTAGTTTAACTTAGTTAAGTGAGTTAAACTAAGTTGTGCTAGTTGTAACTAGTTGTAACTAAAGATACACTAGTGAGAGATTAGTGAATTAAATATTAAATTAATTCACATGGAGTGGTCTCACATGAAACTGAAGATTTACTACTGTTAACTACATGCATGTCAGATCCAGTGGAGACCTAGTTGAGAGATAGGTGAAAGGGACAATTTGACTATCAGTTGTGACATTAGTGGGTGCACTCTTGCAACCAAACACACATTGGAGATGCCAATGAGGATTGCATAGTCAAGGCAAGGCAATATTGAATTCATTCAGGGATTGTGATCAACAGGTCTTGCGTAGTGGAGGCGGGCTATCAGGAGGTAGTAAATTGGCTCATGTATTTGCCAATTTTTGTATGACAGTGTGAGATGATTGTATATTGTACTGAGAGCTCTTGGATTAGAGTTTTGTATGAGATTGTTTCATGATCCATGATATATACATAATATATGATAGTGGGGTTTTTAGCTTTATGATTTCCCAGTAAAAACATCTGCGTTATGTGTGATTGATATTTCTTCATGTGTTTACAATTGGTGATTAAATTTCTGCAAAGATTTAAGTAGAAGGATTTTGTATTTAACAGTGGCATATAATTGTTAGATCAGGAGAATCCAATCAATACATAATTGTATTAAAATTTCCACATTGTCCCTATTCACAATCCTAAGGTTGTAGTTGAGTTACATGTTAACCCTTTCATCAACCCTTCTTGTAATAAAGAATCCTTTCTCTCACATGAATATTATCATCATGAGAAACATGCTTGTCCTTTCCCCCCATGTCACTTGTATCCCTTTCCTTCAAATAATAACCCTAGGGTGGAAATAAAGTGTGATATGAATGATAAGGACCATGATAAGGATGATATTCTTGAGGTTTCCATCCATCAAAAGTTTATGAGCTTAATTATTGATATCTCTCTATTTTTGTTGGAAGAAAGGATCCTATGGAGTAGATTACATCCCCTTGTTCCATCTTCCCCCATGATACTCCATGTGTGGTCATTTTATTTTCCCACCTCCCGCCCTTGTCACATTCCATGTAGCCATTCCTACCCTTGCTTTTGAATCTATTGCATGAATAAGGAGAGGGGAATTTTTTCTCATATTGACTGGATGATATGTTGGTTGCATTGAGTCTATGATTACACTTAGTACTTATATTGTATAATATGCATGTTAAATTAGGATGAATTGCATGATGATTTTCGCATTAGAACTAATATAATATTCTACTCTCATGTTAAACTAGATGCCTTTAGATTAAAATTGCATTTAGAATTAAAAAAAATTCTTGTTTATTTTTATGGCCTAACATAAGCATGGCCGATTACAAGACACCACAAAAAAATATTTTCCCCATGTGCTCAGTATTTAATGTGTAGGTAATAGGTCTACTGTACCAAGATATTATTGGTGTTCTCGTGACCTCCATGTTCAAGTACATTTGTGCAATATATTGAGAGATCATGTCCCAATAGGATGATGTTGCTCACCACTTGGGGGTGACACCCATAAGAGAATTGTTTCTCCTAGATTGTCTTCAGATAGTAGCCAACAACCCCTTACAGACCCCAGATAGCTCTATGTGCCACCATCTCTACCACCTGAGCCAACCATTATACAACCTCGCCCTTATTTCATGATTGTATGTTTGAAGGTGGGCCTTCCAACCCCGAAGCTATGGATTCAGTATGTAGTTGGGTATTTTTTCTTACTTATTATGGACACTTTTGGGCATGGATTAGTAGGGGGATTCAACAGAAATAATGGGCTTGGTACGTACTCTTGTTCCCTTCTCCAATTGGGTGGTTAACCTTGTATCATAGTCCCATGGGATCTCTTCTATCGGCTGTTAGCTTTAGGAGTGGCACTACATGGGAAACCTCAATTTTTATTGCGTGTTCCAGCTTCTCAACATCACATACATCACTCCCCTCCTCTCATTATAACCCATTTTCACATATTTCCAATTCAGGTCCACATTTTTCCATTGGGTCTTAAAGGAGTTAGCCTACCCCTGCCCTTATTTGGAACGATGCCCCAGAGGTTGATACATCTAAAAAGAAAGTAAAAAGTATAATTTAACTACTCTCAACATGAAATTCACCATAAAATGCAAAATCTGGCTAGGGCATAAAAAATTAGCACGTGGGAAAAATCTAACATGAACTCTACCCCTATCATTATGTCCATCACCCTAGTTCCTATGGCCCCTAATATTGGGGTCCTCCTGCATCATTAAGGAGCCCATGATTGTCTCAACCCCTTGTGGCGATCAAATACCCTACCTTAAGGGGGTATTCACTATTGTATCATTCACATCATTCTCTCCTCACCTAGATCCTTGAGTAATTATAAAAGAAAAACCAAGAAAGGGAAAAACACATATGAACAAGGGTGGAAAAAAAGAAGGTTGAGGTAATTCATGTACCAAGATTACTCCCTCCTACATCTATATACCAATTCTGGGCTTCCCTCATCATATCTACTATTGTGTCTTGGAATGTGGTTTGGAGCCTTCCCCTGTTGCCCCACTCCATTCCATCATTATCTCACATGACACCTGCCATATCATGTATGTACCATGGACTTATCAATACCTTAGAGGTTGAAACCACCTAATATGGTCCTCTATTAACCTCTTTCTTGAACATGGAGATACTTATACACTCTAAAGCCCATTATGGAAGCGCGTACCACTATGAAGTGCCCACTTGGTTCCATGATCTGTAAGCTTATTTTCTCAATTACACTAATGATTTGTTGTATTGGAAGGTGAGGAGACACATTGGATCTTAAACAATATTGTAGGTGGGTCTTCATATTGGGGTTTGGTATTCCTATATGGGGTCCCAACCTCCAAAGGGTCATATTGGAATTTATAGGGTGTGCATTGAGAGCCATGGGCCTCCACTATAATAGAGAGAAGATATCCATTCCACTCATGTACCACATATTGGATGATGATGATGCACCTGGATCACCTTGCCTAGACGGATACACTCTTTCACCACACACTTTTTAGTTGATCTAGGGTGCAAATGGGGTTGTTTCTCACCATGGGACACAAAGAGATGGCTTACATAATTGTTCCAACACTTCCAGATGAGATACGTGCTTATTCAATTCAATTGGGGACCCATGAGGATGATTTTGTACCCCCACAACCACTTAGGGGCACCACATGTCATTTCCTTGGAGATCAAGGGGCCATCCCCTTCATAACTATTTTGGAGCCCTTCTATTCATTTGGGAACATCTTGGGATTCATTAGGCCTTCAAACGACCCTCTTATCTACTTATCTATCATTTCAACTCTCTTGAGAGGATAATTATTCTTATTATGGAGTTATTTAGTGGGCTATTCACCAAAAGTATATTATTTTGCACATTATATTTATTGTAGGGGAATTATTAAGCATAATTAGGCCAATTGAATCCCTTGGAGGATCATATAAATATGATAGAGGTTGATTTGTACTATCATCATCCCTTAGACTTGGGATAGATCCTTCTATAGATTTTAGACCTACAATTTGTAGAATGATTTGGATGATTAAATGAATTTTGATGTGTGGAATATTTTTTCTATCTCTCTTGAAGCTTATATTTAGAAAGTGTGTGGATATACTCTTTTTTTCATGTAAGTGCTCTTTTCATGCAAATTTTTCATGTTTTATTTCTAATATATGGAAAGTTATGCTTTGATGCTACTTGTTCCCTAATAATTAATGTGAATTTATGAAACATTTGTAATCTTGGGATCATCGCATATGTTATTCATCTTGGAAAGAAGAATTTTTTTTCCTAGGCATAGGTTGTGCACCTTTTACCTTGAAAATCCATCAAATATTGCATATAAAAGTATAAAAGTTTGAAGTTTCTCCGAAGCTGCATCCACAAAGAGTGTAGCTGCTTCTTTAGGCCTCCTTGAATAACGACGTTCCTAAATCTTAATAATTTTGACTTGAATATTCCCAATAGCTAGACACTAGTCCTAGATCCTTGGTGATCACATTAAATTAACAAAATATCATTCATTTACCTTTTTTATTCATCCCCTAAGGATAAGGATATTTTCTAGGGCTTGGTGCAAAATTTTAGAGAGGAGGAATTTTAGGATTCCTTCCAGAAAAGTTTCTTCATTTATGTCTCGTCTAGGCATCCTCTAGTTTTGAATGAATTCTGATAGTGGAGCTTCAAATAAATTGATTCCCTAGCCATCACACCAAGAGGTAACCCTTGAAGCTACTTTAATGTGGGGATTTATTGAAGGTTTGCACCTTGTAGTTCATCATTCAAAACCTTTTCTCTTAAATATAGGTGATAATTGGATGAGCCTTTACCATGGTATATCTCTCAACCCTTGGTCTCTTATATTATTTCTCTTCAGGGTTTTTTCATGGAAAGTCACCCTAGCTTCTCCCAAAGTTCACACTCTAATTGAATCTTTCCATTAAATGAACCATCCTTGCCTCACTTTGAACCATAGTATAAGCACATAAATCACAAGTGAGGGATTTTTGGAAATTTTGATCTTAGGAATTCATCATTTTTTAATATTATTTAAGTATTTGAACAATTAATTAAGCCTCTCCTTTGAATGGGCCTAGGAAATCATGTTATACCTTGCCATTGATCCTTTCATTCAGGTGATTTCCTCCATACCAAGACTCCTCCCATAGGTGAAGTTCATAAAGAGCAAGGGAAATTGACTGACGTAATATTGGGTCCTTATCCCATTGTTTCCATTTTTTCTAGTGGATTTCCCTTAGAAATCCCTTGTAAGGCCCCTCCTAGATTGAGCGGTAACACTACCAATTTGATTTTATTTATTTGTTGTTTTCTGTTGCTTTTTTTTTGTCTTTTGCAATACTTGTTTCTATAATAATTCTCATTTACATATCTACTTTTTCATTCATCTCTACTACCACATCATTCAAATCCGATATATTTTCTCTGCTTACAAATTATACATTGAAATCAGTGCTTAAAAGGACATCTTAATTGATAATATTCCAATATCAGGTTCATAATTACCATATAGAATCTGATTTCTATGCATATAGGTAAAATTATAAACAAAATTTAGTTTCAACAGATAAAAATGTTTTATAGAAATGTTCAAAGTACTTTTTTCCTTGTAAATGTTGTCCTGAATTTGAATCTCTAAGTGTTATATGTTTCGTGGAAATTGAAAAACCTGGTTTTTAGTTATAGTACATAAAAAATATAGCAAAAAGAAAAGAGAGAAGAAAAAAAGGATTTAATAATGTAAAAATAATAAAATGACAATAAATAGAATAGAAACATACCTCTTAGCAAAGATTTCATTTCCTTTAACAATATCTGTTATGCTTGTGTTAATTTTCCCTGTTCCTACGATATGAATTAGACAAAATATATAGATACAAGAAAAATAAAAAGTTCTAATTTCATAGCACAAAGGTAAATCAGACATAAAAACTATATGACAATTACATATTTTATATAAACATGTTTAGCACTATTGCATTATCCACTTTTTGAACTTCGCACCTCATTGCTACATGACTGTAACGTATATTGTATAAACATTCTTAGTACTCACATATAGAACAAAGAAAGCAATGTTTACCTCACAAAAATACTGCACATTTTGCACCTTCATTTGAGATGAGCTTGTAGAGATAATCCCTCACGCTATGCAACTACCATAACAACACCGTACAACCTGCACAAGAAATCTATTTGTAACCAACTCCCTCGAGAAATGATCGAAAATTCATTTGTAATATGTAGAAGAAATTGCAAGATGAACACCTTGTGAATGCTCCTACAGACAACATAACTAAAATTTGTAGTCACACTACCTTATAAATATTCAAAATTTGTATTAGATATAAAGTAAATATAAGTCTTGTTTGGAAAATGCATAATTAGAAATAAGATTTCCAGAAATTAGAAAATTATTTTAATTTACAGAAGAATAACGATATTTAGCATTTTTCTAAAACTGTAGTTAACATGTGGACATAAATAATCAATAGTCAATAGACTCTGATGTGCAGATAGAAAAATATGTAGTAAAAATTAATCTATGGTCATTGGTATTTGACCGCAAGGGGAGTGTTATAGTTCCTAGCAAGGTATAGATTAATAATAATAATAATAAACTTGTAAGACATGGACTAAAGGTGAGTGTTATAGTCCCTAGTGAGAAAAGGATTAATAATAATAACTAGCGAGGCAGGGAATAATAATAATAATAATAATAATAATAACTATACAAAATAATGAACAATGAACACATTTCGATCAGGAAGCGAGTGCTAATAATAAAAAAATATCATTAAATAAATTTTATTTTCTCATAAAGTTAACGTTAAATTTGATTTGGTCATAGTCAATGTTTCATTATATAGACTAAAAAGACACTTCGTCCAAACTATTATTGTTATATATGAAAGTGTTATAAATGATCTTATGGTATTTTCTTATCATAACTTATATTTTGTGTGTGTCATACCCATATTAAAGAGAAAGTGATTCAGTACTTTTTGATAATTATTAAGCTCTTAGGAATTGCTTGGTATAAGAACAGGGCCATTAGCACGAAGAAAGAAAATGAAGATGAAAGTTCTGCACAAGAAAATATTTTCATTGTGAAATCTTCGCACAAGGAAAGTTTTGGACAATGAAACAAGTCACTATAATTGTGGTTATGTTATTTATTGCGGAAACTGTAAGATCATTAGTTGAAATTACATGCTAAAGATGTCTGAGAAGTTGATGGTTATTGCTAAGTAGATTACATTGTGAGGAAACTTAAAGATAATATGGAGTGTTAATACTTGTATAACATGGAAAAATCAGAGCCACCAATGTTACATTATTATTTTGTTTAATTAGGTAAGTTTTGTGATATGGAAATGAAAGAGAAAGGTTGTGGGAGAACTACACCATAAAGATGTTGCAGGAAAATTTGGGAACAATTATGTGAAAGTAGCCTTAAAATTTTAATTTAATATGAAATACGGGAAAATGAACTAGAGTTTAATAGATATAATTAAAGACAATGTTAGAAAATGACAACTTTGGCTAATCGGACTTTCAATTTTCGCTTTGCATTTAGAATCTAAAAATCTAATCAGACACATGCTTTTAATGTTAAATGGGTCCTCAATTTTAACTTTGGGTATCAAATGCATTTAGATATAAAAAAAGTCACATAATTTAGTGGGTATAACTATATTAGAATATTAGTGTAATTTTCCATTTAGATTCTTTTAATCTACGTTTACAATTGCTTCCCTTCATGCATTCATAACTCACACTAAATTTGCTTTCATAATAATATTGATTGTTTTTAGCAATTAATACAAATTAATTATTAAATAAATTTTATTTGTTCATAAATTTAATTTAATTTAATTTATATTTATGATTTTTAGGTTTATAGTTTTTTAATGAAAGCTTACATTGTGCGGAGAAACCTTCCTTTGCACAATAAAAGCTTTCATTGAAAGCTCCACACAATGAACTTAATCAAATTAATACAAATATAATCTTCCCCCACACAATGCAATAATTGCACAATGAAATAGGCTACTACAATAAATCCCATAGTTTAATTTATTATGACATAGCTTCTTTCACACAATGAGAGCAATGCTTATAAGCTCTGCACATAGATCTCCACATAGTGAAAACCATCCACAAAAATCTATCTGCAAAATCATTTTCTAATAACAAATACAAATGTGTCTCGGTGTTATGCACTTCCATATGCATTCTCTCTCCACACAATTATTCTGCATCATCATTATTATATATATATTATTGGTAATAATTTAATACTAAATAATCGATATCTTCATATTCTGAATACCGCTAATTAATTCACTAAAGGTTGTATAGAGTGTGGAGAAAACTCCATATAATGATAACTCTCCGCACAATGAAATCTCTCTAAACAAGAATTTGTTAATAACAAATACATGTGTGTTGTGATGTTCCACACTTATGTATGCATTTTCTCTTTGCACATTTCTTTTGCATCATTGTTATTATATATTTTTGGTAATATTTTAATACTAAATAATCCATATCTACGTATTATGAATACCACTAATTAATTAACTAAATGTTGTGTTGAGTGCGAAGAAAAGTTCAGACAATGAAATATCCATGCACAAAAACTTTCCGCATAATGAAAGATCTCCACACAAATCTCTTCACACAGTGAAATCTCTCCGCACAAAACTAGTTGTACAATGAATTGTCCAACATTAGATGAAATTTTTTAATAATGAACACAAGTGTGCGGTGATTTTTTGTTGTTTCGCGTGCATTCCGTGTTCCCGCAGTTCTCATAATACTAAATAATCTGTATCTTTGTATTTCGAACTGTTATATCCCAATATTGCGTACTTCTGCATGTATAAACTCTGAATAAATATTATTGACAATATTTTAATAGTAAATAATCCATATCTATGTATTACGAATATGGTTAATTAATTGACTAAAGGTTGTGTGGAGTGCAGAGGAAATTGCGCACAATGAAATCTCTCCACACAAGCATTTGTTAATAAAAAATACAAGTGTGTTGCAATGTTCCGCACTCCCGTATGAATTTTCTCTTTGCACAGTTCTTCCACATCATTATTATTATATATTATTGGTATTATTTTAATTATAAATAATCCATATCTTTGTATTTGAAATATTTCTAATTAATTGACTAAAGGTTGTGCGGAGTGTAGAGAAAAATCCGCACAATGAAAACTTTATGCACAATGAAATCTCTTTGAAAATAAAATTCCCTCCACCAACAAAATTATGTTCCATAAATAGCCCTTTATTTTAATTGTACGCAAAATCAAAGGACAACAAACATTTTCATTGTGCGGAGTAGGAAAGTGGAATAAAAAATTGTATTGTAAAAAACAAAAACCAAAACAAGTCTACCTTAATCAATGTGTATATTAAGAAAATTTGCATTTATGTAATAGGAAAATGTGAAATATTATTAGATTACAAATTAAACTTTCAGTTCATAGTTAATTAATTGTGTGTCCATGGAATAAAGTTCCCTTTGCACCCCTGTTCTCCTGCACATACCCTGTCCTTTGCACATCCTTCATTCCTCACAAATTCATAGCTCTATGAAACTGCTTTGCCACACAACTAAGTATGTAAAAGTTTTAAATCGAAAATAGTGTAAAATTAATTTTTTTCCCATGGATTGAAGTTCCCTCTACACTTATGTTCTCCTGTACATTCCCTGTCTTATGCATAGGAAAAGCTCCACACAATGAAAACTAATAATTTGAATTTGAGATTTGTTCATAGCTAAACAAATTATGCGTTGACAGTATAAAGTTCCCTCTGCACTCTTGTTCTCCCGCACATACCCCATCCTCCACACATCCTTCAAAAAGTGAAAATTTTCATTTTGAGGAGTATGAAAGAAAAATCGAAACATTTATTGTACAACTTGAAAACCACAACAACCCTAAATTAATCAATCTGTATATCAAGAAATTCTTTTATATGTAATAGGAATATGTGTATAAAGGACATGCTACTTTGGACAAAATATAGATGGAGAGACGAAGTAGTGGTTAATAAATTCATTCGAATGTGGGAGGCCTTTGTTCCTTCATTCGAGATGCAATTTTCATGTGTGATAACCTTTCCCTTATTGTAATTTTATTCAGACTAAAATATTTCCATTATGGCCTCCAATTTTCTTGATTGTTTGGTACCTGTGGATCAAGGTGGAATTAATGGAAAATATAGAGTCTTCAAATAAAGGAAACTTAGATCAATGGTATATATAAATTGTTGGAGTGAATTTGAAAGCATAGAGTCAGGGATTATAGCCATAATTTTCTAAGTTTATCAACATGTTTGGCACAGGTTCAAGTTTATAGAGTGCGATTCTATAATTGGAGAGGCAGAGCTCAACATTTCTTTAGTTACAATGGAAGGTGCTTTGGAATTTATCATGTTCTCAATGAATGCTAAGATGATTCTATAGTCCGTTTAGATATTTTAAACTATAAAATGGAAATATTGGAGCTCAATATGGAGTGAGTACAATTGGAAATTGAAATGTTGATTTTTCGTGTGGATAATTTGGCTCAGGAAAAGGACGTCAATGCTCACGAGGACCATAATGGAGAAGACGAGGATATCATCGCACAACGTGGGATTTTAATGCAACACGAGAAGAGTAGTGTTGACTCTGTTGTGGGCTAGGACTCCCTTCCTTCTCAGCTTGAGACATAAGTTAGTGAAGCCCAGGTCGCTTCTGTTATGGAGGATATGCATTTCTATAGTCAGTTGCTAGTATTTTTTTTGTTATGTTATGCGAATATATTATGTTTGTAGGTGTGTTTTGGAGACTCTATGGAGAAAATCAGTTTATAATATCTATTTTTAGTCCAGCTATAAACTGTGGCAATCCTTCTTGGAGTTTTTGGACATTAGAAGAAGAAATTTTGGCTTATGATGTACAAGGTTGTGTCGTTTACCTTAGTTCGCCATCGTATTAAAAAATAACAAAATTAATTTCCTTGTGTGACATTTATGTATATAGCTCTATTTAATTTGTTGGCTATACCCTATGTCAAAGTAAATTGTCATTGATTTAGCTCCTGCTTTGTTTTCAATTTAAAATATTATTTTTCCAATATTTTCGGAAACCAAAAAATATTTCCCTAATTTCAAAATGTTTCAATAAATTAATTTGCAGATTTGTCTATTTCCCTTTTCAGTTAACATAAGAAATTATTTGGAAAATCAACATTGTATAATGATTATTTCTTTTGAGCAAATTGATCAATATTATAAAATACCCTTTTCATTGTTTATTCAACAAATTCATGCATAAACATTTATCCGCAACCAGTTTTTGTTATGACAGAGTAAAGGGATGTGTGGAAAGCAATATGTGTGGCAAAATCTCTGTTCATTATTTTTTACACTTTTGTATACGTTAGGCATCTGCACATATCCATCACAATATCTTCTTACCCTGGACTTAAATTTGCTTAAGCTATAAACATATAATAATTTTATGATTACACTAATACAAATGCTTATGATCTTAATTGTACCTACCATTAACATCTAAAAGTATATATGTTAATCATATAATTATATATTAATTAGACGAATGTTAAGTGCGAATTTGTCTGCATCGTAATAAATATTTATATTCGCAAACATTTATGCCTCGAAATATTTTTTTCACATATGGTTGTGCTACACAGTTCTCCTTTCTCACATGCTCTAATACTAGATGCTTTCAATAGTTTGTACATTACCTGCTATCATTAGAATGATTAAATAATATAATATATTATAAAAATTAATGTTTATTGGTAATTATTTCTCCTGCGCTAATTATTTGATTAATAAAGAGATATAGGCTTAATAACACACTATATTTAGTGCATTTGATAATTTCAAGAGTGTAATAATTGTTTAAAAAATATTATAAAAGTTGTGTGAAAAAACTGTGCGAAGGGAGAATGCAAGAGGAAGTACAAAAAAATGTGGTAGAAAAATTCGGGAGATGAAGACAAGGATTATTTGGTATTAAAATATTACCAATATTATATAAAAATAATGACACGAGAGAGCTATGCAGACAAGGAATATTCACAATACAAAGATATGAGTTATTTAGTATAATATTTCTTATAATATATAATAATAATGGTGCAGAAAATTTGTGCGAAGAGAGAATGCATGCGAAAGTGTGGAACATCATGGGACACTTGTATTTGTTATTAAAAATTGCTTGTGTGGATATCTTCCCTTATGTAGAAAACTTTGTGCGGAGATATTTCAGTATGCAGAGATATTTTTGTAGAGAGATTCACTGTTTGTTAGCCACTTTGATCACTGATTAATTAAATGTTTTTTGTTTGCTTATAATAGGCCTGTTGAGTCTGAACTTTACCCATTATTTATACCTATCCTAGACCTTGCCTCCCTTATTTTTGAACCCTTTTCGCTCTTTAATTATACCTAGTTTGGCTATGTTATCTAGTTTTGGCTAAAAAGGGTATCATAAGCCTAAGGTATGTTGAATTATCATAAGAAGTGTCATTTTATCTAAATTCAAGTATTCTTTGATCTATCTGTGTATTTATTGCATTACTACTCTAACTAGTCTAGAACTCGTGCACAAATTTTCTAAGATTAGAACAGTTCCACAATTCCTGCAGATAGCTCATGCGACTGAGATTCCTGCAGACATTCCAGATTTCCTGCAGATACTCTGATTTCCTACAACCATCTCAATTACCTACAACGAGATTAATGGTTGACCATGTTCCACTCATATCCAGATCGAGTAAAGACATGGGTTTTGAAGGGAATTTGCTGCATATGGAAGCTGTCCTATTCACTGTTCCGAATCCTCTTTCGCAACCACTCAAACCTCCGAATCTTCTCTCCTTCCCCCATAGAGAAACAACTTCAGCCGCATAACAGAAATTTTCTAATCTGTGCTTCGAGTCATGGATTAGACTTAATAGACTTGTCAATTTGTATCTGTATCATTGGTTGTAGGCTTAGAATAGTGATCTACTTTGTCCAAGCCAAATATGAGCTTCGCTAAATGTATAAATTAGATGTATTTCACTTTGTAAGGGGGTTGGGTTGAGATTGCTGTTGATAGCAAGATATCAGACTGTACTTGACTATCAATTCTAGATTAATAAAATAGTTTATGTTCTGTTTATCTTTCTGAGCAGCTTCTTCAACTTTTGAAGGAGTTGTGAGTGAGGGAGGGCCCCCTTTGCTCACAACTCCCGTAGCATAGTGTGTGTGTTTTATTCCTATTTTATCTATGCCTTAATAATTTCTGTATATAGCTAGTGCTTCCTTTCTGCATTTCCTACAACAAACTGTTAATTGGTTAAGTGATTTTATTCTTTATATTAATGAGTTATTTTCATTTGATCAATGTTTGGATTCATGCTCTTTAAGTTGGATTCTTGATTACGATTTATCTTTTATGTTTTCCTTCATCAATATCAGCAAACTCAAGTGTTGTAGAGGGATGACATATGCCACTCCATAGCCATTGCTGCAAAGTATTGATACAGGAAGGAAGCATGAGTTGTTGATTGTTGTTTGATATTTATCTTTTCATGATCAATATCAACAATCCTAAGTGTTGTAGAGGGATGATATATGCCACTCCATAGCCATTGCTGCCAAGTATTGACATAGGAAAGAAGCATTGGTTGATGTGTGTATAATTTATTAACACTTGAAGTAATCATCCTGCATATACTTTGCACCGCATCTCATCATTTTACCTTCCTGGGCTGACAATTCATGATTGAAAAATTATAAGTATATAATTTGACTCAAAATTTTGGCAACATTGCTGGGGAGGTGCTAAGGGATGATACTGAAAGTGTTTTAGTTTGATTTTGTTGATTTTTTTTTCAGGACTAGGGGAGTCAAAGTGCAAAGACGAAGGGCAAAGCCCACACACCCACAGAGGTTAGACACTCGCCAAAGCCGTGTCCTGATTGTTTGGTAATTTTTAATTTTGTTTGAATATTAGATGAATAGGGTCCAATATTTCCTATATTTTTTCGTGGTGGTGTGAGAACCACTTCATTTACTAATACACTGGCAAGAAAAAGGAAGTCTGCAAGAAACAAGGAAGTAAAGGAAGAAGAATCCGAACAAGATGTCTGCAGTTCGAAGTAGATTGAAAATTTCAAAGCAGAATCATCTATTGAAAAGTCTTCCATTGCTGCCCATCTTGAGTCTCCCCTTAAAATAAAGACAACATATTTTCTTAGTGGTCAGCCAGAAGAGGAGTTCCTTGTGAACCCTGTTAAAGAAACTGAGTTCCATACCACTGACTCTAAGGAATATATAGCCTTCCAAGGTCCCACTCTTTCTTGGACTGATATGGATCATCTAGAAGGAACTAGTGAGACTGAGGAGAAACTATTCACATTTGAATTTCATATTAAGGAGATTGGTGGAGCTACTCATATGAAAAATATTCCTCCCTCAGCCTTGCCTAATTTTTGTGGTACTTCTAGCGAGGATCTATATGCCTTCCTATTCAAATTTGATGTGTTGTGTCGGAGCTATGACTATTCTTCCAATGCTCAGAAGCTGAAGTTGTTTCTTGCTACATTAAAGGATGCAGCTCTCAGGTGGTTTATGGGGTTGGGGTCAAACTCCATTTCAACTTGGGATGAAATGAAGAAGGTATTCCTGAGAAAGTACCAAGACTAATGTAAGACCAGAGACCTCAGAGAAGATATTTTTGGGATGACTCAAAAGGAAGGGGTGAGTCTTGAAGGTTTGGTAGAAAGGTTCCAATATAATTTGTAGAGATCCAATATGAATCAACTGGATAAAGAGACCAAGAGAACCATTTTTCTTAGGGCAATCAGACTAGAATATATGGAGGCCTTAAATCTAATGGGGGCAGGTGATGTATCGAAGTTGAGTTTTGATGATGTATGTGAGCTTTGTAAAAGACATTCAAGAGGAAATTTCAATGTTGGGGGAGGACCAAGAGATCCTTCTTCCAATATTTTCAAATCAGTTGCCAGAGCTGGAGTAACCAGAGCTGAAATGGGTAATTTATTTGAAAATTTTAAAAATGATATTCTTAGCACTTTATCTTCACAATTAGATGTTTTACAGGCTAAGAAGAGATAGGAGAAACTGGATGAAATGGAGAAAGCCTTGGCGGTGTTATTCTCCATATGAAGGAAGAAGCATGCTTTAAGGGAATGCCCTGCTGATAGTATCGAGGTATGTCAAATTTTTGAGGCTGAGCATTCCACTGATCAATGTCCTTCTCTTCCTGAAATTAAAGCAACATATATAGCAGATCAAGGAGCTGTCAATGCACTTTATGCAATGGCACCTCAAAGGCCATGGCAGCCACGTCCTGTAGGTATGTCACAGTCAAATTTTCAATTTCCTTATGCTCAAAATCAAATGTGGAATGTTCCAATTCCTTGGCAGCCTTGGCCTACTCAACAGCCTTGGCAGGGGAACTATTCTTATCCTACTACACAAAGTTTCCCAACTCAAAATTTTTACTCACATCCCACACCGCAAAAAATGATACAGCCACAACAACAACTCCAATTGACTGCCCCACCAAATCAACCTCGTCCCACACAACTTCCTACTCAACTAGTGTCTAACCCCAATAAAAAAATCGTATGATCCACTCAAAACATCAGATTGGTCACTTATCCCACTTTTCATACCTATTGTATTGCACCTTAGCCACTGCAGGAAGTTTCTGACTCTGTGTTACAGGAATTTCCTGTGTATCTGTAGGAAATGTCTGTTCCTATACAGTTGCAGGAATTACCTGTGTAGCTGCAGGAAATCAACCTTAGGTCGAGAAAGGTGGTGACTCAGCCCAAATAATTAAGGATATTGTAGAGGAATATACCTTAGAAACACCTGAAGAGGAAACCACACCTGAACCAACAAAACTATCCACCTCAAGGCCACGAGAACCTTCCTCATCTCCTATAGTCCAGCCTCCTTTTCCAGAGAGGTTGGAAATGGAAATTAAAACAAAACAACCCGAATTTGATCTTGTGTATGAACTGAGAAACATGTGCATCAAGATCCCATTACTACAAGCAGTAAAATACATCCCAATATATGCCAAAAAAATGAGGGAACTATGTACCAAGAAACCAGGAAGACAAAATAAAGAACCTTCAACAATTCAAGTAGGTGGAAAGCTTGCAAGTTTAATGTCTACTAGATTTGCGAATCCTGGAATCCCTGTGGTGACCACCTTCATCAATGGATACCCCATAAAGAATAGACTGATTGATTTAGGTGAAGCCATCAATATGATGACTATGGAAACTTTATCTCATATAGGATCTTTTGACTTATTACCCACTCCTACCATGTCAGAACTAGAAGATAGGTCTAAGGTAAAGCCAAAGGGGGTTTTAGAAGACATTGTCATCTCATTGGATTCTTAGGAATACCCTGCAGATTTTTATGTTCTTCAACCTAAAACTAAATTGGGAGGGTGCCCATTGATCTTGGGGAGACCGTGGCTAACCACGACTGATGCTTACATAGGGTGTAGATCTGGAAACATGACTATCACTCATGGGGCTGAAACAAAAAATATCAACTTGTATCCCCCCGCTAGAACCCTTTTGAGATCAGAAAACACACATTGGGTTGAAGAAGAAGAAGAACATGATTTAGAAGGTACCCAACCAGTTTTAACAATAGCCCAAGCCATGAGTCTTAAGGAAAATTCTGAGGAAGATCTAATAAATTGTTGTATTTCTAATCTTGATTTCCCACAGCATTTAGAAGGACAGTCTAATCATAATTTAGATATCATTACTGATCTATAGGATTTTTATGAACATAGTTTAGCTTCTGAATTACATTTAGTCCTCTTATATGCATTTCATGCATATTCAATTTCTAAATGGGGGAGTAAGGTAGTGGAAATTTTTCCTTAAAAACCTCTAAACATTAATTCTTCCTTAACTCATGAACAAGAACAACAATTAATTCAAACATTGAAATTTTTTTCAGATACATTTGCATCGGAATATACTGATATGAGGGGCATTCACCCAAACACATGCATTCATCACATTTACATAGAAGAAAATGCTAGGTCTGTGAGATAACCGCAAAGGAGGATGAACCCTTCTTTAAGGGAAATTGTAAAATATGAGTTACAAAAATTGTTAAATGTAGGATTCATCTATCCTATCTCAGATCGCTAGTGGTTATCCCCACTAGTCATTGTCCCCAAGAAAAATGGTAAATGGTGAGTGTGTGTAGATTAAAGGGAACTAAAAAAGCTACATTAAAAGATCATTTCCCTTTACCATTTATAGACCAAGTACTGGATACTCTAGCAGGAAAAAATTACTTTTCCTTCCTAGATGGATTCAACAGATACAATCAGATTAGGATAGCCCCCGAGGATTAGGAAAAGACAACGTTTACATGTCCCTAGGGTACTTATGCATACAAATTATTACCATTTGGTCTATGAAACACACTAACCACATTTCAATGGGAAGTACTTGGTATTTTCTCTGATCTTTTGCATGATTGCGTAGAGGTTTATATGGATGATTTTACAGTTATAGGTGATAATTTTGAAGAAGCTTTACATAATCTTGAATTTTTTTTGCAGAGGTGTAGAGAAACTAATCTTTCGTTAAGTAATGAAAAATGTTTTATGATTATGACTTAAGGTATTGTTTTGGGTCATCATGTTTCTGCTGCAGGAATTAAGGTCCATCCAACAAAGATTGAGGTTATTGTAAAGCTGCCTCCACCAACCAATCAAAAGGGATTTCGTAGTTTTCTTGGACATGCAAGATACTATAGGAGGTTTATTGAAAAATTTACAAAGGTAGACTCTCCATTGTTTAAATTATTGACCAAAGAATTTGAATTTCATTGGAATAATGAGTGTCAAGTTGCATTTGATAAACTCAAGGAAAAGCTTTCTTCAACACCTATCTTAAGAGGCCCAGATTGGAATTTTCCTTTTCATATTTCCACTGATGTCTATGATTCAACCATAGGAGAAGTATTGGGTCAAAAGGAGGATCCTATAACCCATTCCATTTATTTTATTAGTAAAAACTTGACTCCTGTAGAACTGAATTACACGGTAACTGAAAAATAATTCCTTGCTGTGATTTATGCTATTAACAAGTTTAGATACTACATTACGGGTTATGAATTTTTTGTGCACACAAATCATTATGCTATTCGTTATCTCATGAATAAACCAATCACTAATGGGAGAATTACTAGATGGCTGTTGCTGCTATAGAAATTTGACATCACGGTATTGGATAGACCGGGGAAAGAAAATCAGGTAGTTGATTTCTTGCCTAGGCTCAACCATGCAGGTGAGGATGTTCTTGTTAATGATGACTTTCCAAATGAAAATTTGTTTTCCATCTCAGTTAAAACACCTTGGTTTGTAGACATGGCCAATAATCTTGCTACAGGAAAGTTCCCACCTGTAGGTTTTAACCCTGTACAGAAATTAGCTGCAAAATAATCTTAAAAATAGAAAATAAACAATAGCGAGAGCATAAAACATAAAACAGATATATACAGAGATTTTCTTCTGGATCCCAAATTGGGACGACTAGCTTGATTTTTCATTATATTCCTTTTAGTGTTACAACACATATATATACATGCTGAAGCATACATAAACCCCAATTCATTAACCCTGGATTAGAACATAACCGTAGTTTCCTTGAATGGATCTACAAAATACCAGGGGCTGAAAACCATCATGCCCCAAAACCATGTGCAAACCCATGCACAAAACCATGGGCAGGTCCGCCCACCGGAAAATAAGGACCAAAAAAATTTTCTAGGGCACTGCCCCGGACCCCAACAAGGGGGGCTACCGCCCCCCCTGTGACCCCCCCGTACGTTGCGCCCAACACAATGTACAGGGTGGGATATCACCCCCCCTATTACCCCCCTGCGCATGACTAGTCGTGGAAAGAATATAACACAAACCCAACATTCTCCAACTTCTTGTTTTCTTTCCGCAGGGGGCCACAGGAGAGCTGAGTCATTAGCCCAGCTTTGCAACACCCATTTTTTTGTAGAAATTATATGCACTAAGCATGCATATGTCCAAGATCCACCTGATCTCACACTATTTAACTTTATGCAAGATACTGAATCTATTCCACTTGTTAATCTTTTGCGGAAAAATTAATTGCACACACATGTGAAGCATAAACAAAAATATTCAATCGCACATAACACAGTTTTTAACCAGGAAAGCCTGAAGCTGAAAACCCAAACTATATATTATGTAACATGGAGATCATATGACAATCTCATACAAACATACAAAGCTTATCACAAGCTCTCAGTACAGTACAATCGTCATACACTAATTAGGCCTAATCTTGCAAATCCATGCACCGATATTTTCCACCTGCTAGCCTGCCTCCACTACGCAATCTCTATTGAAGAATAGCTCTGAATGAATTTGAATTAATCCATCCTTGACTGCACAATCCTCATAGGCATCTCCAATAAGTGTGTGATGCAGTCAATGCATCACTATAGTCACAACAGATAGTCTATCTTGCCCTTTCACCTATCTCTCCACTAGTCTCCACTGAAACTGCCATGCACTGTAGTTAAATGATGTATTCTTCAGTTGATTAATGAGTTATTATTTTTGAATTAATTAAATAATTAATTCACTCCACTCTCACTAGTGTATCAATCAATTAGACTAGATACAACTAGCTCAACTGAGTCTAACTGAGTTAAACTGAATACAACTCCATAAATATTTCTTCCAACTGTGTCATAACTCTGCCACTTGAGTTCTAACTGAGTCCTCCATGCAATAGCTCCAGTAAATCCTCAGGAATAGCGTAATTCCTTCTGTGAGCTGTTGTGCCACATCTGTGCACTAAACTAAAGTGCTCCAAGAGAATAAGTTGATGTTTAGAGTCTGATTATTATTAAGAGCTAATAATAATCGACATGCATATATTTTTAGATTGACGATCTATAAATAGACTTCGCCCAATATTCTAAAAATATAATTTCATCTATTTTTCCAACTTGAAAAACCATCCACAAATAGCATCCTGCAACTTCTGAAATATGATCATCATGTCTGAAAATAGACATAGCCTAAAAATAGACTTGCGCCAAAAATAGCCTGCGGGCCCACTTAGTGAAGGCGACTCTTTTCACTAAGCTCATCATCTTGTTGAATCTAAAAAATACCTCTCAACAATATAGGGATTATCCTTCACCCCGATCCTGCCTCTATGGTATTTGAATTTTCTCCTGGTGAGCGCCTTCGTCTGAATATCTACATCCTGATCCTCCGTGGGAATGTACTGAAGCAACATGATCTTTCGCTGCACACAATCTCTGATATGATGATACTGGATATCAATATGTTTAGATCTATCATGAAACACAGGATTAGCCGAGAGTTTAATGCAACTTTGATTATCACAATGAATCACCATGGGATCTAAATGTGAACTGAACAAACCAACCAGAATCTTCCTCATCCAAATAGCCTCACATGCAGCTAAAATTGCTGCCATGTATTTTGCTTCCGCTGAACTGAGTGCCACGGATCTTTGTTTCCTGCTGTACCAAGAAAATATTGTAGACCCGATACTGAAAATCCCTCTTGATGTGCTCTTTCTGTCTGTTGGGCCTCCTGCCCAATCTACATCCGTGAATCCATGCAACTTCACCTCATCCGTCTATTTGTACCATAAACCATACTCAGATGTGCCCCTGAGATATCTCAGGACATGCTTGCCCACCTTCCAAAAGAGCTTGGTAGGCTTAACCATTACTTGTGAAAGTTGGTTCACCGCATAGCATATGTCCGGTCTTGTATTGACTAAATACACAAGCGAACCCACCAACTGCCAATAAACAGTGGCATCCACTACCTCTGTCGATGTAGCATCCTCTTTCTTCCAATTTCCTGGAAGAGAAGTGTCGATAGGCTTGCAGCCTTGCATGTGAAACTTCTCCAGTATCTCTCGGGCATACTTGCCTTGAGACACAAACATTTCACCTTCCCGCTGCCATATTTCCAATCCAAGGAAATAATGAAGGAGGCCCAAATCCTTCATCTCAAACTCCTTTGCAAGATCTGCCTTGCATGAGTGTATCAACTGCTCATCAACTGTTAGTATTAAATCATCAACATAAAGTACAATGATTAAAAGCTTACCCTCAACCACAATCTGGTATAGGTTTGGATCCGCCTCACTCTTGGTGAAGCCAAGTCCAGTGAAATAACTGTCGATCCAAGTGTACCAAGCACGGGGTGCTAGTTTTAGCCCATACAACGCTCTTTTGAGCCTGCACACATGCGAATCGCTGCTGAAGATCTCAAATCCTTCAGGCTGCTCAATGTACACCTGTTCCTCAATGATCCCATTAAGGAACACAGTCTTCACATCCATCTGATGAATGTGCCAACCCATCTGCATTGAGAGAGCAAGGATGGTCCGTATGGAAGAATACTGTGTGACAGGTGAAAAGGTTTCTTCATAGTCAATTCCCTCAATCTGTGAGAATCCCCGGGCAACAAATCTTGCCTTATACTTCTCAACACTCCCATCAGCATCTTGCTTTACCTTGTATATCCATCTTGATCCTACAACTGATTTTCCCACTGGCCTTGGAACAATCTCCCAAGCACTCTTTCTGACAATGGAGTTATACTCCTCCACCATGGCATCTACCCATGTGGGCTCCTGCGCTACTTCTTCAAAATAAGATGGCTCTATCACAATACACTTTCTCATAAGAGCCATGTATCCAGTATATCGGTCAGGTGACTATCTCTATCTACACTGTGATGTAGGGACTCCTACATTCTGTGCCACATCCACCTTCAGTCTCTCAGCTTCTGTGGTATGCTTCCTGCCTTGTCTGATGTTTGGTTCTGCATGAGTGGACTCCTCCACTCCATGAATCTCCTCCTGTGGCTTATCCACATCCAGAGGCTCATCTTTGGGAACAAGAAGTTTCTCCTCCGCATGCAAGTGTAGCTCCCTCTCAAGCGACAACTTCATGGCTTTCACCTTATTGAATTTTATATCCCGTCGCATAACAGTCATCTGACTGTTTGGAAAATACACACAATAGTTGTGGGGTGTTTCTGTGTACCCCAAAAATATCCCAACTTCTGCAGTCGGCTCCAGCTTCTTCCTGGCATACTTCGTCACATGAATGTAAATAGGTGAGCAAAAAATCTTCAAATGAGAAATATCAGGCTTCTTACCAATAAAAGCTTCCTCGGGTTTACTCATGCCAAGTAATCTATGAGGACAATGGTTTTGCACATAAACCACAGTGTTGCATGCTTCTGCCCACAAGTGCATTGGTAGGCCTTGGTCATGCAGCATCATTCGTGCAGCACCCACGATCGTTCTCTTATTTCTCTCCGCGACCCCATTCTGCTGTGGGTTATGAGGTGCTATGAGTTCTTTTTGAATTCCTTCTTTGCTACAGAAGTCTTTGAATTCGCCCCAGATGTATTCACCACCATTATCGCTCCTTAGAGCTTTCACCTGCTTCCCCGACTCTTTCTACACCAATGCCTTGAACTCATAGAACTTTGAGAATGTTTCACTCTTCTTTTGCATGAAGAAGATCCAACATCTATGAGAATAATCATCAAAAAATATCACATAATACCTGTGTCTTGCTGTTGAAGCAACCGAGAATGGTCCACACACGTCTGTGTGAATTCTCTCCAGGATCACCGAAGCACGGTTCTCCTTCTCATGAAAGGTGGTCTTCACAAACTTACCCATTGTACATCCTTTGCACTGATCTGACTGCGCAAGAGTACCCTTGGGAAGTCCAATAGAAAATTTCTGCAAAATTTTCAAGGCACCATGGTGAAGATGGCCCAATCTCCTGTGCCATAACTCGCCCTCATCTTGGCTCACCACTTCTTCTACTTTGCCCACCATTGCAGCGCAGCCATATACCTCTAGCTTGTATATATTCTTAATTCGAACCCCTATCTTCTTGGTTTGACCCATTGTTTTATGTCGAAGGAAGGATTTTACCTCACTGAAAACAACATCATAACCCTTGTCTTCCAGCATTGTGACTGAGACCAAGTTCTTCTTCAGACCTGGAACATGCATGACATTCTTCAACAAGAATGGATTACTGGACTCCCTCTCAAAGGTAATGGTCCCAATGCCAGTCGCACTGTACTCACCATCATCGCCCATCTCTATATGCATTTGGAGATCCTTCTCCTCCAAGTCACTAAACAACTCTTTGTCTCCCATCATATGGAAAGACGCACCACTGTCAAGATACCACACCGATCCCATGCAGCTTGAAACCAAGCATGCGATCAAGGAAAAATCCAGCTCAAATTGCAAGGCTAAGGCCTCTCCAGCTGCAGATCTAGCAGGCTGCTTATTCTTCTTCTTCTGTGGACAGTTAGTGGCAAAATGTCCATGCTCGTGACAATGACAACACTTCACTTTGGACAAGTCCTGCTTCTTGCCTTTCGCACCAGATTTTGAAGAAGATTTCTTCCCCTTCCCTTTCCTTGATTTGGCAGGAAAAGCGCAAATCTCTTCATCTTCATTCTTCGATGAAGATCCATCCCTGGTACCCCGCCTTATCTCCTCCTGCACAAGATCCGACCAAAGTCGCTCCCATCCCGACAGTTTCTCTCGTCCATTGACAGAGTCTTCGTAGCTATGCCAACTCTTCGGAATCCCAAGGAGAGCCAAGCTCACCAAGTCTTCTTCATCACTAGTAACCCCCACACTTCCCAGCTCATACTTGTAGTGGACAAACTTCGTGAGGTATTTTGGAATACTGTTGCCTTTCTCCATTTTTATTTTTCTGAGCTTGTCTTTAAGCGCCAACTTCCTCTGGTCACTTATGCTTTGGAAAAAGTCTGTCAAAGCCTTCCACATTAAGAATGGAGTGGCTTTCCCATGAAGGCTGGACACAATATGGTCCTTCACACCTTCTAATAGAATCCTCCTCATCTTTGCAGTCTTCTTTTTCCATGCATCAAGTAATGCAACATCACTAGATCCTGGCTTAGGAACATCGCTATCGATGAACTCCTTCAGCCCATTATCCTCTAGAACCGCCTCCATCCTATCCTTCCAGGCTATGCAATTTGAGCTCCCATCAAGGGCATACTCCAATCTCAACCCGTTGAAAGACATTTCAATGTATACTCGATTTCTGCACCAAGAATATTCTTTAGCAAATTCAAATTGTCCACCAGCACAAACTCACTTCACAATTGCAATATTCAATCAACAATGCTCTGATACCATGTAGAAATTATATGCACTAAGCATGCATATGTCCAAGATCCACTTGATGCCACACTATTTAAATTTATGCAAGATACTAAATCTATTCCACTTGTTAATCTTTTGCAGAAAAATTAATTGCACACACATGTGAAGCATAAACAAAAATAATCAATTGCACATAACACCGTTTTTAACCAGGAAAGCCTGAAGCTGAAAACCCCAACTATATATTATGTAACATGGAGATCATATGACAATATCATACAAACATACAAAGCTTATCACAAGCTCTCAGTACAGTACAATCATCATACACTAATCAGGCCTAATCTTTCAAATCCATACACCGATCTTTGCCACCTGCTAGCCTACCTCCATTGCGCAATCTCTGCTGAAGAATAGATCTGAATGAATTTGAATTAATCCATCCTTGACTGTGAAATCCTCATTGGCATCTCCACTAAGTGCGTGATGCAGTCAATGCATCACTATAGTCACAACAGATAGTCTATCTTGCCCTTTCACCTATCTCTCCACTGGTCTCCACTGAAACTGCCATGCACTGTAGTTAACTAATGTATTCTTCAGTTGATTAATGATTTATTATTTAGTGAATTAATTAACTAATTAATTCACACCACTCTCACTAGTGTATCAATCAGTTAGACTAGATACAACTAGCTCAACTGAGTCTAACTGGGTTAGCAAATTGAATACAACTCCATAACTACTTCTTCCAATTGTGTCATAACTCTTCCACTTGAGTTCTAACTAAGTCCTCCATGCAATAGCTCCAGTAAACCCTCAGGAATAGTGTAATTCCTTCTGTCAGCTGTTGTGCCACATCTGTGCACTGAACTGAAGTGCTCCAAGAGAATAAGTTGATGTTTAGAGTCTGATTATTATTAAAAGCTAATAATAATAGACATGCATCTATTTTTAGATTGACGATCTATAAATAGACTTCGCCCAATATTATAAAAATATAATTTCATCTATTTTTCCAACTTGACCAACCATCCACAAATAGAATCCTGCAACTTCTGAAATATGATCATCATGTCCAAAAATAGACATAGTCTAAAAATAGACTTGCGCCAAAAATAGCCTGTGGGCCCACTTAGTGAAGGCAACTCTTTTCACTAAGCTCATCATCCTTTTGAATCTCAACATGTTTCTCTACACCAAGAGAACTTCTGAGTGCTCACAGACTTTGTCAATGCATCTGCAACATTCTTCAAAGTGTCCACCTTTACCAACAACACCCTTTTAGCCTCAACCATATATCTCACAAAGTGATATTGAAGATCAATGTGCTTTGTATTTGAATGATAAGTAGGGTTCTTAGCCAATAAAATTGCACTTTGGCTATCACAGTCTATCCTTATAGCTTGCTGCACCAACCCCATAATTGAACACAATCTCTGCAACCAAACTGCTTCCTTGCTTGCATGAGTGGCTGCCATGTATTCTGCCTCTGTAGTTGAAAGAGCCACTACAAACTATATTTTACTCATCCAAGTGACTGCACGTCCAAATAGGCTAAACATATACCCACTTGTAGATCTTATTTGGTCCAGATCTCCAGCTCAGTCTGCATTAACAAAACCACGAATGTCCAACACTCTTTCCAATCTTGGTCTTCCCTGGTAGCACAAGCCATAATCACTAGTGCCACGCAAATATCTGAAAACCCGCTTCACTGTTGTCCAATGCTCCTTCCTCGGGTTTGACATAAAACTGCTCAATACTCCCACTACATGTGCAATGTCTGGTCTAGTACAGACCATTTCATACATCAGGCTACCCATTGCACTTGCATATGGAACAAAGGACATATCCTCCTCTTTCTTTCAGGCTCAGACAATCGTTCAACGCTAGCTTCACCACAAAGAATCGAAACATTCAATTCTGGCTATCATCCCGCATATCGCCTCTGTAATATAGTCTCGACATACTTCCTCTGGTTTAACCAGAGCTTCCTCTTTGCCCAATCTCTCTTAATTTCCATGCCCAAAATATAGTTTGCAGCACCAAGATCCTTCATGTCGAATTTGGAGAATAGCTGGGTCTTCAAATCTTGTATAATTTCTTTGTCATTTCCAATCAACAACATATCATCCACATACAAGACTAAATAAATAACACGGTCACCAATTAATTTAAAATAAACATAGTGATCCTCGCTTCTGGTGAAGTCAAGTCCCTATATATAGGTATCAAATTTCTGATACCACACCCTTGGTGACTGTTTTAATCCATACAGAGACTTCTTTAACCTGCATACCAGTTCTTTCTTCCCCTTCAGCATAAAGCCTTCAGGTTGTTTCATGTAGATCTCCTCTTCCAGATCCCCGTGAAGAAATGTTGTCTTCACATCCATCTATTCTACCTCAAAATAAAATGTAGCAGAAACAAATAAAAGTAATCTAATAGAAGTAACTTTGGCAACAGGAGAAAAAATATCACCAAAATCAATTCCTAGCACCTGGGAATAACCTTTTGCTACCAACTAAGATTTGTATTTATCCACCTTGCCTTCTACATTCATCTTCTTCTTAAACACCCATTTGCTCCCGATGGGCTTTCTTGCAGCCAACAACTCCACCAGATCCCATGCCTCATTTTTATGCAAGGATGCCATTTCATCAACCATGGCCTCCTTCCAAAGTTTTCCATCCTGTGAATCTACTACCTCCATGACAGTTCTGGGATCATCATCAGTTATAGTTAAAGAAAAATTTGAACATAATGGAGATGGACTATACCTTTCTGGTTGTCTCCTTTCCCGAACTGATCTTCTCATAACCGGAGTTTGTGGCTCTTCCTATTCTGAGTCTTATTATGTTGTAGAGTCTGATTCATCCTCTTTTAGCTCAAACTCTATCTTCTTAGGTTCCTTTGGTAGGACTTCATGTTTAACAATATCTTTCACCTCTCTAAACACCACATCTTGGCTGTACACAGCCTTCCTTGTTTCCGGGTTCCAAAGCTTGTAACCCTTTAAACCATCCTTATACCTAATAAAGATGCATCTTTCAGATTTATTGTCCAACTTGCTCCTTTTCTCCTTTGGAACATGTACATATGCATCACATCCAAATACCCTCAGATGTGAAAGAGAGGGTTTCTTACCAGTCCATACCTCATGTGGAATCTTACCTTCCAACACTGATGAAGGTGATCTGTTAACTAAGTAGCATGCAGTCTCCACTACCTCTACCCAGAATTCTTGTCCTAACTCGGTACCACTGAGCATGCTTCTTTCCTTTTCCAAAAACGTTCTATTCATTCTTTCTGTAACTCCGTTTTGCTGAGGTGTGTATGGAGTAGTCTTCTTCCATGCTATACCACACTTCTTACAGAACTCTTCAAATTCCTTCTTGCAGAACTCCCCACCATTATCTGTCCTCAACACCTTTATCTTCTTCTCTGTTTGGTTTTCCACCAGAGCCTTAAATTCTTTAAATATGTCAAAGAATTCAGATTTCTTCCTCAATAATATATCCATATATTCCTTGAGAAGTCATCTATGAATGAAACATAATACACAAACTTACCCAGTGATGGAACCAACACAGGTCCAAACAAATCATTGTGCACAAGCTCTAATATCTTGTTCGCCCTCTTAGCACCGGAAGGAAAACTCACCCGATTCTGCTTTCCATACACACAATGTTCACAAAAATCGAAATCCAGAGATCTATTGGACATACCTTCTACCATACCATTTCCATGCAATATCCGAAGGCCCTTCTCTCCAATATGTCCAAGCCTTTGATGCCATAGCATGGTCTTTTCTCTAGAGACCGCTAGGCTTTCCGCTCCACTTTCGGGAACCACGGAACTGTTGCACCCATCAATAACAGTGATGCCCTGAAGCTTGTACAGAGTTCCAATGCGAACTCCCTGCATTAATACCAGTGCTCCCCGAACCATCTTACGGGTATCTTTCTCGAACACTATTTTTACACCTGCATCATCCATCTTGCTTACATAAATCAGATTTCTGGCCAATGCAGGACTGTACAGAACACTAGGAAGTGTTCTAATCCTTCCACCTTGCAGCTTCAACTTGAATTTTCCACGTCCGACGATTCTGGCCTTCCTATCATCACCTAAGAATACATCACCACCATGATATTTCTCATACTCGCAGAACCACTCCCTATTGGGAGTGAAGTGAAAGTATGCACCCGAGTCAATCAACCATGACTCATGATCTACATGTGTATTTGAAGAAGAAGCCAAATAAACATCCCCACCTTCATCCGAGGTGGTTTTTGCGTCTGTATAAGGAGCATCATCAGATCCCTTTCCTTTCTCAGGAGCTTTAGATTTGCAGTCCTTTTTGTAGTGCCCTTCCTTTCTGCATTTCCAACACACCTTTACAAACTTTCTAGGAGATTTAGATATCCCTCTAGATTTAGATCTCCCACTCGAAAACTTATTCTTGTTTTTGTTCTGGGACCTTCCTCGTGTAGATAAGGCATCTCCATTCTGACCCTCCATATTTCTCCATCTCATTTCCTCCGACAGCAAGGCTGAGACAATGTCATCAAAATTCAAGGTAGTTGTATTGCTACCTATTGCAATAACCAGAATGTCCCACGAATCTAGTAGAGAAAACAACAAACTGATGCACTTATCTTCATCTAAGATTTTAATATCAACAGATGATAGCTGAATTACCACGATATTGAAGGCGTTCATATGCTCTGTCACCAAGTCTCCATCCTTCATCCTCAGGTTATACAGCTTTTTCCGCAGGAACAATTTATTCACCAAAGACTTAAATTAGTACAAAGTCCCTAGCTTGTCCCATAAGGTCTTCATCGTAGCTTCCCCAGATACATTAAAAAATAATGAATCTGAGACATACAACCGTATTGTGCTCTTTGCCTTCTGATCCAGCTTCTTCTAGTCTTCATCTAACATCGTTGTTGGTTTAGTACTTGAATCTACCACGATCCACTGATCTTTATCCACCAGCATATCCTCCATCTTGAGCTTCCACAACTCAAAACTCTGACCATTAAATTTCTCGATCTATATCTTCTCGCTGCTCACCATCTTCTTTCACCGCAAGAATCGATCCCACAGATCTCCCACTGAACAGGGTCTACCTTAGGCCTGTGCAAAAAACCCCTCAGCAGAAAAGGCGTCCCCTTGAAGCCAAAACTGATCTGATACCAAATGTAGGTTTTAACCCTGTACCCTTATTGTGACCCTCCCATACATTGCGCCCAGTGCAATGTACAGGGGGGGCCATTGCCCCCCCTGTTACCCCCCTCCCCGCACATGACTATTCGTGGAAATAATATAACACAAACGCAACACCACCTTACTTTTCATCTAACCAGAAAAAGAAAATCATTAAGAAAAGTGTTGATTATTATTGGATTAGGGGAGATCTCTTTTTTACTGGACCTGATTTGATTATCCACAGGTGCGTCAGAGAAGATGAGATCTATGAAATATTGAGAGCCTATCATGATGAACCTTGTGGAGGACACTTTGCAGATAAGCGGACAACTTATAAGATCCTTCGCACAGGTTATTGTTGGCCCAATCTCTTCAAGGATGCAAAGGAGTATGTTCAGAAGTGTGATAGCTGCCAAAGAATGGGGCGGCTTGTACAATCAGATGAAATTCCTTTGCAGCCAAAGGTTCTTATAGAAACATTCGAGAGGTGGGCTCTTGATTTTTTAGGTCCCATCAATCCTACATCCAAAGGTAAGAAGTATATTTTGGTCTGTACTGATTGTGTGACAAAATAGGTGGAGGAAAGAGCGCTACCTAGAGCAATGGAAAAAGCATTGGTAGATTTTATTTTCTCTGATATTTTTCTAAGATTTGGAGTACCTAGGGAAATAGTTACTGATCAGGGTGCTCAGTTCGTGTCTAAGCTTATGCAGGAAATGTTGCAAAAATATCAGATTACCCATCGTAAGTCCACCCCTTATCATCCACAGGCCAATGGGCAGGTGGAATCAACAAACAAGGTGCTGGAAACAATCCTTACCAATACAGTGCAATTACAAAAGAAGGATTGGTCTGACAGAGTTCTTGAGGCCTTGTGGGCTTACCGGATTACATGGAGGGGTACCACCAGTTTCTCTCCATATGAACTAGTGTATGGAAAACAAGTTCTGCTTCCCATCAAATTTCAGATCAAAACCTTTTGAATGGCATCAGATTTGGGTATAAACCTTGATGAAGCACAATAGCAGAGAATTTTTCAACTCAATGAGTTAGACGAGATTAGGTAGGATGATTTTCAGCATACTGACTTGATCCAACAAAAAAGGGCTAAATGGCACGACAGATACATCAATAAGAAGAAATTCAAAGAGGGAAACTGGGCATTGTTGTATGATTCTAAATTTAAAAACTTCAAGGGGAAATTTAATACACATTGGCTAGGACCCTATGAGATTGAGAAAGCTTTCGACAATGGATGTGTTCAGATTAAAACTATTGATGATGAGAATGTTACCTTCTTGGTGAATAGGCATAGACTCAAGCTATATCAAAACCCTAATCTAAGGAGGAATTTGTGGAAGAAATTGTGAAGAAAAAAGAGTTGGAAATGATAAAGGAAGGGATCCTTCCTTCCACTATCTCTTCATAATTTCCCTGCTGATACAATGAGCTCACTATGTTCTTCCTCATGATCGATAAACCATGAGAGGAATGTCTATTGGGTATAGGTTTATCCCTTTTTCCAGGCCCAATGGACTATTTACGGAAAAGGAACCCCTCAGAGTCTTCT
This sequence comes from Pinus albicaulis, assembly GCA_034641835.2. Lineage (NCBI taxonomy): Eukaryota > Viridiplantae > Streptophyta > Pinopsida > Pinales > Pinaceae > Pinus > Pinus albicaulis. The sequence goes on along the minus strand of CM076584.1, from coordinate 1,045,878,463 downwards.
TTTTCAATATTTCAGAGTCTCTAAAATTGAAATATAGTGAGCATGGAATACCACTGGGCTCGTTAAAAACACAGGTCAGTAGATCCTTTTGGATCCTTTCAATACAAAAAAAAATTCCTCAATTAATCTATGGATTGCTTGTGTTGGACTGATGTGGGATTTCTTAAGGCCCTCCTTCCAACAATTATGGCCCATCGACATCAACAAATTATCTGGGTGCAGGATTAGAGCCTTACGATGCCTTGAAGCTTGTATGCCCCAATGACAGGCTATCTCGCTAGTGGTAATGTAGAATCACCATGGCTTCTTTACTACTGGATTCTATAGGGGGTTCAACAACAACTCATATATTCACACCTGATAGGATGCATCAGGGTACCTTGGTCCTCACTCTCATTAAGGGTAATGGACCTCACATTGGTTAACAGTTGACCTCAATGGCTGGTAATCCAATGAGGCCATTGCACATTAGACATCGACACATTCATTCATGTGCAATGGACTTTACACAATGGGTGGAGAAAGTAGTTCCTGCAGATTCAGCTTCAATTCCTGTAGAATTTTCAGCAGTTGTAGTTTTTAATTTCTAAAGAATGTTCATGGTTGTTTCAATTCCTACAGAACATTCATCAGTGGTAGTTCAATTCCTGAAGAATATTTAACATTATTTCTTCAGAATGTTCAGCAGTTTTAGTTTTAATTCCTGAAGAATGTTCGACAGTCAGTTTTAAATTCCTACAGAACATCTGTTAGGCACATCAACACCTGGATTTACTGAAAATACAAAAGAAAAATCATTAAACATAACATTAGATCAAAATCATGTAGTAAAGTACTAACATTCATTATTTGGTTAAGATCGTGGATTATTTGTCTGATGTAATAGGTTATCATTGCAAAGAGCAAGCTACGTCATCGAGGACAGGACTGTTGGAGTTAAGTGGATAAGATGCTTGAGGTAAAGGTATAATGATGCTTTAATATTTAAAATTTAACATAACTAAGGCTTTGGTAACCCTTGTGGCCGTGAGACGTTGTGGCATTAATTCCATGACCTATTATCATCACGCCGACGGTGGTTGTACTTTCGAGGTCTGTCTTGCAGGTTGGATCATGATGAAAATCATGATCACAACCTACTGCTGAAAAAAAGCCTCGTATTTCCTATTTAGTCCCTTCCACTGTCGAAACCGTTGCATAAGTCTCAGACTATATTCTCGCAACCCGCATTCGCCTTATTCCTTCTATCCTCAATTGCCTTGTCTGTTTCCTCACTTACCTGTCTATTCCATCCTCCGCCATGTCTAAGCTTCGAGCCGCCGTCCGATTCGAGTCATAGAGCCTTGCGCTACTTGAAGTTGATCCTCGCAGTAAGGTGAGAATAGAAAAGGCAGGATGCTTGCCTTTCTTCCAGAGGTTCAGTTGCCATAACTCTGAAGTAACAAATTATTTTTCCCTAAAGCTGAATGGGGATAAAGCACATGTTGGAAACATACAGTTCAGGTTGACGGAAGATTTGGTGGCACAGGCATGTGGAATCCCGCAAGATGGAGAGTGATGGTTTAAAAACCGTTGCTTCAACAAATAAATGTGCACATCTTTCCTGCAAAAGGATCACTCAAATCCTGACTGGAGTAAGGGGATTCCACAGGAGTTCTTAAGGAGTAAGTATCGTCAGTTGCTGTTTTTCCTGCAGAAGTATGTTACATGTGAGGGTCACTTTGGACTTGCATTCTTATTTCATATCAGGCTTCTTGGACAGTTCCGAGACAAGCCCCTAAATTTTCCCTATTATTTAAAAATATCATTGATCAAAATTTCCACGGCCTCGAAAGAGAGGGTATCCCACATTGAGGAAAACCTCTACCATCACGGGCTGGTGAAGTTTATTTTGGTGGAAGTCCTACAGAAACAGAAAAAATCATGGGAGGACTTTCTAACAGAAAACCATTTTGTGGATGTTGGAGATTATGACTCCTCGGGAGTCAGGGAGGAAAATCCCACAGAGAAACTGAAGAAGAAACCGTGGACCCATGGAACAAAGGTGAAAGAAGATGAAGGGGATGATGAAGTTATGGTGACTGATGAAACTGCTGTGGAAGGCTCCCAGCAGAAGAAGCCTTCTACCCCTGCTAGACGATATACCAGAAGCCAAGCTGCTTAGCTAGCCATTAAGGATACAACAAAAGAAGGGACACCACCCGAAAATTTTACCAAGAAGACAGAGGAGTCTCGTGGCCAGGCCAAGGGAAAGGAGAAGGTCAACCTTGCTATATTCATTGACAAGGACACTGTGTCCTTTCAGTATCCTTAACTGCAGGAAAGTCAAAATGAAGACGTGAAAGCGCAGGAGGATCTGAGTGTGCCCCAATCCTCATATGGGCATCATGAGGAAGAGGTGACTCCATCAAATAAACTGTCTCGACACATGTTGGAAGAGACCATTAAGGAACTTACCCTCTTAGAACGGGCCTTGAGAGTATAGAACGCGGCCCTGAAGGAAAATAGCCTTAAGATGAAAAAAGAACATGAAGAGTGGCATGAGAAGGAAACCTGCATCATGAAAAGAAGCATGCCTATATCGACCACTTAAAAATGAAGAATGAAGCATACATGTAACAGATTCAAGCAGAATATAGTCGGGCACAGCTAGATCATTTGGCTACAGTAGCTGCAGCCCAAGAGAACAGTTGATTTTCTGTTTTGGGACTACCTCAGTTTTGCTTTCATAGGGACATGCAAGAGTTTTGGTGTGGAGGAGATGTTGAGCCTAAACTTTACCCATTTTTGATACCTATCCTAGACCTTGCCTCCCTTATTTTTGAACCCTTTTTGCTCTTTAATTATACCTAGTTTGGCTATGTTATCTAGTTTTTGGCTAAAAATGGTATCATAAGCCTAAGGAATGTTGAATTTTCATAAGAAGTGTCATTTTATCTAAATTCGTGTATTCTTTGATCTAGATGTGTCTTTATTGCATTACTACTCTACCTAGTCTAGAACTCGTGCGCAGATTTTCTAAGATTCAAACAGTTCCACAATTCCTGCAGACAGCTCATGTGGCCAAGATTCTTGCATACATTCCAGATTTCCTGCAGATACACTGATTTCCTACAATCGTCTCAATTACCTGTAGTGAGATTAATGGTTGACCATGTTCCACTCATCTCCAGATCGAGTAAATACATGGGTTTTGAAGGGAATTTTCTACATATGGAAGTTGTCCTATTCACTGTTCCGAATCCTCTTTTGCAACCATTCAAAACTCCAGATCTTCTCTCATGCCCACATGGAGAAACAACTTCAGCCACATAACAGAAATCGTCTAAATCCATGCTTCCAAGCATGGATTAGACATAACGTATTTGTCAATTTGTATCTGTATCATTGGCTGTAGGCTTAGAATAGTGATCTACTTTGTTCAAGCCAAATATGAGCTTCGATAAATGTATAAATTAGATGTATTTCGCTTTGTAAGGGGGTTGGGTTGAGATTGATGTTGATAGCAAGATATCAGACTATACTTGACTGTCAATTCCATATTAATAAAATAGTTTATGTTATGTTTATCTTTCTGAGTAGCTTCTTCGACTTTTGAAGGAGTTGTGAGTGAGTGAGGGTCCCCTTTGCTCACAACTCCTATAGCATAGTGTGTGTGTTTTATTCCTATTTTATTTATGCCTTAATAATTTCTATATACATCCAGTGCTTTCTTTCTGCATTTCTTGCAGCAAACTGTTAATTGGTTAAGTGATTTTATTCTTTATATTAATGAGTTCTTTTCATTTGATCAATGTTTGGATTCATGCTCTTTAAGTTGGATTCTTGATTACAATTTATCTTTTATCTTTTCCTGCATCAATATCAGCAATCTCAAGTGCTGTAAAGGGATGATACATGCCACTCCATAGCCATTGTTGCAAAGTATTGATACAATAAGGAAGCATGAGTTGTTGATTTTTGTTTGATCTTTATCTTTTCATGATCAATATCATCAATCCTAAGTGTTGTAGAGGGATGATATATGCCACTCCATAGCCATTGCTGCCAAGTATTGACATAAGAAAGAAGAATTGGTTGATGTGTGTATAATTTATTAACATTTGAAGTAATCAACCTGCATATACCTTGCACGTCATCTCATCAGTTTACCTTCCTGGGTTGACAATTCATGATTGGAAAATTATAAGCATATAATTTGAGTCAACAAGGCCTTGGCCACTATTTTACCATAAATTAAAAATAATTTTCTAATTTTCTGGAAATCTTACTTCTACTTTTCATTGTGCGGAAGGGACAACTAACATTGAAACACTCTCCCATACTTCTGCATTTTTCACAAATTAAAAATATTAAAACTTACTACATTTTTCAGAATGTGTGAACAAATGCACAAATAGTTTATATCATTATCTAAAATCAGTTTAAGCAATAGAAATGAGACAAGCACCAAGATTTTTTTTTGAACAATAACGTTTCATTTTGTGCAAAGTTCTTATTTTGCTTAAGATCAAAACATTTTTCAACAAGCAACTATTTAGCTTGAGATCCAAATTGCACAAAATCGAAATATCATTTTCATTTTTAAATAGGGAAAAATATTTTAATATGCACAATATGGAGATACAGGGAAATCACAATAAAAACATTTTGCGCACCCCCGCACTCCGCAAAAATTTTAAATATTAAAACAATCAACATTATTCAAGCTTCATAGAAAATAGAACTAGTAAAATTAAAAGGCTCTTAACTATATTTATATTATATAATCTTGGAACATGTTTGAATGACATAATACAAAATATCAAATCACAAGTCTCAAACATTAAGAAACACAGTCATATTAGAAAGAGTTGTATCGAGATTCAAATTTCAATCATCATAACTATGATTAAAATAAGTATAATACATGAAACATATATCTATGAAATCTAAAATTGTTCTCAACTATTCATTCTCACTATGATCAATAAAGGAGATTTAGATATAATTTAAAAGTTAAAAGCATATCCTTGAAAACTTATGTTCCATCAATATTTTTGAGCAGTGTCACATAATTCAGATGCATATAATTTCTTACGAAAAAACATTCAGAACTCCGTTTTGAGTGGAAATAACTTATATTAGTAATGAAAATGGTCAAAAACTCAATTAATGAGCACATTCATCAATGCATTATGGAATTTTTTCTTCAAATTTATTCTCCTCCATATCAGGAAATTATATGCATTCATCCCAATGGGGATTGGAATTTGATTCTCATGAACCGTAATATGCAAAAAGGAAACTGCAAAAGAAAACAATTAGAAAAGGTGACATTAAGACAATTTACAAATCCCAATAACTAAATACTAGTAAGAAAAAAACAAATGTGGGAAGATTTAAGGACACTTAGAGTATGTGAAAGCATATATGCTAATTGTGTGACTATCAACTACCATTCAAATCCATGACATCTTGAATGAATCTCTTCAACATAACTTTAATGAAATCTTTCATTGGACCGATTGTAATATCTACCTTAACATGTTGATTGAATATATGTTTCTCAATCTCCATTGCCTCTTTTTGTAATTGAGAAAAGAGGACAAAATTCTCTTCATTAATAATGGCAAAGGAAATTAAACATTTTCTAATTTATTCTACAGTAAAGTCAGTTATGTCATCAAATTGTCTTTCCATTGACTATTTTATCTCTTTCAATTCAATTGTTAGCATATCTTTTGTGGTCAACTTAGAATTGTGTATGATGCATGTACCATTTAGATCTTGAAAATTTTTCACCTCCTATCAAAACACATCATTTTTTCTATTCTTTATGCTTTCACATTAAAAAATAATGTTTTCTAGTGTGATGATTCTTTTAGACCATCCAAATTTGATTTGCGTCATTCGATCATCATTTCGAAATTACTTATTTTTTGGTCTAGATAAAACAACGTTTCAAGCTTTCAACTAAAAGTAATTAAGTCATTGTTAAAAAAATGATTTTCTTTGTTAACATTACTTTTAACCAAATCGGTAAATGAGTTGATTTCTCATGCTAAATGTACCATATTAGAAACCGCATGCCATGGATGTTCAATGATTTCTAGTCTTTGGCATATATTAGTGATGATATGAGCTCTGACTGCTTTAAGAAGTTTTAGAGCTTTATTATATCCATGGAATGTGCTAGTAGTGGATATGCATATGGAAAGGTCTGTAAATCAGGTGGAGTCATCAAGAAGGGACCCATATTTAGATAATTTTCCAACTCTTCTATTCTTGCTTTGAGTATTAGGTTCTCTGCTTCCTGTTGACTCAATATACACTTCAAGCGCGTTACCAGTAGCTTCATGAAATATCATGAGTCCGTTGATTGAAATTCTAGACACATCAACATTCATTTCTACTCTATCAATAACATGTTTATTATGCACCTTTTTTTTTTTCCAATTTTCAATGGTTTACAATCATTTCTATAGTTTGTATCTGGAAAAGTAACAAGCTGATCATAGCTCTTTCAATCTCCACGTTCATATCTTGTTCAATTATTTATTTTTCAGAGGATTTTTGGATTTGGTCGATTCAACGATGTGAATTTTGTGTTGATTAAATGTCTAATGAGGATCTTCATCATCCTCACCAACTAATAACAACTAATAGTTGACCATGAATCAAATTTTCACTTTCCGTATCTTTTTACTTACTTTGACTTGAAGATGAAGTTGGAACAATTCTGAATGTGAAAGATGAATATTACTGCAGAGGGGTTCTACCTCTTTACTTGTACCTTTTTTTGGTGCTGATGCTCACTTATTTAGAAAATTTTCTAGCACTGATTACTGATTCTTGATTATTGCTTGGAGCATTGTGACTCTCTTCACTTTCCTTTGAAACTCTTTTGAAAAAGCTCTCATATTTAACAACATGTAGATGTGCAACAAATAGGCCTTCTGGATCAAAGCCTCGTTGGGCTTCAAACTTATTTTAAATTAAAACAGTTGAAAGACTTCACAAGCTCTGCAAGGTGACTTGCACTCTTCACAATTATTGGTCCAACAGAAAATGGAAAAGAAATAAATTATTTTTTCGTTTTCTACTCAAATATAATTAGTCGGTCGTGGTATTGTCTACAAACATCGATAACAAAATACTTATCTAAAACAATTCTTGGAAGCAACAATGCTTTACCTCGAAACCCATAAATTTCAATAACCATATTATTTTCTATTTCTGCATGTATCCCTTTTCCCCACAAGAAAACTTGCACTTTTCTATTCGATGGGGCTCTTATCTAGTTCTCATGTAAATGTTTTGCTTTACAAAAATACCTTGGATTAGACAAAAAATTGAAGTAACTTCCTACTTTCACAGTATGGGATACCAAAATTGCATCGATTCTTCGTTAAAATTGAATATAGTTTTATGTGACAAGTCATGAAAGACATGACTCGAGACGAGGGTTGTTATCGGATACACCACCATGAAGAATCTATTGCTTTTGAAAAAAATCACTAATTGAAAATATAATTCATTTGAAATAAGATCAGACCAATCGAATATACAATTTTTGTATATGAATAATAGAGAATATAAAGAACATATCTTGGGACACTATCTATAGTTACTTGGCCCATTAGATAGGAACAAAGCCAAAAAAAGTCTCTAAATGGATGTATAAACAAAGCAATATCTAGAATGAAAATATAAAAAGAAACTTGAGAAGTTGGTGAAATGAACTCTTTAATGATGTTCATGTCACCTTCTTGTGACTCTAAACAATTATTTTCTTTTGACAATTTTAAGCATATTTTCAAGCTTGGTAACTTCAATATGCGTCTGAATGCCTCTAGAGTGAAAGGAATAAGATTCTTATTTGCTGCTAGCAATTTTTTTCTTCTTCTTGGAATCAAAATTTTGTGCACAAAAATAAGCAATTTCTCTAAAATCAAACACTTCTGGGACGCATGCAACATTTGGTAATCCGGTAGACCAAATATTATCTCTATTATTTTCTTATGTAGATAGATTCACATATTGTTGATACGCATTTGACCAATGAAAGCTCTGATCAATAAGCACAAGTGATTTAATGATAACAATGTAAACAGATTCTGTCCTTCCTCTGGTAGCTATTTCCGATTTGTACTTTTAAAATATTTTGTCAATCAGTAACATTTAATTCCCTTAAAGTATATATTTATTGATGTGCTAAAAAATCACCATGTGTTACTATTTTTCATGTGAAATATGTTTTACCGGACACTGAATAAATAGAAATTCAAAATATCAAAGCCAACATTTACGGGAAGTAGTGGAAATAATCCATGTTGTCTAAACATGCCACAATTTCACCTAGAAAACAATAGAAATTCTGACATTATTTTTAGAAAACCCAACAAAATTTTTTGGAAAAATGGATTACAGTTGGAAATATTGAGGATTTTTGGTATCCCAATGATTTTTGATGGCACTGAATCCATTTCTACTTGGAAAAATAGAAAGGGAAAAAATGATTCTAACACTTTGACAGTTAAACTTTTGGAAAAAAATTCTCCAACTTTTGGCAAGCAATTCGTTGTTTGGGTGAAATTGTGGTCTCTATAGGAAATGTCAAAATGAATCTCGAAATTATAATGCTATTTTGAAATTTTGAAATTTTTATGTTTATACTATCTGTTACTATTCTGTGTGAATTTTTTTTGATAAAACATTCTCAATAAATAACAATTAAAAAACAAAAAAGTTAACATTTACGAGAAGTAGTGGAAATAATTTAAAAACAAATATTGAAACTAGAAAACCATCTACTCCATGTACTTCACACTTTGTTGTTTATTTAATATCATTGATATACAAACCAAATTAAATGTGTTTTTTTTTCTAATAATGACATCTAGCCTTAAAAGTTGTCAATAATCTCTATTACGAAATGGCTTCATAGTTTGGTTCACACCCACTACTATATCAATTTTAGTTTATTTTTCCCGATTACATGTTGATTCATTCATTCACCAAAGGAATACAAAAATTTCTTACTATCGAGTTAATGTCATTATGCCGAAGATGAATATGCGGAAAGCGCACTCCACACAATGGAAGCTTTTATTGGTTGTACATAATGCTAGTTTGTAATATTGTGTTTTTTCCGTTTACGACGTGCCTCTTCCACATGAATTACAAGAAATATTATAATTTTCTGGTCTTAATATTCCTTAGTATATAACTAACATGAATTTTCAGGCTCTGCATAATAGATGAATATGATATATAATAAACCAATATGTAATATTGCTCAATATTTAATTAATATGAATTTCATATCTTTGCACAATGTATGAATTCACACATTCATATTTCAAACAATGTATCAAATCCCTAAGACATTGTTGATCATCTATATGTGTAGAATGCGAAGGTGCAAAGAAAAATGATCAGAGTTGCCTTCCATTGTGTGCAATGGCGATGTGTGAACACGAAAATAAAAACAAATAGCCAAAATGATTGCTGAAACAAAGAATTTTTGAATTACAATAAAACTCAAAATGAAATTTTGTGCACAATGCCAAGATTCAAATAAGAAAAATTTTCCATTAAATATTTATTATAATCATGAAATATTGAATTAAGTGTCTTTTTAATAATATCAAACTGTATTGCATAGGGAAATTTATTGCATATACATGAAATTATTAAAACTTTAAGCACAAACTTAGTATCCAATTGAAACAAAGATAATATTCCTCTGGATAATTAAAATTCCTCACAATGAAACATATTTCTAAAATTATGGTTCTCAATTTGCTAGATGAAATCTTCCATACATGCATAAAAAAAAAAAAAAAAATCTTTCATAACAATATGATTGTAATTGATAAATTATTATTAAATAAGTATGATTTCGTCATAAAGTTAAATTAATTTAATTTATATTTATGATTTTTAGGTTTAGTTGTTTAATGAAAGCTTTAAGTATGTTATCACTCAAAGAAAACCCTGGCTATGGAAAGACTGCAAGGAAACCTCTAACAAATATTTTTAATCAAAAGCTAGCCCATTCAATTCGAAGGGGGATCCTTTCTATAACTTAGTAAAATCAGGTTGTTTATGTACTTAGTACATCGACTAGATCTAATTGGATTTAAACAAAATTGGTCTGGAAAAGATAGGAAAAACCATTGGGTATGGAATTTGTTTGAAAACAAGTTACTGCTTACCTGCTATATGAAAAAAATACACAGGCAAGGTAGAAACAAATTTCTTAGACAATTCCTCATTTAGTTATGATAGAAGCAGATAGAAATAAATATCGAAAATAGAGAAACTGGTGAATTTTGTGAAAGATATTTAAGTCGAAAACATATAACAATTTGGAAATTTTAAATCTGAGATGATAAACATAATTCAAAATTAATAACTCAGTTTCCAAAATGTAGAAGACATGTGGATAATATTGTGAAACAAAAGAAATTGCATGCACTAGAAAACAGACTGGAAACCCATCACACATGAATCTCTATAAATTTGAGAAAATAACATCGATCACAGTAATTTATATGAATGTCAAAAGTATACATTTTACCAAGGTACTGTAAGAAGTTTCCAACCCTTTTTCATTCTACATAACTTGTCTTTATAGAGAATACTTCAACTTACAACATGTTTCTAGCATATCCTTACTTACAAATTTCTAAAAATAATGGTGTATATGTAAATACATGTATATAAATAATTTTCCAACCTATATATATCTAAATCATAACATCATGCTACAAATCTAGCTGGAAAACAGGGTCAAAATGGTGACTGATCTTCTGCCACATTCACTGGAACTCATGATTTGTTATCCCTCCAAAAATACCTTTTGTTGAACAACTCCTCCTTTCGGGCTTCCTGGTTTGCTAGCACTGACAATCTCGTTGTTATCCTTTTGAAGCTAGGACATAACAGTATCGCTTATGGGATGACTGCCAACGCTTTTATAGAACTGATTTCCAAAAATGCATTAACAATGAAAATGTCATTTTCCCTTTTACCTTTACCTGTGCAAAATAATTGATAGACACGTTATCAGTCTATATATCCAAATTTCACCTTAAGAGTAAGCGATCAAAACTATGTGGTCAAAAATTAGGCTAGATAAGGGTGCTAGCTGCATATAATAAGATATCCAAATTTGTTCTTTTATGTTTCTTACTCTTTTGACCTTCTATAGTAACCATTTTCTTTGAGCCTTTAGTTTTCTTTTGTATATTTGATCTTGTGGCCTTCTCTTGGTTTATGATCAGGTCCTTCTGAGGAATTTTGTCTATATCTATGAACTCCTTTGCTAGCTTAGGATTCTATTTTAACTTGATGTTTAGTCTCATCTTGTTTCATGACCTGGTGTGGGGTTTTTTTCCACCTTTAAACATCTATGCAAAGGTGGGTTCCTTCTATATTGGTGTCTACTCAACCTCGGGCTCAATCATTTCTCCCTTGGCTTTCTCTTTTTGCTCACTAACCTCTTTTTCTACAATTACATGGGTAATGGGAGGAGAGACAACCTTTGATTTTCGTAACCTATCACTTCTTCTGGTATAAATTTTGGGTAATATAGGAATCAAAGGGGGAACTGTTTCCACCTTGTGATGGCTCCTTGTCTATATAGATGAGGTTCCATCTTCAGTATGTGGTTGCTTAAAATTATTTTTAATACCCTTCTTACTACCCCTTTTAGGCTTAGTAGGATGAAGTTCAAACCCTCTCCAAAACAAAAAGTGTTTCTAGGTCCTTCCAACTTTTCTTAATTAGATTTCAATTAATAGTTTTATTCTACCCTTATGATATATAAAGTGGGAGGATGCATCTATTCTTGTTTTGACTCTACCGGACATATGTTTCAGACTTCCCAACAAAAAATAAGGGGTATTTATTCTCAACTGACCTGCTATGTGAGCCAAAAATCGAAAATGATAAATATTGACTCGATTGTAGTGTCCCTCACGGGTAAAATATGACTGGATGATCCTCAAAATACAGCTCCATTCATCCTTTATCCATGACCTCTGCACCCCTGATCACCAATTTATTTCTTTAAATTCGTATTTTAGAAAAAAAAGGGTACATCAACGCTAGCTAAAACACGACTTCTGAATTCCCTCTCTCCATATGTAGTAAATCATGTGACTTCAAAGATAAATTCCTCCAACAGACAGTTGTTGACCATTGAAGCATTCAAAAAACACTCTAGAAACCTTGTCATGGTAACCTACACACAGATTGAAAAATTCCTCCCATCTTGTTGCCTGAAACTGTTGCTAGATTTCAGGATGCTTAGAGTAGGTCAAGTTCCTTGGGCTCAATCCTATTCAATTTTCCGCTCCTTCCCATGTTTCTCACAACCAAGCGAAAAAACAGGAAAGGGATTTCGATTCGATCCTAGATCTTCAGGGAACACTTAAAAAAACATCCACATTTAGAATAAGAAAACAACATTTTCAATCATGGTTTATACGGGTAATTTCTATATGGGGTTACTTACTCCAAAACATGTCAAGCTGCTCATGATTATAACAAAATGACAACTGATTTGAAAAAATATTATCATGCAATCATATTTTTTAAAACCCACATACCTCTCGGTGGAGAAATGCATACATACATCACGTGATCTTACCATACCACTCACCATCGCATATTTGATGCATGATTTCTCCTTGTCTGGCATGGATTATATCAGAGCAATATAAGGGACAAATTCAAATTTCTCCGTTTGGTGCTAATACCCTGGATGTCAGCATAATTTTAAAATTTTAAAACTACAATAATGTTGACACTCGTGTTGTCAGCAATTTAACCCTGTTTATTACAAATTTTCGCTAACACTCCCATTATCAGCGCTTTAAAAATCTATAGACTAAAAAATGTGATAAGAGCTGGCTCCACGAGGATGTTTTCGATCATGGATGGCAGCAAGAACCCCATAGACCATAAGCATATTTATTACAATAAGTTTTCTTAAAAAAAACATTTGACTGACTCTATTCAGTAAGAAAATAAATTTTCAAAATTATTCTTTATAGAATCTTTTTGGAAATGAAAAAAATAGCTAATGTAAAACAATCTTTATTTTTTGATATCCACTTCTCAGAACCTTAGAGCCTTCTCCACGGGCTTCAAGTCCTTAAAAATGTTTATCTACACCTGCAAAATTTCAAATAACATGGATATATACAATGAAAATGTGAAATTTGGTCTCTCAAGATATATAATGCTTCAGAAACCGTTTGTTGAATAGACCTCGAGGTTGTAATTCTCCTTTTAAATTTTCTAGAATAAAACTATTATTGCCACGAAAAATCACAATTTGATATGGACCCTTCCAAATATTGTCAAATTTCCCGTGCTTACCTTTATCTTCAATATGTGCATCCCATTTTAAAACTATTTCCTGACATTTTAAATCATCTTCTTTAGTATTTTTGTCAAATACCTTATTGATATGATCTTGGAAACTTTGAGACTGTTCATACACATTTTCTCTATTTTCTTGCACCTCTATCAGCTAATTTATTCTTCTCTGAAACTAATTTGGTTCTTCTCCTAGATCCTGTAAGTACTTCATAACTAGTATCCCAACTGAAACCAGGGAAGTTGAATCAACACCATAAAATAACTGAAAACGGGTGGTACCAATTGGTCTCTTTTTCATGATCCTATCTGCCCACAAGGAGAACTTGAGCTTTGTATGCCAGACTTTTTTATTATCCTTTAATAGTTTCTCTATGATTATGATTAGTATTTTTTTTGATGAGTGAGCCAATCCATTACCTTGAGGGTAATATGATGTGAAGTGATTAAGACTTATATGATATTCATCAGATAATTTTATCAGTCTTTTAGATTTAAAACATTGAGCATTATCAGTTATAATTCTTTTTGGACTACTAAATTTGGAAATAATATTTTCTAAAAACCATATGACAAGGAGATCAATAGCTTTCCTACCTAGGATAGCCTCAATCCATTTTTTAAAAGAATCAGCCCCTGTCAAGATCCATTTATGTTGTGCTGAATATGTTGGGTGAATTTATCCTATAAAAGAAAGGCCTGATTTCTGAAATGGTGCTTCCACAGAAATAGGTTTTAAGGGTAAATACATTAACTTAGCTTCACCCTCAAACAATTGACATTTATGACATGTTGAAACTTCCTTAAGAACATAGTAAAAAACTTTAGGCCAGTAAAACCATGCTCTCAACATTTTGTCAACAATGTCTTTCCAATAATGGTGACCACCACATGCTCCCTTGTGGAATTCTTTCATCATCTGTTTTTCTTCATTTTGAAGTAAAAAATTCAGTAAAATATTGTGGATATTTCTAGAGAAAATAACCATATAGGATACAATATTTAATAGATTTAAGCTTCAGGAATCTACCCAAGTTTTATTGGTTCTTGGTGGGGCCTACAGATTTTGAAAGATACAAACTATATCACCACACCATAAATAATCTTTAAAACGATCATCCACTTCCACAATTGATTCATCCTCTATTGTGTCTGATAAATCCATAGTAAAATTGATCCCAAATGTTCCAATATTTGCTTCAGTCATCAATCTGGATAAGCCTTGTCCTTTTATTAGTTTGGTGGGTTTGATTTCTAGATCAAATTCCAATATTTTGGGAATCCATTTTCCCCTCCTACCATAACTGTTAGGTTGAATTAAAATGATTTTTACCACAATATTTGGTACATAGGAACTTATATGAGAATTAAGCACAAAACCTCTATAATCCTTGAATGATTTTTTCAATGCATATGCCTGTTTATCCATTATATCATATTTCAGTTCAACATCTCTCAATGCTCTGTTGAAAAAAAAATGTGTTGTTCATGGCCCTCTGAAATTTTCTGAAGCAAGACACCCGAAATGGTGTGTTCGGAGGCAAAGGAGAATATTATAAATTCTTTAGAGAATAAGGAGTAGTGAGTAAAGGATCCCAAAAAGAAGCTTTTTTAATATCATAATTAAAAGATTCCTTATATTGATTAGTCTATTTAATCTCATTTCATTTATTCATCATCCATGTTATAGCTTTCACAATCTTAGAAAAATTAGTAATGAACCTGTGTAAAGAATTTACCTTAACCAAAAATGACTGAACTTCTTTCTTGTTTCTCGGCTGTTAAATATTTGTATAGATACAACTCTGCTAGGATCAATATGAATGCCTTATTTTGATATTATATGGCCTAGTAACTTCCCTTCCTTTATGGAAAAATGAGACTTCTTTGGATTTAATGAAACTCCAAATTTTCTGCATTTTGTAAAAAATGTCCTCAAATGTTTTAGATGAGCAGACTCAAACTTTGAAAAAAATGTAATATCATCTATTATTTTACAAAAATCTTACCTATTTCATCAACAAATGTTAATTCCATTACTCGTTGGAAGGTATCCTCGATATTCATGAGCCCAAAAGGAATTTTCGAGTACATGAATGTACCCCATATTTAGGAGTATCTGATTATATCTGGAAAATCCATTGAGCATAGAAATTATTTGGGACCAAACTACCTTCTGCAAAATGTGGCCCATATTTGGTAGAGGGCAATTATCCTTCAAAGAAAATTTGTTTATATTTATGAAATCTACGCAAATCCTGCTTTCCCCATTCTTTTTCCTTAATAGGACCAAATTAGCTATCCAAATTGAAAATATTAAAGGGATAATTAAAAATCGCAGCCAACAAACTTTTAACTTCCTTTTTAATCCATGATAGAAACTGTTAACACTGGAAAATTGTACGGGAAAAATACATTAAAAAATGTCAAGCAAAAGGTATAGATAAAGGTTTACAGGGAAGAAATACAATAGGAGCTAAAATTTCTTTTTTCCTAAGGTTAGAGGAAAAAATGTTTTGGACCACGCACAGGCAACACTGGCTCTTAGTGCGTAGTGCGGCTTTTTCTTTGATATCCATGCACTGCGCGACTATCCCTTCGATAGCCGCGTGGTCCTGGGAATGATGGAATGCCACCATCTGGGACCATTTGGCACATTTGGTGAAAAATATTCTCACTCAACCTAACCAAGTACAGTCGCCTTTGAGCCACCTTGAGGCTTTAGTGCAGCACACAAAGGAATCATACCCCCACTCTTGTGTCACCATCTATCTTGGACCAAGAGAAGGAGGGAAAATTTCAAAATGGTCTATAAAAGCTAGCCTTGGGAAGAGAAATAGGAGACACATTGTTATGCTGGCCAAATTGATCCATAGTAAACCAGCTTATGTTGTCCAGCAGCAGGAGGATTGGAAGGATTCAGTTGTTGGCCACCCAATATCTCAATCCAAGAGAGAGGATTTCACCACATGTTCGTCAATATACCATCCTTTGAGAGGGAAGAGAGCCTTGCTGAAAACTTGAGGGGAAGAGACCCCCTTGTCTTGGATATTGGAGCTCCGTAGCTCGAAGGATCCACTACAAGTGATTTAGCATTCTATCTTATACTAATAATAACACCTAATAAAGGGATAAGATCTCCTTTATTGAGTTATTAGTGTGTTTCTCTATTGAGCATGTATATTTTCCATGTTGTTTTGTTTTTGTTTCATTTTTTATGTAGCATGTTATGTTTCCTTTCTAACTTAGCTTATTACATGTTGAACTTGTTCCACTAAATTTTGACAAACCATTTTTACATGTGACTCTTATGTAGGTAAGCAGCCTCCCTAATAAGAAAAGTGGATTTCGTTCGCTCATGCGCCGAATACACTACCATAGGAATGGCGACTCCACTAGATTATTACTTTTCAGTTAGTGGTTGTTGATGCAGGTCCTTCTTCCTTCTCAGCTTACTGCAAATCACCCTTGCATCCTCAACACCTTCAGTCACACTCAGTGAGAAGTTCTGCCCATAATAAGAGGAATTTTTTTCATTTTTCCCGACCACGTGCATTCTTCTCTGATAGATGCGCGCTTCGCGCCCGTGGGCGGATAAGTCGAGCGGTAGGCAGCGATCTCATTTTTGCTTGTTTTTTGCCATTTTTTGCAATTGTAAAGTGCTTGGAAACTCATAAAAAAATTTCCGTCACTGTGTTCTAGTATTTCATGACTGGTTAGGACTCTTATTTGCTATAATTTAGCTTAGAAACTAAGTAGTTTTAATTTTAATTTTTTATTTTTTATTTTTGCAAATCTTACATAGTTTAAGTAGGAAAAAGTAACTGGCCTTCAATCCACATATGTTGTTTGAAAAAAATATTTGTTGATAAAAGATACATAATACAGAGCGTAATTAACATAAAAGTAAGTGGCCCATATATCCACATATCTTTAGTTAATTCAATTTTTTTTCAATTTTTGCATTAGATTAGTTCAATTTTGTATTAGGAATTGGGACTAGGACCAAACTGTCAAAAAGAAAGAAAGTAATCTCTGCCACCCTTGCACCTCATGGTGAGCCTGGTTATGCACATGAACACTTTCCTAAGACAATTTTCCATCTCCCTATAGTGCAAACATAGTCTAACTAGGCAAGGTGTAAGCATCCCATAATCCGCACCTCGTTTATTTTTGCAAGGAACAATCACACATAGGGTAATTAGAAAAGGATTGTAAAGGATCAACGCATATCCACATCTCATAACACTTGTGATTGTACACTCCAAAGCACACACAGCATTGGTAGGCATTGGACCAATAGACACCCAGTGTGTTGTGACCTTTATCCTCTTCTTATAGTTACTTCACCAAGGCACACCCTGAGAAAATTGAGACTCTAAAAAATAACCACTAACTCAAATCACTAAATTCTCCCCACAGGGGCCAGAAAATAAATGATAGTTCAGGTTAGGACCATTGGGGGTAGGCATCCAATAAGCCGTCGTAGTCATGATACATTTTGAAACATAGATGTTGACTTTTTAGGGAGCTTAAAATATGTCTATTCACCCATGGAACGAATACCCGAGCATTACCAGAGACCCGTTTCAGAGGGGGTTAAGCTTAGGCCCAATCTGTGCGATACTTTTTGGGGCTACCTAACCCATCTAGTGCTCAGTACTGGTCATTTATTACCAAGAAGCTCAATACTCAAATGCTCACGTGGGATGATGGTACTTTAGTGGCCAAAACTAGGGCATCCTTCACTATAGGTGACAGTGCAGGCAACACTTGATCCTCTTACCATTACCTTGGTTGATTCTTCGACTGCTGGAAGGCGTCGCCAATTCTTTCAGGACATTAGCCCCATTACACATCAGAAGGCCCAGTTAGAATGAGAGTGTAAGGATGAGTACATCTATACAGGCTTTTGAGTATCATACACAAAACAAACAAAACCACATTTTTTGCTTGCTTGATCACATAGAGTTAAATTAAAGGAAAACTTACCCCTTATTTTTTCGTTTTATTTTATGCATGTGATCATATTTTATTTGATAATTTTTTTTACTTCCTCCAGAAAACCAAAAATATCACCAAGATTAAGCTAGTAGATACCATAATGGACCCAACAGGACCCCGTCGATCTAGGAGTTTCTTGGACCTCCCCCCATTAGAGGGAGTAGTGCCAGGTATCGTGCCATTCAGACGTCAAAGTCAACACACTGCCACCATTATCAGTTCATCCTTTATCAGGGCGTCTATGATTAGAAACCCCCAAGGGTAACCCAACACCACACTAGTGGAAACCTCAGCAGGGTCACCACACTCAACTCCTCCCACGACCCCTAGAGGGCTAAGTAGTGCTACCCCTTCGAGGAGTCAGCAGAATATTCATCAAGGCATGCCAGAGGGTAATATTCCCCAGACACCCCCTATAAACGATCACATTCAGACACATGTTTTTCCATAGTGTGTAATGGCAGTCAATACTCAATTTCCCTTCTTAGCATCACTTAATCTTCCAGATCTAACGAGGTTAACTAATGACCTCATTGATAATGGCCTTAATTGGCCTACCATGCCCACGAAGCTCCCTTCAAATATACCAAAATTCGAAGGGAAGCAATCACAAGACTTAGGAAATCATAGTATGACTTTCCACCTATGGTGTTTGTCCAATAGTATCATTGATGATACTATTAGACGAAGAATTTTTCAACGCACCCTAACAAGGCCTGCGGTGAAATGGTATGTCGAGAAAACTTTTTCTTCTCATGGAACCTTTAGCAACCTCACTACCACATTCCCCATATATTTTAATCTACCCATTCATCACGATTCATGGATGGAACCATTGACTCATTTTAGGAAAATTCCAGCTATGCATATATCGAACCATCTCCACGAGTGGAGGTGCCATCACAGTTTGTGTAAAGCCAAACTCGAAGATAGATTGTTGTTGGAATTATTTTTGAAAAATATCACATCCGAGATCTCAAAAGACACAGAAACCTACCTTTGAGGAAGAAACCATTAGCGAGGCCTAGCAGCTTGAACTCATCTACACCTAGTCAGGATATATTTACAATGTCATGTCGAATGCCCCGCACCTGAAAACTTATAGAGATTTACCAGGCGCATCGAATACTGCAGACAGTTTGATCAGGTCCTTGACTCAAGGTCACCTAGGTAGCAGTATCAAGTACCCAAGATACTCGTACAATTCTACTCAGAACGTGTCACAACCTAGCTACCATCAAAGTCAATCTGCACCTTTGCAGAACATGACGAATAGGGTAATTCCATACCATCAACAACAGGGAGGCTCATACCCTCCCTCGCAGGGGAACCAATACTCAGCTAGGAACGATGATACAAGAGATCCCCCCAACAATATTACACCAATAAGGGATAGGGGAACCTATATCTCCCTTTCCTTGCATAAAATCCACCACCGCAAAACAATGCACTGGTGAACCTAGTGCAACCTTCTCAGGCTCAACAACGACAGTCTTATGACTAGTAGAACAAAATTAACCCTCCAAATTCTACAAAAAAGAAGCCTAGGAATAAGAAAAAGGGAGACTCTAGATAGGGGGCTAGTAGTCAACAAATCCCCCCATGATCTCAGTCTAGGGGAAACCCCAACTAAAATCAAAACCAAGAGCCAAATAGTAACTCCTAAGGGCAAAAAAATAGGCCCAATCTAAGGAAAAATCATTCTTGTGCCATATGTGGTGAATACGGCCATTACACTTACCACTGTGCTCAACACCGTGATGTAATGTAGGATCCTTTCCCCCACCAAGGAGTGGTTAACACCCAACAAAAACAACCACCCAAAAACGATACCAAAGGAGACAATCACGAGATCTACATGGTTGGCAAAGAATTTTTATTTCAAATAAGGAATAGGAACTACAATACAGCTCCGGACACCAGCCCATTAAGTACGAGTACAAGTGCACCTACTACACTATTAACCATATCTAAAGTACCTATAGTGCCCCTTCAAAAAATGGTCAAGGGACCAGCCAGGTATGTAGGACATCTCTCTAAAGCTGCTCATAGCTATATCCTAGTAATGATTTAGTACAATCACCAGCTGTTATGTCAACCTTGGAAGTTTTTCAATCCTGCCCAAGATAACGAAAAGCATTACTTTCCACGTTAGGCGCAATTGATCCTTTAGATTAAAGCCAAATGGTTTTCAACCAAGACAAAGCAAGCCCGAGGCTTCCTTCTCTGGTCGCTTTCAAAATACCAGTTTCAGTTAATAACATCACCATACATTGTTGCATCATTGATGAAGGAGCATCCACATGTATCATGTCCAAATTAGTTTAGGAAAATTTAGGATCACCTAAATTAAAACCACGTGACATCATGGTTAGAACATATGACGGTAGACCTTCATCCCTCATCGGTGTATATCAAATTTTCCCTGTAAGCCTAGCCAGAAAGACAGTTCTTATAGACATTGAGGTCTTAGATGCACAACTAGACTATAATATACTCCTCTAGCGGAGTTATATGTACGCCATGACTATAGTCGCATCTTCTGTCTTTAGGGTAATGATGTTTCCCCATGACGATTAGATTATCACTATCGCCCAGCTCACATACTACGAAAAGAAACCCATGACACCCTCGATGTCGTGTTACCGTACGTAGACACAACTACAGAACCACTTACACGGTATACTGAATTCTGTCCCAGCCAGTTCAAACAATCATCCATCCTAGAGTCACTCCTAGGAGATCCCCATATTATACCAGAGGGAGTCCTGGAAAGCATGGGGGAACCAGTGTGCATGATGCTCTCATCAAACACCGAAACTAGTCCAAATATAGAAACCAACAGTACGGATGTGAATCCACCACGCGCAGGTTCAATTCCCATCGTTCACCCATAAAAGAAGATTAAAAAAATCGGACTGGATCCGATCTATCGAGCAGCAAGAGATCGAAGGCGAGTCACAAGGTCTAAGGTCGTCAAATGGTGGTCGAGAGAGTTTCAATCTCCCTCTCCCCACCCCTCGATTTCTACTAGAGAAATAGTTTTATGGGATGGAGTGGTAAACACCCAAATATTACATATAGAAGAGATAAACCAAACCCAACAATAGCCACTGCGTATGCCATTTCGCAAACCCCATTTTTATATCCCCCACCTGGTTTTGTGTCAAAATAGGTCACGGAAACTATGAAATTGTTGAATATGGCTTACACAATACCCGTGTGGTATTTGGTCCCACCAGCTGTGCTAGGAAGTCCAGGAATCACCTCTACAGGAATAACCCCTATCACCCCTCAAGAGATCACAATGGTTAACGAAACACTTGTAGCAGTGCCAGCTAATGTGACCAATAAGAATAACAAAAAAGGGAATAAAGTCAAAACCCCCAAGTTACCTAGGGTATTATAACCTTGTTCAATGTGCGATATTGTAGGTCATCCTACTAATATTTTCCCGGAGTTAGATGAATTAAAACCCCTTCTACACACCGAAATAAATGTTGTGACCTCGATTTCCCATAAAAATGAACAGGCCATGAACAACCAAGGGAAATCATTACACACCAATCATGTGTGCTCCATATGCGACCATTATGGGCACTATACCCATCATTTCCGAGAGATGTCGCGATATAGGGATGCCTTGCAAGCCCTAGAGCAATCTTACCAAGAGGACCCCTCAGCTCCGCCCATGCAAATCGACAAGGGAGAACCTAAAACCATACTGTGCATACGAGAGGAGCCTACATCTTCCTTGTATA
This sequence comes from Pinus albicaulis, assembly GCA_034641835.2. NCBI lineage: Eukaryota > Viridiplantae > Streptophyta > Pinopsida > Pinales > Pinaceae > Pinus > Pinus albicaulis. The sequence goes on along the minus strand of CM076584.1, from coordinate 1,045,856,321 downwards.
CAGTTCCCCCCAAATGAGAGATGGAAAACAGAGGCCACACTGTAGGTCCCAGTTTGTGCACTGTGTGATGATCCTGATCACTTAGTCACACATTACCCTGAGTTAAGGGTGTTTAACCATTGGTATCAAATCCCATGAGTTTCCCAAAGCATCTTAGTTCGACATCGATGAAATATGTGTCATATTTGTCAGAGAAACCACCACGTGTACCACAAATCAAAATATGGAAGAAATAAGGACTCTATTATATGTGTCATAGGAGAGACGACCACCTGAATGACCACCTCCTACTCGTAATCGTCCTCAAGCTCCAGTCCATCTCTGTGCACTTTGTGATGAACAAGATCACTTCATCGCTGACTATGAAGCTCTAGATTTATTTCAAAGATGGTACTCGGTCAACCTAGTGTACTATGATGGCCTATGAGAAGTCCAATATTCGTGGCAAGTGTGTTTAGATAACCACCTGATTCATCATTGTCCCTACATCCCCCGCTTCCGTTCGACGTTAAATTTTTTACGCCAGGCCATAACCCGTCTCTCTGTAGCAAACATATCGGATTTGGACTCAGTGAATTTTTTGAAAACCCAAGAGAATGAGGAAAATAGGTCCATCCTCTCCATTTCAACATAAAAACGACCAACAAGGGGGAATATTATCACTCCCAACTTCCCTCCATGAATAAACCCATCCCACGCATTGTACAATGCATGCAATCATTTGATCACTCAATGGCTAGATTTACATTCACTTCACAGATGGTATCCAATACTCCAGTAGTCCAAAGGGAGTGGAGAACCAATGAGCAACAATCTTATCTGATTTGTCACAAAAAACATCATGCTCGACATTGTATTTACATCCCCCAATTTCAACCCATGTTAGATGCCATACGCTCATTGGTCACCAAATACCCTAATGTAACTGGTTTCAAACCTAGGCAGCCTGACACAATGCAGCCTTCCCCCCCATCATCACCAAAACCCTAGGTAGGCTAAGGCAACCATTCATCCTAGCAGGGCATGAAACCAACAAAGAACAGTATGTGTTCTATGCGATAGAAAGGACCACATGGTCAATCAATGTCAGGAACTCAAGAAACTTTGTTACTTTTGGTGACAATCAAAAAATGTCCGTCATCATTGATCATTCCAATGAGTTTTTGATGATGTTATGTGCTTGTTAATATGTTTTTTGTCAAAAGATAACAATTTAATACCATTATTGTGGAGAATTTTTTATAATATGTCCAAGGCCATAGTGGTTAGGGTTAGTCAATTTTTTAAGAAGTAATAAGCATGTATCATTTCCCTCAAGTAATGACTAGTCAAATAGAGATTTCCTATGAGTCAACACATGATTCATATCTATTAAGTTTATTATCTATAAAATTCCATTTAGATAAAGTTCCGCTATTGTGTGTAGGAAATATATTATTTAATACATAATCGAGCTCTGACAATTCTATTAATGAGAAATACCTAACAATCCTCAACAATCTGGGCACACCTTAAATTAATGCTTTGGCACACACTAAAATTTCTTAGCACCCCACATGTCTTGGAACATCTTTGTACCTAGAACATCTTGTGATGACACTGACGCCCAAGCACATGGTGGCATGTGCTAGCACAACATGGAACTCTCCTAGCATGTGTTGGCATGCTGCATATAGTCCCTAGCATGCCCTGGAACACCTTGGTTGAATGCATTGACATACATTAACACTTGGCACACAATGCCACTTGGCATGTATTGGGATCTATTATTAGTGTGCCTAGCATGCCCCTTTTCAAAAAGATAAAGTCCTGACTTATTAACCCTCTTATTAGTTCTTCCTTTTGTTGCCTTGTGATGGCAGTGTGGGTGCAGGCGTTAAGGAGAGCCTTTCAAACTTGTTTACAATTGTTTCTAACTCTGGAGGACTTTGATCTTATTCCTTATGATTGGTTTCATTCATTAAATTTATGAAATTTGATAAATGAAATGGAAATTAAAATATCATCTTTAAATAATACCAATCCTTTGTAAACAATATTACAAATCTTTCGGAATCATTCAACTCACTTCAAGCTAATGTTAAGACCCTTCGGAAGTAAATATTTTTACTTTTCAAATAGTGCTTTAAGCCTTCTGGAACATAACATTAGAATGCATTTTAAATCAACCTTTTAGACCCTCTCGGCAATATATTTCCAAACTCTCAGCTCTTAGCTCTTAGGAAAATTCTACTAAACTAACATTAAGACCTTCGGAAATATTAAAATTTAGAACCCTTCGGAATCAAACTTTAAACACCTTCGCAATGGTTCTGAACTTCAAACATCTTAATAAAAGTCTATTGGAATAAACATCGGTTCCATACCTTTGTGTTATCCCCCATGTAACTCTCAATGAGAATACCGTAGGATCTCCAGCGCCTAAGATCGAACGACAATCGCGTTCAAACAACCCCAGAAATTTATCAACCAAAAGTTATGTGAAATGGGTGGTATTTCACCTGTGACGTGTCGTGTTATGATTGGATCTCATTCCAAATGAATAAAACTACCCACCATCCAAAAGCGGTGCAACAACAGTGTAAGTGGTTTCTCCAAAACCACTTAACCTCAAAGCTTTGGTTTAAATCGCGCTTAAACACGATTTTTCGCCTTTTCTTCGTTCAACTTCAATTCCGCATAAAAATATTCTTTCATTGTATAACTCAATAAACGTAGACCTATGATCACTGCCGATCTTCAAGTAAAACCCCGAATCTCTTCAAATTCTCGATTCCGATCACAAACAAAGAAAACCAGAACTTATTCGAATTCTCCCAGTCTTTTATACAGAGGTTAATACATTCAATTTATACACAGAGAACATGAATTTAAATGGATTTTATAAAGGGGATGAACCTCCGGGAAATTTCCAAGTAACCCAAATAAATAAACTCTGTAATTTTATTCAAAACAGAGATCAAATTCTCACAATCAATTCTTCCACGGCCAGCTTCGAATTCCTCTGTTCCAGAGGTTACATTTTATAGTTTTGTTACAATGAAACCAACCTCCTTCTGAGGATCAAATTATTCTAGTTTTAAAAAAACTCCTAATTACAACATATCTTCCTATATTTCATCAACTAAACCTAAATAAGCTCAAACAAATCAAAATTGTTCAACCTCCCCTAAATACTAGTTCAAGCCTATCTATTACAGAATATATTTTAACAAATTGTTGAGGGATCCAACCCTCGTAGAAAAATTTAATTTCACCCATCAGTAAATGAATTTTTGGAACCCATCTAGCCACAAAATGTGAAAAATATTTCACATTGCTGGCTAAACTCCAATGCCCCTGCATCACCTTGACACATATTGACATACCCTGGCACCCTGCGCCACATCCTTAGCACCTAGCATGTATTGGCATATATTGGCACTATTAATTGGCACATGATATAATTAGCACACCTTGGAACCCCCAAGCACACTTTGGGAATTATTAACATGCATTGATATTCCCTAGCATTCCTTACCAATGCTTAGCATACCTTGTCACTCCCTCCTTGGCATGACAACTAACACTGACCATTAACATTAGTATCTGGCAGTACATGTTCCTTGTATTTATTAACTTCCATGAATTTTTACCCAGTGCTCCCTTAATGTTTTTTCCTAGTACTCCTTAACACTCATCAACATGCATTATCACTCTCTAGCACGTGTTGGCGCTTGGAGAGCCTTAGCATGTATGGAATATGTTGAGATGCCTTGGTATGATTTAGCATGGTTTAATATTAAATTTATTTGTGATGATCAATTGTTGGAAATTAGATGAGAAGCAACAAAGGAATACTTGGCGCTAAGAATGCACTAAGACTTTGCACTTGGCACCTATTTCCGCCTAGTGTTAGTGTGCCTAGCATGCCCCTCTTGGAAAAGGTAAATTGATGACTTATTAACCCTCTTATGTGTTCATTTCCTTGTAGTTTAAATTTTTTCTCCCTTTTGTTGTCTTGACAGTCCCTGACACGCATTGACACACCCTTGCACATCTTGGCATGCCTTATCACTTGGCACATCTTAGCATGTTTGACATGTATTCCCACTATCCGGCACATCAAGGGGGTGAAGAGAGATGTAGTCCTAAAGTAGGTCGAGTACGAGGGCTGAGTAAGGGTTGCTAAAGGGAGGTCATGATCATCCTCCAAGAGCAAGATCATCATGTGAGGGTTTAGAAGAATGTTGCATACCTTAAGGGTTGGTTTGCGCTAGGAAGTAGGATGGCATATTGTTGGTTCTCTTCTGGCAGATTGAGCTTAAGAGAGGTTTCTCATGAGAATCTGGGCATGTGATTTCAATGGTGTCTTTGTGTGAAGGCCGCATCAAATTTTGAAATGTTGAAATTTGCAACAAGAAACAGTGAGATTGGAAACCATAAAGGACAAAAAAAAAATGCACCCACACTGGTGAGGAATTTTGATGCACCAGGAGTGAGGAATGTGGGGCGTCTAATTTATTTTTCCCTTAAATAAATTGGACAATGAATTGTAATTTCATCTCATAACAACTTGTGTCAGTTAATTAAGTCATGATGATCGAGTTAGCTCAAGAAATTTGAGTTGAGGGTCTAATATGAGGCCTCTAGAGGGATTCTAATATTTTTGGGGTCCAGTTGAAGTTGATGCATTAGTGGGGTGCAAGTGTAATTAACTCAATTAAATGAGTTAAAATCAGTTTAACTAGTTCTAACTGAGTGATGAGATAGTGAGAGGTCCAGTGAATTAAATTAGATTTAATTCACAATGAGTGATCAATCATATAACTGATAATTCTCTATTAATAGTTGCATGCATGTTAGTTTCAAGGAATACCCAGTTGAGACAAAGGTTAAAGGGAACATAACTATCAGTTGTATTCAGAGAAAATTTCCCATGTGCAATTATAAAGTCATTGGGATGCCATGATGGATTGCACAATCAAGGAAGACTGATTTTCCTAATTAATAAGGAGTTAATTCCCTAGGAATTGCATGAGCAAGGGAGGCTGAAGTAAGGATGAGAATTGGCTAAGTACTAGATCGAGTTTGCCGAGATCAACGGGAGACAATTGACAGAGTGCTGGAGAATCTCATGAGAGATTAAGCATTGTATTATTTCATGATTCCTTGACTTAATACACAATAAAGATAGAGGGGTTTTGATTAGTTGCTTTCCCCAAATACATCATGTTGTTGTGTGATTGAAAATTTATTTCTCTTACTTATATGTGATTGTGCGATCGTGTTTTGTTTTTGTAAATTGTAGGAAGGATTAAGTATCTTGTTTTAGAGGATTACAAGATCAAATTGAATCTCGTTGGTTAGATTTTATACATGGTATCAGAGTAGGAATTTTTTGGGCGGTGATTTTGTAGAGAATATTTGAAGATTTTGGTGTAAAATTTTTGAAAACAAATAGAATATTTGGATTCCTTGCGAAAATCTACCCAAATGGAAAAAAAAATCGATCAAATTGGAGCTCGAATGAGGGAGATATCATCGATTTAAAATCAACTCTTTTTTAGAAACTTTTTGTAACTTCAGGATAATTACACTGTGCGCGAGTCAAAAAACTATATGCACTTGAGGTACCAGATGCATGCAAAGCTTTGAGGAGAAAGGCAGAAGTTAGAGACTTGGTGGTTTAGAGGGAGCATAAATTACCTCTCAACATGCATCCTCATGAGAAGCAGTCTCAGAAGGTTGTGGAGTAGCTGCCACAATTGGAGAAGCAGAGAGGAGACCGAGTGGAAGCATCCACTCAAGCAGAGACCTCCATGAGGGGGAAATTTCGAGCCAGATGGGAAGAGGGAGCAACCATACCTCGAGGTGTAAGGTGGGGTTATGTGTAGACATAATCCCAAGATAATAAATTTGAGCAAGGTCCATTGAGATGGCGTGTCTCATGGATCAAACCTGGCTATGAGGAGCCCACAGTACAGTAGTAGGAAGGATCAGTTAGATTGATGTAGTCAGATGTCAGCAAGACAAAAATCAGAGTGACAGATGTCAAATACTGGAGCACAAATAGAGTTAGCAACAGTTCAAAGGGCATGGATGCAGATGTCAGCAGCAGTGCAGAGAATCCAGTACTAGACAGGTGTAGTAGCTAGCAGCAGTCAAAAGACTCTGATGACAGATGCATTATACTGATTCATTTGTTCAGGGGCTATTCAGTTTTAGGATTTGTAGGTGCAAACAACACTAGAGAACTGTAGCATGCAGAACATTCGAAAGGTACCGGATGGGGATAGATTGAATTCCTTTCTTTTTTAGAGGGAGTGTTGAAATTTGCAACAAGAAACAGTGAAATTGGAACTATAAAGGAAAAAAAAAAAATCACGCACACTGATGAGGAATTTTGATGTACCAGGAGTGAGGAATGTGAGGCGTCTAATTTATTTTTTCCTTAAATAAATTGGACAATAAATTGTAATTTCGTCTCATAACAACTTGTGTCAATTAACTAAGTCATGATGATTGAGTTAGCTCAAGAAATTTGATTTAAGGTGATCGAGGTGGATATTGGTGGCCACCCGCCTATTCCACTTGGGCCCCATCCATTTTCTCTTTTAGTTTCCTTAATTATAGCACAATTTACTATTTTTGTCAGTTTTTCGGGTCCTGGACTTTTGAAGCTGTTTTGAGGCCCCAAACGATGTTTTTTGGGCATGAAAGGTTTGGAAATTTCATAGAAAACATATTAGTGGTTGTATTCCTCAGAGAGATATTTCTAACGAGGTATCATGTGTGTCAAACGAAGATCATATGACCAAGTTACGACCCCGGGAAGTTGGCTGCCCAACTAACCCCAACGGGGCCCATAAAATCTTGGTGTTACATCTCCTCAGGATAGGGTTTTGGTTGTTTAGGGTTTTATCTTATTTTAAATAATAAAAAGACCCTTGATCCTTATTGTAACACAATTCAGAGGAACATAACTATCAGTTGTATTTATAGAAAATTTCCCATGTGTAATTATAAAGTCATTGGGATGCCATGATGGATTGCGCAATCAAGGAAGGTTGATTTTCATAATTAATATGGAGATAATTCCATAGGAATTGATGAGGAAGGCAGGCTGAAGGAAGGCTGAGAATTGGCTAAGTACTAGACTGATTTTTCCTAGATCAGCAGGAGACAATTGGCAGACTGCTGGAGAATCTCAAGAGAGATTAAGCATTGCGTTGTTTCATGATTCCTTGACTTAATACAAAATATAGATAGAGGTTTTTGAGTAGTTGCTTCCCCAGATACATCTTGTGTTGTGTGATTGATAACTTGTTTCTCTTACTTATATGTGATTGTGCGATTGTGTTTTGTTTCCACAAATTGTAGGAAGGATTCGGTATCTTATTTTAGTACATGATTACAAGATCAGATTGAATCCCGTTGGTTAGATTTTCTACATGAAATAGAAGAGAGGGTTGATACCATCTTGCCTTGTGGTGGTTAGTAGGCCGCAAGGTCTGTGATAAAGACCAACATAAATGGAGGAGGGATTGCACTGTAATTTAGAGCCATAACAGAAGTTGACACAGGTGTAATATTGACTGATTTAACCCTAGTTTGAGGGTCGACATTGAGATCTGAAGTTCATGTCAAGATTCAGTCAAAGAAATGCCCATAATCTATGGATCCATATGAGCTAGGTCGAGTCTCTTATGGAGGCAAGAGTCATGTTTTTTCTATGTGTGGATAGGGTTTTTTCTACAACAATTAGAAGTACATAAGTATAATGCCCTAGTTAGGACAGTTTCCTAGCATGTTTAGTTCATAAGGTATGACCTTAAGACTGTGACAAATTTGCGTAGAAGAAGATGGGTTGTGACCCTTAGAGCAAGGTTATTTCTGCAATAAAGACCGTAGATATAGAATATGGTTTGCAGATTCAGTATGTGTGGAGACAACAGATCCAAAGGAGGGTGGAACCTGAGCAGAAGATTGAGCATGCAAAAGAAATGTGCCATATGAATAATGGATTGACATGCAGAGGAGTTGATTTTGGTGGAATTTCCATAGAGTTTTAGACAAAGATCTGAAAAAAACTATAAAAAATTAGTAAATGGATTGTTAGTGGCTGATTTGTGACCCTAGTTCAGTCATCTACAGATTGTTAGAAGTATGATAAGAGGAGTAGTTCATATTTGTTCATAGATTGGACAACAAAGATAAAATTTTCGATACACAAGAACAATGATCTTGAGAGGTCTCAAACCATTGTTAGGTGGCAGATTTGAAGAGCCCTATATGAAGACAATATTGTGGGCCCTAGATCAGTAAAAAGAATTGACTGTGGTTGGGCAGATTGATGGTAGGCCAAGTACAATTGGAGGGTTGTTAGGTTACTATCAAAGAAGAGCCCTGACTCTTGTTCTGGTGAAGGACAACAAAATTGGTAGAAGGGAAGGTGTATAGGGCCTAAGGATGTGTAGATTTTGAAGGACTAAAGTAATAGTCAAGTGGGCCAACCAACTAGCCCTAGTTCACTATATTGTAGAGGATTGATTCAATGAGAAGAAGGGCAGCCTCCATAGCCCTGGACTTCTCATCTTGGAGCTGTAGTATGGCAAAAGTGGGCATACCAAAGAGTTGTTCACAAATGGAATTGTGAACAACTTGTTACCACTCAAACTAGTAGTGGATCTAAAAGGGGTTCCTAAGAGGGCAACTGCTAGGACAAGGGAAATGATGGAGGCTTAGCCCATTGTCACCACAGCTAAGGCTCCTTGCTCTTCACGGACTTTCACCGATGGGTGGAGTCCTAGTAGTTTAGGAAGTCACTTGTAGAGTATAGGTCAATGAATAGGTGGGAAGTGACCCTCGAAACCCTTTCCCTAAGATAAAATAAAGAGTGGGACTTGCTTTCCTTTTAAGCAAGGGAATTATCTTCTAGGGAGAGAGGAGGGGGATTGAAAGGTTGAGGGAGAAGAATAAGACTTATGAAGGAAGTTCTCAATCCCTAAAATCCTTTGGGAACTTGGATTCCCAAATGGTCCTTGATGAAAGGCCTTTGACACCAAATGGGACCACACGAGGCCAAGTGGACCCAGCCCAGGTTCAGGGATGGAATTTAGCAACCAATGATGTTCCTATCCTGTACAAGGTGATGGGAAAGGATCAAACAAGTGTTTTTACTTCGATAGGTCAAATTGATCCTACTAGGTTCTATCCTTGGGAACACCTAGGCAAAACTTGATCCTAGAGCTAGGGCTTGAGGTATCCGGAGATTCCACTGTCAGAATTGGCCCATGTTCTGAGGAGAGTGAGGGCACCCAGCAACACAACTGCCTCTAGGAGATAGAAGTTTTCCTCTAGTTAGATTCCTGGGAAATTGTTGCCCTAGGGACCTAATGGGGCTAGACCTAGGGAATGTGAAAATTTCTTAATCTAAGAAACCCTATTGCAGTATCTTGATTTACTTCTCCTACTTGAATTAAGTTACAAGTTAATTTCTGAAATATTTAATAACTTAGCGAAGTAAATAGTAAATACAACTAGCAACCTACACATACAGATCAAATACTGAATAACATGCTCATAGACAAAGTGACACACGAATTTTATGGACAACTATCCCCAGAAAAAACCCAATGTGGGAAAAATGGTGCAGCTAGCTCTGGAGGGTTTTCATTATTATGTAAAATCTAAGTACAACAATCCTGGGCACCAAAATTGGTTCACCCAATAGAGAAATAAAAATGACAGTAATACGCTACTATGAATCCCTTTACATTAGCCCAACTGGCCTGCGTCGGCCTCTGCGTTGCTCAATAAGGGCCTGCGTCACACCTGAAGGGCTTACACTGCCCCTGCGCTGCCTTGACTGGGCTTGTGTCAGCGTTGCGTGGCTCCTGCTACCCCTGCTAGGCTCTGGTTGGACTGCGTGGCTCCTGCTACCCCTGTTGCTCTAGCTAGCTGGAATGCTTAAGCAGAAAAAACATAGGTAAGAAAGAAGGCACTGGCCAAAGGAAACGCATAACAGTCAGAAAAATTGAAGAAATGAAATGAAAATAGATCAATGTCCACAAATAACTAAAATAGCTCAATGGGACTAGAGAGTAAAAGCTTTGACAATAGCAATAAGTGCTTATAGAATCAGCTAAGAGAACAGAGGAGACTAATTCATGAGGTTAAAATGTTGTATAATTATTGTCACGGGAAAACTGTAGAATTGTTAGAGTAAATCTCTGCAGGTACCATTAGTTGGTGATCATCGATAATCATTTCATTTCATCAAATACCCTGATGAATGGGCCTTACAAGCTATTTGCGTAGACCATCACATTAAAAATCCAGTGCCTCCTCATAAAATCCTCTCCTCGTATAATCGACCACCATTATAGACGTTTACACCACATTTGGTTTAGACATTTAGTAGGTAGGTAGGGTGCCCCTATCTCCCATCTCCATATAGAGTAATTTGGTCACATATTCTTTCTTCTATGATACTGGTTCCTCTCTCTTAAGTCCTATCTCTTGTCCTTCTTCTCTCTCCCTTTCTCTCCTACCTCGCTCTCTCTCTCTCTCTCTCTCTCTCTCTCTACCCTCCAATCCTCTCACTATATCCCTCCCTCTATCCTTCTTTCTGCCCCCCTTCCATCTAATTTGTGTCACTATCTCCCTCTCTTACCCTTCTCTACCTCTCTCACTCCTCTCCCTCTCTCTCTATCTCTCCATTCCTTCTCTCCCCTCTCCTTCAGTTTATCTCCATCTCTCCCTTGTGACTCCCCTTGTCTCGCCACCTCTATCAATCTATGTCTTTATTATTCCTTCTCATATATATCTAGAGTTAATATATATCATGACATATTGGGACCTACAATTGGGTTAATTCCGCCTTGTTGGCAAGGTTAAAATGGTTAATCTTCGATAGAAAAAATGTAGATCAAATATTTCATCAAAAAGGGGAACCATACCCTATCTTCCAGGCTATGACTATCAATTGCTTGGCCTCTTCTTGCTCTCACATGAATGTAGTCTTGCTTGACTGGTACAGAAGAAGGTTTCACATTATCAACTATTTGTTCGGGACAAATTTTAGTTGTTTCAACACTGCTACATTCTTCAAGCTTATCCTTTAAACCATATTAGTATTTTGTACTCTCTTCAACTTTGTAGTGCTTTCCATTCCTCTCAGTCACATATGTTTCCTTGGTCTGTTAAGGGACAAGGTCGACAACATTAGGATGTTTTTGCAATAAACAAGGGTATTTCCAAGACACAGTCAGGTGGAGCAAGAGTATAAGAGCCAAATTTCTCATGAATGTGGGACACTCGAACTTAAGATTTTCTGGAGTAGTCATGAGGTGCAGTCTGGTTATTAAGACTTCATTAGATGGCCATTCTCCGGACTTAAATTGTGTGACAACACTGTGGCTAAGTTTGAAACTGGAGATTGAACATACATTTGGTTTGATTGCAATAGACATTTTCATCAATAAATGTAAAGAAATGGCTAACAAATGCTATAAATTAATAAATAAAGAAGACATGGCAACAAGCAACAATACTTACAAAATTGTTACATTGAGACACAAAGAATAAGAAACTATTGTGCACAAACAGAGACCAATGAAACTATCATCTTAACCCCTAACCCCTTAAACACTAATTCCCAACCCCTAACCCATTTAACCCCCTAAACCTCTAAACCCCTAACCCATTTAACCCCTAAACCATAAACCTCTAAACCCTTAACCCCTAACCCCTAAACCCTTAACCGCTAACCCATTTAACCCCCTAAACCCCTAGTAAACCCCTAACCCATTTAACCCCCTAAACCCTAAACCTATAACCCCTTAACCCCTAACCCATTAAACCCTAATTCCAAACCCCTAACCCATTTAACCCCCGAAACCATAAACCTCTAAATTCATAATATTAACCCCTTAACCTCTAAATGCATAATATTCCCTTAACCCCTAACCCATTTAACAACTAACTCATTATCCCCCTAACCCATAAATGCTCCTAAATCCCCTAACCCCTAAGCCCTCAATCCCTAACCCCTTAACCCCTAAGCCCCCAATCCATAACCCCTTAACCACTATCTCATTATTCCCCTAACCTCTAAACCCTAAACCTCTAACCCCTAAGCCCCTATTCCCCTAAGCCCTAAGCCCTAAGCCCCTAATCCTTAATCCCTTAACCACTAACTAATTATGCCCCTAACCCTTATAATAATCCTTAAAACCCATTGGGATTAGCCATTCCAAACGAGAGCAACAGGTCTAGTTGGGACCTACGATTGGGTTAATTCCCCCTTGTTGGCAAGGTGGAATACCATGAGCAAAACCATGGGTTGCAAAAACCTCTCCTAAATTTACTATTTTATCTCAATTTTATTTTAATAATTAATTAATTAATTTCTTTAAAAACTCTTCTGGATAAATCACATAAAAATTTTAAGGTACACGCCTTTCGAACCACTCATTGTGTGGTTCGCCATCAATTTTTTTAAAATAAATTTATTAGAATGAAATTGAATTGATTTTTGAAGCTTCCTTTTAAATCAATTATTGACATTACAAAGAATCACAGAGTGCGCTCAACATCCACAAGAAAAACAATGGGTATGATATTAAAATGATATTTGAAGGCATAATATTAAAAATGATGTTTCGAAAAATGGAGGGCGGGAGTATTCATTTTTCTTTTAAATTTTAGACCTCCAGTTAAAATAACATTTCTCCCGCCCAAAACATGTGTTTTTGTTATCTCCCGTTGGCTTAGTAAAAAATTCCCTTTTCTTTGGATTGAACCTTATACTTAATGTGGAGCTACTTCAACCATATTTTCCACCTCTCATAGGCACCTCATGTTCCTACTTTGGCGCACATGTCTCACTAGGAGCCATATTCAACAAAACTTTCCCCACTTGACGAAGGAACTTAACACAAAATGGACCACTTATTCATAAGGGGGGACAATTGATTCAATAGAATTCTAGTGACCACCCACTTGTTACATTGATTCAACATTATTCCATGTCTTGGTAGTTATATTATAATGTTTTAGGTCTCAAACTTCTGGTGCCTTTTTTGGGCATTTCCCTTGCATTTTTGGCATTTGTCATAGGCTAAAGACACATAGTATGGATTGTATTGGTCCAAAAAATTTCCTAAATGGAGTTTGCATGCAAACATTGTAGCCCCATGAAGTTGATATATCAATTAGCCTCTTTGGGCCCATGTTATTTTTGGCACGCCATTTCCTAGGGCTAGGGTTTTGGATTTTAGAGTTTTTGGATCTTAGGACATCATACTTTATGTTCAAAGGTAGTTTTGACATCTTGTAATGTTTTCACTTGATTAAGAGTAGTTGACACATCTCTCTTCATAAAGAAGCTACCTCCATTCCGCTTAGTGTGTATCACTTTGCAATTTATAGTTATTTTCTATTTCATCCATTAATAGAATTTGGATTTTGTTCTACTACTCTGCTCTTTGCAATATCTTTCCTATGTTTCCATTTATGTTTTTTCATAATAAAATCCCCTTCAAACCTCAGGTCTATCTATGGATTTTTTTTAGTAGAAGCTTCTACCTTTGGATGACCATGGGTCCTAATATTTGAATATTGGAGCAAATTGTCAACTTTTTTATGGTTAAGAACATGTGCTTCCTCATAAGATGTCATAGGTTAAAATTTAAAGGGGTAGAGTATGTACACCTTTGTAGAGTTTAGTGGACTCAAGTCCTTTGTCCTACAAACAATAAGATCACAATAAAAGTTCTACAAACAATGAGATCACAATAAGGTAAGATCACAATAAGAGTCCTACAAACAATTAAGGTCTCACTAATGTCTTAAAAATATATTATTACTACATATTACAAATATTAGCTCTATTTACCCTAGATTAATCTCAATAGCTATCTTTTTAATGATAAAAAAAACATGCTTAAAAAATATAGAGTAATGCTCTAACATTTTTAAGTAATAAAATTTTACAACTTGTATTTATTTTTAATATGACAAAACATATGTCAAAAAATTATCACATTTGAACTTTGGTGGGTGTGTGAAACATTTGAACTTTGGCGGCTTATCAATTCGAGGGAAAGCTAAGGCACGAGCACAGGGTTCCTGGAGATTTGAGGGTTCAACAGTTTTGGCCATTAAACATTTTTGCGAAAACAAAGCTTTCAGAGATTCTGTGCAGTGATGGTTTCCTGAGACCTTTAAACAGGCAGAAAGGAGGGATTTATGCAGCCGTAAGTGTGAATTTAGGCATTCTGCTGCGCTTCATCGTGTTCTCAACTATCTCCATTTACTGAAAGCATTTCTCGTTCATCTGAGATTTTGGGGATAGTGATTGTAATCATTTTGACTGGTGTTTTTTTTTTATATTCTGTTATTTTTTGGAACTTAGATTGCCATGTTAGATGTTGGAAGGTCCTTCAAACTGGGGCTGGCATGCCAAAAGAAGCAATGTCACATGACCAACTGGTGAGGTGCTTCAGATTGTGGTTGGAATTCTAGTACCTGTTATTTTTTCTTCTGAATTTTATCCAGAAGTTGTAATATGCTTGCAGGAACCAGGGTTGTATTACATATGGCAAGAACCATTACTGAAGTTTCAGAGTGCGCTTCTAATTTTTTTTATTATGTAATGCTTTGTATGCTGGTTCTCTGCTCGACATGGAAGGACGATGGCACTGCTATTTTCTCTGTTGGCTGTGATAAACAAGCTAAAATGTGGCCATTGCTGACTAGGGGCCAGCCAGTGACTTTGGCTATGCATGATGCACCTATTAAGGAAATTGTATGGATTCCAGCAATGAACTTGCTTACAACTGGAAGTTGCGACAAGACACTTAAGTATGTATATGATGGTTTTCTTTGATTCCGTCTCTCTTTGCTTATTTATGTTATGAGGTTGCTTGTAAATGTTAGTGGAGTTGTGACCTTATGAATTTTAAACCCATTTGAGCACAGTGCCAAAAATTTAATATCTTTTAGGCTCTGAGAGAAATAGAAACTTCTCATCTGGCCAATTTTTTTATAAAATTATATGAAATTATTTTTATAAAATTATATGAGATAAAGGGAAAAAAAAAATTGTTAGATTAACCCAGGTCCTAGATTAACTACTCAACATTCTTCGCTTACTTCCATAGCCTCGTACCTATGCAAACCTTGTTAGAAACAGAGACACCTTCCTTTTAATTTGGATCAGCATTGTATTCTGAAAATCTTCATATAAATTGTGTTGTCCCTGGTGATAAATTTTAATGCCTGGATCTCCTGCTTGCAGCTGTCTATCACTCTCTCCTTTTATTCTATGCACTGCTCCACACGTACAGGACCAAAGGTTGACTGGAACATCAGCAACTTGAAGTTATTTAAGAATGCATCAACCTCTCCTCCAAACTTGAAGCAAATTTTGAAAGCTTCCTCAGCCTTTTCCTCTAAGGCTCTAGCCCTGTCGAGACATTTACAAGCTTCAGAAAAACAGATTATTTTCTCCGAGTCACGGAGCTGAGGAATGTCTACCCCCTCATCAAGATACTGTATTTGCCATTGAATGATGTCATCTAGCATATTTAGAATATTCTCCAATTCTTCCTTGACAGGCACCATCCTCTTTATATAATCATCAAACTTAGGAGTTTTATCTTTGATGCCCTAAATGCTCCTGTAGAATTATTTCTGAACCGTACTCAGTTCCTCTTGGATCTCAAGTGATTTCCCTTTGAACTCTTTAACTGAGTCTAGTTCACCTTGCTGCTGGAATTCTAGCTCTGTAATCTTTGCTTAGCAGGACTGAGTTCCAACTGAGCAACATAGACCTTTCTCTTCAGCATGGCAACATTATCACCTGTTGCTTGGGCCATGGTAATACTGGCACCTGCAGTCATCTCTGGATCAGCTGTTGTTTCATGAATGAGAACCTCCTCAGTGACAATTGCTCTCCCAACCTTATCATTTTGGAAACTCTCCTGCTGACTTTGTTCTTCTTGTATTCATAATTGAATGTTTTCAATACTACTACTGGGTCAGCCATGGTCATGGGGAAAAATTGCTCCTTCTCCATTTCTTCAATCTTACATGGTTCAACTGGAGACTGAGGAGTGGGGTTTATCTTCGGAGATGATGGAATGCCAAGGTGTTCAATCCTTTTATCTTTCCACATAGCTTATTCCTTCTTCTTTTGGAGTTCCTCATCTATTTTCCTCCGAAGCTCTTCATCTCTTTTCCTTTTTTTTTCCTGCTGCTTGATTCTTTGTTCATTTTCCAAAGCCAATTGTTTCACCAGGTCATCTTGTTCTACTTTCCTTCTCGGTTCTTCTGCCTCCTTCGCTGCTTGCTCTTCTTCAATCCTCCTCTTGAGTTTGTCTGCTTCTTTCTCCAATGATTCCTTCATCTCCTTCACCTGTTCTAACACCCTCTGGAGCTTTTCAACTTCTTCCTGGAGGTTGACAATAGGTGAAGCATGGGTCTATTCGGCCTTCTTCTGAGGTCCTTGATTTAGCTTTTCTTTAACCTCAATGGATAAATAAGTTTCTTGAATATTTCCTCATTAGTATCCCTCTCATGAGTATAAGACCACATCTGGTTGACAGCAACACAGTGACTAATAACCAAATCTTCAGGATCATGTTTCCTGAATCTTATCTCTCCAAAATGGAGATCCACTGCACGTTCTCATGTATTAGTTAAGTATAAAACATAGAGTCCATCCCATATAAAATGAGAAATGTTGACCACTTTTCTCTCCAAGTACTGTCAATTCTGGATGAGAAAAGTACCTATAATTTATCTCCAACATTGTAAATCAATGACATTATGTCTGTATACAAAGGTAGGAGTGAGATTGAAAATCATATCCATTACAACATACACTTAAACATAAATGGCTATTTATGTGATGAAAAAATATACATCTACACCACTTAAGACACTGTTACATACCTTCCACTAATCTCCCAGAGATTGAATATAGTTACCACACCCCTCCTGAGTGAAATAGTACACCACATCCCTCTTAGAGATATAATTGTATTAATATATCTAGAGAGATGAATGGCAGCACTATCACACTTTATGGAGTGAGATGAATTGTTACCTCGGTGATTGTAAGTCTCAAACCAAATTTCACCATGAGAACATGAACTGATGATGTTTATTTAAAACCACAAGCTCCTCCAAAGGTATTCCTAGTGCCAGCTCAGGGCTTCCTGCATCTTCAACCTACTCAAAAGAAGGGAAAATAGTGTGATTTTAACATTATTTATTAGTAAGATCAGAGCATGGTCTGTATCATGTTTTAATTTAAAGCTTTAATAAAGGACACTTAACAACTGGCATTTAAATATATTTTGCCTGCTAAATTAAACATACTGTAACCTTTTCTTCACATGACATGTGATACAGTTACATATTCATCATGCCATATCTCCAACAAGTATTTATCGTCATGGCACTTTCATCAACTCCTCTACATCAAGAGAGCCATCCCTTTCAGAGAAATATATCATCAAACAATGTTATATAAATTAAATATTTTCATGGATTCCAACGGTCTTTTAGTACTTCACACTTTAATAAAAGAAAGTAGTAATACGGTGAGCCCTTTAAAGAAAGAAGAACATATTAGCCACGACGAGGAGAGGAAGAAGGAGTATGAACAACATAGATGGAAAAAGTGATGAATGAAGGGAGGAGGTTTAACAGATGGATAACAGGACGTTATTCTACCAGAGGCCATACATGTGAAAAAGCCGAGTTTGGAAAACGTGAGGCGATACACAGAATCCACAACGGTACCTATTCTATAAAGATTACCAGGCGACAGGCAAAATTTGTATCAAGAATATCGAAGAATTCAGAAATCCACTTAATTTCGACTCCTGGATCTTGATGTAGTACCAAACCGACGAAGAGGATCCGGAGGGTTTACAGTGATGAAGTCACCAAGAATGAATCAACTGCTGTATATCAAGGCTGAGACAGAACTGACAAGGATTCTCAGGGTCCAGCTGAAAAGAAAGGTATTGCTGACGAGAAGGAGAGGAGACCAAAAACAATGCTGGGTCGTCCCAGGAGAGATCTTCAACCCAGGTGACAAGGTTCCAAACTGACATCTGACCATATCTCCAATAAACCAAAATCCGATCGAACCGTATCTAATCGGTATATTTGGTTCGCCTAAATTAACCAGCTAAAAAGACAGTTGAATAATATTAATGTAAAAACCAGCCAGACTAAACCATATTCAAATATATATGATAGAATATTTTTTCTGTTCAGAGCATACCATAAAATAATTATATCAAACAAAGAATGATGAAAACTTAATAGCCTACATCAATTAAAATAAGAAGTAATGAGGCTCCAAATGACCTGATAAACCAAAAACGAATGTTTAAGCTGGTGATATGGGATTATATTTATTCAATATAGCAGCAATAAGCAACCATTAACAAATCTGTACATGATAGTTTAAATTAATTATTATCAACGATTATCACTCTGAAAGTTAGTAATTCTAATCATATCAACAAAGTTCAGAACTTTGTTTATTTGAATTTGGAAGCCCCCATCGACCAAACTTTAACCTTCAAACAACTTCTTCTTATTGGAGTCCATGATGTTTCAAAATCGAAGGTATTTTCGTTCAATATCCTCATTATTTTCATTTTCAAGCTTCAATATTATTAGTCTCCAGACCTACTGGTATGTTTATCTTCAAAATACCTCCCTTCGCATAGATTTTTGTTGATGGAAATCATTTACAATGAACTTATCGCTTATGAACAAGATCTCCTTTTCGCCTTTTGAGTAGCGATATGCCACTACCAGCCTCGGGTTACTTTGTTCTTCAGTGTTATTCACTAATTCAAAAAATCAACACTCTTCAAGCTTTCATCAGCCACAAATTTCAAATAAGAGGTAGAGATGCAAATATATTTGCCACGTTGCAGGTATTATTGAGAGTGGCCCCCAAGATAGCTCCAACTCCAACTCCAAGCCTCCAAGATCACCGCTCCAACATCAACACTTCCAAGTTTTCAGAACAAACCACAACCAAGAAGGATTATAAGATGAACATAGTCACCTCATTAGATAAATATCAAGAGTGCTGAGTGGAAAACCCTCCATTCCCCTCAAAATAGCCCCTAAACATCTTGTCATTCAAGTCCTTACAGAATGGAGGGTGATGATCATTTATGGAAGCATTGAACAAAATGTCACACTGATTAAATGATACAGGCAGAAAATAATGAATAATGTTCAGTTGAATACAATGTTCTAATGTCATTTTGAAACTGAACTTGTTTAACACTTGGTGATCTAACCTGGCCTGGCCATTGTCCCCAAACCACTTCCCACCATCAAAGAAATCAGCTGAAGAATCTTCATAGTTACAATTAAATCTCTAGTCTTTGATACCACCAGAACCCCTCGTCTCCGCCAGTTGAGAACTTATGGTAACCCGTAATGTTCAGAGGTTTAACATGGCTCTCTATGCATCTTGTGACAGAATTAAGAGACCATAACAGAAATCACAGGCAGAACACTATGGAGCTGGCACTGCCACTCATTACTTCCATACTGACAGAATGTGATGCTCTCTGCTTCCTCCTAACCAGCCATTTATTGAGCACTCATGAATGGCTTCATCTTAAGTGAAAGTACCTCAATCACTGCTGAGATTCTCGACAACTACCCATGCTTCTCGCCCCTGGACAATGGAACAACTCCACAGAGCATTTAAGAGCTCAACAACCTGTTTAGATATTCATCAAGGAAGAAGGTCACTAGGAAGTGAATAACTTTCTAATGCATATGAGTCTCATATCAACCACCACCCAACCAAGTATATGTTAGAAAATGGGAACGCACCCCAGCCAAGCTCATCAAGGGTCACATTCAGATCTAGTTGGCTCATGAATGTGGTTCCAACCACCTCCATGGGGTTCACATTGTGAGAGAAAAGAACTTCTCCCCCACTGAGAACTAACACCTGGCTGTCTTAGGCTGCATTCTTCCATGAGCTCAGACTTGGGCTGGCCTCCTCTGTCCTGCAACAGAGGGGAGTGAGGGTGGGGTCCCTCCTCAGGAAATCTTGGTGTTCAAGAGTTGTTGCGTGTTTTGCTTGTTTGCTGCCTGCCTGCAGCTTTATATCTCTGTTTGTTTTTCTGATTTAAT
The DNA here is from genome assembly GCA_034641835.2 of Pinus albicaulis. Classification (NCBI taxonomy): domain Eukaryota; kingdom Viridiplantae; phylum Streptophyta; class Pinopsida; order Pinales; family Pinaceae; genus Pinus; species Pinus albicaulis. The sequence goes on along the minus strand of CM076584.1, from coordinate 1,045,836,137 downwards.
GCCACCTGGATTATTACCATGAGGGTGAGTCCTGCCCTTCACTAACTTCTTCAGAACCATTCTGTTTACACCACCATTCTAGTTCATCTACCTTCCATATGCCTGTGGTTAGAGATCAAAGGAAGTCAGCATTCTCCTAAAATAGTCTTTGCACCTCATATCGCATCAAATCCACCTGCAGGCAGATCGTCCATATACTAGCAGTTTTCATATATATTCTGGCGTTTATAGATATCCTGATGCACGCCACTCCGCGGTTGATCCTGAAAGTGCATGGAATTTGAGATTTTATTTTCAATTTATCGTAGCTCCACTTAAGCACCGCAACTTTCAACTGCGTTAAAACTTGGTCATTTTGCGGATCAAGATGTACAATAATATATTTATGAAGAAATAAATTTATCCGTAAGATTATTTTTAGAGAGAAAATGCAACAAATAATCAATGACCCATCGCGGAGCCATGTTTCTCCATATCTGCCAGAAGGTAGATATCCATATTCGCCTCGACTTTCATCTTCATATGTTTGTCAACACTTTATCAAAATTAATTAATTCACTAAAGATTACTGAATGGCGAGCCCTTTGATGAATGTTGTATAAATTTCTAAAACAAAGGAACACCTGGCAAATCGGATGGGGTTGATTTTGAAAGTACCGATGCTTTCCATGTCGGAGGCTAAGGAGTTGAAACACCAGGTTGTGCTGTGTTCGCAATCACAGAATAATCAAAAAAATAGCATCATTTTTTCATGGGAAACTCCATAAACCAAAATCTTTCACAACATATATGATAATTCGAGCAGGGACTCATCTCATTTATTATAAGAGAGAGAAGGGACCATCATCCTATGCATATCTCATCAGAGGGGAAGGTGAACCACTCACCCTACACATGTGTCTCTGCACCGTAGGAAGAAGTGAACCTCACCCTACACATGTCAACCACCATGGGGTATCACAGGAAGGTGAATCAGTCACTCCTAAGGGTTTGCCATGGCCAGACCCCCTGTTCTAAGAGCTCCTGAGTTTGTTCTTCTACTTATGACTGCTGTAGAAGAAAATAAATTTATTTAAAACTAAGACTAGTTCTTTGATGGATAATTTATTTATATTCAGTATCAATAGGAGCCTCTATTTTCCATCAAAGAGGTACAGGTATATGTTAGTTGTTACACCATTAACAGGTTTAATGGAGAATATTTATAACCCCACATTTATAGTAATATCTTAGCAAAGAACTAGTATCCTTGACTTTCTGATTTAGAAAGATCAAATTCTGTAAAATAGTATTTTGACACTGAAAGTTTTTGGCTTCTCTTATTGTGAGACTATAATCCTAAGTTTTTATTCTATATTTTATCTATAATAGTTTTCCATATGATACCTCTGCATCATCTGAAATTTTCTTCCTGATGATCCATTTAAGTTTGAAGATAATTTATTAATGCACCTATATGGTATAAGATTTCAGTGTGACTAAAAATAAATGTTCTTTTTCTGCACTGCGTAAGTGTCGTGGGAAAAATAATCGAGAGGGGGTGAATCAGCTTACAAAAGACATTCAAAATCCTTTTACTCTTTCATACCCCTTAAAACCCATATGCTACTTTCCTTCAGCAAACTTCGTATATACTGATCCCTGAGAACCGTATGCCACATAGATCTGAGGCACTAACTTCACTTTAGATCATTCAATCATTCATTCATCGCATGTTCAATAACCGTAAACATGTGCAAGAATAAATATAATAAGCCATCACACAAAGCATCACATGAACACCAGGATTTTTAGGTGAAACCTAAATCGTATAGGTAAACCACTGTCATAGTTGCTCACCTTCAATATTTTTATTATAGAGAAAATATGTTACAACATATGTGTCAAAAGTAGATTTCGACCAAAGACACAGCACTCCACTCACATTGCTGAGCCAACACTTTGCATGGGGAGTCTAACCTTCTGCATCAAGTGGATTTAAATGCCTATGCTATTGATAATTCTCTGATTTTCATGAAATAAAATTTCTACCCTGGAAGGGTTTGCACCTCAATTCCCATCACCTCTGGGACCACATTTACCACTTACGACTGATCCGAAATTTTCTAATGGCCTCATGATTTTTTTTGCAGTGTTTCATGATTTACCAGTATTTATCATCCTTTCCAGCTTCTACAACATACATCATCATGATATTTACCTGTGAATAAACCCATTAGATAATAATACAGCAATAGACTGATATGTTTGTTCTGTGTTCTTAACAGGGAACTTAGTTTAAAAGGTTTGGTTTCCTTCATTATCGTATGTTCATGATATAATGCCAGTTTTCTTCTCATTCATTAATAAACCGGCTGTGATACTTCCGTTGTATATTTTATTATGATACGTTTATCTTTCATTGTCACAGATAGATGTTATTTCTTCATATGTAGGTTGTTTGCAGACCTTTAATGCTGCATAGGAGTGTGAGGCCTGCACGTGTGATTTATATTCCAGCCTGCATCTACTTTGTTTTCCATGTATGGTTCGCTCTGTATTCCTGATGCTCTCGCTCCTCTATCACGGTATCTGGCCTTCATGTAACGGACTGGTGTGTGGCAAGAAATTGCATCTAGATCCTCACCCACAGCATCATACAGATTCTGATTCCATCAGCTCAAGTGAACTTTCCAGAGTCCAGATATATATATATATATATATATAATAAAATAGTAATAATAGTCATCCCAAGCTCTTTATATTCGGCACTACACTCGGCGATTTTCTCAACAATTTTCCTCCTTATAGGTTTGTCCTTTTCAATAATGAGCCCCTTTTTTAATAATACGGCTTAAATAATTATCAGGATGTCAAAATCATCTATTCTTGTATATCTAGTGATCATTGCATCAATAATAATACCAGCGGCGGTTACCTTGCCTACTTGAGCGCGATTACTTTACCACTTGGTACCAGTTCTTCACGCTGTGGCACATTAATTTTGAAAGCGAACTGATAAAGAGACATACTCTTCATCATATTTGAGTACATTCTCACTCTTTCTTCATTGCCTTCTAATAATTCATAGAAACACCATATTTTTCATCGCGGAACATATTCTGCTGCACAACTTCATTGTTGCCATTACCTTCATCGTGGGGTTTTCAGCGACAGATTCAGATTTTAGTTGGTTTTATCAATAAACATTATAACGTTAATGGATTGGTACCATTTATCAGGTTAACTGTCAGAATAATCATCAGATATCGTCATCATGGACGCAATATGTCATCGTACTGATGTCTTCATTCATTCAGAGGTTGCTACCAGTAATGCGAAGATTCCATCACTGGCTTCAATAGTCCTTCCGCAAATTTGATGGCAACCAGACAGGTCGACACTGAAAGTGATAGATAATTGCGGCCTTCAATACAGTGATTATTATTTTCTCTTTTTTATTCACACTAAGGCCACTCTCCCCTTGACATCAAGGGCAGTATGATTGTGCTTAAGATTTTCCTTTCCTTTGTATGGAAGAAGATTTCAAGAGATCTGAGTATGCATTATGCTGAGTCCTCTTAGTTCAGATACACCTTCAAACATATTTTTCAATAAATTTACATGACTCAAAGACTTTCCTATCACCAATGACTCATACTTACAACAAATATCCAACCAAGTGGATTTACATATGAGACTCAAGTACCCAACCAAGTGGGTATACACATTTGACTCAGCTACCCAACCAAGTGGGTTTACAAATTTGACAAGTCCTTACATGACTGAATATTACAATTTTACATCATGGGTCTTAACAAGACCTTTTCATCAAATTACAAATATGACTTTAAGACCAACACCGGAAAGACCTCAAGAGAGATTATAAATCAGAAACACCACAATGCCAATAATGCATTATACTCAGCAAAGCTAATGCTCCCCCTGAATCTGTGCAACCAAGCAACCTTTAAAAATGACTAAGGCTCCCCCTTGGTTTGTGCATCCTGAAAACTTCCACCAACAAATCATCAAGGCATCTTCATCAAAACATTAGAAACAGAATTATGAGAACTGGAACACCACCGGAGATACCAAACAGTAAAACAGCACTGCAGATGTGCTGAAGAGAGCTGAACCAAGCAAAAATTGTCAGCAATCATGCATACGCGGTTTTCTGTGCATTAACTCGCGTACATACGCGACTTTGTTTCAGGAAACCCGCGTATCCCAAGCCATCTTCTAAAATTTATGTAGATTTGTTCTTTTGACTGGCAGAGAACACTCCCAGCTTCTGTCTTAGATACTCGAACGCTTCCCTGGGCAGAGGTTTAGTAAAGATATCAGCAGCTTGTTCTTTGGAGGCAACATACTCCAACTTCACTCTTTGCTCAAGCACTTGTTCACGTAGGAAATGATATTTGATGGGAATGTGCTTGGTTTTCGAATGCATAACAGGATTCTTTGAGATACTGATGGCACTTGTATTATCACACATAATGGAGATGGGAGTTGCACATTTGATTTGAAAATCTTGCAAGGTTTGCATCATCCATAGGAGTTGAGTGCAACAAGATGCGGCAGCTACATACTCTGCTTCAGCTGTTGATAAGGCAATAGAATTTTGCTTCTTGCTGAACCAAGATACTAACCGGGGGCCCATGTAAAATGCACCACCACTAGTGCTTTTCCGATCATCAACACTTCCAGCCCAATCTGCATCAGTGTAAGCATGAAGAGTAAGATCAGCATCCTTTGGATACCATAGACCAAAGTCTTGAGTTCCTTGTAGATATTTGAATATCCTTTTGACAGCTTGAAGGTGAGACTCTTTTGGATTAGCTTGGAATCGTCCAACAATCCCAACTGCATGCATAATGTCTGGTCTGGTCCCAGTGAGATAAAGTAGACTTCCAATCATCGATCTGTATTCTGGTTGATTCACTGTGGGAGAATCATCATTAGAGCTGAGACTGCATCCGGTTATCATTGGTGTACTTACAGGTTTGCATTCTTCCATGCCATACTTCTTCAGAATTTGCTTAAGATATTTTGCTTGTGATAGAAATATACCATCTGCAGATTGATGCACTTGCAAGCCAAGAAAGAATGTAAGTTCCCCAAGTAAAGACATTACAAATTCTTGCTGCATGACAGAAGCAAATTTTTGACTCATAGATTCTCCGTTACTCCCAAAAATGATATCATCAACATATACAACTACAATCAATAGTTTATCATTTTCAACTTTTGTGTATAAGTTGCTATCAGCAGACCCCTTTGAAAATCCTTGTTGATGAAGATATTTGTCAAGACGATAATACCAAGCCCTTGGAGCTTGTTTGAGTCCATATAGAGCCTTTTTAAGTCTACAAACAAGATTTGCATCATTTCCCAAAATGAATCCTTCCGGTTGTTCTATATATACTTCTTCTTCTAGATCACCATTAAGAAAAGCAGAATTAACATCCATTTGATAAACTTTGATTCGTTGATAGCTTGAGAAAGCAAGAAACATTCTTATGGCTTCAAGACGAGCTACAGGAGCAAAAGTTTCTTCAAAGTCTATACCTTCTTGTTGAGTATACCCCTTGAAAACTAGTCTAGCTTTGTTCCTTACAACATCCCCATTCTCATTTAGCTTGTTCTTGAAGATCCATTTAGTTCCAATGACATTTTTATCATGAGGTCTTGGTACCAAATCCCAAGTGTCATTCTTTTCAATTTGCTCAAGTTCTTCATCCATGGCATGCCTCCAACATTCATATTTGCTAGCTTCATTGACATTGTGTGGTTCAATTGTGGATATGAGTGCCAAATGATTAGAAGATCCTACAAGAGTTCTCCTTGTTCGTACACCAGATTCCTTGTCACCCAAAATTTGAGATTCAGGATGATTCTTTTGAACATATCTGGATGGAGCTTTTCTAGATAGATCATCTTCAGGTTCTTCATTGGATCCACTGTCTATATCATTGCTATCTGATGTAGAAGGCCATATGTCGCTATCATCTTCTTTTGTTGTTTGTTTTTCTTCTTTAGGAGCTGCAGGAGACTCATCAATAACAACATCAATACATTCAACAACCTTTTGAAGCCTTTTATTGTAACATGTGAATGCTTTGCTTGACGATGAGTAACCAAGAAATATCCCTTCATCTGATCTAGGTTCAAATTTTCCAAGCTTTTCATCATTATTTTTGATAAAGAATTTACTTCCAAAAACCTTAAAATGCCTCACAGTGGGAGAATTGCCATACCAGAGTTCATATGGAGTTTTGTCACTATTTACCCGAACATGAGCTTTATTGAGAATGTTAACCGCTGTATGTGCTACTTCACTCCAGAACATGTCAGGAACATCAGAATCAGCAAGCATAGCTCTAGACATTTGAACAATTGTTCTATTCATTCTTTCTGCTACACCATTTTGTTGTGGAGTGCCTGCTATAGAGAACTGTCTTTTAATGCCATGTTGTTCACAAAAATCAAAGAATTCATTTGATGAATATTCTCCTCCTCGATCAGATCTAAGACACTTGATTTTTAGATCTAATTCATTTTCTGCCAATGCTTTGAAGCTCTGAAAATTTTCAAGTGCTTGATCTTTGTGTTTAATGAACCCGATCCAACACATTCTAGAGTAGTCATCAATAAATAAGATATAGTATTCTTCCCCACGTAATGAATTTTTCCTCATAGGTCCACAGATATCAGTATGAATGAGTTCAAGAGGCTTGCTTGATGATCCTTCTTTGGCATTAAATCGTACTCTGGTCTGCTTACCAAATTGACAAGATTTGCATAGGGTACTTTCCGGAAGATTGACCTTGGGAAGATCACGAACAGCTTGAAGTCTACTTGCTTTGTTGATTTGAGAGAAACTCAGATGCCCCAGCCTTCTATGCCATAGCCAATTTTCTGAAGACTTGCTTAAGTAACATTGATCTATGCCGTTTAGTACATACAAGTTGCTTGGATTTCTTTTTCCTTTTATAATGATTTTACCTGTATCAAGATCACGAACCACACATTCTTTGGAACTGAAGACCACTTCTGCTCCTTGATCACACATTTGACTAACACTTAATAGGTTATGCCTTAATCCATCCACATACATGACATCTTTAGCCTTCACTTTTTCTTTTAGAAATACTGACACTTTTCCTTTAATTACAGCAGGAGTATCATTTCCAAATGTAACTTTCTTTTCTTTTTCTAGAGCATTATAAGTATGAAGTTTTCTTTTGTCACCTGTCATGTGTCTTGAGCACCCACTATCGATGTACCATTGATTTTCTTCACCTTACGCAAATAATGCTATCCCACAATTTTCAACTGGTGGTTCTTTCTTTTTCCATATTTTAGAGCTTGAGGGAACATGTTCTTTTGGCTGGATCTTGTTCCTGCATTCAGATTCTTCATGGCCAAAGTTATTACAATAAGTGCATTCAACTTCACTTTGAAGAAGAGAAAAATTGTTATAGGTATTCTTCTTTGGTTCAGTATCCAACCTTTTCTTTCTTGCTTCTCTTGTCATGATGGTTTTATATGCAACACATTGAATAGCTTTATGACCAAAATTGTGACAAGTGAAACATTGCCCATTGAAGTAGAAATTTCTGCGATCATGGAATCTTCTATTTGAATTTACCTGTTGGTTGTAGTGTCTTTGAAAGTTATCCCTGTTAGTGTTCCTTGAATTGAGGTGGTCCTGCTTTCCCTGTAGAGATCCTTTATTCTCTTGCTGAGTGGCTGAATGATGTAAACCACCTGTAACTGCTTTTAGATAGTTTGGTGCTGAAGTTTGAGAAGATTCTCCGGTATATCCAAGACCTGTTTTTATAAGAGGAGAACGTTGTACCTTGATGATCTCATCTAAGGTTTCAGATCCTTTAGCAAATCTAAGATTCAAGGTTTTTGCTTTCTCAACTTCTTTTCTTTGACTTACCACTTCACATTCTATTTTTTCAATATGTTTCTTTGCTTCTTCAAGCTGCTTTTCAATGGTCTCTCTGATTATCTTTTGTTCTTCTAAGCGTAGTTTGAGTTGATTATTTTCTTCAAGAAAATAGTTCTCCTCTAGAGCATCCATAAAAGTATCCTTTTCTTCTTTTTGTTCAAATGCCATGAGAAGTCTAAGATATTCTTCACATTCTTCCTCACTATTAGATGACTCATCACTATCTTCATTAGCATAGTAACTTTTCTTAGAGCTAGATCGGTTCTTATTCCTTCTTACTACTTCTTTTCTTTTATAAGGACATTTTTCAGCATAATGACCAACTTTACCACACTCAAAACATTTGAAGGGAAGCTTACCTTTGAATCTTCCTGTACCTAGTTGGAGCTTTCTCACGAAATTTGCTTCTTCTTCATCGGATACATAGTTGGATTCTTTGATAACCTCCTTTTCCTTTCCTTTTGTAGATGCCTTAAAAGCAGCTTCTCTTATTTGAGAAGGACCTCCTTGTCTCATTTCAAAAGCAGTCAGATTACCATGTAATTGAACAATAGAAAGAGTTTGCAGATCTTGCCTTTCTTCAATAGCAGAAACTTTAGAGTCAAATTTTGAAGTCAAAGATCTCAAGACCTTTTCCACCAGAGTAGTATAAGCCATGGTTTCACCCAAATTTCTCATCCGATTTACAATATCATCTAGACGAAGAAAGAAACTGGCAACACTTTCATCACTATGCATCTTCAAATTTTCATATTCAATTCTAAGAGTTTGGAGTTTTGCATTTTTTACCTTTGTGTCTCCTTCATAGCTTAAAATGATTTTGTCCCATATTTCTTTTGCTGAATGTAGCTGCATCACTTTAGCAAATTCTGATTCAGACATGCTTCCCAATAAGACATTCACTGCTTTGGCATTGATTTCATACTTCTTTCTTTCAGTTGCATCAGTAGGAATACTTGCCGAGTATTGATAACCTTCTTCCACGATTGCCCATACATCTGCACCAAGACTTTGCAGATATGCTTTTGTACGTACCTTCCAGAATATTAGATTGCTTCCATTGAATAGAGGTGGCTTTATAGACATTACTCCTTCTTGACTTCCCATTGCGACAGATCTCCTTTAAGCGATCAAGCTTCTGCACAAGGACCTCCTCTGATATCAATTGTTGGGAAAAATACTGAGAGGGGGGGTGAATCAGTATTTACTGCATAATCAAATCTTTTTACTTTTTCATTCCTTAAAACCCATACGCTACTTTACTTCAGTAAACTAGCGTATATACGCGGATCCCCTTTATGAAACTTGCGTATACACAGAGATCTAGATATGTCATTAATTATTCACTTAAACCATTCCATCATTTATTCTTCAGATATTCAATAAGAAGTAAACATGTGCAGTAAGAACAGAATAAACCATCACACAAAGCATCACACATGAACACCAGGATTTTTAGGTGGAAACCCAAGTCGGGAGAAAACCACCGCTGCGGTTGCTCAGCCTTCAATATTTTATTATAGAGAAAACATATTACAACATATGTGCTGGCGCAGACTTGACCAGCACGCAGGCACCCACCTGCGCTCGTTTACCAGCCTCTCCTGGAAGGGAGCTCCAACCCCCTGACTCGTTTACCAGCCTCTCCTGGAAGGGAGCTACGACCCCCCGATCTCGTTTACCAGCCTCACCTGGAAGGGAGCTACGACCCCCTGACTGAAGGCTACAACCCTCAGCACCACCTTGGACCACGTTTCATCAATTTTCACACTGGATCCGACAACTTCAATAGAACAACACTTGCAGGCCATGATTCACCATATTTCCAGACTGAACCCTTTCCATACTTTTAAGCACAAACATACATCATCAACAGATGCATTCCAATTCAGACAACCCAGATTAGATAGCAGTAATACAGCAGAACAGATCAGATGTTTCATACCCCATGCTTCAGCAAACCCTAGTTTGCATACGCGCTTTCCCTTTACTGATGTCGCGTATATACGCGCTTCCGTCCACACAAACCGGCGTATACTTCAGTGTATATTTTATTGCGCATACGCGCTTTCTCTTCGCTGAAGCCGCGTATATACGCGCTTCCTTCGCGGCGAAGTAGCGTATAGATCTTCAATTATTACAGAGCAGCATACATCATCAGATCAGATATTCAGTTCAGATCTACCCTTTTGCTTCAGACAGATGTTCGCCAAGATGCTTGCCTCATCACAGATCTAAGCCTTCCATAATCAGATCTAGCAAATACAAGAGCAATTCAAATCTAGATCCCCTTCTTCATCATTGGTGCATCATACATTCAGATTTATCATTCAAGTGTAACCCTTTCCATTCAGATATACTTCAGAGAGAAGTATTCATTCAAGCTCAGACATCTTGCACCCACACTCCTGATTTGCACAATTAATTTCTTCTCCTTATATAGGTTTATCCTTTTTCAATACCATGAGCCCCTTTTTCAATACCATGGACCAAAACAATACCATAAGCCCAAAACTACCTGGACGGGGTTAATTAGGCGGATCATTACCCAATACAATGGGTCAATACCATGGTGGTTACCCTTGGTTTTGCACTTTTTGAGCGCTTTAGCCCATACGCTACTTGTCACGTTCCTTTCCGCGTGCATAATACAATGGGTCAATACCATGGTGGTTACCCTTGGTTTTGCACTTTTTGAGCGCTTTAGCCCATACGCTACTTGTCACGTTCCTTTCCGCGTGCATACGCGACTTCCCCTAGGCCAATCCGCGTATACAAAGAGACATACTCTTTTTATCATACTTTGAGCACATTCTGAATTCCTTTCTTCATTCCCTTCTGTTCTTACTATAGATACATCAAATTTCCTTCATCAGGAACAAATTCTTTCAAGCACAACTTCATCAAGTAAGTTGTCATCATCTTTATCAAGTGGGTTGCCTTTCAAGGACAACACTTAGCATCAGGTGGATTGTCATCAAGGACAACACATGTCAACAGTCAAATGTCTTCATCTTTATTCAGTGGGTTGCCATCAAGGACAACACTCTGCATCATATTTCCAACAATAAAAGATTCATAAAAAGACATAACCGGTACAAAATTTCCACCAGAATCCATAGTGACACTTATTTGTTCAAAGTCAATTAGGTTGGCATAGGAAATCATTAAGGAAGGAAGAATTCTCCTCCTAACCAACGAGCTCAGTAACATTACCAAAGCTCCCCCTCAGTTGATTTCCCTTCAAAACAATAATTATTGGGAGAATACTACACAAGGATGCA